>CM035170.1:9059479-10259479 GCA_020205615.1 Panax quinquefolius | reverse complement strand
GTATATACGAACTAGTAACTCAGAACCTAGTTTGTTGGTTATTTGTGGGAAACCACTCAGCGTACCATATTGAAACTGTTAGAGACTCGATGTGTACCAAGTATAGAAATGGACACGTATGATGAGAGTTTAGAACTTGAATGAAATTTTGAGCGATGTAAATGAAGTTAGAAATTCTTAAAGGAAGAATTGTTATATAAACAAGAAGATTCAAAGAAGAATCTTGAAGAGATATAAAGATAAGAAATGGGAGTTTCCTAACTCCAATAGCCAAGATAACGAATAATGTCGTAAATGATGAAAAAGAGAAAGAATGAGGATCGTAAAACAAAACGATCATGAGTTAACAAAAGAATTTTAAGAGAGATGATTATAGAATAAGATCACGACGTGATCAGTTTAAGTTATAAAAGAAAGATGGTATATAATGTTTGAATGATTATAGCTTGATGCTATGAAGATAATGTACTATAAAATAGTATTAGATAAACTCGCGAGGAGTTATAAGTGATGTGATACGAGGAATTCGTATCGAGCAAAGAGCAAGTTATAAGTAAGATAGAGTTACGAGGGATTTCAATTGAGGACTCCTGTGATGGCTGAGTTGTACAAATCTTTGTATGGGCGAGGGTTTTGTGCTTGCACTCAGTTTATCACATTGATAATCATTGGAATGTTTGTGTCGCGCTATTTGCTATATGCCTGTTGAGAAGGTGATTCTTTTCTCATGTGTATAACAGATAGGTAGAGTATAGTTAGAGAATATTATAAGGTTAAGTCACGAGTTCTTAAAATTCATACTTATGGTAGGTTCGTGACTCATAATTATATGGTATGTTTTTGAACCCCTCAAATGAATGGACGCCTTTATGGTCCGACTAGGTTAAGTTCTTAAACTCATATGATTGTGGCAAGTTCTCGAACTCATAACGTGTGGTAAGTTTGATTAACTGGGTATAGATAAGTGTGAATGGAGTATTGAGGATGATAGGAATAGATAGACCTATTAAGCAATGGATCATTATAGAAAGTGGAGTTGATGGTGGAAGCTTAGGTATTCTAAATCTACTAGCTATGCTAGACTTTCAAAATTTATTGACTTCGTCTTTGATGTTTACACTTTTATTTTCTTGAAAACATTGGATCAAATGATGGAACCAATGAGTTTTAACAACAATATTAGTTATTCGTATAATGCTATGCTAATTGCTTGGCTAGACAAAATGATTTGCAATATATCAAAATATATTTTATATCATTAATGCATCATGTAACTTTGGTGTAAAGATGATAAAATGATGGAGTCATCAATGCAAGATATTAGTGTTGGATGTGATCTAAGGATCGTCACCCCACTATGGTATGATGTAGTATGATAAAATTGCCAAATAACGGAATCCTCAAGCTAACCGTAAATACAAATGGTATCGTGGACGTCATAAAAATATTTTTTGAGATTTCTTTAAGATATGAGAATACATATGTATGTATGTATATGTATATTTCGATTGATGTTCGAATTATTGTAGAGGTCTATGCTATTTGATTCAACTAGACAAATATTGAAAGATGTTCATGAAATTCAAGAGTTTCTTGAGAAGTTATGCCAAACCAAATTATTTTGGTGCAGATTCAGATGTTGAAAAGCTGAGATGAACAACCCTATTATTTAGGGGTTGCACCTAGTTTTAAACTTTGTGCTGAAATGTTTGTGCACAATACATGTACGAAGGATTGATCCCCTGAGTACCTTGAAGTCATTATAGTCGTATGACTGTAAAAGTTAAAGTTGAAAGATTACTTATAACTGTGGACAAGGTTCGTGGTCATTAGACCCTCAGTTGAATGCTTGCACTCTAAATTCTGAGATGAACAATTCTTTTATTAGAGGTTACGCTTAGTTTATATTTTGCGCTGAAATGTTTGTACACAATACATGTACAATAGGTTGATCACCTAGAGTACTTGCAGAGGGTGTTTTCAGTCTTTGTGATTGATGAACATTCTTCCAAAGAGGGTTTAAAGTGTGAAGAATCGGGGGGTGAAGCACTATTAAACCTAGAGAGAAGAGTTCACGGTCTTGTGACCCTCATCATGATTTGGAATATTTTAAATTCCTGAGTTATTCATACTACTTCCCAATTATTGAACAATTGTGGAAGATTCTTGTTATTCTGCAAGATGGAAGTGAAAAAGGAAAATATTCCTTAGAAAGAAGTAAGTCGTAGAATACGACACTGAATGATGAATGTGTTGATTAAGTGAGAAAAGAGATTTTGAAGTGAGAAGTAGATGAGTTATCAAAGAATAACGTGAAAATTTTAATAGAAAAGTTAATAATTGTAGAAAGATCTTTGTGAAAAGAAAGTGGTTATAGAAACCAATGAATGAATGAAGTAGTGACGTAAAATCTATTTTGATAGATTGAATATTAATTGATAAAATTTCGAGGACGAAATTCTTAGAAGAAAGGGTGAATGTAATATCCCAAGTGTTGATGATAACGATCCTTAGAAAAGGAATTGAGTTCAAGTGAAAGTTATGAAATGAAACCTAGAATTTGTTAAAGTAATGAATGTAGTAGGAAATATAAAATCTATATTTAAATAAAATGATGAAAGATTACTCTAAGTTATTTGTTTAAATTCTGTCTTCGATTCTGGGGACAGAATCTTTGTAAGTAGGGAAGATTGTAACGAATGAGTGGTTTGAGTTGTGATTCGAGGACCAAATCCTTGTAAGGAGGAATGATGTAACAATCCAGATTTTTTTAATTAATATTTAAATATTTATTGAATTATATAAATATTTAATGGATGTGTTTATCGTTGAATAAGTATTTGTTTAATTGATTTGACGTGATTTGATAATTTATTTGTTTAATAAATAATTAATGAGTTAAGGAGAGTAATTATTTTGAAATAGTAATCTAATTTAATTTATTTATTAAGTTAGAGAGTTTATAATGATTAAATAAATTATTATATTATGCAATGGATTGTTATTAGAATTAATTAAATTAAGTATGAAAACTTAATTAATTAGAAGTGTGACAAATAACTATATTATAAGTAGTTATTAAAATAAATTAAAGTAGTTTTAATTTATTTTGCCAAACAAGGCTTACATATATTAATTCTTTAATTTTAAAGAGTTTTGCCAAACTAAGCCTTATGGCTTTTGGAGTTCTTTTGAATTTTGAAATATTATATAAATAAAATAATGAATAAAATATATTTATAACCTATACGTTATATTTGGTAACTGATATTATTTAATCGGGCTTATTATGGCCATTTACGATTGGTTACCAGTGGTTTTGTTTACGCATTCTAAGTGTTTGCTAAGCCTAAGAAGAAAATCACAGAGAATTTGAGAGAGAGAGAGTTTAAGAGAGAGAAGCAACAAGAGAAGGTTCTGAATTCTTATTGTCAGTGATTAGCAAGGGTTTCTAAAGCGACAAAAGGTATGTTTTAAAACCTTAATATATATATGTTTAATTTCTCTGTGTCTGTGTTCTTGATTTTCAATGTGTATAAGGTTTTTACAAAGATTCTCTATAAAACCATATCATTGTAAGTGTTATACTATATATATATATATATATATATATATATATATATATATATATGATTGTATGTTTAGCGATAGACAAGATTGTATGCTAATTTATGTATACAAGTAAGGGAATTGGTTTTATAGTGAACACATATGCATGAATATGTTTTTGTAAGATAACAAAATTAGTGTATATTAATTGTGAAGTTATGAAATTGAACCTTGTATATGATAATGTGGTAAGAAATTCGAGAAACATATTTCAAAGGAATCAAATTGCTTTATAAATTATGTTTACCATGTTCTTTGTGTAAACAAACATCGGTAATGGTGTTTTGGTTGAAAAAAAGTGTTTTCAAGAATTAAGTTTTTCGTGATTGTTGTTTAGTGTTTTAAATTAGTATATGCATGTTGGGTAATGTATATGTGTAATTGACATAAGTTATACATGTTAATTAGTGTTAGAAATTAAGTTATAGATAGAAATTTAGTTGTTCTGTTCTTCGTGGGTCATTTGCGTTACGTAAGTTTTTGCCCCAATTGCCAAAAATGGAGCCCTCAAGGCAAAAAAAAAGCGTCCAACGCCAAAATTCGCACCTCACAGACTGAAATTCGCGCCCCAGCGTTGAAATTCATGCCCCAGCGCCAATCTCGCGCTGTGGCGCCACTGTATGACTTAGTTCTAGCGCCGCGGCGTGGGGACAGAAGTCTGAGTCGGACAGTTTTGGCATCCTGTAGTAAAATGGCCTTAACTTTCTCATACGAACTCCGATTGAGTTGATTCAAGATGATCCGGAACGAGGAAGAGTAGACCTACAACTTTAATGCTTTAAGTTCTTTAATTTGAGGTCTGTAACAGTAGTAAAAATGGTCATCTTTAGGACTGTTGTGTTTTCAGGGGCAATCGGAGGGCGTCGGGCATGCATATATGCATGTGTAGTGCTCCTGACCATAAAAGATGATGTCCTAAGTTATAAAACATGTATGTTAGTAAATATAATGATGTTTAACATTCATAAATAATGTATTAGATAAGTTATAGAATCATAGTAAGCATACACAAGAGAGGCAAATCGGGCGTGTGACGATTGAACGTCGAAACGCCGTGCCAAGTGTTAATGAACTTAATAAGTGTTTCAATTCAATTGAAATGAATATTATAGGATATGAAATGAGTTTAATATAAAACCAATAAGTAGTCCTAGCAAGAGTTAAGCACTTGAATGAACTTTGAGTTTGACTAAGAAGAATTATAGTGAGTCATAAGTCGAAAAGTTAACACAATCTAATTGAACATTATGTGCTAATTAATAGGAAAGATTATGAGATGTGGAGTAGAGTTTACATTACAATTGGTATGTGTTGTTATGTGACTAATAGTTGATGTGTATGATTATATAATTGTGTAGGGCGCGTAAAGTGCAGATAACTGTAAGTTGTTAAGCTATTATTGGTAAACAACGATCAAGGCAAGTCTTTCGGTTCCTATTTTCTATGTGGACTTGATTAACTATTTTAAATTACATGATATGTTATACATGTTGAAATCATGAAATGTTAAAGTCAATATATGATTACATTGTTTTGGCTAAGTAATGATGATTGAGTAAGGAACTCAATCTTTATATTTGCTATGTGAATTAAAAGCATGTATGCCATGTTACTTTAACGAGATGTATATCAAGCATGTTATTATGTGTTATGTGATGCATGAAAACTGTTAGACTTTGCTGGGCTGTCGAGCTCACTCTTGCAAATAACCATTTTTGCAGGTCAAGATTTTAAGGTAAAAGATATGTGCTAAGTGAGTTATAGAGATCTATATTCACGAAGATTACTTATGTTTTATGAGAAATGTATTTCATATTTTGAACGTAACATGTTGTTGAATTGTAAGTTGAGTTATCCAATGTATATGGATATCTAGTTATGATGTTAGACTTTGTATAGTCATTTTGTTGTAACGATTCATGATATAAGATTGAATCAAAGAGATGTAATGTAAAGGTTGCGATTCAGGGCAAGAAAGAAGGAAATGTATAAACATTTTAAATATTCCGCAATTTTAGTGTTTTTAATATCGAATAATGATGTAAAATTAGAGATTTAATGTATGGTTAACGACCGAAGTAGAGATTTAAATGGTATGAATTTTGGGGTCATTACAACTATTCACCCAATTACTATTCACCCGAATATTATTCACTCGGGCATTTGGGGTACATTTCATGTCGGGGTACTGTGACGCCCCCAAAATAGGTATACATCACCCATCTTGAGTCGCCAAATACATGGTACAAAATTCAAATACAACTTAATAATACAACTGTCGTTTAAAATACGACAAAACATAACTGAGAGTTTTAAAATGAATATTTTCTTCTAAACAGTATTCAACTTAAATGGAGTCCTCAATACAATTATTATCACACTATTTCATAGAATAGTGAAGACTACTAATGCTATCATCTGGATCGTCACTCCGTTCCCCGACTAGTCCCGGCTACGTTCTCATTTCCTGAAGAGGACAATGAAAGCAAAAGGGTGAGCTCCACTAGCCCAGTAAGAAATATTATGACTAAGACAATGGAGAATAATTTATCGTTAGCCTTCAACAGTGTTAAACTGATAAAATATAACAAACATCAAGTTTAACTGCAGCAGAACAAGAAATCCATTAGAAGAGTCAAGTAGATAATAAAATCTACTATCTTCTATGATTTAAAAGGTTTTTCATCACTTTTATCGCTGAGACTCAACTTAATAAATAATCCACATCATCTCTGCACTATGGCCAATGATATTCATTAGTATCATGACCACAAATTATCCATGGACTATAGGCCAAGGATATTCGTGCATTCATCAATGGTCATGATCATGCCAACAACTGTCCATCAATGCACTACGGGCCAATGAGGACTTTTACCACATCATTTGTAATATTACGGTCATGATTATACCGATTAATCCCTGGTCATAATCATACCAAGTCCATCTATGCATGAAAAAGTTAATACTTTGGGAATAGTACTCGAGTGAATAGTACCTCGTGAATAGTACTTTGGGAATAGTAACCCCGTGAATAGTACTCTGGCATGAAAAAGTTAAAACTTATTAAGAATGCTCCGAATAATATTTCCATGAAAAGATACTGGATGAAGCACAAATATCAATGATATTCTACTAATTTCATGGAGTATAGAAGCCAAAATTTTAACAAACGAGTATAGAATTCAAAATTTAAAATGAAATAATATTACTTACATACTACATAGTATGGAAGAAAATATTATTTCAAGCGAATATTGAACAAAAATAACATCCCTTACCTTGAAAAGAAGAGTATTCCAACTGGTATAGCGGGTATATTCTTGAAGAAAGCTTTCACTGTTTTCTACGCTCAAAGCTTTCTAAAACTCTAAAGAAATACGCTCAAGATTATAGAAGAAGAATTCTTTGATTCTGGTGTGATTTTAAATTCTAACTAAGCACCCTATTTATAGGAAAATGCTAGAACGCCATAGGAGACTAAATTAATAAAATAATATTAAAAAAAAAATTCTACACACATGTATTTGAAAAAATTTCAGCCACCACAAGTGGGGCCCACTAAAATGAGCCACCTTTCCCAACAACCAAAAGTGGAGCCCACCCATATTTTTAATAAAAATATTTTAATTTCTGAAAATTCAATAATTCATAATAAATAGCCCTTTAATCAGCAAAATACGAATTTTATGTCCATTCCACACGAAATTGAATTCTCTACAACTTTGCAGAAGAAAGTTTTTCCAAATTCCAAACGGAAAATATCTGAAATCCACAAACGGATGATTTTCAATACCTTATAAAATTTATAACAAATCATACGTTAATTTTTAACGGTTCAAAATTTGTGGACATATACTCAACTTATATATGTATAACATATCCAAAAAATCACAACGATCCAACGGCTGGATCAAAATTATAACTCACGCAATAGAGCTTTAAGAACACCGATTTAATTTTTAATACCTCCAATCCGACAAAATACTGATAAAATACCTCAACATTAGTTCCTTCATTTATAACCACATGATATAAATATTTTCCTATCTATCATTTATGTCCACATAAAATAAATATTTTATTATCATATAAATCAATAATTACTTAATCACAAATAATATTACGAGAATCACAATAATGACAACTGTGTCGCTCCTGTGAAAGAGGGGATTTTGATAAGGATTTTCCTCATCTTGCCAAGCAATTAGGTGATCAAACCTCTCCTTAATGTAACTTTCTAGACATTGCAAATAATGCTATCTAATAATATTATTAAAATAATATGAATTATTGATTTGATAATGGAAATATCGCAAAAGTGACAATTATTGAAACAACAATAATATAAAATATCAACGCAAAGAATTATTGAATCAATAAAATAAAATATTGAATAAAGAATTATCTTTGTAACAATTATTGAGTAAGTGCCTTCTCACGTAAGAATCAATAATTCAAAAATCTTGTAATACCGTCAGCGTACAAACGCAACAACGCAGATTATCGTATTTTAACCACCGGGTATTCTAACACTTAACGGTAAAACTTTCGCCATTATTTTATAAAAAGATATTCTTGTCGTTTTCTCAATCCGACAATAATTCTGTTGTGGGGTCCACCAATGATTGTGTCGTCGTATGAATATTCCATGTTGACAACATCTGAATAGAGAGAAAATTTATGTGAAATGAGATATTGACGTATGTCGGGTTTCAAACCTCTCAGAAACATCCGCGTCATACGTTCCTCATTCTCTACCAAATGAGGTGCAAACCTAGACAACTCTGCAAACTTCGCCTCGTATTGGACACCATCATGTTATTCTGCTCCAGTCTAATAAACTCAACCTCCTTCATATGACGAATACTTTCAGGAAAGTACTTGTCATTGAACAGTTTTTGAAACGTTTCCCAAGATATGCTAAGTGCGGCTGGATGGGTACGCTTCACAGATTCCCACCAGTAATCTGCCTCATTACGGAATATAAAGGTGGTGAATGGAACCTTCTGTTCCTCCGTGCATCCCAAAACATCGAATATCTTGGTAATTTGTTTGACCCACATCTCCGCCTTAATAGGATCCGGCTTTCCCCAGAATTTTGGTGGTCCCATTTCCTTGAACTGCTTGGCTGTGACAAACCGTGAATTGCTATCATTTCCTCCTGTATTTTAAACATGAGTCTCCCTCGTCTAATTTTGCATGAACTGCAAAAAGCTTCTAAACATCCCATCGTTCATCATCTGCTCAGTGGTGTTGTTCACAGGAGGAACATTGTCAGCCTGTTGCATGTTCTCCTCATTGGTAAGTATAGGCGTCTCCACGGTTTCATTTACTCTACTGTTAACATTCTCAGTTGTCATTCTTAAATACTGCCACAAAACAATGGTTAATTAAATAAATTAACAAATCACATAATACCCCTATATTATGACCGACCAACAAATAAGCTTAAGTAGGACACACTAGCGAATGATTTACTCGTCTCTCCCCTCCTAGTTCTATTCCCCGATCTCTGCCAGAGATCATATCCCTAAGCTCTAATACCAATTGTGACACCCCCAAAATAGGTATACAACACCCATTCTGAGTCGTCAAAATACATAGTACAGAAATAACTACAACTTTATTAATACAACATAAAAATTATGAGTTTAAATATAAATAATGTCATCTAGACAATATTCATACCCAAATAAGTCATCATTACAATTATTGATACATTATTTTACAAAAATGGTGAGGACTACTAAAACGACTTTCTAGAACCTTCATTCCATACCCCGACTAGTACTCGCTACATTCTCGCCTCCTGAGAAGAAAAAATGGAACAAAAAGGAAAAGGGTGAGCTCAACTAGCCCAGTAAAGAATATTATGACTAAGATAATATAGAACAAATTATCGTTACTCTTCAACAGGGAAAATTTTGATAAAAATACAATAGACAACAAGTTTCAGATCAATATTCGCAGCGGAAATAATAATTCATTAAAAAAGTTAAGTAGAGAATGAAATCTACTATCTTCTATATATGAATTTAAAAGTTTATCGTCGATATTTTATCCCTGTAACATCAATCAATATATATCTGGAATCAAATATTCATCTTTGCACTACAGGCCAAAGATATTCATCGCTTGGTCATGTTCATCTAAACACATGTTCATCTTTGCACTACGGGCCAAAGATATTCATCAGAAATCATTCATCTTTGCACTACAGGCCAAAGATATTCAGTAATATCATCATTTAGGACTGAGGATGATAAAAAATATTTTTAAGGAAACGAATCCAGTGAAACAAAATAACAAATATTAAGGATTCATATTTCGGTTTATCCGTGTCCAAAAATACCTCATAAATAATCATAGTGGAGTAAAATTTAAGAATGAACAAAACATGGATACAATCAAAGCTAGTATCCATAATAGATATTTTGGACAAAAAGAAGAAAATTTCATTTTTTCGGTGAATAGTGCCGTAGTCGTGAATAGTGCCGTATACGTGAATAGTAACTCCGACACAAAAAGTTCTACATTTGATAAAAAGTTCAGACCAATATTTCAGCATAATGATATTGAAGAAAATAATATCATTTGAGAAGAAAACAACATCCCTTACCTCGAAAGAATAGTACTTCTGGCTGGAATACTGAATATAGTGATGAAGGGAACTTGCACCGTATAACAACACTCAAAGTATCAAAATACTCACAAGAATACGCTCAATATATCGAGAGAGAAAGAGAGAGAAAACTTTAGTTTCTGGTGTGATTTTCAATTCTAACCTAAGCACCCTATTTATAGGAAAATGCTTAGAACACCAAAGCAGAAAATTTAATAAATTATTAATATAATTAATTTGAATTCCTACGCCCACTTTTTTGTTCAAACTTCAGCCACACAAGTAGCCCACCTTACAAAACTTACAAAAAACGTTTTTCTTATTAAAAATAATTAAAACTTCAAAAATCAATTATTCTGGAACTTCAGAACTTCAATAATTCATAATAAATAGCCCTTTTGTCAGAAAAATTCGAACCTGAAGACTTTTTTATAGGAAATTCCATTATCTACAACTTTGCAGAAGAAAAGTTTCCAAATTCCAAACAAGAATTGACCGAAATCCATAAACGGGCAATTTTACAGGCTATAATCAAATTTCAGTCAAGAAATGGGGTCCACCGACACACAAAACATGTGTAAATCATTTAATGCAACAGATATACTCTTCCTCCTCATATACTCATATATCCCACATTCATTGTAAAAATATCATCATTATTATATTATTAAAATATAATAATATAATTAAATGAATTATTTTATCAGAAAAAGATAAAATATTAATTTTTAACAATTGTCACATTAAAAATTTTCTCCATCTATATCCACATAAAATCAATATTTTCCTCATCATATAAATCAATAATTAATTATTCATAAATAATATTACGTAATCACAACATCGACAACCAGCCGCCTTCCTTAGGAAGAGGGGCTTTCAATAAGGATTTCTCTTCATCTTGGCGCAATTAGGTGACCAAACCTCTCCTTGTATGTAACTTTCTAGACATTGCTAATAATGTTATCTAATAATATTATTCAGATAATATGAATTATTGCTCCGATAATGGAAAATACTGTGTAGTGACAAGTATTGAAACAACGGAAATATAAAATATCAACGTAGCAATTGTTGAATCAATAAAATAAAATATTGAACAGTAATTGCTGTAACAATTATTGAGTAGTGCCATCTTACGTAATAATCAATAATTGGTGTAATACCGTGTGCTACTGTGTTTCAACAGTATTAACGGTAATAACAACGCCGTTATTTATAACAACTTATTTTTATCGTTTTCTTCATCCAATCACTTTTCGTTATG
Source organism: Panax quinquefolius (assembly GCA_020205615.1). Taxonomy (NCBI): domain Eukaryota; kingdom Viridiplantae; phylum Streptophyta; class Magnoliopsida; order Apiales; family Araliaceae; genus Panax; species Panax quinquefolius. Next base: position 10,247,978 of record CM035170.1, on the reverse strand, counting down.
GGGCCCACGCAAGGCTGCGCCGTCGTACGAATATTCCCCGACAGTAAGAATATTTCACGACCAAACGAATATTCCCCGACAACAATGAATATTTTATAACCACTTGCTTATTTAAAATATTTGCATATTTTACCCATAACTAACCACATTAATCAAATCAACCCTTACTATTACAAAATAATAAATAGATGAATTTAAATTTCATTTATTAATAATTTGGGGTCTTACAACCTCCCCTCCTTATGAAATTTCGTCCTCGAAATTGACGTACGTACCTGGTGTTTCGAAAAGATGAGGATACCTCGCTTTCATTTCCGTTTCCAACTCCCAGGTCATTTTCTCAATAGCATGGTTCCTCTACAAAACTTTAACCTGTGGTATGACCTTTGTGCGTAGGACATGCTCTTTCCTATCCAAGATCTTGACAGGTACCTCTTCGTACGTTAAGTCTTCGGCTATCTCATCCGGTTCTAACTCAATAATGTGGTTTGGGTCTTTCACATATTTACATAGCACAGATATATGAAAAATATTATGAACACGAGACATACTTAGAGGTAACGCGAGTCTATAGGCCACATTTCCTACTCGGTCAAGAACCTGAAATGGACTAATAAATCATGGATTGAGCTTTCCTCTCTTCCCAAATCTTGTAACTCCCTTCCATGGAGTAACACGCAATAATACATGATCCCCAATACTAAATTCCATGTCCTTTCGATGAAGATCTGCATAACTCTTTTGTCGATCATGTGCCGTTTGTATACGTTGTCAAATCATTTAGATCTTTTCTGTAGTTATACATACCAACTCGGGTCCCAACAATGTTGCTTCACCCACCTCATCCCAACATATTGGAGAGCGACACTTTCGTCCTTACAATGCTTCGAATGGAGCCACACCTATACTTGCCAAATAACTGTTGTTGTAGGAGAATTCCACCAATGGTAAATACTTATCCCAACTGCCTTTAAAGTCTAGGACACGGAGTCTTAATAGATTTTCAAGAGTTTGAATAGCCCTCTCTGATTGCCCGTCCGTTTGAGGATGGTATACCGAACTGAATCGTAAATCCGTGCCCATAGCTTTTTGCAAGCTAACCCAAAATCTTGAAGTGAATCTTGGGTCACGATCCGAAACTATGGATACTGGCATGCCATGCAATTTCATAATCTCTTCTACGTACATACGAGCAAGACGTTCAAAGGAATAAGTCTCCCGTATCGGCAAGAAATGAGCAGACTTGGTTAATCTATCAACAATAACCCAAATAGCATTTATGCCTTGAGAAACCGTGGGAAGACCCGTAATAAAATCCATGGTAATGTGTTCCCACTTCCATTTCGGAATCTCAAGTGGTTGCAATGGGCCTTTAGGCACTTGATGCTCCGCCTTTACACGTTGACAAGTTAAACACCTCGAGATAAACTTTGCAATCTCTCTCTTCATATTATTCCACCAAAATGTATGTCGAAGATCACGATACATTTTGGTACTTCCAGGATGGATTGCAAATGGTGTATTGTGTGCCTCCATCATGATCTTGTACTTCAAATCAGAATCATTAGGAACCCAAAGTCTGGAGTGAACTCTAAGTATTCCGTCTTCATCGATTCTTGCTTCTGGAATAGCACCTTCTTGCACTTTCTTCTTCATACGCATCAGCTCCGGGTTTGTGGCTTGAGCAACTTTAACTTTTTCGATTAAAGTTGGTTCTATAAGTATACTTGACATCATTGCATGGGTCCCCGGAGTCTTGAATTCTATCTTCATCTTTTGTAAATCACACCAAATGGGCCTTTGTGTTGACAACATTGCACTCGTTCCCGCGTATGATCTTCTACTCAATGCGTCGGCTACCACGTTCGCTTTTCCAGGATGGTATTAAATGGTATGGTCGCAGTCTTTCAATAGCTCGAGCCAACGTCGTTGCCGCATGTTGAGTTCTTTTTGGGTGAAGAAATATTTGAGGCTTTTATGTTCTGAATATATCTCCACTTTCTCCCCATATAGATAGTGCCCCCAGATCTTTAGCGCGAAAACAACTGTTGCTAAGTCTAGATCATGAGTAAGATAATTCCTCTCATATTCTTTAAGTTGTCATGAGGCATAGGCTATAACTTTCCCACGTTACATGAGAACACATCTTAGCCCTTTGCCTGAAACATCAATATAGATAACAAATCCATCCGAACCAGATGGTATGGTCAAAATAGGGGCCGAAATTAGTCTCCTCTTAAGCTCCTGGAAACTCTTCTCGCATTCCTCGCTCCATACGAATTTGATATCTTTCTGAGTCAGCTGAGTTAATGGAGTAGCAATTCGAGAAAACCCTTCCACGAATCTCCGATAATAACCAAACTAAGCCCTGTAAAGCTACGTGATTTTGGCCACCGACTCGGTTGCTCCCAACATTGTATGCTTCAATCTTCGCCGGGTCAACAGATACTCCATGTTTTGACACCACGTGCCCAAGGAATGCTACTTCCTCAAGCCAGAACTCACATTTCTTCAACTTGGCATATAACTTATTTTCACGAAGCCTTTGGAGTACCAGCATCAAATGGTGCTCGTGATCTTCATGACTTTTGGAATATATGAGGATGTCATCAATAAAGACAACAACGAACTGATCCAAATATTCCTTGAATACTCGGTTCATCATATCCATGAAAGTCGCAGGAGCATTAGTCAATCCAAAAGACATGACTAAGAATTCATAATGCTAAATGTCGAGTTCTAAAGGCGATCTTTGGAATATCCTCGGTTCTAATCTTGGTGATGATATCCGTAAGCTAAGATCGATTTTTGAAAAGAATTGTGCTCCTGTAATGGCGGTCAAACAGTCATTAATACGAGGTAGCGGATACCTATTCTTGATAGTGACATGGTTTAATTCCAGGTAGTCGATACAAAGTCGCATACTCCCGTCTTTCTTCTTTGCGAATAAAACAGGAGCACCCCAAGGTGATGTACTTGGACAAATGAAACCGATGTCCAACAACTCCTGTAGTTGGACCTTTAACTCCTGAAGTTCAATAGGAGCCATTCGATATGGGATTTTAGAAATGGGCTTTGTACCGGGTTCAAGATCAATAAAGAATTCAACTTCACGTTACGGGGTAGAGGCCAGGAAGTTCTTCAGGAAATACGTCAGGAAAGTCAATAACAACAGGAATATTATTCAAATATGATGTGTCTTTATTCAAATCCATAACGTGGGCTAAGAAAGCTTGACATCCATTTTTTTATAAACGAATAGCTTTATGACTTGATATAACAGTGATTGATTTTAATGGTTTAGTTGCTTGAATTCGCACAACAGGTTGGTTAGGAATATGAAAATTAACAACCTTACGAAAATAATCAATTTTGGCATGATGAGTAGTTAACCAATCAATCCCTAAAATCACGTCAAATGCAAGTATCTTTAAAGAGATAAGGTCAACAGGTAAGGTGATGGTGCCAACTTGGATCAAACAAGATTTAAAAATAGTGGATATGATAAAAGTTTCTACTAACGGAGTCTCCACAGATAAATCAAAGTCTAATTTCTCCATAGTCAAGTTTAAACGTTGAGCACAAGCAAGAGAAATAAATGAATGAGTAGCACCGGTATCTAGTAAGGTATAAACTTCGCATGAATTTATGATTAGCTTACCCGTGATCACCTTGTTTGGGTTCCTCGCATGTTGACCAGTCACCATAAACGCTCTTCCAGGAACCGTTGACTTTGACTTTTCTAGAATAGCCTTTTGAGTCACCATCCTCGCTGGACTTGGTTTCGCTACAGTGCAATCTCGACCGATATGTCCTTCCTTTCCATAATTATAACATACCTTAAACTGTTGTGGAAAGTTTGGGCTGATATGTCCTTCTTTTTCGCACTTATAGCATATGACCTTGAGATAAATAGCGCTATCTCTCTCTTCATATTGCTCGACCAAAATGTATGACGAAGATAACGATACATTTTGGTACTCCCGAGATGGATTGCAAACGATTGTGTTGTGCGCTCCATCATGATTTTATACTTTAAATCAGGGTCGTTAGGAACACAAAGTCTGGAGTTGACTCGAAGTATTCCTTCTTTATCGATTCTTGCTTCCGGCATAGCACCTTCTTGCACTTTCTTCCTCATACGCATCAACTCCAGATCTGTAACTTGAGCAACTTTAACTTTATCAATTAAAGTCGGTTCTACTCATATATTCGCCATCATCACATGGGTCCCTAGAGTTTTTAACTCTATCTCCATCCTTTGCAAGTCACACAAAATGGGCTTTTGTGTTGTGAATATTGTACTCGTACCCGCATATGATCTTCTACTCAATGCGTTAGCTACCACGTTCGCTTTTCCAGGATGGTATTGGATGGTATGATCATAATCTTTCAACAGTTCAAGCCAACGTCTTTGTCGCATGTTGAGTTCCTTTTGAGTGAAGAAATATTTGAGGCTTTTATGATCCGTAAAGATCTCCACTTTCTTTCCATACAAGTAATGCCTCCAAATTTTAAGTGTGAAGACAACAGCTGCCAACTCTAGATCATGAGTAGGATAATTCCTCTCATATTCTTTGAGTTGTCTTGAGGCATAAAGGCTATGACTTTCCCATGTTGCATGAGAACACATCCTAACCCTTTGTTCAAGCATCCTTGTAGATGACAAATCCTCCGAACCGGATGGATTGTCGAGCAGTCTTGAAATGAGTCTCTCTTGAGTTCTTGAAAACTCTTCTAACATTCCATGCTCCAACCGAATTTTGTATCTCTTTTCGAGTCAAACTAAATTAATGGAGTAGCGATTCGAGAAAACACTTCTCTGAATCTCTAATAATAATAACCTAAATGAGTTTCTTGGCCCTTCGAGTTCTTGAAAACTCTTCTCACATTCCTCGCTCCAACCGAACTTTGTATCTTTAAAAGTCACTAAGTTAATGAAGTGGCGATTCGAGAAAATCCTTCCACGAATCTCCGATAATAACCAGCTAAACCGAGAAAGCTACGTACTTCGGTCACTAATTTAGGTTGCTCCCAACTTTGAATAGCTTCAATCTTTGCCGGGTCAACGGATATTCCATGACTTGATACTACGTGCCCAAGGAATGCTACTTCCTCAAGCCAGAACTCGCATTTCTTTAACTTGGCATAAAGCTTATATTCACGAAGCTTTTGGAGTATCAGCCTCAAGTGTTGCTCATGATCTTCACGGCTTTTGGAATAAATAAGGATGTCATCAATAAAGACGACCACAAAGTGATCCAAATATTCCTTGAATACTCGGTTCATCATATCCATGAAGGCAGTAGGAGCATTAGTCAATCCAAAAGACATGACTAAGAATTCATAATGCCCGTCTCGAGTTTCGAAGGCGCGTCTTTAGAATATCCTCGCTTTTAACCTTCAAATTTGATGATATCCGTAACTAAGATCGATCTTTGAAAAAAATTGTGCTCCTTCTAAGCGATCAAACAGTCATCAATACGTGGCAATGGGTACCTATTTTTATGGTGACATGATTCAACTCCGATAATCAATACAAAAAGTCGATACTCCCATTTTTCTTCTTAATTAATAGAAAGAGCAGAGAGCACCCCAAGGAGATGTACTAGGACGAATGAAACCAATGTCTAACAATTTACGAATTGGGTCTTTAACTCCACAAGTTCAATAGAGCCATTCGATATGGGGCTTTGGAAATGGGTTTGTAACCGGGTTCAAGGTCGATACAAAATTCAACTTCACGCCCGGGGTGGGTAGGGGAAGTTCTTCAGGAATACGTAAGGAAATTTATTAACAATAGAAATATCCTTCAAATCGACATATTTTTGTTTAAATCTGTGATATGAGCTAAGAAAGCTTGACATCCGCTTTTTCAATAAATGAATAGCTTTATGGCTTGAGATGACCGTGATTTATTTTAATGGTTTGGTCGCTTGAATTCGCATAATAGGTTTATTAGGAATATGAAAGCTAACAACCTTACGAAAACAATCAATTTTAGCATGATGAGTAGTTAACCAATCAATCCCTAGAATCACGTCAAATGCAAGTATTTTTAAGGAGATAAGATCGACGGTTACCGATTTGAATCAAACAAGACTTATAAACAGTGGATGTAATGAAGGTTTCTCCTAATGGAGTTTCAACAGATAAGTCAAAGTCTAATTTCTCCAAAGTCAAAATTAATCGTTGAGCGCAAGTAGGAGAAATAAAAGAATGGGTAGAACCGGTATCAAATAAGGTAAAGACTTCACTAGAGTTTATGATAAGCTTACCTGTGATGACCTCATTCGGGTTCCTTGCTTTCTAGGAGGTCACAACAAACGCTCTCCCTTGTACTACCGGCTTTGACTTTTCTGGGACGGCCTTTGGTGCCTCCATCCTGGCTGAACTTGTCTTTGGTGAACGATAAAATCAGGCTAAGTGACCTTCTCTTCCATAATTATAACATGCTTTGGACGGCATCGCGCAGTTTGAACTGATGTGTCCCTCCCCTCCGCTTTTGAAGCATATGATAGGTGGTCGTTCTCCTTCCTTAACAACGGGTGCTGCTGCTGACGTCTTTCCATCATTGTTGAATCTCCTTTTCTTGAAATGTCCATTTTTATTGTCTTGGCTATGATTACCACCGAAGTGGTTACCATTTACGGCATGTTGATTCCTCCGTTTGTTGTTGTCACCGCTTCGATGATCAAGTTACCACCGGTATTTTCATTCTCACGTACCGCTTTCTCTTGGTTGCATTGACCCGTTATCGCGCTCCTATAACTGAGCCCTATTTACAACATCTGAATACAAACACAGTTTATGAAAAATAAGATATTGGAGAGCTAATAATGATTAAATGAATTATAGTATTTTAATTGGAAGTTGTGATTAAAATAAAGTGTTAGTTGATTAAATAAAATTATAATTATAAAAAAATTATAGTTTTGTGATAATGATTTATGTGTTAAAGTAATTTAATAGATTAATTTTTTAATTGATTATTTAATTAAATAGAAGTGTGACAAATAACCTTGTTATAAATGAGTTATTAAAATAAAATTAAAGGACTTTAATTTAGTTTTGGCCAAACAAGTCTTAATGCATATTAAGTATTTAATCTAATAGTGTTTTATCAAACAAGGTATAAGGATTAATCCAATTGTTTTAGTTAGATTTGCCAAACAAGGCGTAAAGATTAATGGGTTATTTTATTTAGATTAGCCAAACAAGCCTTATGGCTTTTAAATTTCAAAACTTACATAACTGATATCTAGAGTTATATTATATATTTAATATATCTATTATTACTATATACGTTATATTATTCTACGTAGTTAGAGATAGGAAGAAAGACTCAGAGAAGAAAAAGAGAAGAAGAAGAAGAAGAAAACTAGAGAGAATTTGAGAGAAATCCTAACAGGTTTTGATAAAGGAATTGGAGAAAAGAAATTGATAATCAAAAGTAGCCATCATCTTCTTAATCAAAGGTAGGAGCTTAACCTTTCTCTTTAAAAGTTTAGTTTTCCTCTTCCCAAAAAGTTCTCTGTGAAAATTTTATAAAAGATAAATTGTTGTTATGTATATAGTTTTGTATGATGATTGATTATATGGTTATTTCATGAGTTTATGCATGATTATAGAGAAATTAATTCATGTATGTATGTGTTATGCGAAGAAAATATATTACAGTGTTTACATGAAAATATGTATGAATATTGCTTAATTTAAAATAGAAATTAAGGTTTAATTAGTTGTTAGATTGATAAATTGATTATTGAGTTTGATAAAGTATGGATAATCATAACTATGATGTTTTGAAATTCTGTTTTGATTGAAAAATAAAATCACAATGTTGAATTTCATTAAAAATGTCAACAATGGAGTTTTTGCCAAAAACATTGAAATTGGGTGTTGTAACTTTGATGTTTGTGTTATTTTATGAGTATAAACATGTTAGAAGTCTTCACAATATGTTTATATGAAGTTTATATGTAAATTACATGATAATCAGTCTATTAGATTCGAGCTTGTAGGCCAAATTGGCTTTTTCTTGTATTTATTGCAAGCGAAGGTCGTCACCGACATACTAGAAGCGTTAACGCGTCATACCAATGATTAGATTCTCATCGGCGCCGTAGGGTTATCACCCCTTGATGGCAACTTTGTAGTATATTCACCACAGCATGGCACTTTGTAAATATATTCACTGCACAGATGTTATCACTGCCGTCATAGCACACATGATCCATGATGTAAATCGTGGCGCCAAGAACGCGAAAGTTAGCGAATGGTACGACAAATTGTACTTTTTGTACACGAAATTTTAAGAAAACATTTTTGTGATGATAGTAGGATGTAAAATATAGATTTTGGTATTTCTATACTATATGAATAATTATGTTATTAAGGATTAACTTGTGTTATAAGTTGATTATGTCATTAAATAATCAAACCTATATGATGAATGTATTAGTTATGTGATAATGACTAACTATGTCACGATGACATATGTATATAGGATATTGTGATTCAAATTGATTCGGTTTAGTCTACGAGCAAGGCAAGTTTTCTAACTCAAAACTTCATTGTGCGAGTTTAATTTCATTTGGTACATTATTGTTTTCAAATTCAATTACAATTGTTGTAAGTTGCTACTTCTACACTTTCATAGAGCTAGATTTCCTATGATTGAGTAAGTCATTGTATCTAGTTACTCATGACGATGCAAGTTTTCTAATCATTTGTCTTATTGAGCTAATTATTGTTTTCAATTCGATTATCTTATAATGATGTAAGTGGTCTAAACTTTGGTTTGATGTTGAACAAGTTATTCTTGTATTTCAATTATTGATTAACATGCATAACTGAATTGCCATGCATGTTTAGTATTCAATCCTAATTAACCTTGGCTTAGTATTGTTCAAGCAAGGTATGCTATATTTATTCAAATTGTATGCTATTAGATTATTCCTAATGCATGACTTTAGTTATTATGATTGATTCAATCACTATTATTCTATAGTTTAGTGTTGTTGGTCTTATTCAACTACTCATTAGTTGATGTTCGTTAAATTCCAAATTTCCTTGAAAGCTTATCCAAACCAAACTTATTTTGGTGCGAACTTGTATTCTAAATACTGAGATGAACAACTCTTTTAATAGAGGTTTACGCTTAGCGTTGAAATGGTTGTGCACAATACATTGTACGAAGGGTTGATCCCCCTAAGTACGTGGAGTTCTTATAGTCTTATGATTGTTAAAGTTAAAGTTGAAAGATTACTTATAACTGTGGACATGATTCGTGGTCATTAGACCCTCAGTGAATGTTATAATTTTCTGAAAGTTAATAGAATATATTGTTCAGTTCTATTGAGCCTAATATTGGCAATTGATGTAAAAGTTTAAAGATTTATTTATTATTATTTCAAGTGGGCCTTGTTTGCTCACTCTTGCCTATAAAATTTCTTACAGCTAAAGTTGAAACTGGTGACGTACTTAGCACCAGTAAAGGAAAAGGAAAGATGAACAAGTACTGAAGACTTGTAATAGATTTGATAGTATTATTATTAGACTTTGGTTTAAAGATTGTAAAGAAGTTTATTTCATTTTCGCATTTGAATGATTGTTGTTAAAGGTTAGACAACCTAGGGAGATTTTTATTTGAGTTTAATCCTGTATGGGCAGGTTTTTATTTTTCAATTTTATTATAATTGGGTAGTTATAAATGAATATTTTGATTAAGTGAGCACCAAATCTTGAGGAAATGAAGTACCAGGATTTGGGGGTGTCACATCCACTGTTAACATTCTCAGTTGCCATTCTTAAATACTGCCATAAAACAAGGGTTAATTAAATAAATTAACAAATCACATAATACCCCTATATTATGACCGACCAACAAATAAGCTTAGGTAGGACACACTAGCGAAGGATTTACTCGCCTCTCCCCTCCTAGTTATATTCCCAGATCTCCATGAGAGATCATATCCTTAAGCTCGATACCAACCGTGACACCCCCAAAATAGGTATACAACACCCATTCGAGTCGTCAAAATATATGTGCATGTAAACAACTACAACTTTATTAATACAACATAAAAGCTGTGAGTTTAAATACAAATATTGCCATCTAGACAATATTCATACCCAAATAAGTCCTCATTATAATTATTGATACATTATTTTACAAAATGGTGAGGACTACTAAAAGCGACTTTCTATAACCTTCATTTTTCATACCCGACTAGTACTCTCGCTACATTCTCGCCTCACGAGAAGAAAAATGGAACAAAAGGAAAAGGGTGAGCTCAACTAGCCCAGTAAAGAATATTATGACTAAGATAATATAGAACAAATTATTGTTAGTCTTCAACAGGGAAAAATTTGATAAAATACAATAGATAACAAGTTTCAGATCAATATTCGTAGCGGAAATAATAATTCATTAGAAAAGTTAAGTAGAGAATGAAATCTACTATCTTCTATATATAAATTTAAAAGTTTATCGTCGATATTTTATCCCTGTAACATCAATCAATATATATCTGGAATCAAATATTCATCTTTGCACTACAGGCCAAAGATATTCATCGGTTTGTCATGTTCATCTAAACACCTGTTCATCTTTGCACTACGGGCTAAAGATATTCATCAGAAATCATTCATCTTTGTACTACAGGCCGTTCCCAGGAAAGAGGGGGATTTCTGATAAGGATTTCTCCTTACTGGCGCGCAATTAGGTGACCAAAACTCTCTTTGACAGAACTGTCTAGACATTGCCAATAATGCCATCTAATAATATTATTCAAATAATATGAATTATTATTTTGATAATGAGAAATATTGTGCAGTGACAATTATTGAAACAACAATAATATAAAATATCAACGACAATTATTGAATCAATAAAATAAAATATTGAGCGATAATTACTTTAGTAACAATTATTGAATAGTGCCTTTTTACGTAAGAATCAATAATTCAAAATATCATGCACATCTTTGCGTGTTCTTTGTGCAACAACGCAGTATTCGTATTTTAACCACCGGGTATTCTAACAGTTAACGGTAAAACTTTCGCCGTTATTTTATAAAAAGATATTCTTGTCGTTTTCTCAATCCGACAATAATTTCGTTGTGGGGTCTATCAATGATTGTGTTGTCGTACGAATATTCCCTGTTAAAACGAATATTCCCCGACCAATCGAATATTATATAACAACTTGCGTACTTTGCAAAATTTATAAATATTACCCACAACTATAACATTATATCAAATTCCCTCCACAATATTCAAAAATAATATTTATAGAAAATTCATCTTTATTCATAAAAGTTGGGGTCTTACAACCTCCCCTTCTTATGAAATTTAAGCCCTCGAAATTAAGTGCGCATACGGTATGTCGAAGAGGTAAGGATATCTTCATTTCATTTCAGATTCTAACTCCCAGGTCATTTCCTCAATATCGTGATTTCTCCATAAAACTTTGACTTGAGGTATAACCTTGGAGCGTAAAATATGCTCATTTTTATCCAAGATTTTAACAGGAACCTCTTTATACTTTAAATCTTCCGCTATTTCGTCCGGTTCTAACTCAATAATGTGGTTTGGATCTTTCACATACTTAAGTAACATTGATATGTGAAAAACGTTATGAACACGAGACATACTTAGCGGTAAGGCGAGTCTATAGGCCATAGTTCCTACTCGTTCGAGGATTAAAAATGGGCCAATGAATCGAGGATTGAGTTCTCCTCTCTTTCCAAATCTCGTTACTCCTCTCCATAGAGTAACACGTAACAACACATGTTCTCCAATATTGAATTCCACGTCCTTTCGATGAAGATCAGCATAACTCTTTTGTCGATCTTTTGAGATTTTTATACGTTGTCAAATCATTTGAATATTTTTCATAGTCATATGTACCAACTCCGGTCCCAACAACGTTGCTTCACCCACCTCATCCCAGCATATTAGAGAACGACACTTTCTTCCATACAACGCCTCGAATGGAGCCATGCCAATACTTGCTTGATAACTGTTATTGTAGGAAAACTCCACCAATGGTAAGAACTTGTCCCAACTTCCCTTGAAGTCAAGGACACAGAGTCTTAATAAATCTTCAAGAGTTTGAATAGTCCTCTCTGACTGCCCGTCCATCTGAGCATGATATGCCTAGCTAAATCAAATTAATACTTTATTATTCATAATAATAAATAGAGGAAATTTGATTTTATTCATTAAAAAGTTGGGGTCTTACAACCTCCCCTCCTTATGAAATTTCGTCCTCAAAATTGACATACATACCTTGTAAGACCCCGAAATTTTTAAATAAAAAGGAATTTCCTTTATTTATTATTTTGAAATAGTAAGGGTTGATTTGATTAATGTGGATAGTTAAGGGTTAAATACGCAAATATTTCAAAATAAGCAAGTGGTTATAAAATATTCATTATCGTCGGGGAATATTCGTTTTGGTCGTGGAATATTAAATGCTTGTCGGGGAATATTAAATGCGACTGACAGCAGACCATGTGTGGGCCCCATAATGAAAAGTGATTGGATGAAGAAAAGCGACAAATATAAGTTGTTTTAAATATAATAGGCGTAGTTATTCTGTAATTATCTTGTTGGAATACCCGGTAGTTAAAACACACTAATACGCGTTGTTGAACAAGAAGACACCGGTATTGCACCAATTATTGATTCTTACGTGAAGAAGGCACTACTCAATAATGGTTACGATAATTCTTATTCAAGATTTTATTGAGTTAATAATTGTTGCGTTGATATTTTATATTGTCTTTGTTGTTCAATAATTGTCACACACAAGTATTTTTTATTATCGAAGCAATAATTCATATTATCCGAATAATATTATTAGATAACATTATTGGCAATGTCTAGAAAGTTACATCTAAGGAGAGGTTTGGTCACCTAATTGCGCCAAGAAGAAGAAATTCTTATTGGAAAGCCCCCTCTTTCTTCGGAGGCCGCCTGGTTGTCAATATTGTGATTACGTAATATTATTTGTGAATAATTAATTATTGATTCATATGATGAGGAAAATATTGATTTTATGTGGATATAGATGGAGAAAAAATTTTAAAATGACAATTGTTGAAAATTAATATTTTATCTTTTTCTAATAAAATAATTCATTTAAATATATTATTTTAAAAATATATTAACGGTGATATTTTTATAATGAATGTGGGATATATGAGTATATGAGGAGGAAGAGTATTTTTGTGGCATTAAATGTTTAACACATGTTTTGTGTGTTGGTGGACCCATTTCTTGACCGAAAATTGATTATAGACTGTAAAATCGTCCGTTTGTGGATTTCGGTCAATTTCTGTTTGGAATTTGGAAAAACTTTCTTCTGCAAAGTTGTAGAGAATTGAATTTCCTATAAAAAGTCGCGAGATTCGAATTTTCTGATAACAGGACTATTTATTATGAATTATTGAAGTTTCAGAGTTCCAAAATAATTGATTTTTGGAAGTTTAAAATATTTTTAATTACAAAAACGTTTTTTGTGTTTGGTTAGCCTCATTAAACACATGCAAGTTGCTGAATTCAGATGGTTCTTGGTGCGTAGAGAATTTGTAATATATATAATATTATTATATTAAATTTTTCGCTTTGGTGTTCTAAGCGATTTCTATAAATAGGGTCTTGGGTTAGAATTGAAAATCATACCGTAAACTCAAGTTTTTCTCTCTATATTATCGAGCGTATTCTTGTGAGTATTTTGAGTATACTTTGAGTATTGCTATACTGGTGCAAGTCCAAGTCATAGCCTATATCAGGTGTTTAAATTTAGAAATCTTGATCTTTCGAGGTAAGGGATATTATTTTTTCAGTAATGATATTATTTCTTCAATATCATTATCTTTGAAAATGTTGATCTGAAGTTTTTATCAAATTTGGAACTTTTTCATATGGGGTTACTATTCACGAGTTACTATTCATGAGTTCTTATTCACGAAGTTACTATTCAAAGTACTATTAATGAAAGCGTGAAGATGTTTTTTGTGGAATTTCTATCTTTTGGTGTCGAGAGTTACTATTCACATATATCGGCACTATTCACGATATCTGGCACTATTCACGTGATACTCAAGATTATTCATAGAAAAATAAAATTTTTTCTTTTTGTCCAAAATATCTATTTCGGATACTAACTCGATTGTATCCATGTTTTGATCATTCTTGAATTTTACACCACTATGATTATTTTTGAGGTATTTTTAGATGTGGATAAAACCAAGTACTAATCCTTAATCCTTAATCCTTGTCATTTTGTTTCTTTGGATTCGTTTCTTTAAAAATATTTTTCATCATCCTCGGTCTTAAATGATGATATTATTGAATATCTTTGGCACTGTAGTGCAAAGATGAATGATTTCGAAGAATATCTTTGGCCCAGAGTGCAAAGATGAGCAGTGTTGAGATGAACATGACTAATTGATTAATATCTTTGGCTGTAGTGCAAAGATGAGCAGTGTTTAAATGAACATGATTAATCGATGAATATCTTTGGCACAGTAGTGCAAAGATGAATATTTGATTCCAGATGTATATTGATTGATGTTCTGAGGGATAAAATATTGATGATGGACTGTTAAATTCATAGATTATAGTAGATTTCATTCTCTACGTAACCCTTCATGAATTATTATTTCCATCATGCGAATATTGATCCGAAACTTGTTATACATTGTATTCTATCGATTTTTCCTGTTGAAGACTAACGATAATTTGTTGTATATTATCTTAGTCATAATATTCTTTCTTCGGGCTAGTTGAGCTCACCCTTTTCCTTGTTGTTCCATTTTTCTTCTCAAGAGGCGAGAATGTGGCAGTACTAGTCGGGGTATGGAATGAAGGTTCTAGAGAGAGTTGTTTAGTAGTCCTCACCATTTTGTAAAATAATGTATCAATAATTATGATGGGGATTTATTTGCGTATGGATATTGTGCAGATGGCAATATCTCGTATTTAAACTCACAGTTTATATGTTGTAATAATAAAGTTGTAGTTATTTCTGTACCATGTATTTGGCGACTCAGAATGGGTTGGATGGAATGGACCTATTTTGGGGGCGTCACATACCTGGTGTTTCGAAAAGGTGAGGATACCTTGCTTTCATTTCTGATTCCAACTCCTAGGTCATTTCTTCAATAACATGGTTTCTTCACAAAACCTTAACTTGTGGTATAACCTTGGTGCGTAGGACATGCTCTTTCATATCTAATATCTTAACAGGTACCTCCTCGTACGTTAAATCTTCGGCTATCTCGTCCGGTTCTAATTCAATGATGTGGTTCGGGTCTTTCACATATTTATGAAGCATAGATATGTGAAAAACATTATGAACACGAGACATGCTTGGAGGTAATGGGAGTCTATAGGCCACATTTCCTATTCGGTCAAGAATCTCAAATGGACCAACAAATCGTGGATTGAGCTTTCCACTCTTCCCAAATCTTGTAACTCCCTTCCATGGAGCAATACGTAACAATACATGATCCCCAACATTAAATTCCACGTCCTTTCGATGAAGATCCGCATAACTCTTTTGTCGATCATGTGCCATTTGTATACGTTGTCGAATTGTTTGGATCTTTTATGTAGTCATTCGTACCAACTCTGGTCCCAACAACGTTGCTTCTCCCACCTCATCCCAACATACTGGAGGGTGACACTTTCGTCCATACAATGCTTCAAATGGAGCCACACCTATACTTGCTTGATAACAGTTGTTGTAAGAGAATTCCACCAATGGTAGGTACTTATCCCAACTCCCTTTGTAATCTAGGACACAGAGTCTTAATAGATCTTCAAGAGTTTGAATAGTCCTCTTTGATTGTCCATCCGTTGGAGGATGGTATGCCGAATTGAATCGTAAATCCGTGCCCATAGCTTTCTGCAAGCTAACCCAAAATCGTGAAGTGAATCTTGGGTCACGATCCAAAACTATGGATACTAGCATGCCATGCAATCTCACAATCTCATTTATGTACATACTAGCAAGACGTTCAAGGGAATAAATCTCCCGTATAGGCAAGAAATGAGCAGACTTGGTTAATCTATCAACAATTACCCAAATCGCATTTATGCCTTGAGAAACCTTGGGAAGACCGGTAACGAAATCTATGGTAATGTGCTCCCACTTCCATTTTGGAATTTTAAGTGGTTGCAAGGGACCTTTTGTTACTTGATGCTCTGCCTTAACTCGTTGACAAGTTAGACACCTTGAGATAAAATTCGCGATCTCTCTCTTCATATTGCTCCACCAAAATGTATGTCGAAGATCATGATACATTTTGGTACTCTCAGATGAATTGCAAATGGTTTGTTGTGCGCCTCCATCATGATTTTATACTTTAAATCAGGGTCGTTAGGAACACAAAGTCTGGAGTTGACTAGAAGTATTCCTTCTTCATCGATATTTGCTTCTAGCATAGAACCTTCTTGCACTTTCTTCCTCATACGCATCAGCTCCATGTTTGTGGCTTGTGCAGCTTTAACTTTATCGATTAAAGTCGGTTCTACTCATATATTTTCCATCATCACGTGGGTCCCCGGAGTCTTTAACTCTATCTCCATCCTTTGCAAGTCATATAAAATGGGCTTTTGTGTTGACAATTTCGCACTCGTACCCGCATATGATCTTCTACTCAAAGCGTCAGCTACTACATTCTCTTTACCAGGATGGTATTGAATGGTATGATCATAATCTTTTAAATGTTCAAGCCAACATCGTTGCCGCATGTTGAGTTCCCTTTGGGTGAAGAAATATTTAAGGCTTTTATGATCCGTAAAGATCTCCACTTTCTCCCCATACAAGTAATGCCTCCAAATTTTAAGTGCGAAGACAACAGCTGCCAACTCTAGATCATGAGTAGGATAATTCCTCTCATATTCTTTGAGTTACCGAAAGGCATAGGCTTTGACTTTCCTATGTTGCATGAGAACACATCCTAACCCTTTGCCCGAAGTATCACTGTAGATGACAAATGGACTTGTCAGAACAGGTGCTGAAATGAGTCTCCTCTTGAGTTCTTGAAAACTCTTCTAACATTCCATGCTCCAACCGAATTTTGTATCTTTTCGAGTCAGCTAAATTAATGGAGTAGCGATTCGAGAAAACACTTCTACGAATCTCTAATAATAACCAGCTAAGCCGAGAAAGCTACGTACTTCGGTCACTGATTTAGGTTGCTCCCAGCTTTGTATTGCTTCAATATTTGCCGGGTCAACAGATATTCCATGACTTGATACTACGTGCCCAAGGAATGTTACTTCCTCAAGCCAGAACTCTCATTTCTTCAACTTGGCATAAAGCTTGTTTTCACGAAGCTTTTGAAGTATAAGCCTCAAGTGTTGCTCATGATCTTCACGACTTTTGGAATATATGAGAATGTCATCAATAAAGACAACCACAAAATGATCCAAATATTCCTTGAATACTCGGTTCATCATATCCATGAAGGCAACAGGAGCATTAGTCAATCCAAAAGACATGACTAGGAATTCATAATGCCCGTACCGAGTTCTGAAAGCCGTCTTTGGAATGTCATCGGTTCTAATCTTTAACTAATGATCTCTGGAAAGAAGATCGATCTCTGAAAAGAATTTGGCGCCTTACAACTGGTCAAATAGGTCATCAATACGTGGCAATGGGTACCTATTCTTGATGGTGACATGGTTCAACTCCCGATAATCAATACAAAGTTGCATACTCCCATCTTTCTTTTTTCACGAATAGAACAGGAGCACCCCAAGGAGACTTACTAGGACGAATGAAACCGATGTCTAACAATTCCTGCAATTGGGTCTTTAACTCATAAAGTTTAATAGGAGCCATTCGATATGGGGCTTTGGAAATGGGTTTTGTACTAGGTTTAAGGTCAATACAAAATTCAACTTCACGCTCTGGGGGTAGGCTAGGAAGTTCTTCAGGGAATACGTCAGAAAATTTATTAACAATATAAATATCATTCAAATCTGACGTATTTTTGTTTAAATCCGTGACATGAGCTAAGAAAGCTTGACATCCGTTTTTCAATAAACGAATAGCTTTATGGCTTGCAATGACAGTGATTGATTTTAATGGTTTGGTTGCTTGAATTCGCATAATAGGTTGGTTAAGAATATGAAAGCTAACAACCTTACGAAAACGATCAATTTTTGCATGAAGAGTAGTTAACCAATCAATCCCTAGAATCACGTCAAATGTAAGTATTTTCAATGAAATAAGATCGACAGGTAATGTGAGGGTATCGATTTGAACCAAACAAGACTTATAAAAAGTGGATGTAATGAAGGTTTCTCCCAACAGAGTTTCCACAGATAAGTCAAAGTCTAATTTCTCCGGAGTCAAATTTAAACGTTGAGCGCAAGTAGGAGAAATAAAAGAATGGGTAGAACCGGTATCAAATAAGGTATAGACTTTGCTAGAGTTTATGATAAGCTTACCCGTGATGACCTCGTTCGGGTTCCTGGCTTTTTGGTAGGTCACAAAAAACGCTCTCCCTTGAACTACTGATTTTGACTTGTCTGGGACTGCATTTGGTGTCACCATTCCAACTGGACTTGGATTCCCTGTACGATAAAATCTAGCTAGATGACCTTCTCTTCCACAATTGTAACACGTTTTGGACTACTGCGCACAGTTTGGACTGATGTGTCCCTCCCCTCCGTATTTGAAGCATATGATAGGTGGTCGTTCTCCTTCCTTAACAACAGGTGTTGGTGCTGACGTCTTTCCATCATTGTTGAATCTCCACTTCTTGAAATGTCCATTCTTATTGTCTTGGCCATGATTACCACCAAAGTGGTTACCATTTCTGGCATATTGATTCCCTCCACGTTTGTTGTCACCGCTTCGATGACTGCTACCACTAGTATTATCATTTTATCGGCTGCTTTCTCTTAGTTGGGTTGACTCATTATCGCACTCCAATAACTGAGTCCTATTTACAACATCTGAATACAAACACAGTTTATGAGAAATTAGATATTGACGTATCTCGGGTTTCAAACCTCTTAGAAACATCCGCGTCATTCTCTCCTCATTATCAACCAAATGAGACGCAAACCGAGACAACTCGGCAAACTTAGCTTCGTACTACGACACGGTCATATTGTTCTACTCCAACTTGATGAACTCTACCTCTTTCATGTGACGAATACTTTCGGGAAAGTACTTGTCGTTGAATAGTTCTTGGAACTTCTCCCAAGACATCTTCAGTGCGGTAGGTTGAGTACGCTTTACCGATTCCCACCGATGTCTGCCTCTCCTCACAACATAAAGGTGGCAAAGGAACCTTTTTTCCTCCTGAGCATCCCAAGACATCAAATATCTTGGTGATACGCTTTATCCACGCTTCGCCTTAAGTGGTTTTGGCTCTCCAATAAACTCGGTGGTCCCAACTCCTTGAAGCTGCTTTTAGCGGTGACCGTTCGAGAGTTTCAAGTGTTTCCACCTATATTTTGGACAGGAGCCGATCTCTCTCCGATGTTGCATGAATTGCATAAAGCCTCGAACATTCCATCATTCATCATTTGGTCGGTGTTGTTGTTTGCATGAGGATTGTCGCCTTCCGATGCACATTATCACGATTGTTGATCCTGTGGAGACTCAGCGGTCTCTCTGTGCTCCATTACTATTCTCAACATTCTCAGATGTCATTTTCAAATACTGCCACAAAACAAGGGTTAATTAACATGCAACATATTATCCCTATACTCTGATCGACCAATTAAATACCAAATAAACTTAGGTAGGTCATACTAGCGAAGGAATTCCCCGTCTCTCCCCTCCTAGTTCTAGTCTCACATCTTAGCCAGGGATCATATCCCTAAGCTTTGATGTGATGTCCCCAAAATAGGTATACATCACCCATCTTGAGTTGCCAGATACAAGGTACTGAATACAAATACAACTTAATTATACAACAGTCGTGTGAAATACGACAAAACATAGGCTATGAGTTTTAATACAAATATTGTCATCTAGACAATATCCACACTCAATGGAGTCCAAATTACATTTATTATCACACTATTTCACAGAATAGTGAGGACTACTAATGCACCATCTAGGACCATCACTCTGGTCCCCGACTAGTCCCAGCTACGTTCTCATTTCCTGAAGAGAACAGTGAAAGAAAGGGTGAGCTCAACTAGCCCAGTAAGAAATATTATGACTAAGATAATACAGAATAAATTATCAATAGCCTTTAACAGTATAACAACTGATAGAATATAATAGACAACAAGTTTTAGATCAAAAACTGCAGTAGAATAAGCAATCCATTAGAAGAGTCAAATAAAGTATAAAATCTACTATCTTCTATAATTTAAAATGTTTTTCATCAACTTTATCGCTGAGACTCAGCTTAATAAATAAAATTGAATCATCCCTGCTCCATGGCCAAGGATATTCATATAATCATCAATGGTCATGACTATACCGAATAATCCTCGGTCATAATCATACCAACAATTTGTCCACCAATGAACTATGGTCAATGAGGACTTTTTACCACATCATTTCGTCACATTACGATCATGATTATCTTAGAATAATCCCTGGTCAAAATCATACCAAGTCCATCTATGCACGTAAGCCAAAGATGACTTTCAACATAATATAAACATGAGGATGATGACAATGACATAATAATTCAATGTTCAAGAATAAATTTTAAAGACTTATAAATTAATTTATCCAGGAACCAATAACGTCCAATTTGTCAACATGATACTGCTTTGTAGAGTAAAATTCAAGAATGTTCAAAAGAATATTTCCATGAAAAGACACTGGATGAAGCGCAAATATCAAGGATATTCCACTAATTTCATGGAGTATAGAAGTCAAAGCTTTAACCATTCGAGTATAATAGAATATATAAAAGCTCGCAAATGGATTTTAAATCGCCGTGCAGTAATCCATGTAGATGCAGATCATTTCCACAATTTAATAAGGAATGAATACGAAGGATCATTCACCATGCATATGGTTATCCACATAGGCGAGTTATTCCAGCGAGAATAATAAAGAATGGAATAATGAAGGATTCACCATGCGTGCGATAGGATCGCATGCATAAAAGTTATTCCCAAGCGAATAATAAATAATGGAACGAGTCCGGCGTAAGCGCATGCATGTGATATTCGACATAATAATAAATAATGGGAACGAAGTCAGCGTAAATGCATGCATGAGGATATTCCGGCGAGGATAATAAATAATGGAACCAGTCCGGTAAACGCATGCAGGCGTGATATTAAAGCAGAATAATAAAGAATGAATATTAAAAGAATTTCACCATATATGCGAGACAGATAAATAAAAGTTATTCAATGTAATAATAAGAATGGAATAATGAAGAATTTCACCATGTATGCGGTATTTTTGCATAGATAAAGTTATTCCAACATAATAATAAAGAATGGAATAATGAAGTTCTCTTCATGAATAAGAAAGAAAGAATACCCCTTATGAGTACAACAAATAATATTCCCTACCTTAGAAAAACCGACTCATGAAGTAGTGAAGTGGCGAGAATACTTTTTCTTCTTTCTCTCTATAATTTCTCTCTAGAGTTTGATTGAATTGTAAGAAATGATGAAGGAATGAGCTTCTATTTATAGGAGAATGGGTGAATAATAGAATTAATTCATGAGCGGTCCAGATTGATTTACTTTTAAACGGACGGTCCATATTGGTTTATTATTATACTTTCCACCAGCGGTCCATATTGATTTACTATTATATCTTCAACCAACGGTCTGAAAAATTAGCACATCTCCTCATGGAATAATATTGTACCCAAAAATAATTTGGACCGAACAGAAATATATCTTACGGGTGAATAGTACCCCGTGTAGTAACTCATGAATAGTAACTCGTGAATAATAACTCATAAATAGTAACTCGTGAATAGTAACTCATGAATAGTAACTCGTGAATAGTACTCCGACATGAAAAGTGTCCCGAATACCCAATTGAACAATATAACCTCCAGACATCAATTATACTAACACAAATAAGTCCAACACAATGTAAATATAAAATTCATCTTTAATCAACACGAACTTATTCATCATTAATATTATAATTCACAATATTTAATAACCAGGTCGTTCCCAGAAAAGAGGGGGCTTTCCGATAAGGATTTCTCCTTATTGGCGCACAATTAGGTGACCAAACCTCTCCTTGACAGAACTTCTAGACATTATCAATATTGCAAATAATAATATGAATAACTTTGTCGTCTCAATTATTGATTTAATACTATATCATATTATGTAGATGATACTGTAACAATAATTGAATCAATAATATGAGAGATATGATGCAGCAATTACTGTAGCAATAATTGAGTATAACTGAGTGACTTCTCACGTAAGCATCAATAATCAATACCGTGTGTTACTATACAACCACGCAGCGTATTCATTTGTGCTTTTTTACTAGGGTAGTTCAAGCGGTTTTAACGGTAACACCTCCGCCGTTATTTTTATAGAAAGATATTTTTGTCGTTTTCTAACTACGATAATACTTCCGTTGTGGGGTCCACCAATGATTGTGTCGTCGTACGAATATTCCCTGTTAAAACGAATAATCCCCGACCAATCGAATATTATATAACCACTTTCTTACTTTGCAAAATTTGTAAATATTACCCACAACTATAACATTATATCAAATCCACACCATAATATTCAAAAATATATTTCGAGAAAATTATTATTTATTCATAAAAGTTGGGGTCTTACAACCTCCCCTTCTTATGAAATTTTGTCCTTGAAATTAGGGTACATACCTGGTATGTCGAAGAGATGATGATATCTTGACTTCATCTCAAATTCTAACTCTCAAGTCATTTCCTCCACATCGTGGTTTCTCCACAAAACTTTAACTTGAGGTATAATCTTGGAGCGTAGAACATGATCCTTCTTATCCAAGATTTTAACAGGCAACTCTTCATACGTTAAATCTTCCTCTATCTCGTCTGGTTCTAACTCAATAATGTGGTTCGGGTCTTTCATATATTTACGTAACATAGATATGTGAAAAATGTTATGAACACGAGATATACTTGGCGGTAAGGCGAGTCTATAAGCCATAGTTCCTACTCACTCGAGAATTAAAAATGGGCCAATGAATCGAGGATTGAGCTTTCCTCTCTTTTCAAATCTCGTAACTCCTTTCCATGGAGCAACACGTAACAACACATGATCTCCAATATCAAATTCTACGTCCTTTCGATGAAGATCAGCATAACTCTTTTGTCGATCTTGTGAAGTTTTTATACGTTGTCGGATCGTTTGAATATTTTATTTAGTCATACATACCAACTCCGGTCCCAACAAAGTTGCTTCACCCACCTCATCCCAGCATACTGGAGAACGACACTTTCTCCCATACAACGCCTCAAATGGAGCCATGTCAATACTTTCTTGATAACTGTTGTTGTAGGAAAACTCCACCAATGGTAAAAACTTTTCCCAACTTCCTTTGAAGTCAAGGACACAGAGTCTTAATAGATCTTCAAGAGTTTGAATAGTCCTCTCCGACTGCCTGTCCGTCTAAGGATGATATGCCGAGCTAAATCGTAAATCTGTGCCCATAGCTTTCTGCAAACTAACCCAAAATCGTGAAGTGAATCTTGGGTCTCGATCAGAAACTATGGATACTGGCATACCATGCAGTCTTACAATCTCATTTATGTACATACGAACAAGACGTTCAAGTGTATAAGTTTCTTATATAGGTAAGAAGTGAGCAGACTTGGTCAATCTATCAACAATGACCCAAATTACATCTATGCCTTGAGAAACCTTGGGAAGACCAATAACGAAATCCATGGTAATGTGCTCCCACTTCTATTCTGGAATTTTAAGTGGTTGCAATGGACCTTTTGGTACTTGATGCTCCGCCTTGACTCTTTGACAAGTTAAACACCTTGAGATAAACTCTGTTACCTCTCTCTTCATATTGCTCCACCAAAATGTATGTCGAAGATCATGATACATTTTGGTACTCCCAAGATGGATTGAAAACGGTGTGTTATGCGCCTCCATCATGATTTTATACTTTAAATCAGGGTCGTTAGGAACATAAAGTCTGGAATTGACTTGAAGTATTCCTTCTTCATCGTTTATTACTTCCGGAATAGCACCTTCTTGTATTTTCTTCCTCATACGACGTATCGGTCTCAGTGCGTAGCTTAAGCGACTTTTAACTTTATCTATTAAAGTCGGTTCTACTCGTATATTCGCCATCATCACATGGCTCCCTGGAGTCTTTAACTCTATCTCCATCATTTGTAAGTCATACAAAATGGGCCTTTGTGTTGACAATATTGCACTGCATTGCCGCATATTATCTTCTACTCATCGCTACCACTACTACGTTAAACTTTACTAGGATTGTATTGAATGGTATGATCATAATCTTTCAATAGTTCAAGCCAACGTCGTTGCCGCATGTTGAGTTCGTTTTGGGTGAAGAAATATTTGAGGCTTTTATGATCCGTATAGATCTCCACCTTCTCTCCATATAGGTAATGCCTCCAAATCTTGAGCGCGAAGACAACAGCTGCCAACTCTAGATCATGAGTAGGATAATTCCTCTCATATTCTTTGAGTTGTCAAGAGGCATATGCTATGACTATCCCATGTTGCATGAGAACACATCCTATCCCTTTTCCCGAAGCATCCTTTTGTGAGATGACAAATCCTCTCGAGCGGATGGTATTGTTAGAGCAGTCTTGAAATGAGTCTTCCCTTGAGTTCTTGAAAACTCTTCTCACATTCCTCGCTCCAACCGAACTTTGTATCTTTTCGAGTCAGCTGAGTTAATGGAGTAGCGATTCGAGAAAATCATTCCACGAATCTCCGATAATAACCAGCTAAGCCGAGAAAACTACATACTTCGGTCACTGACTTTGGTTGCTCCCAGCTTTGAATTGCTTCAATCTTCGCTGGGTCAACAGATATTCCATGATTTGATATCACATGCCCAAGGAATGCAACTTCCTCAAGCCAGAACTCTCATTTCTTCAACTTGGCATAAAGCTTGTTTTCACGAAGCTTTTGGAGTATCAGCCTAAAGTGTTTCTCATGATATTCACGGTTTTTGGAATATATGAGAATGTCATCAATAAATACAACCACAAAGTGATCCAAATATTCCTTGAATACTCGGTTCATTATATCCATGAAGGTAGCAGGAGCATTAGTCAATCCAAAAGACATGACCAAGAATTCATAATTTCCGTACCGAGTTCTGAAGGCAGTCTTTGGAATATCTTCAGTTTTAACCTTCAATTGATGATATCTAGAACGAAGATCGATCTTTAAAAAGAATTGTGCTCCTTGCAACTGGTCAAACAGGTCATCAATACGTGGCAATGGATACCTATTTTTGATGGTGACATGATTCAACTCCCGATAATCTATACAAGGTCGCATACTCCCATCTTTCTTCTTCACGAATAGAACAGGAGCACCCCAAGGAGAAGTACTAGGACGAATAAAGCCAATGTCTAACAATTCCTGCAGTTGGGTCTTTAACTCGAAGTTCAATAGAGCCATTCGATATGGGGCTTTGGAAATAGGTTTTGTCTGGGGTTCAAGGTCGATACAAAATTCAATTTCACGCTCTGGGGTAGGCGGGGAAGTTCTTTGAGAATCGTCAGAAATTTATTAACAATAGGAATATCGTTTAAAAGCGGCGTATTTTTATTTAAATCGTGACATGAGCTAAGAAAGCTTGACATCCGTTTTTCAATAAACGAATAGCTTTATGGCTTGAGATGACCGTGATTGATTTTAATGGTTTGGTCGTTTGAATTCGCATAATAGGTTGATTAGGAATATGAAAACTAACAACCTTACGAAAATAATCAATTTTTGTATGATGAGTAGTTAACCAATCAATCCCTAGAATTACGTCAAACGCAAGTATTTTTAAAGAAATAAGATCGACAGTTAATGTGCGGTTACCGATTTGAATCAAACAAGACTTATAAACCGTGGATGTAATGAAGGTTTCTCCCAATTGAGTTTCAACCAATAAGTCAAAGTCCAATTTCTCCGGAGTCAAATTTAAACGTTGAGCGCAAGTAGGAGAAATAAAAGAATGGGTAGAACCGGTATCAAATAAGGTATATACTTCACTAGAGTTTATGATAAGCTTACCCGTGATGACCTCGTTTGGGTTCCTTGCTTTTTGGGAGGTTACAACAAATGCTCTTCCTTGAACTATCGGTTTTATCTTGTTTGGGACAGACTTTGATGCCTCCATCCCAGCTGGACTTGACTTCGGTGCATGACAAAATTGGGTTAAGTGACCTTCTCTTCCATAATTGTAACATGTTTTGGACTGCTGCGTACAATTTGGGATGATGTGTCCCTCCCCTCCGCATTTGTAACATACGACCGGCGGTCGTTCTCCTTCCTTAACAACAGGTGCTGGTGCTGACGTCCTTCCATCATTACTAAATCTCCTCTTCTTGAAACTCCCACTTTTATTGTCTTGGTCATGATTACCACCGAAGTGGTTACCATTTCTAGCATGTTGATTCCCTCCACGTTTGTTGTCACCACTTCGATGACTGTTACCACTGGTATTTTCATTCTGCCGGCTGCTTTCTCTTGGTTGCATTGACCCGTTATCGCGCTCCTATAACTGAGCCCTATTTACAACATCTGAATACAAACACAGTTTATGAGAAATAAGATATTAACGTATCTCCCGTTTCAAACCTCTTAAAAACATTCACGTCATTCGCTCCTCATTATCAACCAAATGGGATGCAAACCGGGATAACTCCGCAAATTTAGCCTCGTATTGCGACACGGTCATATTGTTTTGCTCCAACTTGATAAACTCCACCTCCTTCATGTGACGAATACTTTCATGAAAGTATTTGTCGTTGAACAACTCTTGGAACTTCTCCCAAGACATCTTAAGCAAGTCGTCAGTTGGGTACACTACTGATTCCCACCGAAGAATCCGCCTCCTCGCAACATAAAGGTGGCAAAAGGAACCTTTTGATCCTCGGAGTATCCCAAGACATCAAATACTACAACAAAAAGGCTTATCAATGACCGATTATCAACGACAGACTGGTCGCAGAGATAGATATCTATGACCGCATGCGGTCAGTCGATGAATCGTCATGATAAAATCTGGGTCATTTGGGATGCACATCATCAATGACCATTATTAGCTGACGAGATATCTGCGACCGCTTTGAGCGGATAGAAATGACAAATACGATTCATTTGGTGAAATCGACATGGTCGAGGGCCAAAGATGGCGTGGTCCACGTGTCGTGAACCATTATCGGTGACCGTGACGCGATCCATTGATTATATGTCGTCACTAATAACGTTCACCGTGACGCGTCGCGATCGACGATATGAAAAAACATTCTGACTGATTTTTGTTGTTTTGCGAGAATTCCCAAAAACATACTGTTTTTTCACACGCTTTATCCCAACACACATACACACCAAGATAAACAACATACAAAACAATATAAACATCCATCGTCCACCAACACATACACCAAACTAGTATATAAACCTTTAAAACCAATATGATTTGAATAAATATAATAACATTTCAAAACTTGTTTAAGTAACATATATACAAACATCAAATAATGAATATACAAGTACAAGGTTATGTCAAGCGTCATCCCTCCTTGATCACCACCTGTAATTAACAAAATAATAAAACAAGTTACAAATATAATAAATATGTTGATCTTTGGTATATATTACGACAATACATAAAACAAATTGATTTTATACCTAAATCGCCATCCCCATGCTTTGTCTGCTGCTGCTGCTGCCATTCTTGCTTGACTAACTCCTCGGGATCAAGAGCCCCCAGTGCCTTGAAGTATCTTGGAAGATTTCGATCTTGACATATAGCTCTCACTGCGATCGGTAGGAGTATGAACAATTTGGATGACTCGATGGTATGAAGATTGGGTAGCAGAGTTGCTGAGCCAGCTGAAGGATGGGCGCGTCGTTGTCCTTGACCTTTAATGTAGTTCTTCTTCAGCAGGCGCCCTCCCCCAACTCTTGATCGATAGGCGGACGTGGAGTGCCTTCGGGATAGCGCTTCATTCGATAAAGCGTTTATAAGTATCCTGTCATCATGTTAACACTTAAATAGTTAAAAATAATATTTTGAAGTATTAATAAACAAGATCGGGTTGTTAAAACTTATTACCGCTTATCTGGATAGCCTCGAGCGGAACCATCACGGGTGGCACGCGTACACATCCGACCCGATGGATAGGGTGACCTTGAGGCTGAGACTCTATACAAAAACAAACACAATATTACTAAGTAAAAATGGGATATTTTCTACAATTCATGATTGTAAACATATTAAAACTTTAAAAATCGTGCGAGGCGTTGATATCTTGCAGAATCGTGAAATATCTGCCGCCCTTGTATGTTCCTTTAGCCTTTTCGCCATCGGATACACAGAGGCTCTGTTGGTGGTGGCGGTCTTTCGTCTTTTCACCTGACTCTCTCGACTCTCCATTGGGCACATCTCACCCATATGGATTTGGGTGCACCACCGAAGGCTATGCTCGTGCATATAATCCTCTCCACGGCACGGATGGTCGATCTCGGCATTGTGAATGGCTTTTTGTCATTCTTTATTCAAGTTGTCCTTAGTGCGGACCCAGCGCTTTTTGCCGAATAATGTGCGAATCTTTGAAGCTGCAAGCGTCCTCCCATCTATACCGTTTACGCAAATAAAAAACAATAATAACATTACTAAATAATTATCCTTTGAATATTATATTAATATTATTTGTCATAATTAAAAAAACATACGAAATTTTGCCCCAAAAAGCATCCTTGTGGGCGATAGGTGTCTTCGCCATGCGTAATCACGGTGTAGGCCAATTACGTAAACATATTTGTGATATGCACTTGGCGATCTTATTATCGAAAAATCACTATAATATACAACATCAATTAGCATATATTAAAGCAATTTATATATAAGTTATAATATTTGTGAACATTTTTCAAACTTATACTTATAATACTTAAAAAATTTGCCATAGTCTCCCTATAATATAGACTAGCCACATGCATGCACGGCATGCATATATGGACATTTCTAGGCACCCAAGACACAAACCAGAGAAATATACAAATTTTCAATACAATAAGACCAAAACAAAACATTACCAATATAATATCAATCAAAACATTACCAATATACAATAAATGGAATCTTAAATGCTTTTATATAAATGATATATCGGGACGACGTCGTCTTTATTCGGAGGAGGGCGAATCGAATAAGAATCCGATCATCGGGATTAGTAGGGGCCTTGGGCACATTATTAGGCCCCCTACCCAAGCCGCGCTTTTTTTATACCGCCTTGAAGCCATCATGTATATTACAAATTTCAAGATGTTATTAGGAGTCATATTTGATTACATGTATATATGACAATAAACATGTGATGATATAAACATGTATATATATGAATATAAAATGACAATAAACAAAAGTTGCATTTAAATAGTTTAGTACATAAACATGACAATGATATAAAAACATGTATTGCTAAACATACATTGCATGAGTTCAAGTGTCGATATACGATTGAGAATCATCTTGTATCGTGTTGCAGATTCATAACCATCATACGCTTGATTACGTGTCGATTCGATCAATAACTCTTCCTCCTCGGTATCAATGTCATCGACACAAGTATTGACTCGGGATCTAATTCATGTGGTTCATCTCCACCATCTAGCTGGATTACTTCATTGTCGTCCTCCACATTTATTATAGTCGACTATGAAGCATCTCGCTCTTGGTAAATCTCCCCATCAACTAATTCTACGACTACGGCGGGAGTATAAATTACAACTTGCCAATCAGTGGCGGTCTATCCCTTTTCTAACGGGACTAGGAGTGTAGTATACTTGTCTTTGTTTGAGTTGAGTAAAACAAGCGGTTCGTTGGAGATACGCAGACCTATGGAGGTCAATATCGGCGATTCCATATGCATCAACACGTATCCCTTTTTACGAATCAAACCAAGCGGCACTTGAACAAGTGAATATGACCCCGTCGTGCCCTTGTAGGACGACAACTCTACGATTTCCTCAACTCCCCATAAAAGGCACGACCAAGCTCATTGTAACAATCTCCTTGGACACACACTCCGAGTTCGTTGTTCTTTTCTGGCGCCCGTATATGCCTTTGTGTGAAATTCACAACCATTTATTTTGTAACCATTGCGGTGACTTGATCCTTATGCGGTCCCATAGCTAGGACTTGTACATTAATAGGAATCGTTGATCCCTCGATCAAAGCCTACAAAACTCCATCTTATTAAATGAAGTCATAGTTAACATATGGAGTATATATATTATATATATATATACACTACGTGCTTAAAAATTGAACTTACTTTGTCCTTTAGCCAAAGTGCAAAGTTTTTATCCGATTGATTTGAATATCTTTATCGGTTATGTCGGCATGCTTCACTTTTAACTCGTCATCGTACAATCTATACCATGTTATAAACATTAACATATTAGAATAAATTTTTAACTTAAAAGATAAAATATCAAGTTACATGCGGTTTGTACCTCACAAATTAGGAGATCTCCTCACAATTGAGAAGAATGAATGTAAGTATAGTATGTCCAAGCATGTAATTTCTTTTGTCTTCGAGAGAGGAATATCGCTTAAACCCTTTTCCATACATTCTTCTCGAGGGACCACATCTAGAAATGAAGAAATTTGTAGACCAATAAGGTAATTCCCAAAAGATGCTTCTCTAGAACCCGGTTATGAGATTCACAAAACCCATTGATTATGTTTGTCGCATCAACCTTACCAAATGGGATAACCTGCAATCTCATCACACGATCTCGCATCTCCGTTCCGAAAACAATCATGATGCGGGCATATCATTATCTACTTTCCCTTTCACGAAGTGTTCTCTATTTCTTGAAGCGGGTGATCTCTAGGAAGGAAAGCGATGATGATGATCAAACCAACAAGGCTTTCGACCTTTTGATATATTAAGCGACTTTGTATGCTCCATACAATACGGACAAGCCAACTTCGTGTGTACTCCATCCGACTAACATACCATAATTTGGGAAGTCACTTATAGTCCACATGCTTAAGCGCCCTAAGGTTGAAATTTGTTTTCGTTGCAACATCCCAAGTCATACTCCATCCTCCCACAATACCTTTAACTTCGTCTATAAGAGGTCTCAAGTAAACATCTAAGTTCTTTCCGGGACTCTTAGGACCGGGAATCACGAGTGAAAGAAATAAGTATGGGCATTTCATACACATCGAGGAAGCAAGTTATGCGAGAGTAACAATCACGAGCCTGACATGAGTGCGGAGCAATTTGAGTGGCCAAAGCAGTTGAAACCATCGGTGGACAATCCAAGCCTCACATTCTAGGTTCAATGCAAATTCGGGATGTGCTAAGTTGAAATCTTTCCAAGCACCTTGCCCATCTGCGGGATGATTTAGTTCTCCATCTTTAATTTGGAGATTTAGCATACCAACTCATATGTTCGGTGATCTTGAAGACATGTACAATCTTTTTAGTCGATGTGTTATTGGAAAATACCTTAGAATCTTAAGCGGTATACTTGATTTTTTGTAGTCACACCCTCTTTATTAGGCCTAAACCGATCATGGCGCAAAGCGTGCACCTTATCATCTTGTCATTTTCCTTATAAAACAACATGCGATTCGTTGGGACATACATCGATCTTTTAGTATCCAAGACCCAACTTCTTCACCATTTTCTTACAAAAGTAATAGTTACCGGGTAATTTCTCACCGTCAGGGCAACATACTCTTAATTGCCTTCAAGAGCGACTCAAAACACTCATGGCTCGTGTTGTGATCGGCCTTGATGTTAAGTAATGTAATGTCATACTCTTGAGACAATGTAGTGTGTTTGGTGCAACCATGCAATGATGGCTTGCTACCCTCGTCTAACAACTTAAAGAAGTCTTTGGCATCGAGAATTCATAGGTTGCTCTCGCCTTGCTCCCAATCAAAATCGGCCTATGATATCATGGACCATTTCATTCATACGATGAGTACTCTTGCCCGAATTGTGTACTTGTGTGATGCCACCATCTCTCTCTACCGCCCATGTGCCCACCTGACATTCTTCGTAATTTCTCATGAACCCGAAACAAGTAAATGATAGTTTACCATGTCTACATCCATATAATTTACATTTTACACTTTAAACATGGACATCGATGTCTGCGACTTACCATTCATACATTACGGGTGACTATCGCGTACTCAAAAACACTTGGCAACTTGACTCTAAATTCAAGCTGTAGCACCTATCTGGGTACTTGACTTTCGTCGTGCCATCCAACTACTGATGCGAATAGAGGTCCATGATTCCATGGTACCTATACTACGAGACAACATTATAAATGTTAACATATGACTTGAGCATACTTATAACCATATAACTTGAGCATACTTGTAAGCATGCATATGATTAACATTTAAGCATACTTCTAAGCATATGACTTAAGCATACTTGTAACCATATGACTTGAGCATACTTGTAAGCATATGATTAACATGTTTGAGTATCTTGGAGATTCATTCATATCAACTAGTGTGCTAAAGGCGCCTAACATGTTTTAAGATTATACCCCTCACGGTCCCTTTCTATAATCTTTTATGTTTTGGGATAGTCACAACATGATTGAGCAATTTATAGCTTTTATAACATTTTATAGCTTTATTCTTGTATATATCGTGTTAAATACCCTTGTTTTTTCTGTTATAGCCAAAAAGCAGTCTCTTTATTGACTAAGTGTGTCTAGTTACCTTCTCACTGTTTACTTAACGGTTCCTCCTTAGATTGTCTATTTTGGCTTAACAGCCCCCTAATAGCTTAGCATGCTAACAACCAAGCTTGGCTTGGCCCTGTGAGGCTTGGCTAAGCTTGGCGTAGCCTCTTTATACTGCAAATTATATCACATAAATCAGATTGACGTTATAATGCAGTTGACTCAACTAAATCGCAATGAACACATAATGATAATATCAGAAATGATAACAATTGAAAAGTTTCATTGAATAATACCCTAAGATTCTTAATCGCTAAAATATTCCCAATGCTTCCTTCCAATATCTATTTGAACAATACCCTGAAATCAAACTATTCCAATCTAGCATACATATCAATCAAAACATTACCAATAAGCTAATTTCTATATATAGGAACAAATAACACAATCAACAGAACCAATTCCATAACAACCAAGCTTGGCTTGGCCCTGTGAGGCTTAGCTAAGCTTGGGCGTAGCCTCGTGTGGCCTCATGCCCCAAGCCCAAAGCCATCCATCTCTAACATCCCTTAATAGGCTCTAGTGGATCACCAATAGGCTCGTTAATAGTATAAATGTTCGCAAATAACCCGACCGATAAAAAAATTTGCGAGTCTCCCCGTAATATGGGTAACCACATTCGCGACGGCATGTATATAAGGTCATTTCTAGGAACACAAGACATAAACCAACGGTCCATATGAGATACCATAGGAATTGGATGGAAATTATGAACTTATCGAATCCCCTATGCTCATAAAAAGAATTACTATCCATAAGCGGTTTTAATCTAGAGATTTACTACAAAAGAGTTTTGCGGTATCCACAAAGCATGTGAGGATCAAACTTGTAAACTTTGAAACCCAATCATTTTTAGTGGGAGCAATTATTCACGTTTTGATTCACATTATGATGTCGATGTCAAGTTCTCGATCTACAAATGATTTTTTCACAATGACCGATATAATTGGTTAAACTACAAACATAAACATGGGATTCACGAGTCATATCGTAATAATGACTTCCTATAATAACCAAAGCTGTTACTACCTCTATTGCACAAAAAGAATCCCAAAATATAAATTTTATACTAACTACAATCTAATACATTCATCCTATTACCCAAATCAAGTTACCCAAAATATAAATTTTATACTAACTCCATCCTATCACTAATCAAGTTACCCAATGACATAAATTAACAAAATCAAATTACCCAAATCTTTGCGTATTACCCAAATAAATTTTACTCTAATCAAAACTTATAAACCAATCATAATCATATTACCCAAAATATAATTTAAGCATGATAGCCATATTCATTCATTCAACTCTTTGCAATAAATTAACTCTTAAAACACAAATTAAGTAGCAAACATCTTTGATTTGGAGAAGAGCGAACAAAAATAACAAACAACAAAAAAAATTAATGAAGAAGAACTTAAAAAGTAGCTCTTACCTCTACAATTAGTCTCTAATTTGAAAGAAGAATGAGCGAAAATTGCTTCTCCTTCTTCTCTTCTCCCCCCTTTCTCCTCTTCTCTCTATTTGGTGACCTCCTTTTTTTTCTCTTAGTGTTCTATGTCGAAGCGGTAGTTCTTGAATTCATTTAGTTTGATCGTGACCGCTATTTGCGACCACATGTCACGATCGTGACTTTTTAATGACATGGATTTATCGGTGACGCGATGCGGTCATTTGATTTCAATGGTCGCACAAAAAATTGGCGCCAACATTTCCAGCCAAAATTTTGGTGGGAAATTTATACTTAGCGACTGATCAGCGACCGCATGCGGTCGCTGATAAAGCATTAGCGACTAGTTTACGTGTCGGTCCCAGATAACGGTCGCTGTGACTAATATCAGCGACCGATGGTGCGGTCGCTGATACTATTGGTCGCTGATAGACCTTTTTCTTGTAGTGAAATATCTTGGTGATCTGCTTTATCCATGTATCCGCCTTAAGTGGTTTTGGCTCTCCAATAAACTCCGGTGGTCCCAGCTCCTTGAACTATTTAGTGGTGACCGTCCGAGAGTTTCCAGTGTTTCCACCTATATTTTGGACAGGAGTTTCTCTTGCCTGATGTTGTACAAATTGTAGAAAGCTCCTAAACATTCTATCGTTCGCCATTTGGTCGGTGTTGTTGTTCACCTGAGGATTATTGTCTTCCTGTTGCACATTATCCTGAGTATTAATCTGTGGTGACTCCACAATCTCATGTGCTTCATTGCTTATCTCAACATTTTGGGATGCCATTTTTCAAACTGCCACAAAACAAGGGTTAATTAATATATCACATATTATCCCTATACTCTGACCAACCAGTTAAATACCAAATAAACTTAGGTAGGTCATACTAGTGAAGGAATTCCCCGTCTCTCCCCTCTTAGTTTTAATCTCACATCTCAGCCAGGGATCATATCCCTATGCTTTGATACCAACCTGTAATGCCCCAAGCGGTATACATCACCCATCTTGAGTGCTTGATACAAAGTAATTGAATACAAATACAACTTAATTAAACAACAGTCGTGTGAAATACGACAAAACATAGGCTGTGAGTTTTAATACAAATATTGTCATCTAGACAATATCCACACTCAATGGAGTCCTCATTACATTTATTATCACACTATTTCACATAATAGTGAGGACTACTAATGCACCATCTAGGACCATCACTCTGTTCCCCGACTAGTCCTATCTACGTTCTCATTTCCTGAAGAGAACAGTGAAAGAAAGGGTGAGCTCAACTAGCCCAGTAAGAAATATTATGACTAAGATAATGCAGAATAAATTATCAATAGCCTTCAATAGTATAACAACTGATAGAATATAATAGACAACAAGTTTGAGATCAAAAACTGCAGCAGGATAAGCAATCCATTAGAAGAGTCAAGTAAAGTATAAAATCTACTGTCTTCTATGATTTAAAAAGTTTTTCATCAACTTTATCGTTGAGACTAAGCTTAATAAATAAAATGAATCATCCCTGTTCCACGACCAAGGATATTCATATAATCATCAATGGCCATGACTATACCGAATAATCCCTGGTCATAATCATACCAACAACTGTCCACCAATGAACTACATGTCAATGAGGACTTTTACCACATCATTCGTCACATTACGGTCATGATTATTCGAATAATCCCTAGTCATAATCATGCCAAGTCCATCTATGCACGTAAGCCAAAGATGACTTTCAACATAATATAAGCATGAGGATGATGACAATGACATAATAATTCAATAAAACAAGTTCAAGAATAAATTTTAAAGACTTATAAATTAATTTATCCAAGAACCAATAACGTCCAATTTGTCAACATGATACTGCTTTGTAGAGTAAAATTCAAGAATGCTCAGAAGAATATTTCCATGAAAAGATACTGGATGAAGCGCAAATATCAAGGATATTCCACTAATTTCATGGAGTATAGAAGCCAAAGCTTTAACCAACTGAGTATAATAGAATATATGAAACTGCAAATGGATTTTCGTCCGCCATGCGGTAATCCACGTAGACAGATCATTTCCACAATTTAATAAGGAATGAATAGGAAGGATCATTCACCATGCATGTGGTAATCCACATAGATAGGTTATTCCAATCGAATAATAAAGAATAGAATAACAGAAGGATTCACCGTAAATGCGATAGATGCGCATGATGAGTTATTCCCAACAAAATAATAAATAATGGAACCAGTTAAAGGCGTAAATGCACGCACATGAGGATATTTCGATAGAATAATAAATAATGGAACCGAATTAAAGCATAAATGCATGACAGGATATTAAAGCGAATAATAAAGAACGGAATATTAGAAGAATTTCACCATGTATGCGGTACTTGATAAGTGGTATTTATACCTACTTATTGAATACCAATTCACGCGAACTATGCCCATCTCAAGTACATTTTATTGTGTTTTAGTTGCATTTCACGATAGTTTGCATTGCATTTACTTAAAACTCCTTTTTGGTGAATAAGTGCAGGAATCGGCCTAATTTGGTGGTATTATAGGGCACGAGGCTAATGGACGCATGAGGCGAGGCAAAAGCTGGGATATGCATAGCTGAGCATTGAGTGGAGCATGGATGGACATAGGACACTTCAGTAGCAACAGCAACAATGCAGAACCAAACTCAGGAGCAGAACCAGAATTCATCAACTGCAAGCCGCCATGGCAGAGATGAGCTTGAGAGCGCAGCGCCAGCAAGTACCCATTGGACAATGTTACTCATCAAGTTCTTGCGCTATGAACATGACAAGCAGGGGGCCTGCGCTTCGCTCGAGAGCCCATTTGGATATCATGACTTTATCGCAAGTCTCGCGCGCCGTGTCTGGAATTTCTTGGAGGAGGCGCTTCGGCCACATGGCGACATCGATTGGCAAATTACCTGGGCTTTATTTTAAATTAAAAATTAGAAGCGTAATTTGGAGAGGGGGTTCAATTAGAGCTTATATATTAGACGTAATTTCATTATGTAAGGGACATTCCACCCCTTGGGGGCAAAAGCTACTATTGTTTTCTTTTCTTCTCTTTCTTTTTAGATTAGATTAGAACCCTAGATTAGATTAGAGTTGAAGATTGAAGCAATTGAAGAGCATAGGAAATTCAGAATTGGAGCAAGAGGAGAATCTCATATTTGCATTCCTGATTCCCTAACTTCTCTTTACTTTTATCTTTATTTCTCAATGTGTAATCTATTGTGGATGATGGATTTTGATTCTATGATGAGTTAAACTATATTTTGAGATTACAATGGAATCTATTGCTTAGTTTATTTCTATATACTTCATTGTTAACCTTATTGATTGTTATAGGATTGTTTATTAAGATTTATGCTTATTTGCTTAGTTGATTGGCCATCAATTACTGTGATCACCCATATGGACTTGAGAGATAAAGTATGGGTTTAGATCTGATCTTGATAGCTTGTGTTTATATGTTCTACATTGTGATGGGATGTATGATTTGTGCTTAGGATAGACATATATCGAAGCATCGTTCGTAGTCAATTGAGAACTTGGAATTAAACCCTAATTATTTATAAATCACATAGATATATAGTGGTTTAGGTAATGTGGGTGTTCATGTGTATTCAATCAATTGTGGATTATAAGTGATATGGGTATGGTACATTGAAAGATGGCTATACTTTACTTTAGTGTTCTCGACTAACAAACCGGTACAATTAGTTTGTTTTAACATGAAGTGTATGCATTTGAAAGAGTCAATAGATGAAATTGTAATCTCAGTTTTTCGTTATCTAGTCTCACTCTAGGAATAGTTAGGTTTATTTAATTTAATAGTTTAAATAAAAAATATAATATCATTCGTTTAAATAAGACTGAAATGGTTATGGGCTAGTGCTTGGTAAACTTTATTAGATAATTCTCCGTGAGAACGATACTTTACTTACTCTTTATTACTTGTTGACCACGTATACTTGCGTGTTGTACTTCACATAAACAGGTTATTCCAACAGAATAATAAGAATGGAATAACAGAAGAATTTCACCATGTATGCAGTACTTTGCATAGACAGGTTATTCCAATATAATAATAAAGAATGGAATAACAGAAGTTCTCTTCATGAATAAGAAAGAAAGAATACCCCTTATGAGTACAATAAATAATATTCCCTACCTTAAAAAACTGAATACTGAAGTAGTGAAGTAGCAGAATACTTTTCTTCTTTCTCTCTATAGTTTCTCTCTCTAGAGTTTCAGTGAATTCGTAAGAAATAATGAAGGAATGAGCTTCTATTTATAGGAGAATGGACTTAATAATAATTAATTCATGAACGGTCCAGATTGATTTACTTTTAAACGGACGGTCCATATTGGTTTACTATTAAAACTTAAAGCAACGGTCCATACTGATTTACTATTAAAACTTTAAACCAGCGATCCATATTGATTTACTATTATACTTTCCACCAGCGGTCCATATTGATTTGTTATTATATCTTCAACCAACGGTCTGAAAAATTAGCACATCTCCTCATGGAATAATATTGAACCCAAAATTAAATTTGGACCGAACAGAAATATATCTTACGGGTGAATAGTACCCCGTGAATAGTAACTCATGAATAATAACTCATGAATAGTAACTCATAAATAGTAACTCGTGAATAGTAACTCATGAATAGTACTCCGACACGAAAAGTGTCCCGAATACCCAATTGAACAATATAACCTCCAGACATCAATTATACTAACACAAATAAGTCTAACGCAATGGAACTATAAAATTCACCTTTAATCAACACGAACTTATTCATCATTAATATTATAATTCATAATATTTAACAAACAGTCGTTCAGAAAGAGGGGCTTTAGATAAGGATTTCTCCTTATCATGGCGCAATTAGGTGATCAAACCTCTCCTCGATGAGAACTTCTAGACATTGTCAATATTGCAAATAATAATATGAATAACTTTGTCATCTCAATTATTGATTTAATACTATATCAAATTATGTAGATGATACTGTAACAATAATTGAATCAATAATATGAGAGATATGATGCGTGATTATTTGTAGCAATAATTGAGTATAAGCGAGTGACTTCTCACGTAAGCATCAATAATCAATACCGTGTGCTCTTATGCAACCACGCGTATTCATTGTACTTTTTACTAATAGGGTAGTTCAACAGGTTTTAACGGAACACACCGCTGTAGTTATTTTTATAGAAAGATATTTTGTCGTTTTTTAACTACGACAATACTTCTATTGTGGGGTCCACCAATGATTGTGCCGTCGTAAGAATATTCCCTGTTAAAACGTATATTCCTCGACCAATCGAATATTATATAACCACTTGCTTACTTTATAAAATTTGTAAATATTACCCACAACTATAACATTATATCAAATCCACACCATAATATTCAAAAATATATTTCGAGAAAATTATTCTTTATTCATAAAAGTTGGGGTCTTACATTTGATACCAATTGTGACTGTGACGCCCCCAAAATAGGTATACATCACCTATTCTGAGTCGACAAATACATGGTACAAAATACAAATACAACTTAATTATACAACTGTCGTGTAAAGTACGACAAAACATAAGTTGTGAGTTTTAATACAAATATTGTCGCTCAGACAATATTCAAACTCAAATTCAATATTATTACATTTATTTTCCACTATTTCTTTGAATAGTGAGGACTACTAATGCTATCATACGGTCCGTCATCACCCGTTCCCGACTAGTCCCTACTACGTTCTCATTTCCGAAGAGAACAATGAAAGTAAAAGGGTGAGCTCAACTAGCCCAGTAGGAAATATTATGACTAAGATAATGCAGAATATATTATCGTTAGCCTTCAACAATGTTAAACTGATACAATATAACAACCATCAAGTTTAACTGCAGCAGAACAAGCAATCCATTAAAAGAGTCAAGTAGAGAATAAAATCTACTATCTTTTATGATTTAGAAGGTTTTCATCACTTTTATCATTTGGTACTCAAATTTTAATAAATAATCCACATCATCGAATCACCCCCGCACTACTGCGAGGATATTCTTAAGTATCACGACCACAATTATCCATGCACTACGGGCCAAGAATATTTGTGTATTCATTAATGGTCATGATCATGCCAACAACTGTCCATCAATGCACTACGAGCCAATGAAGACTTTTTCCACATCATTTGTAACATTACGATCATGATTACACCGAATAATCCTTGGTCATAATCATACCAAGTCCATCTATGCACTATAGGCCACAAATGACTTTCAACAAAATATAAACATGAGGATGATGACAATGATATACGAATTCAATAAAACAAGTTCAAAAATTAATTTATCTAGAACCGATAACGTCCAAATTGTCAACATGGATACTGCTTTGTAGAGTAAAATTCAAGAATGCTCAGAAGAATATTTCCATGAAAAGATACTGGATGAAGAGCAAATATCAAGGATATTCCACTAATTTCATGGAGTATAGAAGTCAAAACTTTAACCAACTGAGTATAATAAGGAATGGAATAACAAAAGAAATCACCGGGCATGCGATAGGCCATGCAGTGAGTTATTCCAATGAGAATAATAAATAGCGGAATAAATAATAAAGATTTTAAAAGCGTCTGAATGCATGGATATTCCAACATAATAATAAAGATGGAATCAGTCCCCGTGAAATGCATGCAGATAGGATATTCCAAGAATAATAAAAAGCGGAACCCAGTCCCGTAGAACGCATGTGATGTGATTTTCCAACAGAATGATAAAGAATGGAACAATGGAAGAATTTCACCAAGTATAGGGTAGCCCAGCCATCTGAGGATATTCCAATGTAATAATAAAGAATGGAATAATGAAGTTCTCTTCATAGATAAGAAAGAAATAATACTCCCTACCTTTAGAAAAAGCTGGATATTAGAATAGTGAGGTAGCGAGACTTTCTTCTTCTTTCTATAATTTCTCTCTATAATAATCGCTCTAAAGCTTTTGTGAATTGGTGAGAAATGAAGGAAGAATGAGCTTCTATTTATAGAAAAATATAGTTTCGATAATTGCACGTTTTGGGGCTCGAAAAATTTTAGTACAATACCTTCAACTTTTCCTTTATTTTTAATTTAGTCATGGAAGTATTATCAAACTTGCACCACCTCCCCTAATAGTAAATAATGTGATTCAATAGTAAATTATGTGAATCAATAGTTCTAGACATGTGAAAATACTGAATTACTGAAGATAAGTACCTCCATCTATACCTCCATTTTTAACTTAGTCATGAAAGTATTATCAATCTTGCACCAACTCCCCTAATAGTAACAAGAATGTGAAACAATAGTATACACATGTGAACAAATAGTTATAATCATTTGAAATAATAGCAATCAATTGCTCATTTATCCGGTTAAATACCCGATTGGTCAATATAACCTCCAGACATTAATTATTATCGAAATAATTGTCAATTTTCACTAACGCAAATAATTCTAACACAATGAAACCATTTTTATCAAAAATATAAATTTTGAAATTTCGAAGTTTGAGTTTTCCCGAAAAGTCAACTGTTGACTTTTTGACCAAATAGTGAATTCCAGAAAATTTTGTGTTTATAGACTATTTTTACTAATTTCATCGTTCCGGACTCAATTATCACGTCCGCATCTCCAAATTCAACTCCGAACACAACTTCAATTTTAATAACATTCATCATTATTATTATAACTCACAATATTTATCAACCAGGTCGTTCCCAGGAAAGAGGAGGCTTTTCAATAAGGATTTCTCCTTATTGGCGCGCAATTAGGTGACCAAACCTCTCCTTGACAGAAATTCTAGACATTTTAAATATTGCAATTTAATAATATGAATAACTTTATCGTCTCAATTATTGATTTAATAAAATAACATATTATGCAGATGATACTATGACAATAATCGAATCAATAATATGAGAGATATGATGCAAACAATTATGTGAGCAATAATTGAGTATAAGCGAGTGACTTCTCACGTAAGCATCAATAATCAATACCGTGTGCTACTATGCAACCATGCGTATTACTATACTTTTACTACCGGATAGTTCAACAGTTAACGGTAAAACTTCCGCCATTATTTTCATAAAGTATTTTTGTCGTTTTCAATCAAACAATAATTCCATTAATGGGGGTCCACCGATGATTGTTAGTTATTATACGAATATTCCTCGTTAAAACGAATATTCCCGACCAATCGAATATTATATAACAACTGCGTACTTTGAAAAATTTGTAAATATTACCCACAACTATAACATTATATCAAATCCACACCATAATATTCAAAAATATATTTCGAGAAAATTTAATCTTTATTCAAAAAGTTGGGGTCTTACAACCTCCCCTTCTTATAAAATTTGGTCCTCGAAATTAGGGTGCGTACCTGGTATGTCGAAGAGGTGAGGATACTTTGATTTCATTTCAGATTCTAACTCCCAGGTCATTTCCTCAACATCGTGGTTTCTCCACAAAACTTTAACTTGAGGTATAACCTTGGAGCGTAGAATATGTTCCTTCTTATCCAAGATTTGAACAGGAACCTCTTCATACGTTAAATCTTTCGCTATTTCGTCCGGTTATAACTCAATAATGTGGCTTGGGTCTTTCACATATTTACGTAACATGGATATGTGAAAAACGTTATGAACACGAGACATACTTGGCGATAAAGCGAGTCTATAGGCCACAGTTCCTACTCGATCGAGGATTAAAAATGGGCCGATGAATCGAGGATTGAGCTTTCCTCTCTTTCCAAATCTTGTAACTCCTTTCCATGGAGCAACACGTAACAACACATGATCTCCAATATCGAATTCTACATCCTTTCGATGAAGATCAGCATAACTCTTTTGTCGATCTTGTGAGGTTTTTATACGTTGTCGGATCATTTGAATCTTTTTCGTAGTCATACGTACCAACTCTAGTCCCAACAACGTTGCTTCACCCACCTCATCCCAGCATACTGGAGAACGACACTTTCTTCCATACAACGCCTCGAATGGAGCCATGCCAATACTTGCTTGATAATTGTTGTTGTAGGAAAACTTTACCAATGGTAAGAACTTGTCCCAACTTCCCTTGAAGTCAAGGACACAGAGTCTTAATAGATCTTCAAGAGTTTGAATCGTCCTCTCCGACTGCCCGTCCGTCTGAGGATGATATGCCGAGCTAAATCGTAAATTCGTGCCCATAGCTTTTTGCAAACTAACCCAAAATCTTGAAGTGAATCTTGGGTCTCGATCAAAAACTATGGATACTGGCATACCATGAAATCTTACAACCTCGTTTATGTACATACAAGCAAGACGTTCAAGTGTATAAGTTTCTCGTATCGATAAGAAATTAGCAGACTTGGTCAATCTATCAACAATGACCCAAATCGCATCTATGCCTTGAGAAACTTTGGGAAGACCGGTAATGAAATCCATGGTAATGTGCTCCCACTTCCATTCTGGAATTTCAAGTGGTTGCAATGGACCTTTTGGTACTTGATGCTCCGCTTTAACTCATTGACAAATTAGACACCT
The DNA here is from genome assembly GCA_020205615.1 of Panax quinquefolius. NCBI lineage: Eukaryota > Viridiplantae > Streptophyta > Magnoliopsida > Apiales > Araliaceae > Panax > Panax quinquefolius. Next base: position 10,203,978 of record CM035170.1, on the reverse strand, counting down.
TGAGATAAATAGCGCTATTTCTCTCTTCATATTGCTCGACCAAAATGTATGGCGAAGATCACGATACATTTTGGTACTCCTGTGATGGATGGATTCAAACGGTGTGTTGTGCGCCTCCATCATGATTTTATACTTTAAATCGTGGTCGTTAGGAACACAAAGTCCGGAGTTGACTCAAGTATTCCTTCTTTATCGATTCTTGCTTCCTAAGATAGCACCTTCTTGCACTTTCTTCCTCATACGCATCAACTCCGGATCTCGTAACTCGAGCAACTTTAACTTTATCAATTAAAAGTCATTCTACTCATATATTCGCCATCATCACATGGGTCCCGGAGTTTTAACTCTATCTCCATCCTTTGCAAGTCACACAAAATGGGCTTTTGTGTTGTGAATATTGTACTCGTACCCGCATATGATCTTCTACTCAATGCGTTAGCTACCACGTTCGCTTTTCCAGGATGGTATTGGATGGTATGATCATAATCTTTCAACAGTTCAAGCCAACGTCTTTGTCGCATGTTGAGTTCCTTTTGAGTGAAGAAATATTTGAGGCTTTTATGATCCGTAAAGATCTCCACTTTCTTTCCATACAAGTAATGCCTCCAAATTTTAAGTGTGAAGACAACAGCTGCCAACTCTAGATCATGAGTAGGATAATTCCTCTCATATTCTTTGAGTTGTCTTGAGGCATAGGCTATGACTTTCCCATGTTGCATGAGAACACATCCTAACCCTTTGTTCGAAGCATCACTGTAGATGACAAATCCCTCCGAACCAGATGGATTGTCAAAACAGGTGCTGAAATGAGTCCCCTTTTGAGTTCTTGAAAACTCTTCTCACATTCCTCGCTCCAACCGAACTTTGTATCTTTCCGAGTCAGCTAAGTTAATGAAGTAGCAATTCGAGAAAATCCTTCCACGAATCTCCGATAATAACCAGCTAAACCGAGAAAGCTACGTACTTCGGTCACTAATTTAGGTTGCTCCCAGCTTTGAATAGCTTCAATCTTTGCCGGGTCAACGGATATTCCATGACTTGATACTACGTGCCCAAGGAATGCTACTTCCTCAAGCCAGAACTCGCATTTCTTTAACTTGGCATAAAGCTTATATTCACGAAGCTTTTGGAGTATCAGCCTCAAGTGTTGCTCATGATCTTCACGGCTTTTGGAATAAATAAGGATGTCATCAATAAAGACGACCACAAAGTGATCCAAATATTCCTTGAATACTCGGTTCATCATATCCATGAAGGCCAGGAGCATTAGTCAATCCAAAAGACATGACTAAGAATTCATAATGCCCGCACTCGAGTTCGAAGGCGATCTTTGGAATATCCTCGCTTTTAACCTTCAAATTTGATGATATCCGTAAGCTAAGATCGATCTTTGAAAAAAAATTGTGCTCTTCTAACCCGATCAAACAGTCATCAATACGTGGCAATGGGTACCTATTTTTATGGTGACATGATTCAACTCCCGATAATCAATACAAAGTCGCATACTCCCATTTTCTTCTTAACGAATAGTAACAGAGCACCCCAAGGAGATGTATTTAGGACGAATGAAACCAATGTCTAACAATTTCGCAGAATTGGGTCTTTAACTCCGAAGTTCAATAGGAGCCATTCGATATGGGGCTTTGGAAATGGGTTTTATACCAGTTCAAGGTCGATACAAAATTCAACTTCACGCCCGGGGTAGGCAGGAAGTTCTTGTGGAATACGTCAGAAATTTATTAACAATAGAAATATCCTTCAAATCTGACGTATTTTTGTTTAAATCCGTGACATGAGCTAAGAAAGCTTGACATCCGTTTTTCAATAAATGAATAGCTTTATGGCTTGAGATGACCGTGATTTATTTTAATGATTTGGTCGCTTGAATTCGCATAATAGGTTTATTAGGAATATGAAAGCTAACAACCCATTTAAAACAATCAATTTTAGCATGATGAGTAGTTAACCAATCAATCCCTAGAATCACGCCAAAATGCAAGTATTTTTAAGGAGATAAGATCGACGGTAACGCAATGGTTACCGATTTGAATCAAACAAGACTTATAAACAGTGGATGTAATGAAGGTTTCTCCTAATGGAGTTTCAACAGATAAGTCAAAGTCTAATTTCTCCAAAGTCAAATTAATCGTTGAGCGCAAGTAGGAGAAATAAAAAGAATGGGTAGAACCCAGTATCAAATAAGGTAAAGACTTCACTAGAGTTTATGATAAGCTTACCGTGATGACCTCATTCGGGTTTCTTGCTTTCTGGGAGGTCACAACAAACGCCTCCTCAGCACTACGGCTTTGACTTTTACGGGACGACCTTTGGTGCCTCCATCTGGCTGAACTTGTCTTTGGTGAACGATAAAATCAGCTAAGTGACCTTCTCTTCCATAATTATAACATGCTTTGAAGATCGCGCAGATTTGAACGATGATGTGTCCCTCCCCTCCGCTTTTGAAGCATATGATAAGTGGTCGTTCTCCTTCCTTAACAACGGTGTCTTGGTGCCGACGTCTTTCCATCATTGTTGAATCTCCTTTTCTTGAAATGTCCATTTTATTGTCTTGGCTATGATTACCACCGAAGTGGTTACCATTTTTCGCATGTTGATTCCTCCACGTTTGTTGTCACCGCTCGATGATCGTTACCTCACCGGTATTTTCATTCGTTTACCGCTTTCTCTTGGTTGCATTGACCCGTTATCGCGCTCCTATAACTGAGCCCTATTTACAACATCTGAATACAAACACAATTTATGAGAAATAAGATATTGTCGTATCTCCGGTTTCAAACCTCTTAAAAACATTCGGGTCATTCGCACCTCATTATCAACCAAATGGGATGCAAACCGGGATAACTCCGCAAATTTAGCCTCGTATTGCAACACGGTCATATTTTTTTGTTCCAACTTGATAAACTCCACCTCCTTCATATGACGAATACTTTTGGGAAAGTACTTGTCGTTGAACAGCTCTTGGAACTTCTCCCAAGACATCTTGAGTGCGTCAGGATGGGTACGTTTTACAGATTCCCACCAGTAATCTGCCTCTTCACGCAACATAAAGGTGGCGAAGGGAACCTTTTGTTCCTCGGAGCATCCCAAGACATCAAATATCTTGGTTATCTGCTTTATCCATGCTTCCGCCTTAAGTGGTTTTGGCTCTCCAATAAACTCTGGTGCTCCCAGCTCCTTGAATCATTTTCATGGTGACCGTCCGAGAGTTGCTAGTGTTTCCACCTGCATTTTGGACAGGAGCCGCTCTCGCCTGATGTTGCATGAATTGCATGAAGCCTCGGAACATTCCATCGTTCATCATTTGGTCAGTGTTGTTGTTTGTATGAGGATTGTGGCCTTCCTGATGCACATTATCCTGGTTATTGATCTATGGAGACTAAACGGTCTCATGTGCTCCATTGATGTTCTCAACATTCTCGGATGCCATTTTCAAATACTGCCACAAAACAAGGGTTAATTGACATGAAACATATTATCCCTACACTCTGACTGACCAATTAAATACCAAATAAACTTAGGTAGGTCATAGTAGCGAAGGAATTCCCCGTCTCTCCCCTCCTAGTTCTAGTCTCACATCTTAGCCAGGGATCATATCCCTAAGCTTTGATACCAACTGTGTCGCCCCCCAAATAGGTATACATCACCTATTCTGAGTCGTCAAATACATGATACAGAATACAAATACAACTTAATTATACAACTGTAGTGTAAAGTACGACAAAACATAAGCTGTGAGTTTTAATACAAAAATTATCATCTAGACAATATTCAAACTCAAATTCAATATTATTATATTTATTTTCCACTATTTCACTGAATAGTGAGGACTACTAATGCTATTATCTGGTCCGTCACTCCGTTCCCCGACTAGTCCCTACTACGTTCTCATTTCTTAAAGAGAACATTGAAAGTAAAAGGGTGAGCTCAACTAGCCCAGTAGGAAATATTATGACTAAGATAATGCAGAATATATTATCGTTAGCCTTCAACAGTGTTAAACTAATACAATATAACAACCATCAAGTTTAACTACAGTGGAACAAGCAATCCATTAAAAGAGTCAAGTAGAGAATAAAATCTACTATCTTTTATGATTTAGAAGGTTTTCATCACTTTTATCGCTACGACTTCAAATTTTAATAAATAATCCACATCATCTTGAATCACCCTTGACTACTACGCCAAGGATATTCTTTAAGTATCACGACCACAATTATCCATGCACTATGTGCCAAGAATATTTGTGTATTCATTAATGGTCATGATCATGCCAACAATCGCCCATAAATTCACTACGGGCCAATGAGTACTTTTTCCACATCATTTGTAACATTACTACCATGATTACACCGAGTAATCTTAGTGGTCATAATCATACCAAGTCCATCTATGCACTATAGGCCATGATGACTTTCAACAAAATATAAACATGAGGATGATGACAATGATATACTGAATTTAAAAAAAAAGTTCAAGAATTAATTTATCTAGAACCGATAACGCCCAAATTGTCAACATGATCATCGCTTTGTAAAGTAAAATTCAAGAATGCTCGGAAGAATATTTTCATGAAAAGATCTTTGGATGAAGCGCAAATATCAAGGATATTCCACTAATTTCATGGAGTATAGAAGTCAAAACTTTAACCAACTGAGTATAATAAGGAATGGAATAACAAAAGAAATCACCAGGCATGCGATAGACCGCACAGGCAGGTTATTCCAATAGAATAATAAATAACAGAATCAGTCCCACAGAAACGCATGCAGATGTGATATTCCAACAAAATAATAAAGAGGCGGAATCGGTCCGGCAGTAAACGCATGCATGTGATATATTCAAATGTAATAATAAAGACGGAACTGTGTCCGGCGTAAAGAGAAACGCATGATGCATGTGATGTTCCAAATGTAATGATAAAGAATGGAACAATGTAAGAATTTCACCAAGTATAGGGTAGCCTGTATGTATACAAAAGTTATTCCAATGAATAATAAAGAATGGAATAACAGAAGTTCTCTTCATAGATAAGAAAGAAATAATACTCCCTACCTTTAGAAAAACTGGATACTGGAATAGTGAGGTAGCAGACTTCTCTTCTTCTTTCTATAATTTCTCTCTATAATAATCGCTCTAAAGCTTTTGTGAATTGGTGAGAAATGAAGGAAGAATGAGCTTCTATTTATAGAAAAATATAGTTTCGATAATTGCACGTTTTGGGGCTCAAAAAATTTCAGTACAATACCTCCAACTTTTCTTTTATTTTTAATTTAGTCATGGAAGTATTATCAAACTTGCACCACACCTCCCTAATAGTAAATAATGTGATTCAATAATAAATTATGTGAATCAATAGTTCTGACATGTGAAAATAACTGAATTACGATATAAGACCTCCATCTATACCTCCATTTTTAACTTAGTCATGCAAGTATTATTAATCTTGCACCAACTCCCCTAATAGTAACAAGAATGTGAAACAATAGTATACACATGTGAACAAATAGTTATAATCATGTGAAATAATAGCAATCAATTGCTCATTTATCCGGTTAAATACCCGATTGGTCAATATAACCTCCAGACATTAATTATTATCGAAATAATTGTAGATTTTCACTAACGCAAATAATTCCAACACAATGAAACCATTTTTATCAAAAATATAAATTTTGAAATTTTGAAGTTTGACTTTTCTCGAAAAGTCAACTGTTGACTTTTTGACCAAATAGTGAATTCAGGAAAATTTTGTGTTTATAGACTATTTTACTAATTTCATCGTTAGGACTCAATTATCACGTCGCGTCTCCAAATTCAACTCCGAACACAACTTCAATTTTAATAACATTCATCATTAATATTATAACTCACAATATTTATCAACCGTGTCTTTTCCAGAAAGAGGGCTTTCAATAAGGATTTCTCCTATCATGCGCAAGCAATTAGGTGACCAAACCTCTCCTCCTCGATGTAACTTCTAGACATTTTAAATATTGAAATTTAATAATATGAATAACTTTATCGTCTCAATTATTGATTTAATAAAATAACATATTATGCGCAGATGATACTACGACAATAATCGAATCAATAATATGAGAGATATGATGCAAAGAATTATCGTAGCAATAATTGAGTATAACCGAGTGAGTTCTCACGTAAGTATCAATAATCAATATTGTGTGCTACTTACGCAACCACGCCAGACATCGTACTTTTTACTAGGGTAGTTCAATAGTTAACAGTAAAACTTCCGCCGTTATTTTCATAAAGTATATTTTTGTCGTTTTCTCAATCCGACAATAATTACGTCATGGGGTCCACCAATGATTGCGCCATTGCATTTAATATTCCTCGTTAAAACGAATATTCCCACAATTCAATAATATATAACAACTTTCTTGCGTACTTTGAAAAATTTGTAAATATTACCCACAACTATAATATTATATCAAATCCACACCATAATATTCAAAAATATATTTCGAGAAAATTTAATCTTTATTCAAAAAGTTGGGGTCTTACAGTGACGCCCCCAAAATAGGTATACATCACCCATCTTGAGTCGCCAAATACATGGTACAAAATTCAAATACAACTTAATAATTCAACTGTCGTGTAAAATACCACAAAACATAACTGAGAGTTTTAAAACGAATATTGTCTTCTAGACAGTATTCAACTTAAATGGAGTCCTCAATACAATTATTATCACACTATTTCATAGAATAGTGAGGACTACTAATGCTATCATCTGGACCATCACTCCCTTCCCCAACTAGTCCCGACTACGTTCTCATTTCCTGAAGAGGATAATGAAAGCAAAAGGGTGAGCTCAACTAGCCCAGTATGAAATATTATGACTAAGAAAATGCAAAATAATTTATCGTTAGCCTTCAACAGTGTTAAACTGATAAAATATAATAAACATCAAGTTTAACTGCAGCGGAATAAGCAATCCATTAGAAGAGTCAAGTATAGAATAAAATCTACAATCTTCTATGATTTAAAAGGTTTTTCATCACTTTTATCGCTAAGACTCGCCTTAATAAATAATCCAGATCATCCCTGCACTACGGCCAAGGATATTCATTAGTATCACGACCACAAATTATCCATGCACTACGGGCAAAGGATATTCGTGTATCCATCAATGGTCATGATCATGCTAACAACTGTCCATCAATGCACTATAGGCCAATGAGGACTTTTACCACATCATTTATAATATTACGGTCATGATATATAAGAATAATCCATGGTCATAATCATACCAAGTCCATCTCTATGCACCATGTGCCATGATGACTTTCAATGTAATATAAACATGAGGATGATGACAATGATATAAGAATTCAATAAAACAAATTCAAGGATAAATTTTAAAGATTTATAATTTAATTTATCCATAAATCAATAAAGTCTAAATTGTCAACATGATACTGCTTTGTGGAGTAAAATTCAAAATTAATATTATACCAAAAATAATTTGGACTGAAAATAAATCAATTTTTATCATGAATACTACCCCGGGTGAATAGTACCCGAGTGAATAGTATCCGGTGAATAGTACTTTGGGAATAGTAACCCCATGAATAGTACTCCAGCATGAAAAAGTTAAAACTTATCAAGAATGCTCAGAATAATATTTTCATAAAAAGATACTGGATGAAGCGCAAATATCAAGGATATTCTACTAATTTTATGGAGTATATGTTAGGTTTGTAATATTCATGGGCGCAATCAAATTGCAAAAATTAGCGGAAGCGTGTAAAATCAAAGTTTAAAAAATTTACAAACCATAAACCCGGATCATCCTTTATGCATAATTATTAATTAAACGAAAAGATAAAGAATAAAATCATACCCTTGAAGATCGAGCTTCCTCAGGTACAAGTTCACCTCCAAATCCTTTCGCGTTCAATCTTGAATCCACCGGGGTTTTGTTCCTTCCTTTGATCAACGTTAGCCACCCAAATGTTTGGCCTCTAGAGGTGATCCACCAAGGAAGAAGAAAATTCAAGAAGATGGGTATTTGGCTCAAACCCTAGTTTTCTATCTCTATAGAAAGGGTGTACTCTCCCAACAATTGGAATTATTACGTATGTTGAAAAAATCAACAACCCATGCCCACCCATAATAAGACTCCTCTTATTTATAGATGTGGGCAACCCTCCTTAACAATTAAGAAATTGGGTTTTATTTAATTAATTAAATTCTTTTAATTAATTAGGCTCCCTAATCTTATTAGGGATAATTAATTAAACTCCTTTAACTAATTTTCCTTCCTAATCCAATTAGGAATAAATGAGAGTACTTATATTAAATTAATTCCTAAACTCTTTTAGAAATTAAAATAATAATAATTGTAATAATATTAATAAGACTCCTCTTATTAATTTATATTTAATATTTCTAAAATATTAAATAATAAATATTAAGCTATTTAATTTATTCTATCACCATAGATTAAATTAAATATACATAATATATTATTACGATTATGCCATTAACTTCTTAAATAATTATTCTTCCTTTTATGGTGTGACCCTTTAGGTTCTCCATATTAAACCAATTGTGAATAAATCAATTAGAACAATTCTAATCTTATTTAAATAAATAAATTAAACAATTAATTTATTTAAATAATATTTATTCTACAATAGGATAAGCCTCCCTAGCGATCAACGACTTTCCAGATAATATAGATTTCAACATTAATCATAAAAGAACCTTTGAGTAAATAGTTACCGACAATTCAATCCTTCCACCATACAATGTCCCAATTAAATATAAGACATGGAATTATCACAAGTCTTATTTTATTTAATTATATGTATTTTCGATTCTTAAACGCACAACACTAAATAATGCAAATTAGAAACTCCTTTCTAATTTCATTCGCCTTGCCAAGGACTATTCGGGTTGTCATTTATCGAATCACATAGACATTTCTTCTTTTATTAGAAGTGGTAGATTCTTTATTGATCATACATTATCTCCATGTACAACTTATTATACCCAAGCATACCCTTTGATATACCCTAAGGGTCTTAAGGAATAAGTCAAAGTATAACTCATCATACACAAGATACTATGAAGATCTCAAGTCCAAGGATCACTCAGACTACTATCACTACAGAATTCCTATCGACAGCAAATAAAACTCCATTAGGTATTCCTTAGCGAGCCAACGCTCAAATGAACTTATTCTCTAATAAGCACCTACATACTTGCTTTAGTGTCTCCACACAAATGATCATGAGATCAATCATCCTCATCCAATGAAGCAAAACAACGTATGTACTCAATCTATCCCGGATTCACTAATCCCCAATTTAGTAATCCAATGATTGGGAACTATTTTAGTTTTAAGCTTTCTAAGAATTTAGATCTCATTAGAATGATCATCATCATTATTCTAAAAGCATTGCTTAAAACTATGGGTTTATCACATATTATAAAACAAAGATCATGTAGATAATTAAAAGCTTTTAATAAATTAATACTTTTTATTAATAAATGAATAAGATTGTTACAAAGTATATGCTTTATCATCAAACATGATTGGCTTGTGTGCATACTACTTTCAGTATAGAAGCCAAAATTTTAACAAACGAGTATAGAATTCGAAATCTGAAATGAAATAATATTACTTACATACTACAGAGTATAGAAGAAAATATTATTTTAAGCGAATATTTAACAAAAATAACATCCCTTATCTTGAAAAGAAGAGTATTTCAACTGGTATAGCGGGTATATTCTTGAAGAAAACTTTCACTGTTTTCTACGCTCAAAGCTTTCTAAAACTAAAAAGAAATACGCTCAAGATTATAGAAGTAGAATTCTCTGATTCTGGTGTGATTTTTAATTCTAACTAAGAACCATATTTATAAGAAAATGCTAGAATGCCATAGGAGACTAAATTAATAAAATAATATTAAAAAAAATTCTACGCACATGTATTTGAAAAAATTTCAGCCACCACAAGTGGGGCCCACTACAATCAGTCACCTTTCCCAACAACCAAAAGTGGGGCCCACCCATATTTTTAATAAAAATATTTTAATTTATGAAACTTCAATAATTCATAATAAATAGCCCTTTTATCATAAAAATACAAATTTTATATCTATTCCACACGAAATTGAATTCTCTACAACTTTACAGAAGAAAGTTTTTCCAAATTCCAAACAAAAAATATCCGAAATCCACAAACGGATGATTTTCAATACCTCATAAAATTCTTAACAAATCATACGTTAATTTTTAACGGTTCAAATTTTGTGGACATATACTCAACTTATATATGTATAACATATCCAAAAATTACAACGATCCAACGGCCGGATCAAAATTATAGCTCATGCAATAGAGTTTTAAGAACGCCGATTTGATTTTTAATACCTCCAATCCGACAAAATACTGATAAAACACCTCAACATTAATTCTTTCATTTATAACCACATGAAATAAATATTTTCATATCTATCATTTATGTCCACATAAAATAAATATTTCCTTATCATATAAATCAATAATTAATTATTCACAAATAATATTACAGAATTACAATAATGACAATCAGACCGTTCTCAGGAAAGAGGGGACTTTTCGATAAGAATTTCTCTTTACTGGCGCGCAATTAGGTAACCAAACCTCTACTTGACAGAACTTTCTAGACATTGCCAATAATGATATCTAATAATATTATTCAAATAATATGAATTATTGATTTGATAATGGAAAATACTGTGCAGTGACAATTATTGAAACAACGGTAATATAAAATATCAACGCAGCAATTATTGAATCAATAAAATAAAATATTGAGCAAGAATTATCGTAACAATTATCGAGTAGTGCCCTTCACGTAAGAATCAATAATTCAAAAAATATCGTAATACTGGTGTAGCATCTTGTGCAACAATGCAGACATCGTATTTTAACCACAGGGTATTCTAACGATTAATTCAGTAAAACTTTCGCCGTTATTTTATAAAAAGATATTCTTGTCATTTTCTTAATCCGACAATAATTCCGTTGTGGGCTCCACCAATGATTGTGTCGTCGTACGAATATTCCTTGTTAAAATGAATATTCCCCGACCAATCGAATATTATATAACAACTTACGTACTTTGCAAAATTTATAAATAGTACCCACAACTATAACATTATATCAAATTCCCTCCATAATATTCAAAAATGATATTTATAGAAAATTCATCTTTATTCATAAAAGTTGGGGTCTTACACGTATTATAGGGATGATTCGATGATGTATCTTTTTTATTAAATTGAGTCTCAGCGATAAAATTGATGACAATATTTTTAAATCACAGAAGATAGTAGATATCATACTCTACCTGACTCTACTAATGGATTGTTTGTTCCGCTGCAATTAAACTTGATGTTTATTATATTTTATCAGTTTAACACTGTTGAAGGCTAACGATAATTTATTTTGCATTATCTTAGTCATAATATTTCTTACTGGGTAAGTTGAGCTCACCCTTTTGCTTTCATTGTTCGCTTCAAGAAATGAGAACGTAGCCGGGACTAGTCGGGGAATGGAGTGACGGTCTGAGATGGTTGTTTTAGTAGTCCTCACTATTTAGTTTGATAATAAATATAATGAGGATTGAATTTGAGTTTGGATACTGTCATTGAGACAATATTCGTGTAAAAACTCAGCTATGTTTTATCGTATTTTATACGACACTTGTATTAATTAAGTTTGTTATAAATTATGTACCATGTATTTGACGACTCAGAATGGATGATGTATACCTATTTGGGGGACGTCACAACGGTGCCTATGTTGGGATTTTAAAAAAAAATTATAGGTATAAGGATAAGGATAAAAATAAAAATTGATAAACTTAAGGAAATTGTTAAATTCACACCAGAAAATATTATTTCCACAACAAAAGTGTCGCTGTAGATGTATAGCGACGGTTTTCACCGTCGCTATACATCTACAGCGACACTTTTATTGTAAAAATAACAAAAAGTAGTGTGAATTTAATAATTTCCTAAACTTAAACTTATAGAAGAAAAAAAATTAAACTACTACTAAGCTAAAAAAAATACACACAGGTATATAATGTATTTTAACTCTAGCTTAAAAAAATTCGCCTCTGCTGAGAATAAATCCTAGATCCGCCCCTGACTGTGACCAAATTTGTTTAATCATGTAATCTATAAGATTTTGATTTTAATTTTAACAAAAATTATGGGAAGTATAAGAGAAACAATAAATTACCTTGCAAAGATCAAGGTGTCTTTAGTAAAATGTTAAACTTCCCAAGAGATTAATCATCATTTATAATTTTTTTTACACATTTTATAAAATTCACATTATATGGTGAAACCTAGGTTAATTAATATTTCATCTATTCCACACACAAAAAATATATTTTTATATGTAAATTTTATAAATGTTTAAAATATATATTTTGGTTGCATGATTAGCCTTAAAATTAAAAATATAAATTAATTATGCATTACATGAACCTTACCCTCTGTACATAACTTTTTGATGTATGCATTACATTACATATATGAAAAAGAAAAAAAAACGTTAGTAGTCCCGGAAAGTAAAATAAGAAAAAGAAGAATGCAAGTAGAGATTTTACCCCACAGGCCACAACTCTACCCATGATGTGATGCCGCCGAAGCCAGAGCTGTCCATGAACATATAAGAACCCTGGGAAATTAAGAGGGATAGATTTGATTCGGTTTGGTTTTATTTTTTATTGTTAAATTCACAATATTTTTTGTTATTTTTACAATTAAAATGTTGTTGTAGATATATAGCGACGATGAAAACCGTCGCTATAGGATCTATGACGACACTTTTATTATGAAAATAAAAAATTTTGTTGTGAATTTAACAATTTCCTTTATTTAACCTCTCATGAACTCTCACAAGTTCCTCATTGGTGGACCCGGTTACTATAAAATTAACTTCATTAATAAATTTAAGTTTAGGCGGACATGTTTTTTAGATCAAAAAATTGGACCGGTCTAAGTTTTTTTTTTTCTTCTTGTGACTCAAAAATTTTATACTCCCTCCATTTCTATTTAATTGACATTTTAGAGAACAAATTTTGTTCCTATTTATTTGACGTTTGTAGATTTATAGGAGATATTGATTACATTACTTCCTAAATTACCCCTAAACATTTAATACTCCTTAATTCTTTCCTACTTTTCTAGGCAATTTTTTCTTCCTCTTTTAATATCTTAATGGTATACTCTCTTTTTCTATCTTATAATTCTCATATTTTCTCTATTCTCTAACAATATTTCTCTCTCATCTTTATCGTCCACAATTTAGCTTTTCATTTATCTATGCAAGGGTGTTTTTAGTAATACATAGTAATTTTAGTAGAGTTTTTATAGGAGTTTTAACTTTGTTAATAGTTGTGCAAAGCTCCAAAACGTCAAATAATTAGGAATGGAGGGAGTAGTATTTATTTCAATTGAAATTTTTATAGAATATAGTGTTTTAGGTATAATTTAGATACATATACAAGAACATAGTTATATTTATTCCAGTTGGAATAAATACTATACATTTTTTGGGATTCAAAAGAAAAACAAAAAAATTAAAAAAATTGGACATGTCCAATAATCCCGTCCAAAAAAAATGTCCCTGTAGAAGGACTATAACGTCATGATAAGTTAATCAATTAACCAATACAATGCTGATACGCAGAGAGATCACCTCCCGACATGTGTGCCGACGACACTATATTGATCAATTGTCTAAAATTAATTTCATTTTAACCACTCCCCTCATTGGCATTTGGGACAACTTATTAGTTATTAATACTAAATTGGAGCCAAAAACTCAATGTGAACATAGATATTGGAGCATACTCATGTCTAATTTTTATGTTCAATTTTCATATCCACCTAAAAGAGCTCAATTGGAGCATATTGAAGAGTCAGATTGTAACTAAAGTAAATATACTCCATTGTTATAAGATAATTGTAACTTAGGAACAAAATAAAGGTATTAATTTTTATCGAAAAAAATTTATTACAGACCTATAACATTTATTAGAAAAAAATTATTGCAACCCTAAATGAATATCAAACCAACGATTGTTGTAAGACCCTAACTTTTTAATGAATAAAATTAAATTTTCTCTATTTATTATTGTGAATAATAAGGTATTAATTTGATAAAATACTTTGATTATGGGTGAAATGTGAAAATTTTGCAAAATAAGCAAATGGTTATAAAATATTCATTTTGTCGGGAAATATTCATTTGGTCGTGGAATATACTTTCTGTTGGGGAATATTCGTACGACGGCGCAACTATTTGTGGGCCCCATAACAGATAACTGACGGATGAAAAAACGACAAGTTATAGTTTTTATAAATAAAGGCGTAATGGTTCACCGATTAACACTTTGTTGGAATACTATTGGTAAAAATAGAAGTAATACGGCGTAGATGCACAAAGAGTTACCTGTGCAGTATTACACAATATTGTTGAATTATTGATTCTTACGTAAGAAGGCACTACTCAATAATTGTTACGATAATTCTTTATTTAATATTTTATTTTATTGATTCAATAATTGTTGCGTTGATATTTTATATTATTATTGTTCAATAATTGTCACTGCACAGTATCTCCATTATCATATCAATAATTCATATTATTTGAATAATATTATTAGATAGTATTATTGGCAAAATCTAAGGAAGTTATGTCTAGAAAAGGGGTTTGGTCACCTAATTGCGCGCCAATAAGGCGAAATCCTTATCGAAAAACCCCATCTTTCTTGGGAACGACCTGGTTGTCATAATTGTGATTCTGTATTATTATTTGTGAATAATTAGTTATTGATTTAAATGATAAGAAAATATTTATTTTATGTGGATATAAATGATGGATATATTTATTTTATGTGGTTATAAATGAAGGAATTAATACTGAGGTGTTTTATCAGTATTTTGTCGGAACAGAGGTTTTGAAAATCGTCCGTATGTGAATTTCGGTCATTTTTCCTTTGGAATTTGGAAAAACTTAAACTTACAAAGTTGTAGAGAATTAAATTTCCTATGGAAAGCACATGGGATTTGAATTTTTCTGATAAAAGGGCTATTTATTATGAATTGCTGAAGTTTCAGAAAATAAAATATTTTTATTAAAAATATGGTGGGCCTCACTTTTGGTTGGTAAGTAATGAAATGTTCTGAAATTTAATTTCAAAAGTGGTGGGCTTGAATAGTAGCAGGTAAAGCCATCAGGTAGCATGTTAGTCTACTATGGCGTTCTAAGCATTTTTCTATAAATAGGGTGCTTAGTTAGAATTGAAAATCACACCAAAAAAAAGTTTTATCTCTTTCTCTCTCTATATTATCGAGCGTATTTTGTGAGTATTTAGATAATTTGTGAGTTTCTATTCATCAGTTCAAGTTTCTTTTAGCCATATACCGATATTCCGATCAGATGTACTGATATTTTGAGGTAAGGGATGTTATTTTCTTCATAATGATGTTATTCTTTCAATATCATTATACCGAAATATTGGTATGAATTTAATTGTGAAATTTTTACCTTTTTGTGCCGGGTTTACTATTCACACGATCTGAGACTATTCACGATATCGACACTATTCACGAATACTGACTGACCTTATTCAATTTTAAAAATGAAATTTTCTTTTCTTTGTCCAAGTTGTCTATTATGGTTACTATCTTTGATTGTATCCATGTTTTGATCTTTATTCTTGAATTTTGCTCCACAATTGATTATTATAAGGTATTTTTGAACTTGGATAAACTAAAGTACGAATCCCTAATCTTTGATCTTTTATCTCATTGGATTCATTTTCTTTAAAATATTTTTCATCATCCTCAGTCCTAAATGATGATATTACTGAATATCTTTGGCCTGTAGTGCAAAGATGAATGATTAACTGATGAATTTCTTTGGCCTGTAGTGAAAAGATGAATGATTAACTAAAGAATATCTTTGGCCCGTAGTGCAAAGATGAACAGGTGTTGAGATGAACATGACCAACTGGTGATTCAAATGAATATCTTTGGCCTGTAGTGCAAAGATGAATATTTGATTCAAGATGTATATTGATTGATGTTACAGGGATAAAATATTGATGATGGACTTTTAAATCTTAGAAGATAGTAGAATTCTTTCTCTACTTGACTCTTCTAATGGAATTCTGTTCCGCTACAGTTGTTGATCTAAACCTTGTTGTCTATTATATTTTATCCAATTTTTCCCTGTTGAAGACTAATGATAAATTGTTGTATATTATCTTAGTCATAATATTCTTTACTGGGCTAGTTGAGCTCACCCTTTTCCTTTTTGTTCCATTTTTCTTCTCAGGAGGTGAGAACATAGCAGGAACTAGCCAGGGTATGGAGTGATGGTTCAGGATAGTTGTATTAGTAGTCCTCACTATTTTGTAAAATAGTGTATCAATAATTATAATGAGGACTCCTTTTGAGTTTTTATACTCTTTATTAGACAATAGTTGTATTCAAACTCACAGTATATGTGTTGTCGTATGTTGCACGACAATTGTATTACTGAAGGTGTATTTTTTTCTGTACCATGTATTTTGCGACTGATCAGAATGGGTGATGTATACCTATTTTGGGGGTGTCACAGTTGGTATCAAAGCTTAGGGATACGATCCCTGGCTGAGATGTGAGACAAGAACTAGGAGGGGAGAGACGGGGAATTCCTTCGCTAGTATGACCTGACTAAGTTTATTTGTTATTTGGTTGGTCAGTCAGAGTATATGGTTAATATGTGATATGTTAATTTGTTGATTAACCCTTGTTTTATGGCAGTATTTAAGAATGGTAGCGGGAAATATTAACAATGGAGTGAATGAGACAGTGGAGACACCTTTAATCACCACGCAGGGGAACGTGCAACAGAAAGGCAATATTCCTCCTGTAAACAACACTACCGAACAAATGATGAATGATGGGGTGTTTAGAAGCTTTTTGCAGTTCATGCAAAATCAGACGTGGGAGACTCATGCACAAAATACTGGTAGAAATGATAGCAATGCGCGGCTTATCACAGCCAAGCAGTTCAAGGAGTTGGGACCACCAGAATTTACGGGAAAGCCGGATCCGATTAAGGCAGAAACGTGGGTCAAGTAAATTACCAAGATATTCGATGTCTTGTGATGCACGGAGGAACAAAAGGTTCCATTCTCCACCTTTATGTTCCGTGGTGAGGCAGACTACTGGTGGGAGTATGTGAAGTGTACCCAGCCTGCCGCACTCAGCATGTCTTGGCAAACGTTTTAGAAACTGTTTAATGACAAGTACTTTCCTGAAAGTATTCGTCATATGAAGGAGGTGGAGTTTATTAGGTTGGAACAAAACAACATGACGGTGTTCAAGTACGAGGCGAAGTTTGTAGAGTTATCCAGGTTTGCACCTCATTTGGTCGAGAATGAGGAACGAATGACGAGGATGTTTTTGAGAGGTCTAAAACCCTAGATTCGGCAATATCTTATCTCTCGTAAATTTTCTTTATATTCAGATGTTGTCAACAGGGCTCAATTATTAGAGCGAGATAATGAGTATACCCAACCGAGGGACCATAATCAGGGTCATACCGGTGACAGCAGTCATCGAAGCGATGATAACCAGCGGGGAAGAAAGAATACAGACAAAAGCGGTAACCACTCGGGTGGTAATCGTGGCTATGATAATAGGAGAGGTGAGTCAAGTAGAAATTTCAGAAAGAGGAGATTCAACAATGATGGGAAGACATCAGCACCAGCACCAGCACCAACAAAAAATTCTAGGGGAGGAGAACGACCGCTAGTTAGATGCTATAGATGTGGAGGGAGGGACACATAAGTCCAAACTATTCACAGCCTTTCAAGGTGTGTTTCAGTTATGGAAAAGATGGTCATATAGCCCGGTTTTGTTCGGTAGCGAAGTCAGGTCCAGCTGGAACGGCGACACCAAAAGCGACTACGGACAAAACAAAGTCGGTGGTTCAAGGGAGGGCGTTTGTCGTGACTGGCCAAAAAGCGAGAAACCCGAACGAGGTGATCACAGGTAAGCTAATCATAAACTCTTGCGAAGTTTATACCTTATTAGATACTGGTTCTTCCCATTCTTTTATCTCTCCTGCTTGTGCTCAACGTTTGAACTTGACTCCGGAGAAATTAGACCTTGACTTATCTATTGAGACTCCGTTAGGAGAAACTTTCATTACATATACTATTTATAAATCTTATATGATTCAAGTTGGTACCATAACATTACCTGTCGATCTTATTTCGTTGAAAATACTTGCATTTGATGTGATCTTAGGGATTGATTGGTTAACCACGCATCATGCTAAAATTTATTATTTTCGTAAGGTTGTTAGTTTTCATATTCCTAACCAACCTGTTATGCGAATTCAAACAACCAAACCACTAAAGTCAATCACTGTCATATCAAGCCATAAAGTTATTCGTTTATTGAAAAATGGATGTCAAGCTTTCTTAGCCCATGTCACGGACTTGAACAAAAACACGTCAGATTTGAATAATATTTCTATTGTTAGTGAATTTCGGCGTATTTCTGAAGAACTTCCGGTCTACCCCGAGCGTGAAGTTGAATTTTTTATTGATCTTGAACCTGGTACAAAGCCCATTTCTAAAACCCCATATCGAATGGCTCCTATTGAACTTCGAGGAGTTAAAGGTCCAACTTCAGGAGTTGTTGGACATCAGTTTTATTCGTCCTAGTACATCTCCTTGGTGTGCTCCTGTGTTATTCATAAAGAAGAAAGACGGGAGTATGCGACTTTGTATTAACTATCGAGAATTGAACCATGTCACCATCAAGAATAGGTATCTGTTACCTCATATTAACGACCTGTTTGACCAGTTGCAAGGAGCATAATTCTTATCAAAGATCGATCTTCGTTCTGGATATCAACAACTGAAGATTAAAACTGAGGATATTCCAAAGCGCCTTGAGAACTTCGATGCGGGCATTATGAATTCTTAGTCATGTCTTTTGGATTGACTAATGCTCTCCGCCGCTTTTATGGATATGATGAACCGTGTGTTCAAAGAATATTTGGATCAGTTCGTTGTTGTCTTTATTGATGACATCCTCATCTATTCCAAAAGCCGTGAAGATCATGAGCACCATTTGAAGCTGGTACTGCAAAGGCTTCGTGATAACAAGCTATATGCCAAGCTGAAGAAATGCGAGTTCTGGCTTGAGGAAGTAGCATTCCTTGGGCACGTGGTGTCAAAACATGGAGTATCTATCGACCCGGTGAAGATTGAAGCCATATAAAGTTGGGAGCAACCAAAGTCGGTGACCGAAGTACATAGCTTTCTGGGCTTAGCTGGTTACTATCAGAGATTCGTGGAAGGATTTTCTTGAATCGCTACTCCATTAACTCACCTAACTCGTAAAGATACAAAATTCGGTTGGAGCGAGGATTGTGAGAAGATTTTTCAAGAACTCAAGAGGAGACTCATTTCGGCACCTGTTCTGACAATACCATCTGGTTCGGATGGATTTGTTATCTACAGTGATGCTTCAGGCAAAGGGTTAGGATGTGTTCTCATGCAACATGGGAAAGTCATAGCCTATGCCTCGCGACAACTCAAAGAATATGAGAGGAATAATCCTACTCATGATTTGGAGTTGGCAGCAGTCGTTTTCGCGTTGAAGATCTGGAGACACTACCTATATGGGGAGAAAGTGGAGATCTATACAGATCATAAAAGCCTCAAATATTTCTTCACCCAAAAGGAACTCAATATGCGGCAACGACGTTGGCTTGAGCTGTTGAAAGATTACGATCATACCATCCAATATCATCCTGGAAAAATAAACATGGTAGCTGACGCATTGAGTAGAAGATCATATGCGAGTACGAGTGTAATATTGTTAACACAAAGGTCCATTTTGTATGACTTGCAAAGGATAGAGATAGAGGTAAAGGCCCAAGTACCCATGTGACGATATCAAACATACGAGTAGAACCGACTTTAATCGATAAAGATAAAGTTGCTCAAGCTACGGACATGGAGCTGATGCGTATAAAGAAGAAAGTGCAAGAAGGTGTTATTCCAGAAGTAAGAATCGATGAAGAAGGAATACTTCGAGTCAACTCCAGACTTTGTGCTCCTAACGATTCTGACTTGAAGCATAGAATCATGATGGAGGCACACAACACACTGTTTGCAATCCATCGTGGGAGTACCGAAATGTATCATGATCTTCGACATATATTTTGGTGGAGCAATATGAAAAGATAGATCACGGAGTTTATCTCGAGGTGTTTAACTTGTCAACGTGTAAAGGCGAAGCATCAAGTGCCGAAGGGTCCATTGCAACCACTTGAGATTTCGACATGGAAGTTGGAACACATTACTATGGATTTCGTTACGGGTCTTCCCAAGGTTTCTCAAGGCATAGATGCGATTTGGGTTATTATTGATAGATTAACCAAGTCTGCTCATTTCTTGCCTATACTGGAGACTTATTCCCTTAAACGTCTTGTTAGTATGTACATAAATGAGATTGTGAGATTGCATGGCATGCCAGTATCCATAGTTTCGGATCGTGACCCAAGATTTACTTCACGATTTTGGGTTAGCTTGCAGAAAGCTATGGGCGCGGAGATTCTGATTGATCTGGGCCGCATACCATCCTCAAACGGACGGACAATCAGAGAGCACTATTAAAACTCTTGAAGATCTATTAAGACTCTGTGTCCTAGATTTCAAAGGGAGTTGGGATAAGTACTTACCATTAGTGGAATTCTCTTACAACAACAGTTATCAAGCAAGTATAGGAGTGGCTCCATTTGAAGCATTGTATGGACGAAAGTGTCGCCCTCCAGTATGCTGGGATGAGGTGGGAGAAGCAACGTTGTTGGGACCAGAGTTAGTACGAATGACTACAGAGAAGATCCAAACGATTCGACAATGTATACAAATGGCACATGATCGACAAAAGAGTTATGCGAATCTTCATCGAAAGGACGTGAAATTTAATATTGGGGATCATGTATTGTTACGTATTGCTCCATAGAAGGGAGTTACAAGATTTGGGAAGAGAGGAAAGCTCAATCCACGATTTGTTGGTCCATTTGAGATTCTTGACCGAATAGGAAATGTGGCCTATAGACTCCCATTACCTCCAAGCATGTCTCGTGTTCATAATGTTTTTCACATATCTATGCTTCGTAAATATGTGAAAGACCCGAACCACATTATTGAGTTAGAACCAGACGAGATAGCCGAAGATTTAACGTACTAGGAGGTACCTGTTAAGATATTGGATAGGAAAGAGCATGTCCTACGCACCAAGGTTATACCACAAGTTAAGGTTTTATGAAGAAACCATGCTATTAAAGAAATGACCTGGGAGTTGGAATCAGAAATGAAAGCGAGGTATCCTCACCTTTTCGAAACACTAGGTACGTACGTCAATTTCGAGGACGAAATTTCATAAGGAGGGGAGGTTGTAAGACCCCAACTTTTTAATGAATAAAATCAAATTTTCTCTATTTATTATTGTGAATAATAAGGTATTAATTTGATATAATACTTTGGTTATGGGTGAAATGTGAAAATTTTGCAAAATAAGCAAATGGTTATAAAATATTCATTTTGTCGGGGAATATTCGTTTGGTCATGGAATATTCTTTACGCGTTGGG
The DNA here is from genome assembly GCA_020205615.1 of Panax quinquefolius. Lineage (NCBI taxonomy): Eukaryota > Viridiplantae > Streptophyta > Magnoliopsida > Apiales > Araliaceae > Panax > Panax quinquefolius. The sequence continues at coordinate 10,182,245 of CM035170.1, read as the reverse complement.
AATATTAAATGCGATGACAGTAAATGACCATTTGTGGGGCCCCATAACGGATAAGCGTCCGGATGAAAAAAATGACAAGTTTGAGTTTTTATAAATAATTGTACGTAATGGTTACCAAGTTAACATTGTTGGAATACCCGGTGGTTAAAATACGATGTCTGGCGTGGATCAAAAGTAGCATACCAGAATGCATGTAGTATTGTTGAATTATTGATTCTTACATAAGAAGGCACTACTAAATAATTTTTACAGTAATTACTGTTCAATATTTTATTTTATTGATTCAATAATTGCTGGGTTGATATTTTATATTATTGTTGTTCAATTATTGTCACTGCACAGTATCTCCATTATCAGATCAATAATTCATATTATTTGAATAATATTATTAGATAGCATTATTGGCAATGTCTAAGGAAGTTCTATCTAGGAAAGGGGTTTGGTCACCTAATTGGCGCCTAATAAGGAGAAATTCTTATCGAAAGTCAGTCTCTTTTCCAGGAACGATTCGGTTGTCATAATTGTGATTCTGTAATATTATTTGTGAATAATTAGTTATTGATTTATATGATAAGGAAATATTTATTTTATGTGGATATAAATGATGAATATATTTATTTTATGTGGTTATAAATGAAGGAATTAATGCTGAGGTATTTTATCAGTATTTTGTCGGAATAGAGGTTTTGAAAATCGTCCGTATATGAATTTCAGTCATTTTTCTTTTGGAATTTGGAAAAATTTAAACTTACAAAGTTGTAGAGAATTAAAATTCCTATGGGTGGCACATAAGATTTGAATTTTTCTGATAAAAGGGATATTTATTATTAATTGTTGAAGTTTCGGAAAATAAAATATTTTAATTAAAAATATGGTGGGTCCCACTTTTGGTTGGTGAGTAATGAAATGTGCTGGAATTTAATTTCAAAAGTGGTGGGCTTGAATAGTAGCAGGTAAAGTCATCAGGTAGCAGGTTAGTATGCTATGGCATTCTACGCATTTTCCTATAAATAGGGTGCTTAGTTAGAATTGAAAATCACACCAAAAACAAGTTTTTTCTCTTTCTCTCTCTATATTATCGAGCGTATTTTGTAAGTATTTAGATACTTTTATGAGTTGCTATTCATCAGTGCAAGTTTTCTTCAGCCTTATACCGATATTCTGATCAGAAGTACTGATATTTTGAGGTAAGGGATGTTATTTTCTTCATAATGATGTTATTCTTTCAATATCATTATACCGAAATATTGGTTTGGATTTTATTTTGGAATTTCTACCTTTTTGTGTTGGGGTTACTATTCACGTATACAGCACTATTCACGTATACGACACTATTCACGAATACGACACTATTCACAAAAAAAATAAAATTATCTTTTCTTTGTCCATGTTGTCTATTATGGTTACTATCTTTGATTGTATCCATGTTTTGATCTTTATTCTTGAATTTTTCTCCATAATTCATTATTATAAGATATTTTTGAACTTGGATAAACTAAAGTACGAATCCCTAATCTTTGATCTTTCATCTCATTGGATTCGTTTTCTTTAAGATATTTTTCATCATCTTCAATCCTAAATGATGATATTACTGAATATCTTTGGCCTGTAGTGCAAAGATAAATGATTAACTGATGAATATCTTTAGCCTGTAGTACAAAGATGAATGATTACCTAATGAATATCTTTGGCCCGTAGTGCAAAGATGAATAGGTGTTGAGATGAACATGACCAACTGGTGATACAAATGAATATCTTTGGCCTGTAGTGCAAAGATGAATATTTGATTCAAGATGTATATTGATTGATGTTACAGGGATAAAATATTGATGATAGACTTTTAAATCTTAGAAGATTGTAGAATTTTTTCTCTACTTGACTCTTCTAATGGATTGTTGTTCCGCTGCGGTTGTTGATCTAAAACGTGTTGTCTATTATATTTTATCAGATTTTTCCCTGTTGAAGACTAATGATAAATTGTTGTATATTATCTTAGTCATAATATTCTTTATTGGGCTAGTTGAACTCACCCTTTTCTTTTTTGTTCTATTTTTCTTCTCAGGAGGTGAGAACATAGCAGGAACTAGCTGGGGTATGGAGTGATGGTTCAGGATAGTTGTATTAGTAGTCCTCACTATTTTGTAAAATAGTGTATCAATAATTATAATGAGGACTCCTTTTAAGTTTGTATACTCTCTATTAGACAATAGTTGTATTCAAACTCACAGTATATGTGTTGTCGTATGTTGCACAACAATTGTATTACTGAAGTTGTATTTGTTTCTGTACCATATATTTGACGACTCAGAATGGGTGACGTATACCTATTTTGGGGGCGTCACAGTTGTCCCATTTTATCTGTTAATACTCCCTCTGTTCCTAAAAAATTTGTCGTTTAAGGTTAATGCACAAAGATTAAGGAATACAATTAATACCTAGCGAAAATACTACACTTACCCTTATTAATTGTCTCAACCAATTATTTCATTCCCAATGTTTCTTATTCAAGTCAACTAATTACTTCTTATTCAACCAATTACTACTTGGATTATAGCATTGAATTAAATAAGAATCATTGGGAATGGAAGAAAACTTTAAATAAGAGAAAGCTTTAAATAAGGGTAAAGTAGGGGAAAAAATAACTAATGTGTATTGATAAACTTAAAACGACAATCTTTTTGAAACATAAATTATTTCCTAAAATGATAATTTTTTAGGAACGGAGGGAGTATATAATACTAATAGATACGTAGAACAAAATATGACAAAATTACAACAAAGTAGTATCACATAATAAAGATCAACAAAATATGTATTATATTTAGGGACAATTACATATTCTATTACATTTTTAAAAATAATTACAACAATAGTGTCCTCATAAAAATTTTACACAACTAATATACTTCCAAATTTATTTACAATACTAGTGCAATACTTAATTACAAAAAGAGTGTAATCTTATCCCTTTAATTATGCACACGATTTTCTCTCTAATCTCTCCCACAATTTTCTCCTCATCTCTCCCACGATTTTCTCCCACTCTATTTCTGTTTTCCTTCTTCTTCTCCTCCCTCCCTCCGCCTCCTCCTCCTCCTCCTCCTCCTCCTCCTCATGTCCAACCCCTCCCCACCCTCACGCCTCACCTCCTCCCCTCCCCTCCCCGCCCTCCTCTCCTCCGCCCCTTTCTCCTCCCCGCCGCCGCCTCCTCCCGCCCCTCCCCTCCCTTGCCTTCCCCTCATCCGCCTCGCCTCACCACCTCCCTCCCTCCGCCTCCCCTTCCTCCCCAGATCCCCCTCCTCACGCCTCCCTTTCTCCTCCCCTCTTCCCGCCCCCTTTCTCCTCCACCTTCTCTCCCCCACCCCACGCCCACCCCCTCCTCCTCCCGCCTCCCTCTCCTCGATCCCTCCGCCTCCCACCGCCACTCTAGGTCCATTCTTTATTTTCACTCGATAACGAAATCTTCCGATAAGGTAACCAATTTAGTTTTATTAGGTTACTAATTTATTTTGGATGTGATGCAGTTGGTAATCAAACTATATGTAGTTGGTTATCAAATCATTTGATAAGGTAACCAATTCAGTTTTATTAGCTTACTAATATATTTTGAATGTGATGCAGTTGGTAACCAAAATTTATGTAGTTGGTTACTAAACCTTCCGATAAGGTAACCAATTTAGTTTATTAGGTTACTAATTTATCTTGGATGTGATGCAGTTGGTAACCAAATTTCATATAGTTGGTTACTAAACCATTTGATAAGGTAGTAAATTAGCTTTTATTTGATTACCAATTTTATTTTAAATGTGATGCGATTACTTAGTCAAAAATTAGTATAAAGGTAATCATTTTAATTTTTGTGGGTAACCAAATCGTCAAAAGAAATTCAGAATAGCAACTCCGGCGGCGGCGGCGATGTGGCGGCGACAGCGATGGCGGCGAGAGAGGTTGATTCTTATTACTAGGCTCACTCATGTATGATGGATCATTCACTAATTACACTCTGCTACATCATTTTATAAACTAATTTTTATAAAAAAATTTATCACCGTAACGGCATTCATTTATGATACTCCATTTGTTCACAAAAATAGTTACATTTAATTAAATTTTTATGCAAATGAAACAAATGATTAGGATGCAAGATAATATTGAGAAATCTTAGAGTGTGACACATCTTTTTGACTAATCATCTATTATTACAAGTCACTATTTGCAACTCGTGCACAAATGATACATGTGCTCTCTAATCTTTTCTCCAAGTCCTTCCTGTAATGGACTCTGTTTTCACTTGATCACAACAAATAATATGTAATCATTTAGTTTTGACTAAAACTAAAGTATGGAAACATTATTCTAACCCCTCTATTTTTTTTTTGGGGATATAAATGGACAAATTCTTGATACAAAAGACTAAGTGTTGTAATCTTTTGACCACCAATTACCTCTCTACTGTAACCTTTTTTAAACAAAAATATCATAGTTGTTGGCCTTGTTCCCCCCCTTTATTTATTCCATCTTTTCTCAATGTCCAATCAAGGTGGATCTCCTTTTCATCTTTCGGTCATTAATTTTATCTGTTTTTTCCCCCTCTAAATATATTAATATGATTATGATGGCAATTTTTTTTTTTCTTTTTTAAAACAAGCATCCACACAAATTCAGCTTCTTTTTAATTTTGTGAAAAAGAAAGAAAAGATTGCGATGAATTTCAAATCGTGAGGGGAATTGATATTTTTATATATTTTTTTAATATTTTTATATGATCTTTCTCTCACATAAACATACATGGGAGAAGGAACCATGTAAAAATATTAAAAACACATGTAAAGTAAAAGTTATCTTCTCTTGAAACAAAAACACAAGTAAGAACTGTTGTGGTCTGGTTGATATTAATTAACAATTATATTTTCAGCTTAAAAAGTATTACTTAAAATAGTAAACGTCATTAGAATATTAATAAAGTGTCGTTAAATATATATTTGTCTAGACAACATCAATTTTGCCAGGACAATATCAACGGTCTAGCTTTAAAATAATATCAATAGAAAAAAATTATTGAACCGAATGAAGTTTTATTGAAAAATAAATAAATAAGATTAAGTAGTAATTCTGTTCTTAGTGATTGATTAGCTAGAATATGCCCCCACTTCAGACTCTGGTTCATACCAGCTGCATGTCAATCACTACTGACTGGCCAATATAAGTGACTATTAACTAGACTTATACAGAAGCCTAATGCTAATTCAACAGTATTTTTGACAATGAATTCCACCTTTTCTGGCACCATTTCCTCATTGTCTGCTAATTATATTATTCTTAATTTAGTTCTCAAGATTGCACAGTTTAATTATTTCTTCATTTTAGTGGCACACCAGGACATGGAATTACTTTTAGTTTAACACTAGTAGTGGAATTAGAAAAGCTAAAGAGATTTTTAAGTAGAAAGGATTTAAAAAAAAAATAAAATAGCAGACAAAGTTCTAAACTAATTATGACAAACAAATTCTTAAATAAACCCAACTATATAAAGTTCTCACAAGAGAATCTCTCTATCTCATCAGCTTTTTTTGAATAATGAGGGAGAATGTCTTTTGCCATTGAGCAAAGTTTAAAACACAAGAATGGCAATCATATTGTCATGCAGATTGAGGAACATATTAGAGGGGTTAATTAAAATGGTGTGGTCAAAGCATGTAATACCCTTTTTACATTATTGAGTGTCATTGAGCTGGCTTTGTGTTCTTTGGGATCAAAAAAGCAAAAATAAGAAGCAGATCCAATCATTAATATATATATATATATATACACAGCCGATCCATTTCGAGAGTTCGGACTGGAGTAAAAGACGTACCAATTTTTTTTTTTGCTTTTTTGTTTTTTTTTAAAACAACAAAAAAATAATTTATAGAACTTAAATTTTTACATAATACAACGTTTTGGGCGTGATTTGGATACCTATATACCAAAAAATATATACATACCGCATGCATCGCATATTCATATTTTGTTATATGTATCCAAATCACACCCAAAACATCATACATGTAAAAATTCGAGCCCATAATTAATTAATTATTTTTTTAGTTGTTTTAAAAAAAAAAAAAAAAATTCGTATTTTAAGAAAATGCGGAGTCAGGATAGGCAGGACTCTCTCTCTCTCTCTCTCTCTCTCTATATATATATATATATATATATATATATATATATATATATAATCCGGTTCCAGTCCGGACTCCCGGACGGTACTAAAATACAGATCTTTTTTTTTTGTTTTTTTTTTAAAACAACTAAATTTTTTTAAAAATATTTTATGCAACTGAAATTTTTTCATAATACAGTGTTTTGGACATAATTTTTCCAAAATACAATTTTTCCATAATTTTTTCATAATAGTTTTGGACTGTACAGTCTGTTTTGTTATATGTATCCAAATAACACTCAAAACATTGTATTATGGAAAAAAATTCAGTTCTATAAAATATTAAACTTCTTTTAGTTGGTTTAAAAAAAAGGAAAAAAAAAATCCAAATTTTAACAAAGTCCGGGAGTCCGAACTTGATCATGACTATATATATATAGAGAGAGAGAGAGAGAGAATCCATCCATGAAAATCGGTTGTTGAGAGCAATCCAAAAAGTCAAGGCACAACAGCTTGTAGCGGTTATGACAATTAAAATGGGACGTCCCATTTTAATTATCTCAGGCACAACAGCTAGTAACAGCTAGAGTAACCTTCTTTTTGGCACTTGTCTTCTTTTACAATTTTGATTATTAATATTATTATATTAATATTTTGTAATATTAGTATTAATACTATTATATTAATATTTTATAATATTAATTTTAATATTATAAATATAAATATTATAAATACTAATATTACAAAATATTAATATAATAGTATTAATAATTAAAATGGTAAAAGAAGACAAGTGCCAAAAAAGAAGATTACTCCAATCAATCGCTACAAGCTGTTGTGCCTGTGACAATTAAAATGGAATGTGCTCCCCAACATTTGGTTGTCATGGATAGATAGATATATATATATATATATATATATATATATATATATATATATATGAAGAAAATATATACATAAATGTACACACAAAGAAATTTATAATGACGATTTTTTTGGTCTATAAGAATCGGTTTCACCATCATCATATTTATTTTGGGCTATGGCGACAATTTACTGATCGCTTATAACCTCCTCATCAGAATACATAAAATACAGTATATATATATACATATAGCCCTATATATCTATCTAATAAAATACAAATGATTTTGAATTTCCCGCCCACTCAATAAATCATCTAGGCCGTCCAAAATTTGGGATAAATCTCACCGTCCATACATCTATCTAATAAAATACATCTATCTATCTATCTATCTATCTAATAAAATACAAATAATTTTGAATTTCTCGCTTATTCAATAAATCATCCGGGCCGTCCAAAATTTGAGATAAATTCCACCGTCAATACAATGCCGGAGGCACGGGACCCAGATATATTATAAATAAAGAATAAGTTTAAAATCCGAACCGATATATATTATATATAATATTTCAACGTCAACAAATAACTAATTGTAATTATGGATCCCTTATATGTATAATACTCCCTCCGTTCCAGAATAAAAATCTTGGTAAACTTTTCACACATATTAAGAAGAATAAATTGACAAAATTACCTATAATAATATGTCGTTAAATATAGAGAAAGAATTAAAATAAAACTTTTATCTGGGACAGAAGAAATAGTAAATAGACGTCATTTTTATATTGACAAAAGATGATTTCCACAAGACTAATATTAAACCATTCCCACCATTTTGTCAAATCTGATTCCAAAATGAGCCAAAAGGCGTTTAGTTTGACAAAAGTTTTACCTCACATGGGTTGTTACAAACAGAGAAACTGGCCCCTAATGTCGTCCACTAAAGACTAATTTAACACCTAAATTCTTCCCTTTTTCCCTCCAAAATACCCACAAAATTCCTTGCGTTTTCCCCTTTTTTACTTGTTCATGCAAAAACATCTACATGCAACATAACACGACCTTTTTTTCTTCTAAGAACAATTCCAAGCAGCAAAAACTGGCAAGTGAGCCATCGAGATTGGAGCAGGCCTCATCTGGGCTGAAGAAATCCAAGAACTTGCAGAATTTGGCTTAGCAAACACCACAGACACCGCACCGGATTTGTCGGGGCTAACCTCCCTTGAGCTACTCAAACTAGTAACCAATGAAGATGGATCCGAAAAATGGTGGCTGCCAATCTTAGTCGATTCATCCACCATCAGTTGGCTCGAGTTCACAGATTCAATCCCAATTAAATCTTGTAGGGCCATTGAGAATGAAGAGTTCCGAAAATGCTGCCCCCCAATACTAATTGTTTTCTCATGAAGTGATTCCACACAATTATTGGCACCATTTTGTTGTTGTGTAGGCTGATTTAATACCATATTCCAATCATAACCACTCCCATTGTTGTCTGGTTGAATGTGTTGCTCCTCGCGACTCTGAGGTGCTGCTGTTGGGCTAATAGCCTCAGTAGTTGGTATTATTATATCTTTGTTACGCCTTGCTAGCTCTCCGGCCAGTAATGTCTGGCTGGCTGTGATTCTTTCCACATTGTATCGTGTTATGTCGAAGTTGGTGACAGCATTCACCCCTCGGAATTTTATTGCAGCAATGTCATAAGCTTCTGCTGCTTCCTCTTGGGTGGCTGAAATTAGTTCAATAAGTTCTTGCAATATTGGGAAGACCACAGTTTCAAACAAGTACTATGAAGTTTAAAATTTTATTCAAAAAAAAAGAACCCTTTTAAGTTATAAAAATTTACTATATGTACAATCCAACAGTTTTACACCTGCATTTCTAGCAAGTTGAAATTGAGTTAAGAAATTGAATCCTTCAAAATTAATTAACACAAGTACAGTGCAACTTTATTATTTGATCCATCAGATTATCCATTTATCATATGATAAAAGTAATGTATAAACTCGTGCATAAAACAGCATTATTACTTCATATTAACAGAACTTACTGAATGTCCCAAGATAGAGGTCCTTGTTTCCTGCAACCCGACCGATCCGAGCTTGCCATCTTCCATGCTGATGATGCCTATTAAAAAGTTTATCAAAACAAATCAGCAAATCGGGTAAACTACTAGTACAAAGAGATGATGATGACCAACATAATCATTAACAAAAAAAAAGAAAAATCATAAAAAAAAACCTTGTTACTCCTCTGTACATTGAAGCTCCCCTTGAGAACCCACTACTTTTCCTGAAGAACAAAAAAAAATCAGTAAATATACACTTTTTAGTAACTTCATTATTATTATCAGTAAAATTACATTCATTAGTATCAGTAAAAAAAAATCACGTTTTACCTTCTCAAGTGTGCAACATATTCTTGGCGGCTCATGTTTTTCATATCCTCGAGCTGTTTTTGATAGTTTTCCAACTGTAAGAAAAACACATAACAAAGCCAATACTATCAGAAATTTACACTGAATAATATTATTTATACCTCCTTAAAGATTCAATAAAATCATACAGGGAAGTTGATATGAGTTGAAGGTCCCCAATACTTCAGCGCGGCGCAATCGTAGGCTCTTGCAGCTTTCTCTTCCATATCGTAACCCCCTGAAAAGTATAAATTCAAATATTTTGAATAAAAATAAAATCTTGTTATTCAATTATAATGAATTTTATTAGCGTCAATACAAAAGACTTACCAAGATAAACTGAAAAATAAGCACCAACGGATTTGCAAGAAAGCATATTTCCCCACCAAGAACAAGCATGACAAGAAATTTATAGCAATAATTAGATTTATCAATATTCAACAATGATGAGCCAAATATATAAAAAGACAAAAGCAACTAATAGAATCAAAAGAATAGTGTGAAATGTGTTTTTTCTTTTTCAAGATACCAACCTTGCCTTCCTTTCCTGGTTTGGCCTTCTTTCTTGCAGCTATTATCCCACAAATGTGCTTCATATCTACCAGTCCATCTATGTCTGACAGAAAAATATTGGCATTTAAAAAAAATATTGTCCGATTAAGAATAAATCAAACATTTTTTTATAAAAAAAACTATTTAAAAAACCTAAAAAAAAGGAGCAGAAATCCCAAAACAAAGCTGAAAATAATGTTTAGTGTGAGCTAACCTTGTGACACCTCTATATTGAGATGTTCTCTGGCCAAATGTGTCAATAGATTTCCTATGAACAGGCTGCTTGGAACCCATTTTTGTAGCCCCTCTTTTCTTAGTTTCCATGGCCAAACACTCTGAATCGATGGGTGAGATTTGTCTTGGAGCTGTGACACAGCTTGACTGAGAGCCAGGGCTCATAGACAAGCTCAAAGACTGTAAATCCCCACAACCCATTGATCCAACAGAAGCAGAAGCAGCAGCAGCAGATGCAGAAGCAGAAGCAGAAGCAGTTTCATCATCAATTATCTGTTGGGCTGTATTATAATGTCCAGAAATCCAGTCACCAATATGGGCTTCTCTGTTTTCTTCCCCCGCTGATGTTTGATACATGTTATGGCAAGGCAGCCCAGTGAAATATTGCATCTCTTCTTGCTGCCTAAAGGGTTGTTGAAGAATGTCAAGGGAGTTTTGCCTTTGAGTATCTTGGTCATCAACATTTTGTTGTTGTTGCTGGTGGTGGTAATAGATACTGTCTAAGCTTAGAGCCATTGATTCTCTTTCATGGCTTCCATATTGATGGGCCACCATTGTTGCACCTCCTAAAAAGTCCTCAAGTTTTGGGGAAGAACTTGGCACCATCCCTTTAAATAAATAAACAAAATAATGAGTTGGTTTCAAGAAAGTGTTTGATAAAATTAGACTAAAGAAAAGAGAAAAGCTAATGTTTTTACCTTCTGATTGTTGTGATCTGGAGAGAGCTTCCATAATACAAAGAGAGCCATCAGATTTGAGAGGCATAACTGATAAAGGGGAGTGAAAAACACCATTTTCTCCATAAGATGAGGAGATAAAGAAGCTTGTTGGAACATTATGTTGATGAGGATCTTCCATTTTCATGTGAGGTGAAAGAGAAAAACCCAACCAGTTAGGAGTACCATTATTGTTACTGCCATTGTTGTTAGTAGGAGAATCATTCATGTTCTTCATCTACTTTCTTCTTTTTTTCCTTCTCTTTTTGAAGAATCAAGAATTTATACAACTCAGTAGAATCTCCTGTGGTTCAAGGCAAGTCAATGATTGGCAGAGCAAATAAACTAATCATTTCAAAAATCTAGCCATCTTTCATTATAATACTCTCTTTTCTCATCAGAAAAACTTGGGTTTTTTGTAGTGTAGCTGCAGCAGCAGAACTTATGAAGATTGAAGTCAAGTAAAATATATGGATCCCCACTAGCCAAGTCTCTCTTAAATCTATGCAATTAAGTACTAGTATCTTTTTTCTCTCTTTCTTTGTTTCTCAAGAAAACCAAAATGGTCCATTTAAACTAAACAAGGAGAATGAATAACAGCAAGCAATGCTGGGTAGCACCCCAGCATTCCTTTGGGATCTGTGTAAACATAATATATAAATACATGCAGGTGTGTTTATATATATCTGAGAAAGAAAAAGAAACAAATAAAGATCAAGTCTTTTGCTTTATATTCTTCCTTTCTAATTAATAATAACAATATAACAAAAATACTAATAAAGCCTTAAACCCTAAGAAAAACCCAGAAGAATACTACTACCCTTCTTAAACCCTGTTTTCTCTCTCTTCTGTTTTCTCTCTCTATCTCGTGTTGCAGACTGAGTAAATGAGTTGAATCTAGTGGGGGTATTTAAGGGGAGAGAGTTATGAGAAGGGATAATAACAAAAAACAAGTTTGCTTTGTTTTTTTTTGGTTTTTGCTTTATTTAATTTTTCTTGCAGTAGTCTACAGTGGCACAGACCTATATTTGCTTGGATGGATTTGACGGGAGGCACAGCTGCCCATCCCGTCACTTCTGCAGTACAGTCTTTCTGTACAACCAGCTGCTAAATCTTTAAGCAAATATTAAATAAAAAGGGTCCAATTTCAACTTAATTTACTTACCCACTAACCTCCGGTTTGATTCCATCCTTTCTTTTTCTGATTCAAATGGTCACCGTTGTAATGTGATTTGATGGGTCCCAATTATTTTGGGACTCACCCAACTTGATTGATTAGAGTCTTATGAGGACGGATATCTCTTAAATAATATACTTTTTTAAATAACATGTTTTTATTAAAATTAAATTATTTTGGAGATTTTTTTAAAAAAATAAGTGAGGTCGTGAGTGATATTTTTATAAATAAAAAAAAATAAATGAAATCACTCTATTTTAAAATTATTTTATTTTTTAAAATAATCTTCAAAATGACCTACTTTTAATAAAAATATGTTATTTAAGATATGCATGTTATTTAAGAAATATGTTTTATATCCGTTATGCTTGGTTGGATAGTTATATTGATAATAAGTAGTTTGATATTCTAAAAGGGTCACAATTCAAATAGACTTATAATTTTCTTGTCGGATTTGACTTTCTATTTTTGAAGAAATCAAATCATATTCAATTGTGGAACTTATAGTTATAAGAAACCACTACATAAGACTTCGACTCCAATTACAACTCAGGGACGAGTGTGATAAATTGGGTCGATGTGATCAAGTTATAAATACAGTCATAATCTAAGTTTAAGGTACACACATTTTATTAATTCTATTCACGAGCAATTACATACCTCCATCGTTGATATTTATGGTCAGTACTTATTTTCACACTGGATTTGTCCCTAGGTGGGCCCGACCGTCAAATTTTTTGGTGTGTTTATTTTTTCCATGTGCAGGTTTTAAGTTTGTTGTTTGGTGATTTGGCGAGTAGACAAAATTCAACTTTAACATTGACTCTAGAGTGTGGGTTTTGTTCTAGTGTTGAAATTGAAATTGCCAATTTACTGTCAAGTTTAATGGATGGAGGGTAAAGGAAAGATAGTTCTCGACTTCTGGGTTAGATATGTAGAGATCATGAAAGTTAATGAAGGATGTCATGTTCAATCCTCCGAAGGATATGTCAGAAGCTTATGACAGAGCAAATAATTTTATATCCATTGATGTGTTGGTTTGCAAAAACTAGACATACATACAACCAACAGTATAAACAGCGAAAACATGACATAAATCATATTTAAAATTTTTCTGCAATTCCCAAGAATCACCTTATGCAATATTATTAATCGAGAAGAGATAAAATATATACCTTCACGAAGATAGATCAACTCCTTGATATGATCTTCAAGTTTCAATCTTTTGTTCCTGCACACTTTTTCAGATCCTCGGATCAAACGCAAGCTACTTAGTAGGGCTAAGCGAGAAACTAAATTGGAACCAAAATCGCACCAAAAAGTGCACAAACCGCACCCACGGTTTTGACGTATGTGGTGATTTTAGGTGGGTTATAAAATTAAATTTATGGTTTTAGTTTGGTTAACAGCCAAAATTGCATGGATAAAATCGAAACCAAACCGCACTATGAAAATTAATTAATTATACAATCTTATTACAGGAGAGATGTTTCATTTAACCTTGTGTAATGAACCTCCCATGAAAATTAAACTACTAATTCTGAATTTGGATGGTATCGATCTACATAATCACCATCACCATACAAATCTCATATAATTATCCCTTAATTATAAAAATTTATTGGACTACACACTGCTTGAGCATATATATATTATTTGGATTCAATATCTTTTATGGTTAAAAGAATTAAAGTTATTGGAATTAGGCAAATCATGAGGCAACCCTCTTGAATTATCAGCGTGCTTCTGAAACTCGATGTTGTATGAAGTAGTACTGAATATTTTTCCTTGCTGCTTGTTTTTCCTTCTAAGATGTGTAGAATGAGGCATAAAACTCTTGTGTCTTTGCTTTAATCTCGTTTACAACTTTAATATTGTGTGGTGTTAAATTGTTAATTTAAATTACATAATTTTTTTTTTGTTTTAATTAGTTTTGGAACCGAAATCGCACCAAATGAAATCGCAACGCACCAATCACAATCAGTTTCATGTGCGATTTTGGATTTGTCAAACCGCACTCAAGCGGTTTCATATGCGATTTGGGCTTCAAACCGCACCATGCTCACCCCTACTACTCAGTGTGTGTAACACTTTAAAGGTGATCCACTCAGATTATATTGATTGAAGAAGTAAATTTAGGTTCTACAAGACCTTGGTTGGTTAACCCTAATTCTCTCTCTCTCCTAACTACTTAAGTTGTAAAGAATTATTTTCGTAGTATCCAAATACTGACAATCTTATATCATCTATAATAAGACCCCTCTTATTTATAGATTAGTCATCTTTTAAACCCTTTAGGACTTAGGATTTTAATTTAATTCCTAAATTATTTAGGGACTAAATTATTTATATTAGTAATAATAATAAGACTTCTCTTATTAATTTATTATTAGTATTTCTCCAAATACTTAATTATAAATATTAAGTTATTTAATTTATTCCACCAATAAATTAAATGTACTTAATTTATTATTATTAAGCTAATTACTTCTAAAATAATATTTCTCTTTTATGGTGTGGCCATTTAGGTTCAATATTATACCGATAATAGAATAAATAAATTAGAATCATTCTAATATTATTTATAAAACTCATTTAATTCAAATATAAATAAATAATATTTATTCTATATTATAAATGACACTTCTCCGCATATTATTACTATCCGGATAATATGAAATCAACGTTTAATCACAAGGAACCTATTCAGTAAATAATTACCGTACAATTCAATCATTCTACCACACAATGTCCCGATCAAATATAAAATATGGAATTACTGTCAATTTTTTTTTGATCATAGGCATTTCGATTCTCAAATACACAACGCTGATTAATTCAAATTAGAAAATCCTTTTTAATTTCATCCCACTTTTGCCAAGGATTCCTGAGTTGCCATTTATCGAATCACATATGATATTTTCTCTTTTTACTGGAAGTGGTAAATCATTTGTTGATCATTCACCTGTCTAAATGTACACTTTATTATACCCGAACATATCCTTTGATATAACCAAAGAGTCTTAAAGAATATGACACGGTATAACTCACAATACATAAGATACTATGATGATTTAAAGTCTTAATATCACTTGTACTATTATCACTTTAGGAACTCCTATTGATAGACAAGTAAAACTCCATTAGGATTTCTTTAAAAGAGTCACGTTCAATGAACTTATTATCCAATAATCACCTACATACTTACTTTAGTGTTTCCACATAAATGACTTAGATCAATCATCATTTTCAACAAAGTAAGCATAATATATTCTAATATATCCGGAAACAATAACCTGTACATTAGTGATTCAACGATTATGAATATTTTAGTTTTGAGCCATCTAGAATTTAGATCTCATTAGCATGATCATCAACATAATTCTAAAAGCATTACTATAAGACCGCAACTTTTTATGAATAAAGATTTAATTTTCTCTAAATATTATTTTGAATACTAAGGTGTTGATTTGATATAATGCTATAGTTATGGGTGATATATACAAATTTTGTAAAGTAAAATAGTTGTCATAAAATAATCATTTTATGGGAAATATTCGTTTTAGGTGAATATTCATACGACGGTGCAATTATTGGTGAACCACATAATGAAATAACTGTCGGATATAGAAAGCAACAGAAATAACATTTTTATAAAAAAATAACCGCAAAACTTCTACCGTTAACTGTTGAAATGCCCGGTCATAAAAGTACAGTAATATACATGGTTGCATAGTAGCACACGATATTGCACAGTATCTCTGATTATTGATTCTTGCGTAAAAAATCACTCACAATAATTGCCACAGTAGTTGCTGCATAGTATCTCATATCATTGATTTAATAATTGTTACAGTAACATTTGTACAATATTTTATATTATTTGAATAATATTATTAGTTAGCATTATTGGCAATGTCTAGAAAGTTCTGTTAAGGAAAGTGGTTAGGTTATATAATTGCGCGGCAATAAGGATAAATCCTTATTGAAAAGCCCCTTCTTTCCTGTGAATGATCTGGTTTTTAATATTGTGAGCTATAATATTAATTGTGAATAATTATTATGTTGTGGATATTAGTTCAATTTTGATATAAATGAAGGAATTTAGCAAGAAACATTTGTTCAAAGTTAGTATATTTTTCTATGGAATCACAATTATTTTCTCTGATAAAATATTCATTCAAATATATTATTATAATATATTATAATAGTTTAAATAATAATATTATTATATATATATATATATATAAGCATGTGATTAGAGAGTCGGAGGTGAGCAAATTGTATTTAAATGCTTTGTTTTTAAAAGTAATATAACATTGTCATTTTTTTCCCAAGTTGGTTATTCCTCCTGCAATTCTTTTCTTCCAAATTGTGGGCCTCACCCATAAGAAGTTGAAATTTAGACAGAGAAGAAATTGAAGGTTAGGTGGAGAAGAAAAAAAGGAAAAGTTAAGCAAATTATATTGTTTCTTCCTTCGTGTTGCGCTATAAAAGGGGGGGTAACCTTCCATCCTAAACACACCAAAATTTACAAGCG
The DNA here is from genome assembly GCA_020205615.1 of Panax quinquefolius. Classification (NCBI taxonomy): domain Eukaryota; kingdom Viridiplantae; phylum Streptophyta; class Magnoliopsida; order Apiales; family Araliaceae; genus Panax; species Panax quinquefolius. Next base: position 10,165,603 of record CM035170.1, on the reverse strand, counting down.
TTCCTACTGCAATATTGTGAGTATTTTTTTTGAGTATAGAATACTGTGAGTGTAAATTTTAGTGAAAATTTTTCTCAGAATAACATCCGATATTCCAAGTCAGATATAGTTTCTACTAAGGTAAATGATGTTATTTTATTTCAATACTCGTAAGGGGTATCATTTTCTTTCATACTTCATATTATGTAAATGATATTATTTCATTTCATATTCTTAATTTAAACTTACTATGGTAAGTATTACTTCTATAAATTCCTGAAATGATTAGAAATTCTTTAAGATTTGCGCTTCATCTAATATCATTTCACTAGGATATTGGTCTAAACTTTCTTATTTAATTTTAATCTTTTCATGTTGGGATACTATCCATGGGTACTATTCAAATGGTATTATTCATACGATACTATTCATGAGTATTGTTCACAACATAATTTAGTTTTTTTTTCTATCCAAATTATTTTCAATACATGAATATCATTCTTGAATTTTACTCCACAATTAGTTATCATGTTGACAATTTGTACATTTTTGAACACTGGATAAATTGAATTATAAATCTCTAATATTTATCCTTGATCTCACTTTATTTATTCTTTATATCATAGTCATCATCTTCATGCTTATATTGTGGTGAAAGTCATCTTTGGCCCGTAGTGTAAAGATGGACTGTTGACTGGTATGATTATGACCAGGAATTGTTTATTGGTATAATCATAACCTTTAATGTTACAAATAAAGGTTGTGGTAAAGGTCCTATTTGGCCTGTAGTGCATAGATGGAGAGGTGTTTGGCATAATTGTAAGACCCTAAATTTTATGAAATAAAAGTATTCAATTTTTCATATAATTATTATTAAATTGATAAAAGGTTAAAGTTAAGGGTGATATGTGAAAATTTTATAAAATAAGCAAGTTGTCATAAAATATTCGTTTGGTCGGGAAATATTCTTTGCTTAGAATGCGACGTCACAATCATTAAGTGGACCACATGCAGTAATAAGCGCCGGATATAGAAAGTGGTAAAAATAACCTTTTTATAAACATAACGGCAATACTTTTACCGTTAAACTGTTGAAATATCCGGTGATAAAAGAACAGTAATACGCATTGTTGCATAGTAGCACACGGTATTATACAGTATCTCTGATTATTGATGCTTATGTAAGAAGTCACTCAGTTTTGTTCAATTATTGTCACAATATCATTTGCACAATATTTTATATTATTAAATTAATAATTGAGATGACACAATTATTCATATTATTATTTGAATTATTGATAATGTTTAGGAAGTTCTGTCAAGGAAAGGGGTTTGGTTATTTAATTGCACGCTATTAAGGAGAAATCCTTATCGGAAAGCCCCCTCTTTCTTGGGAACGATCTGGTCAATATTTTGAGTTATAATATTAAATCATGAATAATTATTGAAAGATTAAAAATGTGTTGATTGAAGATAAATGATTTGTGGTAGATATTTATTCAATTTTTGATATAAATATAGGGATTTGTCATGAGGCGTTTATTGTAAGTTTGGCTTATAATTTCATGGGGAGATGTGCTAATTTTCAGACCGTCGATTGAAGTTATAATAAAAAATCAATAAGGACCGTTGGTTGAAGTTATAATAGTAAATCAATATGGACCGCTGGTTGAACCTATAATAGTAAATTAATACGGACCATTGGTTGAATTTATAATAGTAAATCAATATGGACCATTCGTGAATCAGTTTCTATTTAGTCCATTCTCCTATAAATAAAAGCTCATTTCTTCATTATTTCTTAAGAATTCACTAAAACTATAGAGAGAGAAAAGAAGAGTATTCTGCTACTTCACTATTATAGTATCCAATCTTCCACTAAGGTAAGAGATATTATTTTTCGTATTCTTAAGAGATTATTTTTCGTATTCGTAAGGGATATTATATTTCGTATTCGTAAGGGATATTATTTTTCGTATTCGTAAGGGATATTACTTTTCGTATTCATAAGGGGTATTATTTCTTTCGTATTCAATCTTTATTAATCTGCGGGAGTAACCTGTCTACGCGGATTACCGCATTCACGGTGAATGACCCTTCGTATTTGTCAGGAATAAGCATGTGAATGTTATTCCTATTTATATATGATTTGGTTATGATATATATGAATGAATATGCAAGTATGCTTGTATTAAAAAAAGCTGTAATGTCCTTTGATCGATAATAGGAACATATGTACAAGGACTTTGAATGAATTGATCAAATATGTTAGGTTGATCATACATAAGCAAAACAGCTTTGTAAAATCCTTAAAAAGAAATGATGTATAAGGATTATAGATCAAGCTTGTTAGGTTGATCTTATAATGTAATAGATAGGCTTGTCTGATCGTCGAGCACTGCACCAGAAATCGTAGTCTGCCAGAAGAGTCAAGAAAAACTTGAGAACTATCGAGGCAGAATCGTAGTCTTCAAGATAGTAGATCTCAGAGTTCTTAGACTGCCAGGAGAGACGAGGAAGGATCGTAGTGTGTCGAGAAGAACTTCCTCGAAGCCATAGTCTACTGAGGAAGTCATGTTCAGAATCTTAGAGACAGCCTGTCTACGAGGCGACCGAGTATCTGCCGAAGCCAAGTCAAGAGTCGTAGACCACACTCAGAGTCGTAGAGTCTGCTGATCACATCAGAGGCAGAGATCGTAGTCGAGAAAGATCAGATGAAGATAAAAAGCATAAAGACATAAATCGTAAAGTGTCAAGATCTGATCTCGGAGTCGTAGTATCTGCAGAACCAAAGATAAATCGTAGAGTGCAGAACTAAGGCTTCAACAGAGGTGCTCACAACGCCAAAGAAGAATCGCAGAGTAAACACGATTCTCAACAAATGAGCACTCCCAGAATATCCAAAGTATGAAGCCTCTGGTCTGAGCTGCAAAAATACAAACCCACCTGAAGGAAACCAGTGAGCACTCAACGAATGGAATGCAAGCTAACAGAAGATCCAAGCACCAACCCCATCAACATCTAGATTGAGTTGTGAAGCCATTCAAGATGAAGTCTTCCACAAGTTGATCAGAAGAAAACTTCAGTCAAAGTAACTAATTAAGGAAAGTCAGCAAGTGCAGTAGCTGTCAAGTGAATAGAAGACAACGATCCTTGAAGTGACCAGGATCGTAGTGTTTGCTAAATAAAGCAGGAACTGATAAAGTGTACACAGAGATACTGGTTAACTTATGAAGAACAAGGCTAAAGTGATTAAGCATTGAGTCAGTTCATTGATGATAAATGAACGGGAGATCACAAGGAGAAAGCGCGCTGGACATGCCACAAATCTGAAGTGTCTTGCTATTCAGAAGAGGCCAGAACAAGGAATCAAGCTATCAATTCCTAAGATTAGTCGAAGCAAACATAAGTTTTGAAGCACTGCACAAGAGAAGGAAGAGGTGTTCTACGTTGAAGATCCAATGAATACTCTTCACGATCGCAGTGTCGTCTCAACCTGGTAATGAACAACATTTAACATAACACACTACGATCAAGTCCAAGAACATCTGCATCAGAATCGTAGAGTTCGGTCATTTGAAGATTGATGCATTGACAACGGTTCAATCTAAAGATTGATATTCGAACATAGCTTATTGAGAGCATCGATGGAAAAGTACAACTCCTGATGTTCTGATCAAGAAATCAGAAAGGAGATATAAAGTTGACTACCTGCCCAAGACATCAAAGTGAAATATCTGACGGGGTAGATGAAATAGTAGACTGCAGTGTCAGAAAGTCATAAAGGAGCTGTCATGTCACATTTGCAGTCTACATCAAATAACTTGAGATCTGAGAAGCAATTCAAATAGCTCCCAACGGCTACATTCTAACAGAAAGGTTGTAAGGGAGTATAAATCAACAAGAGTTTCAAAGATCAAGAAGTTGCTAGTTGTTACAGAATCGTTGAGTTATTGGAATGCTATATTGTTAACTCTACGAGTTCCACCAGAGCTTAACAGAACAAGTCTCAGTGATAGTGAGACTACAAAGGTGGAAGTGAAACAGATTTGAAGAAGGACTCAAATAGACTAAAGCTTCACTCAACAAAGATGAGAATGCCACTGAAGATGACATCTAAGCTAAGAAATGAGAAGGATAAGAAGATAGCATTCAGAAAAGTGGCAGAGCCCAAAGAAGATCCAGAGAGCCACTCTAAGAATCACCATGAACCAAAAGCTGAAACAGAACAAATGCAGAACTATATCTGCAAACCAGTCAAGAAGGGGTCAGGGAATGCTAAGTGATAGAAGAAGTCTACCAAAAGCTCAAACACTTAGCAAACCCAAATGGTGATGGTGCACAACTGACATCGAATGAAGATGAGCAGAACAAAATGAAGATCAACTGCACCAGAAGAGATGTGGTCCAGACTCGAAGCAGAATGCAAAGAGGACCACGCCAAGCTGCTAAGTACAGAAGATGTTCAAGCTTAAAGACATCTTAGCAGCAAGGCACCAACAACAACAACTACACCAACAAGAAGCTAGGGCCTGAGGGGTTCTTATCCGGAGGGACTAAATGAAGTTCAAAGCCTACTAGGCTTGAAGAGTTCCTAGGGAACTAGAGGAGTTCCAAGCCTGCTGGGCTTGAAGAGTTCTTAGTGAATCAAGTTCCAAGGTCATGGCCTCAAGGAATCTTAGTGATTCAGGTGCTTGTCCTTCCTTAGTGGAAATCCTGCGAGTTAAAGCAAAAGAGTGGATTAGGAGCTTGAGTCTCTGAACCACTTAAAATCCCTTGTGTCATTTACTTTATGTCATTTAAATTATGTACCTAACTGCTATAACTACTATGTATGTATTAACTGCTTACAACTTAACTAACTTTAAGAACGTTGTATGAATGATTATGAATATATCAATGAAAGAGATCTTTTATTTATTCCGCTGTGCTTGAAAAGATTCTTATGTTTTTCATATGATAATTCATTAGTGACACAAAATAAACAAGAAAAGTATTTGAAATAAAAAGGATCTATTCAACCCCTCCTTTTAGATCTATTGTGTGCCTACTGGGAACTAACAATTGGTATTAGAGTAGGTTCTCATGCTATTCAAAACATAATCGCTTTAAATCTGATCCTAGGCACAAATATTGTTCTAAACTTAGTTTAGTAGTAAGTCACTTGTAAATGCAGATGAGCTCACACGTTGGAAATATTGTGTACAGGTAAATGTGTATATACATCTGAAGCTGCTCGGATTGGTCCATGTTCTTAAATGCCATGTCAACAAGACCAATCATTTGCCATAGTCAATATTATAGTCTGAAGACCAGGCAAGGAAGCTCAAGTGGCATCAATAGCAAAAAGTCAAGCATCATCCAGTCTGAAAGATGAGATGGCCATATATGCTAAGAAGCACTTATCCAGAGAAGAAATAAGAATTTCTCAAATATGTATTTGGCTAACAAGCAGCTGGATGTGAACCTTGAGGTTCAAAGTTGTCAAAGAACTAAAGATGCCAAGAGTCTCTTAGCTTACATCTTCAAGACTATGACTGATTGATCTAAGGACAAATGGAGCAACAAGCTGTCAGGAGTAAATGAAAAATTATGCACATCAATGCCTAACCTCACTATATCAAGATAAATGACTGTAAAAAAAAACTGACAGTGAAAAGGTACGGTTCCTCATTAATATAAATATGTACATCATGTTGCACCTTCTTATACACTATAACAATATTCTATCAAGAGACCATACTCTACCTAAAAAGAGGAAGAGAGAACGTACACTGAAGTTGGAAACTCAAATGCTAACAAACTTTCTCTCCATCCAAGTTTTAGGTTGAAGATAACATCTTAAAAGAAGTCTAAAATAGGTCATAAGCATATCAAGGTTTAATTAATCTTAAGTGGAGTAATATTTGCTGATGGGTTAGTATGTATGTACAAACCTATGTTCTAAGTTTTTGATAACACATAGAGTATGATTAGTTCTACAAGAGTATCTTTAAGATTCGTAGAAACTGATCACCTCCATGAATCAACCAGATACAAATAAGTGATAGAGTTGATTCTCACTCTGTGAACATTTAAACTCTGTGAACAAAACTAAGTAAATGATAAAACCATCAAAGAAAAAGAGTACTTTATTAAATTGGTTAATATTACATACACTCATCATCATGCATCTTAAAATGTCATATCTAAATTGGATATATGCATGAATATGATTGCTGGTGATCAATATGATGAAAATTTAAATATATGAGGAACATGGATTTTAAAAGCTAACCTGGCAGGACCCATTTAGCCATGGGTACCAAAAATAGCTATTTATCTAACCTGCAGGTGCTTGGTCTATCTGACCACACTAAGGAATGTTGAAGCAGAAGACTTTAGTCAAGAAGATTCAACCAGCAGAAGGCTTAAGACATTTCAGAAATGTTTCTGAAAAAATCCTTATTTGTCAAAACGTGTCCTTGAAGAATTGCTGAGCTAAAATGAATAAAGCTCACATGGCTGCTGATCTCTAAAAGGTCTTATATGCTCAATCATGCAAAAATATATCATATGAGAAGAATCCTCAAGGAAGTTCACATCAGAGGATCATCGAGCATTAATCATGAGGAACTCATTACAGAAGCAGAACTCCACAAGTACAAACCGTCAAAGAAGACTACGTTCGTAGTTCTGTCAAACTATCGTAGAGTAATCAGTCCTGGAGATATCTATTTCTATGAACTAAAGGGGTTTAAATGATAGTGATGATTCGAGTCAGAAGGAAATATGCAAGGCTTCCTTCTAATGCACATGAAGAAGAAGAACTCACACCTCTCTGAGAAGATAATATCAACTATGGGGAGCAGTTATCTGCTAAAGAACAACATCATTGAAAGTATCAAAAATACACTATGAAGCAATGTACCAGTTACAAAGTCCCAAAACTTTGTGGCTGATGAACCAAATGAAGATCCAAAGTCAGTAAGAACGTCTCAAAACGTATTACTGATAACCTTGTCAGCCACCCAACCCAAAATCTTGAAGTGCCTATGATAAAACACTTGATCGTAGTATAAGAGTAGAATGACACCACGATTACAACCAATACAAATATCTAAAGTTGGTAGATGAACTTCCCAGCAGAAAAGGTCAAATGAGATATCGGTACTAATCACTTCTAAAGTTTTTCATCTGGAAAGCGCCTCAGGGACAAACCTGACCCTTAGTCCACTCTAAGAGGTTGGCCCTTCCTGAGCTACCTTAACCCAGAAGGAATGCTTAGTCAAGTTCATCTCAAGGACTAGGACATAAAATGATCGTAGAGTAGATTCTGAAGTGAACTCGACGATTGTAGTGCAATCTCAACGATCGTAGAGTAGGCTCGACGATCGCAGTCTTCCCAATGGATACACTAGCTCATGAGGAGCTCAGAATAACTAAACACATACTCCATTACTCAGATCGTGTGAAGATAAGTTTGAATACAGTTTGGAAAGATGCCCTGCAGACTCACCTCAAAAGTTCAGTGCCCAACCTATCATGAGGTACATCAGTGGTTAAGCCATGTAATTTCAAGATGAAGATTAGTGTCAAACATTCACTGAAGCATCTCTCAGAAGACGATCGTTGAGTTGACAAAGGAAAATGTAGAGTTCATAGCTACTCTTAATACTGAAAAAGGTCAACGGTCAATCCACGTTAGTAACGTCTATTTTCTTAAAAGGAACATCAAACTGAAAAGTTTATGGGGAGTTACAGTCTCTTACTGGGCATCGTGCAACCAATGATTGATTAACACATCACAGCTTATGTAGAGTCAGAAGGAACTGTCATAAAGGCAAATTCGAAATCTCCAAACAATTATCAGAAGTTATCAAACCTCTCTCCCTCTCTTTTTCAAACCCTAGAATCCTCTTCACAGCCTGAATCTATTAAACCTCCAGATTCACCCAAATTGTATTCAACTATCTCTCATAAGAAGTCTGAAACTAAGTACCCATTTAATCCGAACCCTCAAAATGGAAGAATGACGTGTTATAACTGGAATCCAACTTGGCTTCAAGAAGTTCGAAAGATAAAAAAGGAAGTTCAGAGATATACTTGAGCTTGTAAAGAATGCTGGGTTTTCTGAATGCTTGGAAGCACGAGATCTTGTAGCACTTACCAATGAGGCCCCATCGATTAGTATTACACAAAAGAAATCAATTATAGACAAACTGGTCTATACCGAGCTAATGAAGCAGTTCCACTCCAATGTAACGATAGATTCTGGGCTTCTGTCCACAAAGGTCAAAAGAGGAAGTCTGAAGATAAGGGCATCATACATCAATCAATGTATAGGGTTTCCCATCCAAGGTTTGATAAACCTCGATGAAGTTGACATTGAAGAAGGTAAGAGGTTAATGCGTTACAAGAGGAACGTAAATATGAAGGATATGAAGAAGAAGAAGTTTCCTGAAGAATTTGAATTTCTGATTGAGATTAATGGAAAATGCATTCTGTGCAAGGATACTGCTCATGATACTATAAGTGATTTTCAACTGAGAATCATGACTGCAATTGTTATAGAGCAGCAGGTGAATTTTGGCGCTCTTTTAATTGATTGGCTGACCAAATGGGTGGAGAAGACTGAGATAAAAAAGTCTACAGATAAATCCCTTACAAAGGTTTTTCATGGATGACTCTTGAGTATTGTGCTGAAGCAGAAACTGGGAAGTAAGATAAAGGATGATTAGGGAGAATCACTGAATGTCCATAAAGTGATGTCCCCACAACTGTTTATATACTGGAAGAAAAATCCCAAGGAAAACAAGAGGCTAATAACAACTGGGAGCAGCAGCAAGGTCTCTGCAAAGAATAGGAAGGCACAAGAGGTGGAAAGCTCTCAATCTGATGACTCAGTATCAGTAGCAGCCACACCAGCAAAGAAGAAGTCTAAGAGTGTGATGAATATAAAGGCTCCACCAAGAAGTCTTTCCACTGACAACAAGAGATATGGAGCAAGATAAGAACAAGCATCAACTGCAGAAACCCCAAAGAGAAGAAGGAGTAACAGATTACTCCAAGGATCACCCAAAAAGAAAGCAAAAGTGACGAAGAAATCAGTTCCAGCTTCTCAAGAAAGTTTATCTACTGAAGAAGATAACATAGAGTTAGAAGATGGGAAGGGAACTAAAAGCCCCAAGATTGAACCCTTAAAGAGAAAGTCCAGCAATGAAGAAGAAACTGAGTCTATGAAAGAAATAGCCAAATCTAATGGTGAAGGAGAATGTGCAAGTTTTGTGGCTAACACTCAGAGTTGCCACTCTGCTGATGAAGAAAGGTTGGAAGTTGAAACAATTACATTTCCTAATAAAAATGATCCAACAAGTTCACATAATGTCTCAAAAGATGTTGAGTCCAAAGAAGAAGGACCTACCCCTACTGATGTTGAACATCAAGGAAGCTTGTCTGGTGATTCAGAGGCTTCAGATTCTGAAGAAAAAGAGAAGTCTGACTCTCCTATAGTTGAACCTCCAAGGAGAAGAAAGAACAACAAACTATTTGTTAAATCTGTCCCAAAGAAGCAAGGTGAATACTCTACTGCAATCATTGAAGTGAGTGATGATGAATCTGAATCCAAGGAAGAAGATGTTGAAGAAGGATTCCCTGATAAATCTGATGAAAGAAGTTAGCATGATTCAAGCTCAGAAGGTGAAGAAATAGAGAAAGATTCTAGTTCTATAAATCAAGAATCGCAGGAACCAGCAGACTATCATGTCCCCTCTCTAGTAAGAATTAACAGAAGAATAGTGGTGGAAGTTTTTGATGAACCAACAGCTGTACCAGCAAAAAGATAGATAAACTATAGAAATGAACAACTCAAGGTTGTAAGGATGACTGCATATGATGTGTTTAAAAATTGGAACAACATGGAGTTAGACTGCACTACTATTCTCTACAATCCTGATGACCTTCTGATGAGATGGTTTTTCCCTTGGATGCCCTGGTTAAAGGCATGTACTGAAAAGGATGGAAGTTACTTTAGCTGATGTTACTCACAGTTTCCGAACCTGGAGCTGGTGTCACAGAACTTCCCAAGGGTAAAGAAGTTTGCAACCAAGATGATCAAAGACCAGCCTCACTACAAAGTCTACCGACATATTGGCAACCACTACATTCCCTATGATAGTAGAGTGGGTACTGATGGCAGAAGGATTATGCCCAAACATATGATCGTAGAGTTCCTTCACTCTACCACTAATGATGACCAAATTCAATTTGAGAAGCTTCCATTTGTCCAAGAAAAATTATCTGATATTCCTTCATCCTCCAACAGTGATTGGCACTCAACGATTTATCAGATTCTCGCTGCTTTCAAAAATCTATCCAAGAATGAAAATCATGGAGTCCAGTCTAGTGCTCAACAAGAGTCTGCCCAACCAAATGACCAAACTCCTACGGAGCAAGAGTTATTGAAGAATTCTGATGAGTTGGTTGAGAAGATGTCTATCATTACTAAAGAGCCAAAGATATTGTCAGAAGCAGGAGATAATGCGGTTCAAGATAAACTCCAAGCCACTATGTCTGATATATCTCTCAAAATCAAAGAGAGAGATCAAATCTATCTGAAGGCTATGAATGATCAAAATGAAGAAGCTCTACGAGCACAGAAGGCTAATGAAGAGCAAATCCTATCACTCTCTGACAAGATTGATAATCTGAATCCGTCTCTCTCTCTATAACTTGAGCTGAGCCAACAAGAACTTAAGATTGATGTTGGTAACTCATCTTACCTGATGGAGCAACTTATGTCTAACATGGAACAACTTTCCCAAGTGATTAATGAAAAAAAGGGGAGAAAAAGAGGCATAGAAAAAGGCACTCAAGGAAGAGCAAGGAGAACAGAAGAAAAGAAGACAAGAAGTCCCAGAGAAAGGTAAAAGAACAGAAGAAGAAGATAGCAACAGTAAAAGCAGTAGAAGCATGATCATCATCTGAGGGGGAGCCAAAAGATGATGATCCCATGAACAGAGAATCTGAAGGGGAATAGAGAAAAGAAATGAAGACACCATCCAAGGGGGAGCATGAGCAAAAAGATCAATCAGATAAGTAGCTGATCAACAGACATCTTTGAAACACACATGGAGCCAAAAGGTACATCTCTATCTAGTTAGGTATGTTCTGGATCCATGATGTAAAATGTCATAACTTATGTAATTCCATATTATTATCAATGACATTCATGATTATCTATTTTAGAAATACAGCTGCTCACTGTATATAAGATTCATTCACATCATGCATATGCACTAATTATTTTTTGTCATAATCAAATAGAGGGATTTTGTCAGGAATAAGCATGTGAATGTTATTCCTATTTATATATGATTTGATTATGATATATATGAATGAATATGCAAGTATGCTTGCATTAAAAAAAGTTATAAAGTCCTTTGATCGATAATAGGAACATATGTACAAGGACTTAGAATGAATTGATCAAATATGTTAGGTTGATCATACATAAGCAAAACAACTTTGTAAAATCCTTAAAAAGAAATGATGTACAAGGATTATAGATAAAGCTTGTTAGGTTGATCTTATAATGTAATAGATAGGCTTGTCTGATCGTCGAGCACTGCACCAGAAATCGTAGTCTGCCAGAAGAGTCAAGAAAAACTTGAGAACTATCGAGGCAGAATCGTAGTCTTCAAGATAGTAGATCTCGGAGTTCTTAGACTGCCAGGAGAGACGAGGAAGGATCGTAGTGTGTCGAGAAGAACTTCCTCGAAGCCGTAGTCTGCTGAGGAAGTCATGTTCAGAATCGTAGAGACAACCTGTCTATGAGCCGACCGAGTATCTGCCGAAGCCAAGTCAAGAGTCGTAGACCACACTCAGAGTCATAGAGTCTGCTGATCACATCAGAGGCAGAGATCGTAGTCGAGCAAGATCAGATGAAGATAACAAGCATAAAGACATAAATCGTAAAGTGTCAAGATCTGATCTCGGAGTCGTAGTGTCTGCAGAACCAAAGCTAAATCAAGAGTGCAGCTAAGGCTTCAACAGAGGTGCTCACAATGCCAAGGCAGAATCGTAGAATAAACACGATTCTCAACAAATGAGCACTCCTAGAATATCAAAAGTATGAAGCCTCTAGTCTTAGCTGCAAAATTACCTCCCACCTGAAGGAAACCAGTGAGCACTCAACGAATGGCATACAAGCGAACAGAAGATCCAAGCACCAACCCAATCAACATCTAGATTGAGTTGTGAAGCCATCCAAGATGAATTCTTCCACAAGTTGATCAGAAGAAGACTTAAGTCAAAGTAACTGACTAAGCAAAGTCAGTAAGTGAAGTAGCTGTCAAGTGAACAGAAGACAAAGATTTTGGAAGTAACCAGGATCATAGTATTTTCCAAACAAAGCAGGAACTAATAAAGTGTACACAGAGATACTGGCCAGCTTATGAAGAACAAGGATAAAATGATTAAGCATTGGGTCAGTCCATTGATGATAAGTGAACGGGAGATCACAAGGAAAAAGTGAGCTAGACATGCCACAAATCTGAAGTGTCTTGCTATTCAGAAGAGGCCAGAACAAGGAGTCAAGGTATCAGTTCCTAAGATCAATCGAAGTAAACAGAAGTGTTGAAGCACTGCATAAGAGAAGGAAGAGGTGTTCTACATTTAAGATCCAATGAACATTATTCAAGATCGTAGTGTCGTCTCAACCTGTTAATGAACAACATTCAACATAACACACTACGATCAGGTCCAAGAACATCTACATCAGAATCGTAGAGTTCGGTCATTTGAAGATTGAAGCATTGAAAATGGTTCAATCTAAAGATTGATATTCAAACATAGCTTATTGAGAGCATCGATGCAAAAGGACAACTCATGATGTTCTGATCAAGAAATCAGAAAGGAGATATAAAGTTGACTACCTGCCCAAGATATCAAAGTGACATATCTGACGGGGTAGGTGAAATAGTAGACTGCAGTGTCATAAAGTCATAAAGGAGTTGTCATGTCACATCTGCAGTCTACATCAAATAACTCAAGATCTACAAAGCAATTCAAATAGCTCCAAACGGCTACATTCCAATGGAAAGGTTGTGAGGGAGTATAAATCAACAAGAGCTTCAATGATCAAGAAGTTGTGAGTTGTTACAGAATTGTTGAGTTGTTGGAAGGCTATATTGTTGACTCTACGAGTTTTACCAGAGCGTAACATAACAAGTCTCAGTAACAGTGAGACTACAAATGTGGAAGTGAAGCAGATTTGAAGAAAAACTCAAATAGACTAAAACTTCACTCAACAAAGATGAGAATGCCACTGAAGATGGCAAATAAACTAAGAAATGAGAAGGAAAAAAAGATAACATTCAGAAAAGTGGCTGAGCATAAAGAAGATCCAGAGAGCCACTCTACGAATCACCATGAACCAAAAGTTGAAATAGAACAAGTGCAAAACTATGTCAGCAAACCAGTCAAGAAGGGGTCAGGGAATGCTAAGTGTCAGACGAAGTCTACCAAAAGCTCAAACACTTAGCAAACCCAAATGGTGATGGTGCACAGCTGACATCGAATGAAGATGAGCATACCAGAATGAAGATCAGCTGCACCAGAAAAGATGTGGTCCATACTCAAAGTAGAATGCAAAAAGTACCACGCCAAGCTGCTAAGTATAGAAGATGTTCACGCTTAAAGACATCTTAGCAGTAAGGCACCACCAACAACAACTACACCAATAAGAAGCCTGGGTCTGAGGGGTCTTTGTCCGAAGGGACTAAATGAAGTTCCAAGCCTGCTGGGCTTGAAGAGTTCCTATGAAACTAGAGGAGTTCCAAGCCTGCTGGGCTTGAAGAGGTCTTAGTGAACTGAAGTTCCAAGGCTATTGGCCTTGAAGGAATCTTAGTGATTCAGGGTGCTGCCCCTTCTTAGAGGAAATCCTACGAGTTAAAGTAGAAGAGTGGATTATGAGCTTGAGTCTCTGAACCACTTAAAATCCCTTGTGTCATTTACTTTATGTCATTTACATTATGTACCTAACTGCTATAACTGCTATGTATTTATTAACTACTTACAACTTAACTAACTCTAAGAACAATGTATGAATGATTATGAATATATCAATGAAGGGGATCTTTAACTTATTCCGCTGTGCTTGAAAAGATTCTTATGTTTGTCATATGCTAATTCATTAGCGATACAAAATAAATGAGAAAAGTATTTGAATTAAAAAGGATCTATTCAACCCCCCCTTCTAGATCTATTTTGTGCCTACTGGGAACTAAAAGTATTCATTCTTTATTAATCCGCGGGAGTAATCTATCTACATGGATTACCGCATGTATGGTGAATAACCCTTCGTATTCATTCTTTATTAATCTGCGGGAGTAACTTGTCTACGCGGATTACTGCATGCATGGAGAATAACCCTTCGTATTCATTCTTTATTGAATTATGGAAATGATATGTCTATGTGGATTACCGCATGAGGGTGAAAATCTATTTGCAGTTTCGTATATGCCTTTATACTCATATGAGAGGTCATTTCTTTTGGACTCATCAAGGGATATTGTCTTCTTTCATATTTCTCCTTTTATGGTATGAATTAATTGTTTATTTCCATAACCTTATTATTAAATGGTTAAAACCCTTGAAATTAGTGGAATATTCTTAATAGTTTATGCTTCATCTATTATCATTTCACTATTGGTCTGAACTTTCTTATTAAAATTGTAATATTTTCATGGAGAGATACTATTTATTTCGGGGTATTATTCATTTGGAATACTATTCATTCAGGGTAATTTTCATTCGAGTACTATTCATTCGGGGTACTATTCATGAAATAATTATTTTCTTATCCGTCCAAATTAGTTTTGATACATAAATATCATTCTTGAATTTTACTCCACAATTGGTGATCATGTTGACAATTTGGATATATTTGAACTCTGGATAAAATGAATTATAAATATCTAATATTTATCCTTGATCTCACTTGATTGATTCTTTATATCATTGTCATCATCTTTATGCTTATATTGTGCTGAAAGTCATCTTTAGGCCATAGTTCAAAGATGGACTGTTAATCGGTATGATTATGACCAGGAATTGTGTATTGGTATATTTATGACCTTTGATGTCACAGATAAAGGTTTGTTGTGAAAGTCATCTTTGGCCCGTAGTGCATAGATGGACATGTTTTTGGCATGATCATGACCACTGCTGATACAAACGATTATATTTGGCCTGTAGTGCATAGATAATTTATTGATTATAAATAATTATTGTTTGGTGTTACAGGGATAAAATATTGATGATGGAATTTTAAATTATAAAAGATAGTAGACATCATACTCTACTTGACTCTTTTAATGGATTGCTATTTCCACTGCAGTTGTTGATCTAAAACTTGTTGTCTATTGTATTCTATCAGATTTTTCCCTGTTGAGGACTAAGGACAATTTTTTCTACATTATCTTAGTCATAATATTCTTTTTTAGGCTAGTTGAGCTCACCACTTTTGTTTCACAAATTTTTTCAGGTAATAAGAGTGTAGCTAGGTCGAGTGGGGATAATAAGGGATTAGTGATGGTCTGTGACTGTTGAAACTTTTCAATAGATTATAAAAGAGCATGACAATATATAATTGCATTGAGGACTTAAAATGTATGTGTCATATTTTATACGTCATTTAATAATTAATTTTGGTGAACAAAAATAGGATGAGGAGAATCCGACTTTGAAAGTGTCAAAAATGCACCCCCGTTAGAATGAAGAGGACATAATTGTACTAAGAGCTTAAAGGGTGTGTTTCCACTATCATACATGATGTCTAACCATATACAAACTCGTGTTATCTTAAGATATGGTTGTGCACATCCACTTGCTAACTATATCTATGAGTATTATCAGTATAATCTTAGAGTATGGTTGGAATATAATCCTTAGTTTGAGACAATTGAGATAATTATATGGCAAGAAGATACACACCATTGGAATGAACAGGATAGTAATATTCTCGTTCTTCTTTGGGGTCTATTGGGTTAACCAGGGTTAATGCTCAAGTCCTATATATCTATTATAACTTAGATGCATGGCCTCCCTGTATGAAGGATTCCTTGAGCATTTTTTAAAGATTTTAATTCCTAAAATAGTTATCGATTGTACCTTTATATAAAGCATCATTGGTTTGGAGTGTGAGTACTGTTATTTGTATTAAAACTCACAGCTTATGTGTTGTCATATTTTGCAAGACAGTTTAAAAGTTGTATAAATGAAGTTTGTATTTGGATTCTGTAGTGTGTATTTGGCGACCCAAAATGGGTTGTGTGGACCTATTTTGGAGGCATCACTGTTGGTATTAATCTCAGGGATATGGTCTCTGGCGGAGATCTAAGATTAGAACTAGGAAGGGAGAGACGAGTAATATCCTTCGCAAGTGTGTGTCCTACCTAAGCTGATTTTTCTTAGTAAGTTGACAAATTGTGATATGTCAATTAACCTTTATTTTGAAGCTGTATTCTAGAATGATATTTGAAATCTAAGAGATGAGCAATGAAGAAATCATGTTACAGAGGAAATGACCGGGAAGATAGAATCTGAAATGAAAGCAAGGTATTCTCACCTCTTAGAACTACTAGGTACGTAAATTTTGGGGACGAAATTTTATAAGTAGGGGAGATTGTAAGACCCCAAATTTTATGAAATAAAAGTATTCAATTTTTCTTATAATTATTATTCAGTAATTGGTTAAATTGATAAAAGGTTAAAGTTAAGGGTGATATGTGAAAATTTTATAAAATAAGCAAGTTGTCATAAAATATTCGTTTGGTCGGGGAATATTCTTTTTGTCGGGTATGAGACACAATCATTAGTAGACCATATAACGAAATAACTGTCAGATATAGAAAGCGACAAAAATAACCTATTTATAAAAATAACGGCAAGACTTTTAGCGTTAACCTTTTGAAATATTCGGTGATAAAAGAAATGTAATACGCATTATTGCACAGTAGCACACGGTATTGCATAGTATCTATGATTATTGATGCTTACGTAAGAAGTCAATCAGTTTTTTTCAATTATTGTCATAATATTATCTGCACAATATTTTATATTATTAAATTGCGCGTAAGTAAGGAGAAATCCTTATCGGAAAGCCTCATCTTTCCTGGGAACGATATGGTTGTCAATATTATGAGTTATAATATTAAATGATAGATAATTGTTGAAAGATTAAAAATGTGTTGATTGAAGATAAATGATTTGTGGTAGATATTTATTTAATTTTTGATATAAATATAAAGATTTGTCATGAGGCGTTTGTTATAAGTTTGACTTATTATTCCATGGGGAGATGTGCTAATTTTTAGACCGTCAGTTGAAGTTATAATAATAAATCAATATGGACCATTGGTTGAAGTTATAATAGTAAATCAATATGGACCGTTGGTTGAAATTATAATAGTAAATCATTATGAACCGCTGGTTGAAGTTATAATAGTAAATCAATATGGACAGCTGGTTTAAGTTTAATAGTAAATCAATATGGACCGTCCGTTTTAATAGTAAATCAATCTGGATCGTTCGTGAATCAGTTATTATTTAGTCCATTCTCCTATAAATAGTAGCTCATTTCTTCATTATTTCTTATGAATTCACTAAAACTATAGAGAAAGAAACTATAGAGAGAAAAAAGAATAGTATTCTGCTGCTTCACTATTACAATATCCAATCTCCTACTAAGGTAAGGGATATTATTTTTCGTATTCGTAAGGAATATTATTTTTTGTATTTGTAAGGGATATTATTTTTCGTATTCATAAGGGATATTACTTTTTGTATTCGTAAGGGGTATTGTTTCTTTCGTATTCTTTCTTTATTAATCTGTGGGAGTAACCTGTCTACGCGGATTACCGCATACATGGTGAATGACCCTTCGTATTCATTCTTTATTAATCTGTGGGAGTAATCTGTCTACTCGGATTACCGCATTCATGGTGAATAACCCTTCGTATTCATTCTTTATTAATCTGCGAGAGTAACCTGTTTACGCGGATTACCGCATGCATGGTGAATAACCCTTCGTATTCATTCTTTAATAACTTTTGGAAATGATCTGTCTACGCGGATTACCGCATGACGGGTGAAAATCCATTTACAGTTTCGTATATTTTTTTATACTCGCATGAGATGTCATTTCTTTTGTACTCATCAAGGGATATCGTCTTCTTTCATATTTCTCCATTTATGGTACGAATTAATTATTTGTTTCCATAACCTTATTATTAAATGGTGAAAACCCTTGAAATTAGTGGAATATTCCTAATAGTTTGTGCTTCATCTATTATCATTTCACTATTGGTCTGAACATTTTTTATTAAAATTGTAATATTTTCATGGCGAGGTACTATTTATGTCGGGGTACTATTCATTTGGAATACTATTCATTTGGGATACTTTTCATTTGATTACTATTCATTTGGGTACTATTCATGACAGAATTGATTTCTTTTCTGTCCAAATTATTTTTGATACATGAATATCATTCTTGAATTTTACTCCACAATTGGTGATCATGTTGACAATTTGGATATTCTTGAACTCTAGATAAAATGAATTATAAATCTCTAATATTTATCATTGATCTCACTTGATTGATTCTTTATATCATTGTCATTATCCTCATGCTTATATTGTGCTGAAATTCATCTTTGGGCCGTAGTGCAAAGGTGGACTGTTAATTGGTATGATTATGACTAGGAATTGTGTATTGGTATATTTATGACCTTTGATGTAAGACCCAACTTTTTATAAATAAAGATTTAATTTCTCTAATTATTTTTTTTTGAAATGGTGAGGGGTTGATTTGATTAATGTGGTTAGTTATGGGTGAAATGTGTAAATTTTGCAAAATAAGCAAGTGGTTATAAAATATTCATTGTTATCGGGGAATATTTGTTTGGTCGTGGAATATTCTTGTTGTCGAGGAATATTCGTACGATGGTGCAGCCATTTGTGGGCACCATAACGGAAAATGGTCGAATGAAGAAAATGGCAAGTATGAGTTTTTTTTTATAAATAACGGCGTAGTTGTTACCATTAACACTGTTGGAATACCCGGTGGTTAAAGTAAAGTAATATGTGGTGTTGCACAGTAGCACACGGTATTGCACAATTATTGATTCTTACGTAAGAAGGCACTACTCAATAATTGTTACAGTAATTACTATTCAATATTTTATTTTATTGATTCAATACTTGCTACGTTGGTATTTTACATTATTGTTATTTCAATAATTGTCACTGCATAGTATTTCAAATTATCAAATCAATAATTTATATTATTTGAATAATATTATTAAATAGTATTATTGGCAATGTCTAAGAAAGTTCTGTCTAGGAGAAGTTATTTAATTGCGCGCCAGTATGGAAGAATCCTTACCGGAAGGCCCCCTCTTTCCTGGGAACGACCTGGTTATCAATATTGTAGTTTTGTAATATTATTTGTGAATAATTAATTATTGATAAAAATGATAAGAAAATATTTATTTAATGGAGAAATTTTTAAAGAGACAATTATTAAGAGTTGATGTTTTATCTTCTTCGATAAAATAATTCATTCAAATATATTATTGTAATATTACATTATAAGTGTATGATGTAATAATATAATAATATAATAACGATGATATTTTTACAATGAATACATGTTATATGAATAAATGAGGAGGAAGAGAGTAAATTGGGTCCGGAGTATTTTTGTTACAATAAATGCTAAAAACATGTTAAATATGTTGGTGGGCCCCGTTTTTGACCAAAATTTGATTATAGCCTGCGAGATCATCCGTATGTGGATTTCTATCATTTTCTATTTGAAATTTGGAAAAACTTTCTTTTGCAAAGTTGTAGAGAATTAAATTTCCTATGGAATAGACATAAGATTTAAATTTTTCTGATAAAATGGCTATTTATTATGAACTATTGAAGTTCTGAAATATTGGGTCCGAATTGCTTTTGTTGCATTGAATAATAAAAATATGTTTTGTGTGTTGGTGGGCCCCACTTGATGGTGCAAAATTCAAAGTGTGCGTAGTAAAATTTTTAATAAATAATATTATTTTATTAAATTTTCTGCTTTGGTGTTCTAAGCATTTTCCTATAAATAAGGTGCTTAGGTTAAAATTAAAAATCACACCAGAATCTGAAGTTTTCTCTCTCTATATTATCGATCGTATTTTTGTGAGTATTTTCATACTTTGAGTGTTGCTATACAGTGCAAGTTTTCTTCAATATTATATCCGATATTCCAGTCAGAAATACTGTTCTTTTGAGGTAAAGAACGTTATTTTATTCGTAAATGATGTTATTCCTTCAATATCATTATACCGAAATATTGGTATGAATTTTATTATGAAATTTTTACCTTTTTATGTCGAGGTTACTATTTACGTATACGACATTATTTACGTATACGACACTATTCACGAATACGGTACTATTCACGAGTACTATTCATGAAGTATGTTTTTTCTTGTGGAATTTCTACCTTTTTCGTGTCGGGGTTACTATTCACGTATACGACACTATTCACATAAAAATTAAATTTTCTTCTCTTTATCCAAGTTATCTATTATGGTTACTATCTTTGATTGTATCCATGTTTTGATCTTCATTCTTGAATTTTGCTCCACAATTGATTATTATGGAGTATTTTTGAACTTGGGTAAACTAAAGTACGAATCCTTAATCTTTGTCCTTTTATATCACTGGATTCGTTTTCTTTATTTTCATCATCCTCTGTCCTAAATGGTGATATAACTGAATATCTTTGGCCTGTAGTGCAAAGATGAATGAATACCTAATGAATATCTTTGGCCCGTAGTGCAAAGATAGACAGGTGTTGAGATGAACATGACCAACTAGTGATACGAATGAATATCTTTGGCCCCTAGTGCAAAGATGAATATTTGATTCAAGATGTATATTGATTGATGTTACAGGGATAAAATATTGATGATGGACCTCTAAATCATAGAAGATAGTAGACTTCATTCTCTACTTAACTCTTCTAATGAATTATTATTTTCGCTGCGAATATTGATCTAAAACTTGTTGTCCATTATATTTTATCTGATTTGTTGAAGGCTAACGATAATTTGTTTTTCATTATCTTAGTCATAATATTATTTACTGGGGGTAGTTGAGCTCACCCTTTTCCTTTTTGTTCCATTTTTCTTCTCTGGATGCGAGAATATAGCGGGAACTGGTCAGGGTGTGGAGTGATGTTTCAAGTCGGTTGTTTTAGCAGTCCTCACTATTTTGTAAAATAGTGTATCAATAATTGTAATGAGGACTTAGTTGAGTGTGGCTATTATCTAGAAGATAATATTTGTATTTAAATTCACATATTTTGTACGACAATTGTAATAATGAAGTTGTAGTTGTTTTCTGTACCATGTATTTAGCGACCCAGAATGGGTTGGGTGGAATGTACCTATTTTGGGGCGTCACATTTGATGTTACAGATAAAGGTTTGTGGTGAAAGTCATCTTTAGCCCGTAGTGCGTAGATGGACATGTGTTTGGCATGATCATGATCATTAGTGATACAAACGATTATCTTTGGCCCGTAGTGTATAACTAATTTATTGATTGGAAATAATTATTGATTGGTGTTACAGGGATAAAATATTGATGATTGACTTTTAAATTATAGAAGATAGTAGACATCATACTCTACTTGACTCTTCTAATGGATTGTTATTTTCGCTGTAGTTGTTTATCTAAAACTTGTTGTCTATTGTATTCTATTAGATTTTTCCCTGTTGAGGACTAAGAATAATTTGTTCTACATTATCTTTAGTCATAATATTCTTTACTAGGCTAGTTGAGCTCACCATTTTCCTTTTGGTTCTATTGTTCTTCTCAGGAGGCGGGAACGTAGTTGGGACTAGTTGGGGAGTGGAGAATGGTCCAAGCTGGTTATTTTAGTAATTCGAACTATTTTGTAAAATAGTGTGATAATAATTATAATGATGATTTTATTTGAGTTTGAATATTGTCTACGAGATAATATTTGTATTAAAACTCATAGCGTATGTTTTGTCGTATTTTACACGACAATTAGTAGTAGTATAAATGAAGTTTGTATGCGACTTCTGTACCATATATTTGAAGACTCAAAATGGGTTGAGTGAACCTATTTTGGGGGCGTCACAATGATCATGACTACTGGTGATACAAACGATTATCTTTGGCTCATAGTGCATAGATAATTTGTTGATTGGAAATATTTATTGATTGTTGTTACAGTGATAAAATATTGACGGTGGAATTTTAAATCATAGAAGATATTAGACATCATACTCTACTTATCTCTTTTAATGGATTGCAATTTTCGCTGCAGTTGTTGATCTAAAACTTGATGTCTATTGTATTCTACCATATTTTCCCCGTTGAGGACTAAAGATAATTTTTTCTACATTATCTTAGTCATATTATTTTTTATTGGGCTAATTGAGCTCACCCTTTTCCTTTTGATTCCATTGTTCTTTTCAGGATGCGAGAATGTAGCTGGACTAGTCGGGGAGTGGAGTAATGGTCCAAGATTGTTATTATAGTAATCCTCACTATTTTGTAAAATAGTGTGATAATAATTGTAATAAAGATTTTATTTGAGTTTGAATATTGTTTACGAGACAATATTTGTACTGAAATGTCGTATTTTACACGATAATTAATAGTTGTATAAATGAAGTTGTAATTGAATCTTGTACCATGTATTTGGCGACTTAGAATGGGTTGTGTGGACCTATTTTGGGGGCGTCACAATTACTTCAAAACTATGTGTTTATCACATTTATTTAATTCAACCAATTAAACATGGATAAATAATAATTTTAATTAAATAAATTCTTTTATTAATAAATTAACAAGATTACAAAGTAAATACGCATCACATCCAATGTGATTGGCTTGAGGGCATACTAATTTTATGATGATGTTATAGGGAGTCTAAAGTCGCAACCCCGTTGGACTGATCGACCTCGGGATCGGTATCAAAGTTATTATCCTAGGCCATATAGACTAGTAAAGAAAGAGGCACACAACGAGTCTACGAGAAATGACCGACCTCTATTTTGGAATTAGTCTGAAAATAAAACCTATATTTCTCTTAATATTGATCGGGCCAGAATCTTTAACGAGATTAGGGATAAACCCTTTTTTGAACCATGCCCGGTGAGCAACCGTACAACAAAGGGAGATCATATTTTTTTCTCTAGTACCACCAAAATACGGGTCATTCGACCGAAGCGTGTTGACAGCTGAATAATATGATTAAGAAGAATTTCCAGGATGGGGGTTAGTACACTATGTTATCGGATGAGAAGGCATGGGGCAAAGATAGGAGAATGATCTGGAATGCCATTAGGAACGACAACCCGGTTAGTATGAGCTTATTCGGTGAGTTTTGGATGTTATTTTGGGAGCTTCAGTTGTATGTATGACAGAAAAAAAACGTAGAGGCTCTTTGGATTCCTTTCTGACTTTGTCCAAACAGCCGACAAAAAGAGAACGACCTTATCATAATACCATTATCTCCTTTTCTAATGAGGATTATCCACTTGACACGGTGGAATCACATGAGGGATCATTGGTTATTACGACTCAGGTAGGGCTGATTTATATACGGATAATTATGGTCGATAACGGATCTTCGTTGGATATTCTTTACAGTCATGCGTACAAGAGGATGGACTTGGAAAGAAGGAAAATGGAAGTTGGGCAAGAGACTCCTTTGTATGGGTTTAGCAATGATCCAGTCAATGTGGTTAAAAATGTCGAGTTACCAGTCAGCTTCGGTACGACTCCTCAACAGGTTCATGTGAATATTAATTTTTTTGTAGTATAATTTGATTCTATTTATAATGTTATACTAGGTCAAACAACACTGGCTACACTATGCTATTTCATATGTTCCTCATTTCAAAATCAAGTTCCCTATGCGGCATAGATTTAAATATTGCTCAAAAGTGCTACCCGAATACATTGATATTATATGGAGTCAAATTTAATAAGCAAAGACAAAAGATGAAGATTGAAGTGGAATCGTTCATCGAGGGACTACAAAACCTCTTGACCTCCCAGCCGAAGAGACGAAATATGTGGAGTTGATGCTGGGAAATTCGGTAAAAACAACTAAGTTTGGATCAGGACTAGGTGAGCCTATTTAGATGGGCTTGATTGATCTCATTCAGATATATGTGAATATCTTTGCTTGTGTTTCTAGTGACATGTGATTAATGGATTTTATACCTATGATTTGGACATCTTTAAGGCTTAATTATTTGTTAAATTTAAGTATTTTTAGTGTCATTTAACATGTTTTTGTGTTTGTGTTGTAGGAAACGGCTTCAGATGATCAAAACATAAAAAATAGAGCATAATGACATTTCTATAATTTTTGGAACACCAAGCCCGCCGAGGCGGGTTTCCCTAGTTTAAAAAGCCCGGCAGGGCAAATTTAAAAAGTAAGCCCGTAGGGGCGGGGTTCTCCAGTACAAAAAACCCCTCGGGGCGGGTTTGTTGGGAAGAAAGAGAGGTGATTTCAGAAGTTGAGTTAGAGAAGGATTTGTTTGGCTGATTGGTTCAAGGACTTTAAGGAGAGCTAAAAGAAACTAGAAGGGGGATATAAAAGGAGGAGAATTCACAAGGATTAGGGGAGCTCATTCCATTAGATTGGATTTCATTAGATTAGGAAAAATCCTAGTTTAGATTAGATTTGGAGATTGAAGCAACTTGGAGATCATCGAAGATTCAAAGAAAGAGCAGGAGAGAGATTCAAATTTGTAGACAACAGATTTCATCTTCTTCTCTACTTTTATTTTTGTCTTTCAATGTTTATTCAATTGTTGATTATGAATTTTGATTCAATAATGAACTAAATTCTATTTTAAGATTACAACGAATCTTATTGTGTAGCTTATCTTAGTATGCTTCGCTGTTTATTATTGTTGATTATTCTTGGATTGTCTATTATGGTTTATGCTTATTGCTTAATTATCTAGCTAACAATTATCGTGATAATCTATATGAAATTGAGTGACGAATTATAGATTTAGATCTGATCATTATAGCATGTGATTGTGTTTTCTGCATGGCGTAGGAATTCATAATTTATGTCTAGGATATATATATACATATACATCACATGTAATCTGATAGAGAACTTGTGCTTTAAATCTTTTTTAACTGTAATTCACATAGAGATATAGTGAATTAGTTAATTATGGTGTTCTTATTAATTCTATCAATAGTGGATTTAAGTTGATTCGAGTATGATGCATTGAGAGATGGTCATATTTTAGTGTGTTCTTGATTAATAATTAAGAATAGTGAGCATATTTGATAAGAAGTGTATTAATTTAAGTGAAGCTATAAGTGAATTTATGATCTTAAATCTTCATAATCAAATTTTTAACTAGTGGTAATTAGTATTAGTTTAATTAAATAATTTAATTCAAAATCTTAAATGGATTGTTTAAATAAAATTAGTTTGGTTAAGAGTTAGTACTTGGTAATTTTTATTAATAATTTCTCGTAGGAACGATACTCTACTTTCACTTTATTACTTGTTGACCATGTATACTTGCACGCATATATTGATTATGAAATAGATCAAGCCAAGTAATCTCGAGTCAGTGGTCGTACACCACCTCAGTGTGGAACCTACTTGAAAGTCGGTTTGGAAGAAGAGGAGAATCTTCACCCCAGAACGACATAAGATTATTGACAACGAGATAACCAAACTCTTGGCGACCGAAGTCATATTTGAAATTGAATATCTAGAGTGGTTGGAGAAAAATTGGAAGTGGATGGTGTGTATTGATTACATTATAAGGCATGCCCGAAGGATATTTATTCATTGTTGCACATTGATCAGCTCATCGATGCCACTTATGGACACACTCTTTTGAACTTTTTGGATGCCTTTTCAGGATACAATCAGATCTCAATATATAAGGGGGATATCTCGAATACGACATTCATTAAACATCGCGCAATATATGCCTTTGAGAAGATATCATTCGGGTTGATTAACGTAAGATAGACTTACTAACCTATGATGAATAAGGTGTTCCAAAAATAGATAAAATGAAATATGGAGGTGCACGTTGATGATATGATCTTCAAGAGCACTGTGGTGCGGGACCATTTTACAGATCTGGAAGAATGTTTTCAAACCATTCGAGATCACAATATACGATTGAATCCGACTAAGTGCACCTTTTGTCTCTAATCAAGAAAATTCTTCTTATATTTGGGAAGTAGAAGGGAAATCAAAGCCAATCTGGAGAAGATAAGGTTATATCGGATATGAGGTATCCATAGACCTTCAAGGATGTTCAGTAACTGGTATGACGAGTAGCAATGCTTCGACGATTTATGTCTCGATCAACAGAACGATATCTGACCTTTTTTGATACTTTGAAAGGGCTGAAGAATGAGAAAACTTTCAGTGGACTTCGAAGTGTGAAGATTCATTTTAGGGGATAAAAAGGTATATGTCTTCGACGTTTTTGTTATTGAAGCTAATTCCTTTTGAACTATTATATTTGTATTTGGCAGTGAGCTCTTTGGTTGTTGGTGCGTCCTGGTAAGATAGTTAGGAGGAAAGTAGTCTCATGTGAATTACGTTAGCTACGCTCTTTGGGATGCAGAGACTAGATATCCGAACTCAGAGAAGTTTTCTTATGTTTTGATTATAGCCAATCGGAAGCCTCGACACTATTTTCAAAGTCTAGTGGTAGTAATTTTTACCGATTAGCCTCTGAAGAAAGTGTTACGCACCGGATGCGTCGGGGCGGCTGATGGAATTGGCGGTGGAGTTAAGCTGATTTTCATTTGAGTACCATCCGTGAATGGTAATTAAGGGTTAGTCTTTAACAGATTTCATGGTTAAGTGTTCATTTATTGAACCGGATCCATAAGTTCAGTCCGAGGAAAAGGTTTGCCAGGTGACCAAGGTTCCACTAGTGCAATCCTCTTGGATTTTCTATGTGGATAGGTCTTCAACTGTGACAACCGAGATTTTATAACTGAATTTTAATATTTTATGAATTAAATAAAATAAATATTTTTCGATGATTTAATTTTTGAATTTAATAATTAATTGATGAAATTGTGGTAGATAATTTAATTATATGTGTTATATTTATTAAATTAATGTGGAAAATTTTTATTATTCAAATTATGTAATTATGTGAGCTTATTGAATTAAATGAAATATTTAATAAACATAACGTTATTTTAATTAATTTAATAATTAATTAGAGAATTAATAATTTGACAAAATTAATAAATGAGAAATTTAATTTTGTGACTATGTGAATTAATGAGAAATTATTATATTTTATTTAAATTAAATTAAATGAGATATTTGATTTATTTTATAAAGGGGTGTGACATTATTAAACTTTAATATAAGCAGTTTATCAAATTAAATGGGTTTGAGTTTTAAGAATGACCAAACAAGGCCTTAGGGGAGGTTGAGAGCAGTTAACCCATGATGGGTTAAGCGACCACCTACAATCAAGGCTTCGATTTTTTTTATAAATTTAATACGTCGTCTTTTTCTTTCATTTGGTTAAGTCTGGAAAAGGAAAATCAGAGAGAAATTTAGAAATTTTGAGGGAAATTGTGAGTAAGTAATTGAGGAAGCATCTGAGAAATATTTTCCCTACTAATCTACACTCTACGCTTTGGGTAATCTCTTCAACCCAGTTTTTTTTAATTACGTCATTTAAAGTTTCATGAAAATGGCTTTCAAGTTCTGGTAAAACCTATAATTGGAAAGGGAAGTGATTATGTGTTTATATATGTGATAAGATGTTATTATATCATGTTTTACTATATATTGTATATTTCCGTAACATATGTTTCATAAAAACATGTCGCCTATATTTTCTTCAAAATACGAAGTATGAAATATGGCTATATGGCCTTACATGCAACTTTAATACGTTAATCATATGTTGTATCATGAATTTTACACTTGTATATAATTATTCATGTTACAACGAAGAAGACAAAATTCGAATGGACGGAGTTGGTGTTATAACGAACCCGTAGTGTTAATTTTTATGTTTTGTATTCATAACTTTCAAGAATATCAAGAACATTAAAATTACATGTGTTGATTTTGTTAATTATGTGTTTTAACTGTTAAAATAATGCTAGAAGGGTTGAGTAGTAGTTATATGTGTATTACAGTGTTTGAGTATGTCTAAATTCGTGTAAAAATAAATTAATTAGAAGTTATGGTCATATTCTGTGTTCTTCACAGAACGTATAATTGAACTTGTGAGAGATTTTTTTTGCCCAATTTGGCCTTATTATATTCATGACTCGCAGAATCGAGTGCAGGTAACCCTGCCCCCCGTGGCGTTACCAAACTAAATTACCACTTTCAAGTAAAAAAAATAAAAAATAAAAATTATTAATTAAAATATTTATCAAATAAAATTAAATATTTTAATTGAGATATTTATGGAATAAAATAAATATTCGATGAAAATTATTATTAAAATATTTATAAAATAAAGAAATATTTTAATTGAGATATTTATGGAATAAAATAAATATTCGATGGAAATTAATATTAAAATATTTAATAATATAATAAATATTTTAGTTGAAATATTTATGGAATAAAATAAATATTCGATGGAAATTATTATGAAATAATTTACTCGAGTGTAATAATAGTAATTGAATGAAAATATTCTAATTTAATTAAGTAATTAAATTAGAAGGGTAATTATTTGTTAAATAAAGTGGAGTTTATGTTAAATAATTAAGTGAAAATGTAACTAATGAATGTCGTGAATACATATGGTATGTGTGTAGGATTTATGATAAACGGAAGTAGTAATCGTTTAGCCTACACACGAGGCAAGTTTCCTAACCCTACTTGTTATCGTTATTCAAGTTTATAAACTTACATCGAGCAAATTCTTGTTATTATTAATCAAGTTCAATTTGTTATATTAAAGATTTTTAATCTTTTTAAAGTATGATTCTGTTATACAATACTTATTCTATTGTATACCTCTTGACATTATTATTCGATTTAAATATCAGTTATTATTGAACCTTGTTAGACTAGCGAACCCTTATTGTTTCGACTAGTCCATAGTTGATGAACGTTCTAAATTTCAGAACCCTTATTGATTTATCCAAACCAAAATTTCTTTGGTGCGGATTCTAATGTCAAACTAAGATGAACAACCTTGTATAGGGATTTGTTATGCGTTAGCGTTAAGATATTGTGCACAATATGGTACTAAGGGCTGATCCCCCTAAGTACGAGAAGAAGATTCCATAGTCTTATAACTGTTAAAGGTTTCAAGTATAAACATTTGACAACCTAGGACGTAGTTCAAGGTCTTATGACCCTCAGAAGTTCTTTTGATTCTTGTTATTCATTCTTATTTCAAAAGCCATGTTTTCTTATTTCAGAAGTCATTGATTCATTCGCATGTTATTATTTTATTGTTATATTATTATACTTGTGGGCAATTGTGTTCACTCTTGCGTAATAATAACATTGCAGTTAAGAACGAAAGGTCTGACGAGCCTTCTACTAGTAAAGGCAAGGGCAAAGTTAACAAGTGATGAAGACTTGTTGTTTATTTGTTATGTTATGTTTCAGACTTATGTTTAAGTTGTGTAAGACTTAATATTTGTTTATGTTTCCGCATTTGAGATTTAAGGTTAGTATGACCTAGGATTGATGTATTTATTTTCAGACGTTGTAACTCCGTAAGGAGAGGATTTATTTCTATCTATTTATGGTTTTTCATTTATTATGGGTAGATAGGTACATGATGTTTGGACAGTGAACACAAAATCCCGTGGGAATTGAAGTACTCAGATTTGGGGGTGTCACAGGTTGGTATCAAAGCTGTAGGTTATGAACCTTAGGTGGGGGAACAACCTTAGGTAGTAGCCTTATAGGAAGAACACAGTGATGGAAAACTCTTATCGAGTTCAAAGAAATGAATTTCTTAATTCATTAAAGATAATAAAAGACTTTATGTAATTATGTGATAAATTATGTGTTCGCTAGTACGACTTAATAACTAAAATTTAAAACTGTGTTGTCAGGATGTCAGATGTTGGAGGAGCTAGTCGAGTGGGAGGAGGAACCCCAAGTACCTACGGAGGAGGAGCCAAGAGACATTCATGTCGTCGGGGGAGCGGTTAGTGCGAGAGAGAGTCATCTCCATTGATCTTTTGTTGTTGGTCGGGAAGCATGAGTCGAGGCCGATCCGGAGGAGGATCACGAGGAGGAAGAGGAAGAAGAGGAGTTCCTTGAACTCCATCGATCTTGCCGAGATGTCTGAAGAGTTATATGGCCGTAACGTGAGTTACGTGACCTTTATTCGAGGACTTTGTTGGCGGGAGATTATTATTGATTACCATCGAGCAGAAGGATAGGGAGGTTGTGACTCTTCACACACGTCTAGGAAATGTGGAGTAGGATTTGGTTCACGAGAAGGGTCAAACTGAGGAGAAGTCCGAAGAAATAGAGAAGTTAAAGAATGGCGAAAGAGAGCTCGGAAAGGTGGCGGCGATAGTAGAGGAAGCTGGGGTAAGAATCACGTCGTGCTGATCTTGCAGAAGAGGATTGTCGTGCGAAGAAGGCTAAGCTTGGGGAGACGTACTCTACACTTCAAAATACAATGGATGAGGTTGAGGATCGAGTTATGAGATACCCAATCCAGTTTGAAGGACTACCATCGTATATGCTAGATCGCCAGACGATGTCCCGCATCATGGAAGAAGAACGTAGCAAGGCTATTCAGCTCCTTAACAGGCAGTGATATGATTTGTTTAATTATGTGAAAAACTTATCTGGTATTTAAATGTAAATTCCGATGTGTTTATAAACAGAGGAATATTTTGATGTTTTAAATCTTGTAGATTCTTTATCTCGGGATAGATGATCTAAATAGCAGTGATGCTATCGTATGATGTTAAAACTTTCGATTTGAATAAAATATCAGAGTTTATTGAGATAATGTGTTAAGTGATTATGTTTAAATGTTTTAGTTAAGCCTTAAATATTTAAAGGATTGAATAAAGACCTAATAAGCGTATATTCTTATCGAAACATGCTTGCATAGAAGAAGGCGACCAAATAAATCGACCGGCCGAGGAAGGTCAACGAATAACAACAACAACAACGCCAATCTTGACCAGATTCGGTGGTTGGTGAACTCTCTTGTTTGGAGCAATTAACAATCAACCCAAAGCTCCACTAAATACAACGTTCAAGGATTTCAAGGCAGTGGGACCGCCAGAGTTTAAAGGCACCATGAACCCGATAGAGGCTCAAACTTGGGTTATGGAGATGGAAAAAGTTTTTGACGTCACCAAAGTCAGAGAGGACCATAAAACCGCCCACGCGACGTTCATGCTGAAATCTGAAGCCAGTTATTGGTGGCAAGCAAATAAGTTCCGGGGAGGTGAAGGTTTGATTACTTGGGAGAGGTTCAAGGAGATGTTTTTCGAGATGTATTTTTCGACCAGCTCGCAGAACCAAATGGAGGTCCAGTTTCTGGAGTTGAAACAGGGAAATATGTTCGTACCAGATTATGCGACAAAATTCAATGAGTTGGCTAGGTTCGCCCCGTATCAAGTACACACGGATGATAGAAAAACAAGAAGGTTTGAACAAGGACTGAAGCCCTGGTTATATAGCAAAGTTTTAATGTTTCAGCTAAGCACTTTTGCTGGAATACTGGAAAAAGCCATCCTCGCTGAAGGTGGGAGCGATGCGGTGACCAAGTACAATCAGGATCAGAAGAAGAAGAAGATTGAAAATGACGGAAATAACAAAGCCAGTGGCAGCAACACGGGAGGAAGTATCAATCAGAAAAGGAGGTGGAATGACAACTCGTCAACTGGAAATCAGCAAGGAGGTCAGAAAAAGAGGATCGAAGCGTGCCCGACCTACGGGAAAGATCATCTGGGAGTTTGCATGAAGGGAAAACGAGTGTGTTACAATTGTGGTCAGGAAGGCCACATAGCACATAACTGTCCTAACCCAAAGAAGGGTGCCTACTTCATTTGTGGCTCAAAGGATCATCTGGCAAGAGATTGTCTTAAAAAGGGATCTGGAGGGGCAGGATCAGGAAGAAATAGGGGAAACAGCGATGGAAGCGCTCTGGCTATCACAAGACCAACCGCAACCAACCGACCGACCGCAACCAACCGACCGACCGCCAGTACATTCAACATGACAGTGCAGGATGCTGTGCAGTCTCGTGATGTGGTGTCAGGTATCATTCCGATCAATAAAGTTAATGCTTATATATTATTTGATTCGAGTGCTACTTGTTCATTTATATCCGATGACTTTGCTAAGAACTTAGAATTGCCCAAGGATGAGTTACAACACCCCATGAACATAGAAATTGCGAATAGAGAAATAATCCATGTTAAGTACGTACATAAGAACTGTAGAGTGGATATTAAAGGTAATATCATGAACGCAGATCTTATCCATATTCGACTTGGAAAATTTGACGTTATTTTGGGTATGGACTGGTTATTCAATCACGGAGTCGTAATTGATTGCCAGAAGAAGCGTATTAACCTCATGAATCCATAAAAGGTTGTGTTTTATGGTAGCAAGTCACCTAGACAAGCGAGTTGTCTGACGATGATGCAGGCTAGGAAGTTGTTAAGACAAGGTTGTGTAGGATATCTAGCTTACATAGTCGACAGTCGTAAAGAGAATCCGAAAGTAGAGGAGATACCAGTAGTGAGGGACTTCGCAGATGTATTTCCAGACGATTTTCCAAGACTTCCTCCAGATAGAGAGGTTGAATTTGTGATCGATTTGGCACCAGGAACCGCTCCAATATCGAAGGCACCGTACCGAATGGCACCGATGGAAATAAAAGAATTGATGGTATAACTACAAGAATTACTGGACAAGAAGTACATTCA
Source organism: Panax quinquefolius (assembly GCA_020205615.1). Taxonomy (NCBI): domain Eukaryota; kingdom Viridiplantae; phylum Streptophyta; class Magnoliopsida; order Apiales; family Araliaceae; genus Panax; species Panax quinquefolius. The sequence continues at coordinate 10,132,616 of CM035170.1, read as the reverse complement.
ACCGAGCGTATCACCGTGGGGAGCGCCGGTGTTATTTGTGTAGAAGAAGGACGGGACGATGCGTCTCTGCATTGACTACAAAGAACTGAATAAGGTCACAATTAAGAATATATATCCATTACTGAGGATCGATGACTTGTTTGATCAATTGAAGGGAGCGAGATACTTTTCCAAGATAGACTTGAGGAGTGGTTATCATCAACTGAAGGTGAGGCCAGAGGATGTACCGAAGACAGCGTTCAAAACACAATATGGTCACTACGAATTTTTGGTAATGTCATTTGGTCTAACGAATGCTCCTGCAGCATTTATGGGCCTAATGAATGTAGTGTTCAAGCCATTTTTGGACAAATTCGTAGTGGTATTTATAGATGACATTTTGGTATATTCGAAGACCAAGGAAGAACATGAAGAGCAATTGAAGGTAACATTAGAGGCACTGAGAAGGGAAAAGTTGTATGCCAAGTTTTTGAAATGCGAATTTTGGATCGAGCGGGTACAATTTCTTGGACATGTGATTGATAAAGATGGAATTTTGGTAGATCCATCCAAAGTCAAAGCCGTGATCAATTAGGATCAGCCGAGAATGTCGTTAGAAGTACGAAGTTTTCTTGGATTGGCAGGATATTACAGAAGATTCATTTAAGACTTTTCCAAGATCGCAAATTCGTTAACGAATTTGACTCGAAAAGCTGTGAAATTTGTTTGGACGGAGAAGTGTGAGGAAAGTTTTCAGGAACTTAAAAAGAGGTTGAGTACAGCACTTGTGTTGTTTCTTCCGGATGATACAGGAAATTTTTTTGTTTATAGTGATGCATCGCATAAAGGACTTGGATGTGTGCTTATGCAAAACGGCAGAGTCATTGCGTATGCGTGACGACAATTGAAGGATTATGAGAAGGGGTATCCGACCCACGACTTAGAGTTAGCTGCAGTAGTTTTTGCTTTGAAAATCTGAAGGCACTATCTCTATGGGGAGAAGTGTGAAATATATACAGACCACAAGAGTCTGAAATATATTTTTACACAGAAGGACTTGAATATGCGCCAAAGAAGGTGGTTGGAGTTAATTAAGGGATATGATTGTGAGATTTTATACCATTCGGGTAAGGCAAAGGTGGTTGCCGATGCCTTAAGTAGAAAGGGTTGGGAGAAATTAATGATGTTGACCGCTCAGGAGGAGCTAATTTCAGAAATGGAGAAACTGGAGTTGGAAGTGAAGTATCCTATGGAAATTGATGAAAAGCTATTTCAGATGCAATCTAGTACAACCCTACTAGATAAAGTGAAGGAGGCTCAACTTCAGAACGAAGAATGTAAAAAGGTGAAAAAGAAGATATCCGAAGGAACCGAACCAAGATTCAAGATGGACAAGGAAGGAATACTAAGATTTGAGAACCAAATTTGGGTACCACCAGTACCAGAGATTAAGAAAGACATTTTGAGCAAGGCTCATAGCTCACGATATTTGATTCACCCTGGTAGTACCAAGATGTACCAAGATCTTAGACAGCATTTCTTATGGCCAAATTTGAAACGAGATGTTGCAGAGTGTGTTTCCAAATGTCTAACTTGTCAGAAAGTGAAAACAGAACATCAGAGGCCGAGTGGGTTACTACAACCGTTGGAGATCCCAGAATGGAAATGGGAACATATTACGATGGACTTCGTGGTTGGCCTTCCGACAACTCAGAAAGGCTATGACGTAGTATGGGTTATCGTTGACCGATTGACGAAATCCGCACACTTCCTTTTGATCAAAATCAGATTCAACTTAGACCGGTTGGCAAGGTTATATGTGAAAGAGATTATTTTGAGGCACGGAGTGCCAGTCTCAATTATTTTCGATAGGGATCCGCGCTTTACATCAAACTTCTGGAAACATCTACAGGAATGCATGGGTACGCAATTGCGAATGAGTACATCATATCACCCTCAGACTGATGGGCAAAGTGAAAGAATGATTCAGACATTAGAAGATATGTTAAGAGCTTGTGTAATGGACTTTAAAGGAAATTGGGATGATCACCTACCGCTCGTAGAGTTCGGCTACAGCAACAGTTACCACGCTAGTATTGGCATGCCGCCTTATGAAGCGTTATACGGCAGAAAGTGCAGAACTCTGCTTTATTGGGATGAAGTTGGCGAGAGACAATTACTAGGCCCAGAATTGGTACAACAGACAACATAAATAGTTAAAGTGATCCAAACAAGACTGGTAGCAGCTTAAGATAGGCAGAAGAAATACGCCGATCTACACTGTAAAAATGTTGAGTTTGAATCGGGTAGTGATGTGTTCTTGAAGGTCTCTCCCTGGAAGGGAAAGATCAGGTTCGAAAAAAAAGTGAAATTAAGCCCAAGATTCATTGGACCCTTCGAAGTACTGCGAAAAATCAGAGAAGTTGCGTATGAGGTAGCCTTGCCTCCAGCACTTGAGAATGTCCACAACGTTTTCCATGTTTCAGTTTTACGACCCTACAAACCCGATTACAAGCACGTTATTGAATATGAACCCCTTCATTTTGAGAAAGACTTATCCTATGAAGAAATTCCTATTCAGATTGTTGACCGGAAAGAGCAAGTACTCAGAAATAAAATAATACCTTCTGTTAAGGTAATTTGGAGCAACCACAATGCTGAAGAGGCTACGTGGGAACTCGAAGAGAATATGATGAAGAATTACCCTCATTTATTTACTTAAATTATGTGTAAGCGATTTTGGAGACAAAATCTTTGTAGGGGGGGGGGAGAGAATGTAACGGGTCGAATTGATTGAGTCGTGATTCTGATGACAGAATCCTTTTAAGGGGGGAAAGATGTGACAAACGAGATTTTGTAACTGAATTTTAATATTTATTGAATTAAATAAAATAAATATTTTTCGATGATTTAATTATTGGATTAAATAATTAATTGATAAAATTGTGGTAGATTAATTTAATTATATGTGTTATATTTATTAAATTAATGTGAAGAATTTTTATTATTCAAATTATGTAATTATGTGAGCTTATTGAATTAATTGAAATATTTAATAAGCATACTGCTATTTTAATTAATTTAATAATTAATTAGAGAATTAATAATTTGGCAAAATTAATAAATGAGAAATTTAATTTTGTGACTATGTGAATTAATGAGAAATTATTATATTTTATTTAAATTAAATTAAATGAGATATTTGATTTATTTTATTAAGGGGTGTGATATTATTAAACTATAATATAAGCAGTTTATCAAATTAAATGGGTTTGAGTTTTAAGAATGATCAAACAAGGCCTTAGGGGAGGTTGAGAGCAGTTAACCCATGATGGGTTAACTAACCACCACAACTGTGCTCAGTTTCTTTTTATAAATTTAATACGTCGTCTTCTTCTTTCATTTGGCTAAGTCTGGAAAAGGAAAATCAGAGAGAAATTTAGAAATTTTGAGGGAAATTTTGAGTGAATAATTAAGAACGCATCTGGGAAAGGTTTTTCCTACTAATCTACACTCTACGCTTTGGGTAATCTCTTCAACCCATTTTTTTTAATTACGTCATTTAAAGTTTCATGAAAATTGTGACACCCCCAAAATTGGTATACATCACCCATTCTGAGTCGCCAAATACATGGTACAGAATACAAATATAAATTTAAATATACAATATGAGCTGTGAGTTTTAATACAAATATTGTCTTCTAGACAGTATTGAAACTCAAAATAAGTCCTCAATACATTTATTATCACACTATTTCACAGAATAGTGAGAACTACTAATGCAACCATCTGGACCGTCATTTCATTCCCCGACTAGTCCCAACTATATTCTCATTTCCTGAAGAGAACATTGAAAGAAATGGTGAGCTCAACTAGCCCAGTAAGAAATATTATGACTAAGATAATGCAGAATAAATTATCGTTAGCCTTCAACAGTATAACAACTGATAAAATATAATAGACAACAAGTTTTAGATCAACAACTGTAGTGGAATAAGCAATCCATTAGAAGGGTCAAGTTGAGCATAAAATCCACTATCTTCTATGATTTAAAAGATTTATCATCAATTTTATTGTTGAGACTCAGCTTAAGAAATAATCCATATCATCAAATCATCCCTGCACTACAGGCCAAGAATATTCTTTAGTATCACGACCACGAATTATCCATGCACTACGGGCCAAAGATAATCGTGTTTTCATCAACGGTCATGATCATGCCATAAAACAATTCATCTTTGCACCTTTGGCCGAAGAGAATCCATGGCTATAATCACACCAAAAACTGTCCATCAATGCACTACGGGCCAATGAGGACTTTTTCCACATCATTTGTAACATTACGTTCATGATTATACCGAATAATCCCTGGTCATAATCATACCAGTCCATCTATGCAATACAGGCCACAAATGACTTTCAACATAATATAAGCATGAGGATGATGACAATGATATAATAATTCAATAAAACAAGTTCAAGGATAAATTTTAAATATTTATAATTTAATTTATCCAGAATTCAATAACGTTCAAATTGTCAACATGATACTGCTTTATGGAGTAAAATTCAAGAATAATATTGTACCAAAATGATCTGGACCAAAAATGAATCAATGAATAGTACCCCAGTATGAAAAAGTTAAAACTTATCAAGAATGCTCAAAATAATATTTCCATAAAAAGATACTGGATGAAGCGCAAATATGAAGGATATTCTACTAATTTCATGGAGTATAGAAGCCAAAACTTTAACCAAATGAGTATAGAATTCGAAATCTGAAACGAAATAATATTACTGACATACTACAGAGTATGAAAGAAAATATTATTTCAAGCGAATATTGAACAAAAATAACATCCCTTACGAATATTAAACGAAAATAATATTCATACGATTATTAAACAAATATAATATTCCTTACGAATATTGAACGAAAATAATTCTCTTCATGAATACGAAAGAAACAATACCTCTTACGAGTATTGAAAGGAAATAATTCTCTTCATGAATACGAAAGAAATAATACCCCTTACCTCAAAAAGAAGAGTATTCCAACTAGTATAGCGAATATATTCTTGAAGAAAACTTTCACTATTTTCTACACTCAAAGCTTTCTAAAACTCGAAAGAAATACGCTCAATATTATAGAAGAAGAATTCTCTGATTCTGGTGTGATTTTCAATTCTAACTAAGCATCCTATTTATAGGAGAATGAAAATGATACTATTTGAATTTTCTCACGGACTGCACAGTAGGAAATCAGACGAAGAATCACGGGCGGAAGAAAACGATCATCAGATGCCCATTTTTTTCAATAATAACGTATAAAACAAAATTTTATAATATATATATATATATGTATATATATATAAAGACATGTTTATTGAAAATAAACTCCCCACCCGTGAACATTTTTCAGATTCCTTTCCCAATTCATTCTTCCAACATACCACACACACACACCAATTCCCTCTCTCACAATGCATTATCACTCCACCCCCTTTTCTTAACCCACCCCATACACATAACACACACTTTCTCCCACCATTTTCCACTTTCATTATTATATATATATATATATATATATATATATATATCTCATATAATTTTCACACCACACACATATTCTATACATATAATACCCACCACTCACACACACATTTCTTACTTTCCCACCAACATGTCCACATCACACACATCCACATCCATACACATCATTCTCACTTCTTTTCCACCATTTTCCACTCACACACACATCATATACATCACATAATTATATATGTAAATTCCTTCCCCTTTACGTATACTCTCCCCCCCATTTCCAAAAATCAGATTTTTAACACATATGGGCCCCACATTGGGCATGTGGCCCCACTTTTATTATATTAAATAATTTTCTACCGATTATTTTGAAAAATGGGTAAATGGGGGTCCATAAAATACGCCAAAAATCACAACAAATACTTCATAAAAATCCCCCAATATTTTTAACAACATTTATCATCATTATTATAATTCACAATATTTAACAACCGTGTCGTTCCTAAGAAAAGAGGGGCTTTCAATAAGGATTTCTCCCTATCAAAAGCTAATTAGGTGACCAAACCTCTCCTTGATGTAACTTCTAGACATCATCAATATTACAAATAATAATATGAATAACTTGTCATCTCAATTATTGATTTAATAATATATAAAATTGACAATAATTGAATCAAATAACGCGGAGAGACTATGCAACAACAATTCTTGTAGCAATAATTGAACAAAACCGAGTGACTTCTCACGTAAGCATCAATAATCAATACTGAGTGTGTTATTATGCAACCACAGCAGACATCTTGTACTTTTACTAACGGGTAGTTCAACGGTTTAACGGTAAAACTTCCGCCGTTATTTTCATAAAAAAATATTTCGTCGTTTTCTCATTAAAACTATAATTAGTTGTGGGGTTCACTAATGATCGCTTGTGCATTATACGAATATTCCCCGACCAATCGAATATTTCCTGACACAACGAATATTTTATACCAACTTGCTTACTTTGTAAAATTTTCACATATCACCCTTAACTTTAACCTTTTATCAATTTAAACATTTACGAAATAAAATAATAATTATAAGAAAATTGAATACTTTTATTTTATACAATTTGGGGTCTTACAAAAATGGCTTTCAAGTTCTGTTAAAACCTATAATTGGAAAGGGAAGTGATTATGTGTTTATATATGTGATAAGATGTTATCATATCATGTTTTACTATATATTGTATATTTTCATAACATCAGTTTCATAAAAACATATCGCCTATATTTTCTTCAAAAACAGAGTATGAAATATGGCCATATGGCCTTACATGCAACTTTAATACGTTAATAATATGTTGTATCATAAATTTTACACTTGTATATAATTATGCATGTTAAAACGAAGAAGAAAAAATTCGAATGGACGGAGTTGGTGTTATAACGAACCCGTAGTGTTAATTTTTATGTTTTGTGTTCAAAACTTTCAAGAACATCAAGAACAATAAAATTACATGTGTTGATTTTGTTAATTATGTGTTTAAACTGTTAAAATCAAGCTAGAAGGGTTGAGTAGTAGTTATATGTGTATTACACTACTTGGGTATGTCTAAATTGGTGTAAAAATAAATTAATTGGAAGTTATGGCTATATTTTGTGTTCTTCACAGAACGTATAATTGAACTTGTGAGAGATTTTTTTTGCCTAATTTGGCCTTGTTATGTTCGCGAACTGCAGAAACTGAGTCTGGGTAACCCCGTCCCCGGCGAGCGTTACCAAACTAAATTACCCCGCCCCGGCTGGTAAAAATTAAAAAAAATTATTAATTAAAATATTTATCAAATAAAATTAAATATTTTAATTGAGATATTTATGGAATAAAATAAATATTCGATGGAAATTAATATTAAAATATTTATCAAATAAAATAAATATTTTAGTTGAAATATTTATGGAATAAAATAAATATTCGATGGAAATTATTATGAAATAATTTATTCGAGTGTAATAATAGTAATGGAATGAAAATATTCTAATTTAATTAAGTAAATTAGAAGGGTAATGATTTGTTAAATAAAGTAGAGTTTATATTAAATAATTAAGTGAAAATATAACTAATGAATGTCGTGAATACATATGGTATGTGTGTAGAATTTGTGGTGAATAGAAGTAGTAATCGTTTAGCCTACGCACGAGGCAAGTTTCCAAACCCTACTTGTTATCATTATTCAAGTTTATAAACTTACGTCGAGAAAATTCTTGTTATTATTAATCAAGTTCAATTTGTTATATTAAAGATTTTTAATCTTTTCAAAGTATGATTCTGTTATACAATACTTATTTTATTGTATACCTCTTGAGATTGTTATTTGATTTAAATATCAGTTATTGTTGAACCTTGTTAGACTAGCGAACCCTTATTGAGTCGACTAGTCCATAGTTGATGAACGTTCTAAATTTCAGAACCCTTATTGATTTATCCAAACCAAACTTCCTTTGGTGCGGACTCTAATGTCAAACTGAGATGAACAACCCTGTATAGGGATTACTTATGCGTTAGCGTTAAGATATTGTGCACAATATGGTACTGAAAGTGGTCGATCCCCTAAGTCACGAGAAGAAGAGTCCATAGTCTTATGGACCGATTAAAGGTTTCAAGTATAAACATTTGACAACCTAGGACGTAGTTCAAGGTCTTATGACCCTCAGAAGTTCTTTTGATTCTTGTTATTCATTCTTGATTCAAAAGCCAAGTTTTCTTATTTCAGAAGTCATTGATTCATTCGCATGTTATTATTTTATTGTTATATTATTATACTTATGGGCAATCGTGCTCACTCTTGCGTAATAATAACATTGCAGTTAAGAACGAAAGGTCCGACGAGCCTTCTACTAGTAAATGCAAGGGCAAAGTTAACAAGTGATGAAGACTTGTTGTTTATTTGTTATGTTATATTTCAGACTTATGTTTAAGTTGTGTAAGACTTAATATTTGTTTATGTTTACGCATTTGAGATTTAAGGTTAATATGACCTGGGATTGATGTATTTATTTTCAGACGTTGTAACTCCATAAGGAGAGTATTTATTTCTATCTATTTATGATTTTTTATTTATTATGGGTAGATAGGTACATGATGTTTGGACAGTGAACACCAAATCCCGTGGGAATTGAAGTACTCGAATTTTGGGGTGTCACATCAATGATGGAAAAAAGTAAGACGAGAGTCATACTAACAAGCCACGAAGGGTTTAAAGTCAATCATGCGATACATTTTCAGTTCAAGACTACTAATAATGAGGTAAAGTATAAGGCAATCCTAGCAGGGTTATGGTTAGTTTGGAGGTTCACCATTTGCTTGTATTTTGTGAGTCACAATTAGTTGTTAAGCAAATAACAGGGGAGTATGAGGCTCGAGGGGCACGACTGACCAAATATGTGACACCCCCAAAATAGGCCCACACAAACTATTTTGGGTCACCAAAATACACACTACTAAATCCAAATACAAATCTTTCTGTTTACAACAATTAAATTATCGTGCAAAATACGACAACAAATAAGCTGTGAGTTTCAATACAAATATTGTACTGAATATAATACGACAATATACACACCCAAATTATTACAATGCCATATAAAATACAACAAAAAATATTTCAGGTTTTTAAATGAACACGAGAAGATTTATGTCATCCTCATTCTAATAGGGTGTATTTTTAACTTTTTCAAATTCGAGTTCACCTCACCTTATTGTTCTTCACCAAAATTAACTATTAAATGGCTTATAAAATATAACACACACATTATAAGTTTGATGCCCCCAAAATAGGTCTACACAACCCATTCTGAGTCGCAAAATACATGGTACATAATTTAAATACAACTTCATTTATACAACTATTGAACTATCGTGCAAAATACGACAAAGCATAAACTGTGAGTTTTAATACGAATATTGTCTTGTAGATAATATCCAAACTAAAATAAAGTCCTCATTAAAATTATTATCACACTATTTTATAGAATAGTGATGACTACTATAGCAACCATCTTGGACCATCACTCCATTCCCTGACTAGTCTCAGCTATATTCTTATTTCCTGAAGAGAACAATAAAAAAAAGGGTGAGCTCAACTAGCCCAATAAAAAATATTATGACTAAGATAATATAGAATAAATTATCCTTAGTCTTCAACATTGTAAAAACTGATAGAATACAATAGACAACAAGTTTAGATCAACATATGCAGCGGAATAAGCAATCAATAAGAAGAGTCAAGTAGAGCATGATATCTACTATCTTCTATGATTTAAAAGTTCATCATTAATATTTTATCTCTGTAACACAACTCAATAAATAATCCACATCACCGAATTATCCATGCAGTACGGGCCAAGGATATTCGTTAGCATCACTAGTGGTCATGATTATGCCAAACAACTGTCCATCTATGCACTACAGGACAAAGAAGACTTTCACCACAAGATAAGCATGAGGATGATGGCAATGATATAAGAAATTAATCAAGTGAGATCAAGGATAAATATTAAAGATTTATAATTCAATTTATCCATAGTTTAAGAATGTTCAAATTGTCAACATGATAACTAATTGTGGAGTAAAATTCAAGAATAATATTCATGTATCAAAAATAATTTGAACAGAAAAGAAACTAATTTTGTCATGAATAGTATCCCGTGAATAGTATCGTACAAATAGTAACGTATAAATAGTACCGTATAAATAGTACGTATGAATAATGCCTTATGGATAATACGTATGAATAGTACCGCATGAATAATACCCATGAATAGTACCCCGAGTGAATAGTACCCGAGTGCATAGTACCCCGAATGAAAAAATTAGAATTTAATAAGAAAGTTCAGACCAATATTCCAATGAAACGATACTAAATGAAGCGCAAAATTCAAGGATATTCTACTAATTTCAGGGATTATAGATGCAACACTTATCAAAATAAGTGTAGATTTAGGAATATGAAACGAAATAATATTACTTACATACTATAGAATATGAAAAAAAAATATTTCTTACGAATATTGAACGAAAATAATATCCCTTACGAATATTGAACGAAAATACTATTCCTTATGAATATTGAACGAAAATACTATTCCTTATGAATATTGAACGAAGATAATATCCCTTATGAATATTGAACGAAAATAATATTCCTTACGAATATTGAACGAAAATAATATTCCTTACAAATACGAAAAATAATATCTCTTACAAATATGAAATAAATAATACCCCTTACTTTAGTAGGAGACTAATTTTGACTGGTATAACAGAGATATTCTTGAAGAAAACTTGCATTATTTACTAGACTCAAAGTATCCTTATACTAGAAAGAAATACGCACAATATTATAGAAGAAAAATTCTCTGATTCTGGTGTGATTTTCATTTCTTAAATGAGCATCATATTTATAGGAGAATGGCAGGGCACTATTTAAGAAAAAAAATCACGGATGAACAGAAGGATTTTAGACGATTTCACGTGACTATTATTATTCATTACTATTGAATAAAATATTCTAATAAAACAAAAACTTTATATAAAATATAATATATTCTATTTATAATCTAATAAAATGAATAACTTTATATAAAATATAATATATTTTATTTATAATCTAATAAAATGAATAACTTTATATATAATATAAAAAGTATTCTTTTTCATATAAAAAAATACTGTTTTATTACTATTATAATAATAAAAAAACAAAACTGAGATAACTTTCTACCGACAATTTTGAAAAATGAGTAAACAGGGGTCCATGTAATAAACCAAACTTACAACAAATACTTCATGAAACCCCCTCTATTTATATCAAAAATTGAATATATATTTACCACAATCACTTATCTTTAATAAATACATTTTTAATCTTTCAATAATTATTCATCATTAATATTATAACTCACAATATTAACAACCAGATCATTCCCAGGAAAGAGGGGGCTTTCCGATAATGATTTCTCCTTATTGGCGCGCAATTAAATAACCTAACCCTTTTCCTCGACATAAATTTCTAGATATTATCAATAATGTAAATAATAATATGAATAACTATGTCGTCTCAATTATTGATTTAATAATATAAAATATTGTGCAGATGATACTGTGACAATAATTGAATCAATAATATGAGATATTATGCAGCAACTACTGTGTCAATAATTGAATAAAACTGAGTGACTTCTTAAGTTAACATCAATAATCGAAGATATTTTACAATACTGTGTGCTATTGTGCAACCACGCGTATTACTGTACTTTTATCACTGGGTATTTCAACAGTTAACGATAAAAGTTTTGCCGTTATTTTTATAAAAGGTTATTTATGTCGCTTTCTATATCCGACAATCATTCCGTTTTAGGATCTACCAATGATTGTGCCGTCGTACGAATATTTCCCGACAAAAAGAATATTCCCAGACCAAACGAATATTTTATGACAACTTGCTTACTTTGCAAAATTTACAAATATCACCTGTCGACGTCGGGATTTTTAAATGTCCTTTTCCGTTACTTGTTCTTTGGTGTTCTCATTTTAGGTGAGATTTGTTTGAAAAAACAAGTGAAAAAGGTCCGACATGTATAATGTCGACGATGGACTGTTAAGAGTTGCCAGTAGATTTTATAAACGGTTGTACCAACACAACCGAGAAAGGTTTGCACATTGACCCAGTGATGTGACACTACTAAACGGGTCGGTGAAACCGAGATTCATTAGGGTCCGGGGACTTGATTATGCGGAGGGAAGGTGTTAGGCACCCCCCGACATCCGTGTTACCACGGTGACTGCCTCTTTTCAAGAAACAATTATCTGAATGTGTGTGTGTGTGTGGGTCGAATGTTGTTATTTGGAAGTAGTGCGAGGCCTCGTTCGTACCTATATACACAGGGTTTGAATTTATGTAAAAATTCAGTTTTAATAAGATATAGCAATGATGTTTTATAAAAATGGTTTTTCAAACCCCGATGCTCAATAGTAATTGAGACCTTTTACACTTCCATTTTATTAAGTATTCGGCTGGATTATTTTATTTTACAGATGCGAGGCATCCATAAGAAAATAATGTACAAAAAAATGTCGACTTCTTCGTGGGTATAGAAACCATCTGAGGAAATTCAGACACCGCATAATAATTTACAAGTTGCTTACAGCTGAAAATGTCCATCACAGGAACCGAATCTAGATTCAATAGGCTGAATCTGTGATCACATGATTCCTAGGCGCATATGATATCGCAATTTGTATGAAAGCAGTAAACATGTATATATATAAAAGCTGTAAATATATATATACAGACATGATCACCAACTACGAAGCATCTCCATGTGGGATCAAAAATATAAATAAAGCTGTAAAATCTATCAACCACCACGGAGGAAACTCAAAGTAGGGACAAAATGTAAATAAAGTCAGTACAAAGCAATCAAGCGCCACAAGTGAACTCGAGTGAGGACCAAATGTAAAGAAAGTGTAAAGCGATCAACCACCACGTAAGTAAACCAGGTGGGATATATATATATATATATATATATATATATATATATATATATATTTACATATATAAACGCAGGATGTAAAATCTGTGCTCATCGAGCGAGAGTTCGACAAAGCATTCATATATATATATATATATATATATATATATATATATATATATATATATATATATAAAAGCGATAAAGCGACTTTGGATGTAAAATCCGGGCTCATCGAACAAAGTCCACACACGGTTATATATATATATATATATATATATATATATATATATTAAAGCGATAAATGCTCTGCATCAAGTTCAGGCTCAATCGAGGTATAACTCGATAATGTTAGTCCATATATATATATAAATATATATGTATATACAAACTAAATTAAAACCACGGACTGAAGTCCGGGCAAACACACGCAACACGACTCTCAACGTGAAGAAGGGTGTTTACAAAGATGAGGAGAAAGATTTTAAAGTGTGTGAGAAGGCTTACAGTGGGCTGCCAAAGAAGACTTCTATATCTTTAAAGTGGGTAAACACTAGCTTTTGCAAGTACAAAAGTAGCTATATATGAGCTCAGAGGTGTTTAAAATGGGAAAGCACTCAGTATATTGCAAGTACGGAGCAAATTTGACAAGGCTTCCTCGCTCTCTCTCTTCTCAAAATGGCCACCCCAAGCCCTCTATTTATAGAGGGGGGAGCCGCAGGTGTACCTGAGGCTTCCCGGGTTGCCCCAGGTTTCTCGGGTCAGGTCGTCTCGTAGTACGTGCACGTTGGCACTGCAATGTCTGCTCGAACATTCAGAATTGCAATCTGGGCATCCGACTGAGGTATATAGGACCTATTTCGGACCGCCGTTATCGAGAGTTGTACAGTGGCATGGGATTAGAGTTTTTATGAAGTCATTGAAGATGGGACGATGCCCTCCAGTCTTCAAGCTTCAAATTCTATCTGTTACCCCGCACAATAGTCACTCGAGATTGGTTTTCCTTGATTCTTGTGGGACATCATCGTGTAGAGATGTGTGTATAAAATGTTGAGACGAAGTGATGTGGCATCGCGTTGGAAAGATGATGAGGTTTCCACTACGGGGGTGTTATCACGGTTTGAACGATAAAGCATGACGTTGTTAGTGGCTTCACCGAGATTGGGCTCGCTGCAGTGTTGAAAGTCCTCGATGTCAACTCACGAGGTGTGTACATCCTCCGGTGTTATCTCTGGGTTTGGTACTGGGTGTCTCGTTGTGAGCACCGAGATTGAAGCTGGTTATATTTGAAACAAGCATTTCTGGGGTTATCGCCGGAACTGCTTTCCTTAGGTTTATCACCAAGGTTGGTAGCTATTCCCATGATTGGGACTGAGACTGGATAACTCGGGGTTATCTCTGAGATTAATCGGTCTTCTCAGGTGTGTATTCAGGTATTGGATCTGCACGCCTCGGGGTTATCTCCAAGGTTGGAATGGTTATTCCCGGTGTGTGTTCCGGGGTTGATACTGAACTTCTGGTAGAATCCGGAATGGATATGAACTGTCTTTCAGGGTTCTCTCTTGAAAGACGAATCTGTCCTCCTGCAAGGTTAGTGAAAGGTGTACAAAAAATTTTGAGTGTCTACAGATGCCCCTCTTTATCATACTCATGCAATGCGATGCATGAGTAGGATAAAGAATCCTAGACACTTGAGATGCAACATGATGCAAATGTATGATGCATGTGTACGGGGTTGTTGCCTAACATGCTGAGGATGATTACTGGCTCCCTATTGCTTCAAATGGGGATTGGCAATGATGATCAGATTTGATGTGTAATCCGAATATGTTAGGATGGATCCTTGATAATGACTTAATCCTGAAGATGTACCTCTTATGTGCAAGAGATCTGTGGGGATGAAGCTTGGTCTGTTTGAGGATGTGTATAACATATTCCATCATTGATCCTTCTTGATGACGTTAACTTTTCCTGGTTGGTATTGCCAGGACATGTCAAGATTCTGTTGGATTTACTGCTAACAACAAATACCGTCAGGGCTGCCTAACCTTCGTTGACGTGTATTTCACCGGCATGTGAATCAACGGGTGGAACAGAACCACGTGGGAAAAATTTATCAAGGTTGCTTGATCTTCGTTGATGTGTGAATCAACGGCAGAACGCGCTGTAACCCCTGCCAGGGATCTGCTGGGGAATGTGAGTAATCGAGCATGAAATCCTCGAATAGCTCTCGAGCTTCGATAGGTTTCATCGCCATCGGCTGAGATAATGTCAAGGCTGCTTGACCTTCGTTGATATGTGTGTCAACACTTGAATGTGCGTTGTAACCCTCTGTCGGGGCTTCACGTTGTAACCCCCGTCGGGGATCCACGTTGTAACCCTCGTCCCAGAATTGGCGGCATTGGACTTGTACAAGGTATTGCCGGATGTGATTTGTGACAAATGAGATCATTGGCAGGGTATACCTCGTGTTTGGGTGACAACCAATGTGGGATGTACAGACTCAAAGTTCCATCTGAGAAGACCAGGATTGTATGCTGTTTTGCTCAATCGCATAGCGTTTTTATTCCCGATTTGACTTTTCAGTCCGCAAGAACTCCTTTGCAACTCGAACTGGACCGAGTCGGAGGGATGGGGCCCGTATAGGGGTGCTGCAGGTACACATGCTTCAACCGCAGATGGACCTGCGGCCAAC
The DNA here is from genome assembly GCA_020205615.1 of Panax quinquefolius. Lineage (NCBI taxonomy): Eukaryota > Viridiplantae > Streptophyta > Magnoliopsida > Apiales > Araliaceae > Panax > Panax quinquefolius. The sequence continues at coordinate 10,116,887 of CM035170.1, read as the reverse complement.
CGTAGATGTTATAATCCAGCAGGTTGGTCACACAAGTCATTTTCATCTTGTCTAGCAAAGGAAAATCTGAGAGCCTCCTTAAGATCTGCTGAGTTTGGGCTACTTTCTGCAAATTCTGTCACCGCACAAGTGTTCTACACTATCCTGGTAACGTATGCATGTATTTTTTCCATTTTTATCCGTTGGATTTTGAGTTATCGCATGAAATGCATCTAAACACATAGTAGTGATTATGTATGCACAAATGACTTGATAAAAAATATTCAACGTAGTAAATGTTAGTATTAAACCATGCTGAACATAATGATGTGAAAAAATTTGACTTTTGAGATAGTCAAATTGGCACCTTTTTCTGCTATTTTTGTCCTATTTAAGGTCTAATGAGAAAAAGGTAGAAAGACAAATTACTCCTGATATTTAGATTAACCATATGCATGGATGATTTTGATTTTTAATGTATATATTTTGTATATGACTTTGGGACAGGTGTGCTACTGAATAGCCACCTAGTCATGCCTATGTGCATGTGGATAGTCCTATTTACAAAGGGGACTATGGCAAAAAAATTTCAAAATGTAGGCATTTAATTAGTCATGCAATTATAACTCCACTGTAGATGTATGTTAAAATAATGCATGCATGCATGTAGTCATAAAATGCATTTTGAAAAGCTCCAAGTAAGGAAATACCACACCCTTTTTGAGGTGATTTGGAGACTTGTTGTCCAGATATTATGGATCCGGATCAGGCGAGTAGTTCCCGTAGGACCACTTCTGGTATACGGCGGAGGGCTTCTGAAGTGCATCGACCCCGTTCTATCAGACAGCCTCATCGATTGGTGGAGGCCGCGATTCGTCCAGTTCGGGATGACGTGCCAGATGTTGAGAACGAGGATGAGGATATTCCGATCGAGGATCTCGCTCCTGCTGCACATGTTCCCCGTAGGGAGCTCCCTTGTATTCAGGTGGCAAACCCTGAGCTTCTACGTGACTTGAGCAGACATCCCTCGATGTACTTGAATGCTAACGAGGTATGACGTTAGATCTTGCTCTTCCTTCTTTCCTATTGACGAGGAGTAAAGGATTTTGATATCGATCTGCATTTCATGCAGGTTCCCGGCTTTACACAGCCTTAAGGGAATTGGTTTAGCATACACTCCATGTATCAGGCTCTTCATCCCGACTATAAGGCGGTAGTACATGATTGGGGATTCGGGGCATTCTTCTCTATCCTTCCCTGTCGTTGTCCCTGGGGTTATCTCAGGGCATTGTTTGAGCGATGGTTTCATCAAACTCAGTCGCTCCATTTGTTGGACTGTGAGGTGATGATGACGCCGATGGATTGGCGATTTATCACAGGCATGGAGTTTGGAGGGGAGCCAGTGCCTTGCATGGCGAATATTACCCCTACTGCCGTCAGATCCTTGTTAGGAGTTCCGGCGGAGGCGCTCAAAGGCAGGACTGTCCGTATAGATCCTTTGAACGTAGATGCTATGAGCGAGCTTTTGAGTGAGCCCATGCCTGATGATGTCAGAGTCAGGGATCGCATTCTTCGGCGATTGTTCTTGATGATCATTAGAGGCTGCTTCATAGCAGATAACTCTTCTACGGTGTCGTTTGCGTTGATCAGCGCCACACGTCATGTGGACCGTATTGGAGAGTATGATTGGGGCTCTTACACCTTCGCCTATTTCCTCCAGGGCATGCGTATGCGCTCACAGGGTTTGACTGAGGCTTGGCTAGGATTTTACCCATTTCTGCTGGTGAGTATTTCTCTTGTCATTTCCCATCTATAGGTTAAGAGTATTTACTGACCGCAGATGTGTTACCATTATGTTGGCAGTTTTGGGCCTACGAGAGGCTCCCATGCTTACATCTTGTGAGTGTGCTAGGTTTAGATACCTACCCACAAGGACGACGATGGCATCATTCTATTTTGATGGAGGTCCCTGTAGCTGAGGGTTTCACTCATTGCCGTATGCAGCTGGAGTTGTTGACAGCTGATATCATCATATGTATTCCCTATTCTGGGGAACATTTGGCCATCAGTTTTGAGGATGAGTACCCGACTGGAGTCGAGTACGTGATTTCCACCAGGAGAATTCATCTCTTCACAGATGGAGGCTGGGAGCTCTATTTAGGAGAGCGTGCTATTAGGAGCACCATAGGGGAGATTCGTATACCGATCTTGCCTCCTGCTAGGCGTCGTTGGCCTATATCGCATCCACCCATCACTAATATCCCATTGTTGGGGGTTGACGGTTTTGTATTATCAGAGGGTCCATGTACTCAGGAGATGTTCCAGCGTTGGTGGTTGCCTCGTAATATTGGACCCCAGTCCCGCGCCACTCAGTTCATAGGGGATATGGTTCTAGGATCCGTGATGATGACAGATTGGATAGCTTGTGTCTGAGATCAGACTCATGTGACACTGATTGACAGTTTGACCCGGCGACTAGACTAGGCACATTTCTTTATCCAGCATTTGGGCAGAGATCTGGCAGAGGCAGATTCGTTTGATCCTTCCAGCTCAGGCGCTGGCCCCTCAGATGACCCATTCAGTTTGTTTGCGCAGATCCCCCTCTATATAGGCCTGACATCCCTGTTAATAGAGATCCAGTGACTCAGGAGGAGTTACATCAGGTGGACAGAATTGATTGTAAGACCCCGAATTTTATGAAATAAAAGTATTCAATTTTTCTATTCAGTAAATAGTTAAATTGATAAAAGGTTAAAGTTAAGGGTAATATATGAAATTTTTCAAAATAAGCAAGTGGTTATAAAATATTCATTTTTGTTGGGGAATATTCGTTTAGTCGTGGAATATTCTTTCTATCGGGGAATATTCATACGACGGCGCAGCCATTTGTGGGCCCCATAACAGAATAACTGTCGGATGAAGAAAATGACAAAGTATGAGTTTTTATAAATAACGGCGTAATTATTCAAATTAACATCGTTGGAATACACGGTGGTTAAAATACAAGAATATACGTAGTTGTATAATAGCACACCGGTATTGCGACAAAGATTTTTTTTCGTTATTGATTCTTACGTGAGAAGGCACTACTCAATAATTGTTACAAAGAATTATTCTTTATTTAATATTTTATTTTATTGATTCAATAATTGTTGCGTTGATATTTTATATTATTGTTGTTTCAATAATTGTCACCGCACAATATCTCCATTATCGATCAATAATTCATATTATTTGAATAATATTATTAGATAGCATTATTGGCAATGTCTAGAAAGTTACATCAAGGTGAGGTTTGGTCACCTAATTGGCTTGAAGAAGGAGAAATCCTTATCGGAAAGCCCCTCTTTCCTCGAACCGCACTGGTTGTCATTATTGTGATTCTGTAATATTATTTGTGAATAATTAATTATTGATTTATGTGACGCCCCCAAAATAGGTATACATCACCCATTCTGAGTTGTCAATACATGGTACAGAAACAACTACAACTTTATTATTACAACAGTAAAACTGTGAGTTTGAATACAAATATTATCTTCTAGACAATATCTATACTCAAATAAACCTCATCACATTTATTGATACATTATTTACAAAAATGGTGAGAACTACTAAACAACTCTCTCTAGAACCTTCATTCCATACCCCGACTCGTACTCGCTATATCCTCGCCTCCTGAGAAGAAAAATGGAACAAAAAGGAAAAGGGTGAGCTCAACTAGCCCAGTAAAGAATATTATGACTAAGATAATATACAACAAATTATCGTTAGTCTTCAATAGGGAAAAATCTAATAGAATACAATAGACAACAAGTTTTAAATCAATATTCGCAGCGAAAATAATAATTTATTAGAAGAGTTAAGTAGAGAATGCAAACTACTATCTTCTATGTATGAATTTAAAAGTTCATAAATCTATCTTTTATCCCCGTAACATCAATCAATATATATACGGAATCAAAATTCATCTTTGCACTACTGTGCCAAAGATATTCATCGATTGGTCATGTTCATCTAAACACTTGTTCATCTTTGCACTACGAGCCAAAGATATTCATCAAAATTATTCATCTTTGCACTTCTGTGCCAAAGATATTCAATAATATCATCATTTAAGGCGAGGATGATGAAAATATTTTTGAAGAAAGCGAATCCAAAGTGAAACAAAATGACAAGGATTAAGGATTAAGGATTTATACTTTGTTTTATCCATGTCCAAAATACCTCAAAAATAATCATAGTGGTGTACAATTCAAGAATGATCAAAACATGGATATAATCAAAGCTAGTATCCACAATAGATATTTTGTATTTAAAAGTGAAATTTTTATTTTTCGATGAATAGTGTCAGTATTCGTGAATAGTGTATAGGTATCACGTGAATAGTCAGCCGTATCGTGAATAGTAACTCTCAGACACCAAAAGTTCCAAATTTGATAAAAACTTGAGATCAATATTTCAAAGATAATGATATTGAAGAAATAATATCATTACGAAAAAAATAATATCCCTTACCTCGAAAAGACAAGATTTAGTTGAAACAGGATATAGGCTATGACTTGAACTTGCAATAGTATAGCAATACTCAAAGTATACTCAAAATACTCACAAGAATACGCCGATAATATAGAGAGAGAAAACTTCAATTTACGTGTGATTTTCAATTCTAACCCAAGCACCTATTTATAGGAAAATGCTTAGAACACCAAAGTAGAAAATTTAATAAATTAATATTATTTATTTTTTCTACATCTTCCTACGCATCAAGCATCTGAATTCAAAGCAACTTGACATGTGTTAAAGATGCCCACCAAACACAAAAAACGTTTTCTTATTTAAATTATTTTAAACTTCTAAAATCAATTATTTTGGAGCTTCGGAACTTCAATAATTCATAATAATTAGCTCTTTTATCAGAAAAATTCGAAACTCACGAATTTCCATAGGAAATTCCATTATCTACAACTTTACAGAAGGAAGTTTTTCCAAATTCCAAATAGAAATTGACCGAAATCCACAAACGGACGATTTTATAAGCTATAATCAAATTTCAGTCAAGAAATGGGTCTCACCTAACACACAAAATCTGTTTTTAATATTTATTGCAACAAAAATACTTTTTCCTCGTGACACTCATATATCCCACATTCATTGTAAAAATATCACCATTATTATATTATTAAAATATAATAATATATTTGAATGAATTATTTTATCAGAAAAAGATAAAATTTCAATTTTCAACAATCGACACTTTAAAAATTTTCTCCATCTATATCCACATAAAATCAATATTTTCCTCATCATATAAATCAATAATTAATTATTCACAAATAATATTACGTAATCACAAGATTAGCAACGGTGCCGCTTCTCAGAAAGAAGGGGCTTTCAATAAGGATCTCTCCTACCTTGGCGCAATTAGGTGACCAAACCTCTTTTAGACGAGAACTTTCTAGACATTGCCAATAAAGTTATCCAATAATATTATTCAGATAATATGAATTATTGCTCCGATAATGATAATACTGTGTAATGACAATTTATTGAAACAACAGTAATATAAAATATCAATGCAGTAATTTTTGAATCAATAAAATAAAATACTGAACAGTAATTACTATAACAATTATTGAGTAGTGCCTTCTTACGTAAGAATCAATAATTGGTGCAATACCGTGTGCTACTGTTCAACAACGCGTATTAGTGTGTTTTAACCACCGGGTATTCCAACATTATTAACGGTAAAAACTACGTCGTTATTTATAAACAACTTATATTTATCGTTTTCTTCATCCAATCGCTTTCCGTTATGGGGCCCACAAAGATCTGGCTACCGTCGCATTTAATATTCCTCGACAAGATTTAATATTCCACGACCCAAACGAATATTCCCCGACAATAATGAATATTTTATAACCACTTGCTTATTCAAAATATTTGGGTATTTTACCCATAACTATCCACATTAATCAAATCAACCCTTACTATTTCAAAATAATAAATAGAGGAAAATAAATTTTATTTATTAATAATTTGGGGTCTTACAATTTATATGATAATGAAATATTTATTTGATGTGGATATAAATGATGGATTTATTTATGTGGTTATAAATGAAGGAATTAATGTTGAGGTATTTTATCAAGATTTTGTCGAGTTGGAGGTATTAAAAGATCAAATCAATGTTCTTACTGACTTTATTGTGTGAGTTATAATTTTTAATCTAACCGTTGGATCGTTGTGATTTTTGGATATGTTATACATATATAAGTTGAGTATATGTTCACAAATTTTGAACCGTTAAAAATAAACGAATGATTTGTTATGAATTTTAAGAGGTGACTGATTCGAAAAATAGGTTTATAAATGATTTTGGTGGAAAATTCTAGAAATGGGTGGGCCCCACTTTTGGTTGTTGGGGAGGATGGCTGATTTTTGGTGGGTGGAATAGTAGCAAGGTAAAGCCATCGGGTAGCAGGTCAAGTCTACTTGGCGTGCTTAACATTTTCCTATAAATAGAGGGCTAAGTTAGAATTGAAAACACACCAGAATTCATAAGTTTTCTCTCTTTTTCTCTAGATTATCGAGTGTATTTTGTGAGTATTTAGATACTTGGTGAGTTGTTATTCATCGCTGCAAGTTTTCTCAATAATCATATCCGATATCCAAATGTAAGTCTTTGCTCTTTTGAGGTAAGGAATAGTAAGGGATAATAAGGGATATTAAGGGATGTTATATTCTTCATAATGATGTTATTCTTTCAATATCATTATACTGACATATTGGTATGGATCTTATTGTGGAATTTCTACCTTTTTGAGTCGGGGTTATTATTCACGTATACGGCACTATTCACGTATACGTCACTATTCATGTATATGTCACTATTTACGTATATGACATTATTTACGTATACGGTACTATGTACGAATACAGAGTACTATTCACGAGTTACTATTCATGAGTTACTATTCACGGGTACTATTCACGACAAAATTGGTTTCTTTTTCTGACCAAATTATCGTTGATTTATGAATCTTATTCCTGAAATTAAATGCAGTTGTTGATCATATTATTTTTATTATCATATATAACATTTTTATAACCCTAGTGATGAAATTTCTTTTGACTTGAGTGTAAAGATGGGTAGATTATTGGTATGATCATGACTATGGGTTCTCTTTGGCCAGTAGTGCAAAGATGAATTATTGACAGGTATGATAATGACCATTGAATTTACAATTGAATATTTTTAGCTTAAGTGCAAAGGTGAATTGATCAACATGGTTATAATTATGGTTTATATAGATTTTGAAATGATTATATATTTCTTTGAGATATTAATATATTTGGCCAGTAGTGAAAATATGAACTGTTGATGAATATATTTGGCCTGTAGTGCAAATATGAACTGTTGAGGAATATCTTTGGCATGTAGTGCAAAGATGAATTATTGATGAATATCTTTGGCTCGTAATGCAAAGATGACTTGTTGTTGAATATCTTTGGCCTGTAGTGCAAAGATGATTTGTTGATGAATATCTTTGGCTCATAATGCAAAGATGACCTGTTGTTGAATATCTTTAGCCTGTAGTGCAAAGGTGACTTGTTGATGAATATCTTTGGCCCGTAGTGCAAAGATAAATTTATTAGTATGATTATGAACATGAACTATGATTTGGTATAACCATGATCTTTGATGTTTCAGGTGATGAAAATTATCTTTGTCTTGGATGAGAAAAGGAATTTAGAACTATAATTACGATTATGAGTTATACATGTGATTATGGACAGAAATTGTTAATTGATGTTACAGGGATAAAACATTGTTGATGGACTTTTAACATGGAGAAGATAATAGATTTTATGGTCTATTTGACTCTTCTAATGGATCGCTTCGTTCATTGCAACTATGGTTGAAAAGTTTTATCATCTACCATATGTTCTAAATATCTGATTTGTTACTGATGAAGGCTATTGATAATTTAATTATCTTTAGTCATGATATTCTTTACTGAGCTAGTTGTGCTCACCCTTTTGCTTCACAATTCCTTTTAGGTAATAAAAGTGTAGTCGGGTCGGTTTGAGGAGGATATGAGGGAATAGAGCGGTGGTCTATAGTCGTTGAGGTTCTCCCTAAATAGTATGAAAATAATTTTATTGAGACTTTAGATAAGTGTGTCGTATTATATACGTCATTTGATATTTAATTTTGGTGAACCGAATAGGGTGAGGTGAACTCAACTTTTGAAAGGTGTTTTGCCACTATCATACAAGATGTCTAATGACATACAAACTCGTGTTATCATAAGATAGGGTTATGCATATCCACTTGCGGAGTATATCTACGAGCACTACCTATATAATCTTGGTGTTTGTTTGGAGTATAATTCTCAATTAGAGACAGTGGAGATAATTATATGTAAAGAGAAGACTCACCATTGAAAAGAAGATGATAATAATCTTCTCATTTTTCTTTGGGGTCTATTGGGTCAACCAAGGATAATTCTGTGGGCATATGATATCTATCATAACCTAGACGCATGGCCTCCCATGTACGAAGGTTTCCTTGAGCACTTTCCAAAGATTCTAATTTCTAAAATAGTTTTTGACTGTACCTTTATGTAAGGTGTCATTGTGACATGAGTCACAGTTGGTATATATTTGTATCAAAACTCACATCATTTATGTTATTGTATTTTGAACGATAATTGTTGTAATAAAGTTGTAGTTGTTTTCTGTACCATGTATTTGGCGACTCAGAATGGGTTGGATGGAATGAACCTATTTTGGGGTTTTCACATTGATGATTTAGATATTGACACCATTATCATCTTCTGATGTGTATTCTCGTTATATCTTTTGATAGGCCTCTGTTAGCTATTGGGTGGTTGTGCCCCATTCTCGCTATATCTTTTGATAGGCCTCTGTTAGTAGTAGGGTGCCCGTGCCCCCATTCCCTCAGATTTATACCGCATGAGAGATGATGTATTAGATGTTGATATACTTAGGAATGTATGCACAGTTTTTTATTTCCTATATCATATTGCCATCTATTATCTGCAATGCGTGTATCATGTTATGCATATGTATGTATGTCCAGAGATATTCAGCATTGACCCCTGGATGGTCTTATGACACGGCCCGTACAGATGTCTTCCTCGACAGTTAGCCGTATTGATCATACCTAACCATCATTGGTGGCATCGGGTATGCGATCTTGGTATGATAGCATGTCACCATCAGACAGGGTGACCGTAGATTATTTGTTACAGCATACTATGACCCTGTTGATGTTTCAGGTTCCCACAGGATTTATGGATGGGATGCTAGAGCATTGGGTATCGGATAGGCAGGTCTTCCAATTCGGGACCTAGGAGTTGACTCCTACTTTGGAAGAGTATGCACGATTGAAGATGCTACCATTGGACAGACCTTGCGTACATATGGCTTTGGGGGACATGAGTCGACGGTTCATGATCCTCACTGGATTGAGGCGCAGAGTGGTGCAGGATTAGCTTACATCGAGCCATGTTATATCCCAGCATTTTCTGTTTGACAGATTTGGCTCTAAGGATAGTTATTCACGGCATTCCGGGGATTTTACCGCACATGAGGATCATTGGCGTCTAGTTAGAGTTGATGTACTGCTATTATGCGTATTGTCTTATGTCTATATGCCACGGTACATGGATGAGATAGACATCGGAGTCATCATGGCGGTGAGAGCTCTCAGGAAGGGTCGTACCATTATACCTATGATCATAGCAGAGACCCTGCGGTCAGCCACCTACTGCTGCACTTATCCAACAGGAGTGTTCACGGGCAGCTCGGTCATGCTATATGTATGGTTTATGTCACATTTGAGACCGATTGGCACTCTTAGACGGCATGGGTTTTGGTTCACCCACGATATAGCCATGTCATACTCTTTTCAACTATCAGAGTGCATAGATGCTATGTCTTGGTCCACATGCTTAGCGGATATCATAGATCCATTTGTCATATTGCCGTACTCGGGGCTCAGCTAACCATACAGCTTCATTACTCATGCTCCGGGCATGGACTACCTTCCTCTGGAGGGTATGAGGGGCGTGACTACTTATCACCTGATGGCCGTAATGTCGCAGTTTGACCAGTTTTAGGACTTTCATCCTTTCGTGGGGGCGATAGGTCAGCGTTCAACTTCTCGCTATCTTTCAGCAGAGGACCGATCCCGTGTGTATGCATGGTGGGATCAGCGTGAGATAGCTGATTTTTCTGTGAGCCATCCGGGTTGTTTAGTAGAGTATTTCGCATGGATGGAGATAGAGATTGCATCGGCTGCAGTAGTATCCACAGTACCGGATAGTGAGACAGATGAGGGAGAGCCCATGGAGGACATTGATTCCCACATCGAGGAGGAGCCAGGTTTTGGGTTACCAACATCTCTTTTAGATTCTCCCTGTACCAATACTATTGTGATTCAACATTCAGCACAGTACTTTGAGCAGAGTCTTCATCTGATGACCTTTGAGAGAGATTAGGCTCGATCTATGATGTTGATTGCCCTTGCTGGGAGAGACGCAACTCTATTAGAGAGAGACGAGGCATTAGCTTGCAGAGATGCCGCTGTTATTGAGTGGGATGAGGCCAGATCAGCCAGAGATGTAGTGATAGTTGAACGAGATAGTGCCATATCTGCCTGAGATGTAGCTGTTACAGATAGTATTGTAGTGAGGTCCCTTACCACTGGCATGATCGTAGAGATGAGCACTTACATTGATGAGAATATGGTCACCATGCAGATGGCTGTAGATCTGTTGGGTCATGTGGATACTCTCGTACAGGAGACTACAGCTTCGCCTCCTTCTTCTGAGAGGGACGTCATGTTGGGCTTGTTAGCTCGCATATACCCTGACTTGTAGATGGATTGTTATTCTCCTGCACATACTAGCTTAGTCATTTTGTCATGTATAGTTTACATTGTGTATATCAAACAGTATTATATATATATGACAGGGAAATATATTTTTGATCACTTCCCTTTTGGATATGCTTTGCTACTTGCTTGATATTTTGCCTGCTGCTTCAGGGCTTGCGATCTTGATGTATTCTGAATTCCTCCTTGAGGGATGGACATTGAGATGTCTCTGGACAGTTCAGAATGGATCTTTGATATGTATGTAACCCTACCATCTTTGGTGTCTTGGGACAGGTTTCTACATGGAAATGGGGAGAGGAGTGTGGCTTTCCTCTCTGAGATTGACCGCACCACAGATGGTCGCCAGTACTTCTATTTAGGAGAAGCCTAGTTAATTCCATCTCTTATGGATTGGTGTTTCTCTTCAAGGTATGACCGCAGCTTAGATGGTCGCCGAATCCCCTATTTGGGAGGAGTTCGGGTAATTCCATCCTTTTGGTCTGAAGCCGAATGGAATGTAGTAGATTTAAGGATGATTCCAGTACCAGTTGACAAGTTTCTATTTTGGTAGGGGGTGAGACCGCACCATGAATGGCTGTCTACATACTCCTATTGAAGAGGAGATCAGGTCTGAGTAGTTCGAACCTGGTGTAAGAGGTTCAACGCTATATGTGGCCGAAATGGGGTAGGAATGTTTTTGTTGTTTTTATTTTGTAAGGAGAAGGGTAGAAATGTTTTTGTTGTTTTTGTTTTATTACGACCGGGCCATATGAAATGGTTGCCTACGTACTCCTATTGAAAAGGAGATCAGGTCGACGTAGTTTGCCCCTCAGGGCGAGTGGAAAAGAGTGATCCCATGTGCAAGTCAGAGTGCGGGGAGGAGAAAGTTTAATCCTAGGTTGAGGATAAACTGCATGTATGAGAAGTTTGATCCCATGTATGGGTAGCCAAACTGCAAACGCGAGAGGTTCAATCCATAGTGGGATGACCTAAGTCGTAGGAACGTAGAGAAGCCAGGCTGCTGGCTTGAAAAGTATATTTTCCCTGAGGGGTAAAATTTGGAAGAATTGTATGTGGTAAAGGGTTGAAAAACCGGAATGACTGGTGATATGATGATCCAACACTAAGATGTTTGCTTGATGGCAACATCAGACATAGTATCGTTTCACAGCGTCCGAATTGATGAGTTGTGCAAATTCATCGTCGTCCATTTCTTGCAATCTGAGAGTGCCTCCTGTCAATACTTCCTTGACAATAAATGGGCCTTCCCAGTTAGGAGTGAATTTTCCCTTAGATTGATCTTGGTTGTTAATGATCTTCTTCAAAACCAAGTCATATTGTTTAAACTGTCTTAGCCGGACTTTTTTGTTGTAGGATCTGGCGATCCTTTGTTGATATAACTGACCATGGAAGATAGCCACGGTTCGCCTTTCGTTTATTAGAGACAATTGGTGATACCTATCTTGTACCCATTAGTCTTCTTTCAGCTGAGCGTCTACCAACACTCTGAGGGATTCCATTTCAACTTCTATGGGGAGCACTGCTTCCATCCCATAGGTTAATGCGTAGGGGGTTGCCCCAGTGGAAGTGCGCATTGATGTTCTGTAGGCTAACAGAGTAAGAGGAAATAGGTCAGGACAATCTTTATGGTTGGCAGACATCTTTTGCATAATCTTCTTGATTTTTTTGTTAGCCGCTTCAACAGCACCATTCATCTTCGGACGATAGATGACAGAGTTAAGATGTTTGATGTGGAATTTACTGCATAATTCCTCCATTATTTTGTTGTTGAGGTTCTTAACATTATCTGACACAATCACCTCTGGTTGTCCATATCGACAAATGACACTGTTTTTGATGAAAGTAATGATGACTTCTTTGGTAACCTTGGGGAAGGAGGCTGCTTCTACCCACTTGGTGAAGTAGTCGATCATGGTGAAGATAAATCGATGTCCAATACTGGCTTTAGGCTCAATGGGCCCGATAACGTCTATTCCCCACATTGAGAAGGGCCAAGATGAACTCATATTGTGGAGTTCCCGTGGAGGGGCGTGTATAGCATTCCCATGAATCTAGCACTGATAGCATCTCTTGACGTGGTCATTGCAATCAGCTTTGAGAGATAGCCAATAATGTCCTATCCTGAGGAATTTCTTGACAAGGAGGGGGCCACTTATGTGGGGGCCACAGACTCCGCCATGGATTTCATCCATGATCCTTTGGGCTTGATCTTTGTTTAAACATCTGAGGAGACCTAGTCCCGCATCTCTTTTGTAGAGCGCATCTCCACTCAGGTAGAATTTTATAGCAAGTCGATGGATCCGCCTTTTCTCAGTCGGGTTCGCCTCATCGGGTGTAGATCCATCTCGTTGGTATTCCTTGATATGTTGATACCAAGGATGCTGGATGGCAGGTAGCTCATCCGATACTTCTCCAACGTAATTCCCATAGGCTGGGGCCTTGTGTAGGGAAATTGTGACGCTTGGCAAGTGTCCTATGTCTGATATGCGAATCAAAGAGGCCAAAGTTTCTAATGCGCCCGCAAAGTCATTCCTATTACGAGGAACGTGTAGAAAGGAGATTTCTTCGAACTCCAAAGCCATCTTCAAAACCTGCCGATGGTAAGGCAGCAAATGTAGCTCCTTGGTTTGATAGATTCCAGTGGATTGTCTGATTACCAACTCGAATCTCCAAAGACAATTACTTGCTTTGATGCCCATTGAGCGGGCAAGTTTTAGCCCCATGAGACGACCTTCATACTCGGTTGTGTTGTTGGTCTTTGAAAAGCGCAATTTGACAATGACGGGTTATTGCTCCCCGTCTTGGATACTAGAAACGACCAGAACTCTAGAACCTTCCATATTAATACTCCATCAAAATACATCTTCCATGCTTGGCGTGTATCAGATTGATGGTGTTCTTTGAACTGTCATTACTCCTTCATCGGGAAGTATGTCTCCAAGGGTTTGAAATCCCCTGAAGGTGCGGTGGCCAGTTGATCCGCAATTCCTTGACCCTTGATGGACTTTTGAGTCACATATACGATGTCAAATTGTTGTAGGATCAACTGTCATCTGGACAGCTGATAATTTAACATGGGTTTATTGAGCACGTACTTGAGAGGATCCATGCGGGATATGAGATGGGTTGTGTGACCATGGAGGTAATGTTGTAACCTCATGGAAGCCCATGCTAAAGCACAACACGTCTTCTCAATCAGAGTGTATTTGTGTTCACTGCTGCTGAATCTTTTGCTGAGGTAATAGATAGCATGTTCTTGGCCTCTATCGCCCTTCTGTCCCAGCATGCAGCCAATGGCATTTTCACTTATGGACAGGTACATGAACAGAGGAACATCACCCCTGGGTGGTACCAACACGGGAGCTTTGACTAGCTGTTCTTTAATTATGAGGAAGGCATTCTGGAACTCATCATTCCATTTCATGGAGGAGTTCTTCCTTAATAGCTTGAAGATTGGCTCACAAAGTTCACGTGAGTTGAGAGATAAACCGGCTAATGAAGTTGATTCTTCCCAAAAATCCCCGTATTTCCTTCTCTGTCTGAGGAATGGGCATTTCCGTAATGGCCTGGATTTTGGTAGGATCCAGCTCAACCCCTTTGTGGCTGACTAGAAATCCTAGGAACTTGCCCAATCTAACGCCAAAGGCGCATTTGGCTGGATTCAACTTCAAGTTGTACTTACGCAACCTGTTGAATAGCTTTCTAAGATGGTCAAAGTGGTCTTCCTCCTTCCGGGATTTGACAATGATGTCATCCACGTAGATCTCGATCTCTTTGTGCATTAAGGCATGGAAGAGAGCCATCATAGCTCACTGGTAGGTGGCTCCGGCATTGATGAGGCCGAATGACAACCGTCTATAACAAAAGGTTCCCCAAGGCGTGATGAAAGCAGTTTTCTCACGATCTTCCTCAGCAACCATGATCTGATAGTACCCCGCAAAGCAATCAGCAAAGGAGTACATGCAGTATTGTCAATAAAAATGTGGATAAATGGCACGGGAAATCTATCTTTTAAGCAAGCTTTGTTCAAGTCCCGGTAATCCACGCAAACTCGCACCTTCCCTCTAGGTTTAGGCACGGGAATAATGTTGGATATCCACTCAGGATATGTGGACACCATGATGATGCCAGCTTGAAATTGTTTCACAATTTCTTCTTTTACCTTTAAACTCCACTCAGGTTTCAATCGCCTGAGCTTTTGCTTGACTGGCTTAAATCCCTCTTTAATGGGAAGGCGATGAAGGACAATGTTAGTGGACAAACCCACCATGTCTTCATGAGACCATGCAAACACATCCTGGAATTGGGTTAATAGCGTAACCATGTCATTCCTTTGGTTTGGGGTAAGGTCTGAACCAATCTAGATTAACTTAGGGCTTTCTAAGGTTCCAAGATTGAAAGAAGTGGTTTGATCAAGGTTGGGTTTAGGTTTGTCTTTGACCCATTCTTGAATTTCTGGATGCACCTCAATGTCATCCTGTATATCCATCAAGGCTGAATTCATCTCTACATCAAAGGTACAATCCTTGTGGAGAAGAGGCACCGTATCAGCAAGTACAAACACATCTAAATTCAGGGTCCTGAAACAAAATATGCTTTCACTTAGTATGTGACATCCCAGATTTTAGAATTTATAAATGAGAATTTTATAAATAAAAGTATTATTTATGAGATATGTTGGGTGTGAGTATGTGTATGTCATATATTGTAGGATATGTGAATTGATGTGAAGAGAATGTTATATATTAATTTTAATATATATAAATATTTAATTGAATTATTTATTGAGTTAAATAAATAAATTTTGTTTTGATTATAGAGTAATGTAATTAAGTGTAGTATATTAATTAAATGAATATTTAATATTTAATTTAATTAATATAATAATTTTATGTTATAGTTCTAATTTAATTGAGATAATTAAATTAGATGAGTTTATGATGATGATTGTTACGAAATTATAATTAACAAGTAAATATAATTATGTGACAATTTGATGAGTTTGATTGATGTTAAACCATTGATTAATTAAAATAATGAGTATTTGCCAAACATGGTCTTAGGCTTTTCAAGTTCAAGTTGGTGTAACCTATGTATTAACTAGTAATTAGTATATATAATAATTACTAGGAGTTACATATATTATATATTCTTGGTATTGTATATTATATGTATATACTACAAGTTAATCACGTTAGTTTTAGAAAATAAACCAAAGAAAGAAGAAGAGAGTTAGAGAGAGTTGTAGGAGAAGAAGAAGAAGAAGAAAAAGAAGAAGAAGGGAAAGCTTTGAGAAGACAAAACAAGCCCCATCATCATTATCTCCATCTCTCTCTTAAATTCATACTAATAAGGTTATAATCTAAATTCCTTGTTTTAATTATATTTTTATGTTCTTCATAATGTAGTTCTCTAATAATTGTTATATAGAAGTTGTATTGAGAAATTGAGAGAGATGGAGAGAAATAGAGAAATTGAGATGAGCTAGAAGAAGAAGAAGAAGAAAAAGCTAGAAGAATGTAACTTCTAAACTCTTATTTAATCTTTGAATATTTTTTGGGTAGATTTATGTTCTAGGGTAGTAGATCATGCTTAATCTTGTTTGTATAGGTTTAATCTTGGATTATCAAGAATCAAACAAGAGGATTCAAGAAAGAAAATGAAATGGAAAGAAAATTTGAAGAACAAAATTCGTAAGTTTTGAGTAATTGTGGACAAATCTTGTGAAATTCATACCACTTTGGGTATAATGAGTTAGAAAGTGAGCCTTATATCAAATCGAAGATATGGAAGTATGCTATATTCTGAAAGTAGAATCACATGAAAACTCTTTGTATATTTCTTGCAATGTCTGTTTTAGTAAATTTGGGTAGAAGGAAAATAATCTGCCGGAAAATCAAAAGCTATTACTTTTTCGACTTTGAACAATTCATATAAATTCGTGTGTTTTGAATTTGAAGAAACTTTAAACTGAAAAGTTGTAGATATGGACCGGATCATGTCCGAAATAAATTGTTTAGTAAGGATGTCCAGAAAATGAAATTTTCTAGACTATTTGATGAATTACAGAATCTGGTTTAGATGGATAAGGGTCTGACTTTAAGGCCTAGATGAGGTTGTAGTACACTGAGTAAGGGTTAATTCTATATAAGAAGGAACAAAAACGGACATGTAACGAAGGAGTTATGTTAAAAACAAAAACGTTTTGTTAAAGAAATTGTGAAGATGAGTTTTATAATTCTGTTTGAATTAAGATTTTGGGTGATGCTATATTTTGATGATTAAAAATATGTTTTGACATATGTAATGAGTATAGATATGTGTTATCATATTCTATGCATAATTAATCATTTAAGATCAAGAGTTGAGATAAGTTAATGTGTGCACATAACGTGCTCGATAAAATGCCTAAGAGTAATAGTGTTTCTAAACTTTGGTATACAAAGTGTCTATCTAATGACTAATATTGGATGTTATGTGCATCTGAGTATGAAAAGATGATAATACAAGAACAATAATGGAAAGAAATCGAAAAGAGAAATTTTTGATTTTTGAAGGAAAATTAAACATGTAAACAATGTGTTGAATATGCATTTTTGAAACCAAAGTGGTATAATAAAATGGTGTGATATACGCACATTAAACTATAAGTGCGATAGTCTAGCATGTGTGGTGATGAAAATGAAAATAAAATCGAGTTGCATATAAAATAGTTAGATGTCTATAAAGACATTATAAAGGATAATAAGATAAAGTAAGGTCTTAGAAGAAATTTGACCATGAGATTGAGTATTGATTTTATTTATTATCAATCTCACATATAGTGTAGGTTGTGCAAGGACGCGAAGTATTAGCATGTTGGTAAAATGCCGGTAAAGGCAAGTCTTTCAGTTCCTTTTTGCTTTGTGAACTTGATGATGAACTGCTTTAAAATGTTATTGTATGATGTATTATATATGTTAAAAGTATGAAATGTGAAAGTCAATCTATGACTATGATGATTGAGCTATGAATGTTGATTGAGTAAGAAACTCAATCTTTATAGTTGTTATGCGAGCTACAACATGTATGCTATGTTTGTTTTATGATTATTCTTATATGTTGAACATATTATTATGTGCTACGTGATGCATGAAAACTGTTAGATTTTGCTGAGTTGTCGAGCTCTTTCTTGCAAATAACCATTTTTGCAGATTCAAGAATTAAAGGTAACGCTATGTGCTACTTGATTGATTTTGATCAAAAGTGATACATGAAGATTTAATATCCTATCCAAGTTGTTATTCTTGTAAACCATGTCTAATGTTTCGGTAGATGTATTAATGTTGTATTGTTATATCATTTTGTGATGTAAACTCTTGTAGTATTAAAATGATTCTGAGATATTTAGATGTAAAGGTTGAAAGTTTTGGGAACGAGAATAGTTTGTAATAGAAAATTTTAATTTTTCTGTAAATTTTAATGGTTGTATTATCATTTAATGATGTAAAATTAGAGGTTGAATGTATTATTAACGACTGAAATCGAGAATTAAATTGTATAAATTTTGGGGTCGTTACATAGTATATATATGAAACATTTTGATCATACACAGTGTTAGCATGTACTGACAAAATAAACCGTTAATACTGTATAGAAAAGTAAACAGTTATGATATCTACAGGGCAGAAAGAGTTCTGCCCGTTTTACCCTTGTCAACCAATGCAAGGAGTGTTGTTCCAATTGGCAAGGGAAAAGTCCGTGTGGACCGCAGTGATGGAGGAGTTATCATCGTCCTCCTTCTCCCGAATGATGGCCATTATATCTGGGCAATCATCGTCTGGGGTATATCTGTTTGTATGTTCGTTATGAACGATGATGCGTATGCCGGACATCATTCAGATGACGTCTTGCTTAATTCTTTGTTTCTCCTCTTCCACTACGGGGTTTGAAACAAAGACTTCTTTCTCCTTCACCGGTACTGGCTTGGGAAATAACATGGCCATTACGTTGGCTGGCACCTTTACAGGAGGTTGTGCGGACTCAGAGTTTGCTGGCAAAAATAAACACTGCATAGTTGAAGCTGAAGGAATCTGCTGATGCTTATGAGGATTCCTATGACTAGAACTGGCAGAATAGCCTAGTCCAACTGTTCCAGTTTGCTTGGTTAATTGAATCGGGTACTTGATACCCTGGCGATCTTTACCCAGCCCTTGTCCCAGCTGATAACCCAAGGATATCATTTCTTGAGTAGCTGCCATCACTTCGTCCGAAATCTTAGGTTCGGGAAATGGCGTTCCAATAGCATGGTATTAGGTATTGCTTACTTCCAAGGCATGAAAACTGACCGGTTCAACATCTGCATTAGCGTTGATGAATGGCATGTCCCCGTGTTGAGGAGATTCTGGTTCAGCGTTGACCGTGACCAGGCTATTGTTGATAATGTATTTCAGTTGCTAATGAAGGGTGGAGGGGACTACCCCTGCCATATGAATCCACGGTCGTCCCAAGAACAGGTTGTATCCCGAATCTATCTTGAGTACATGAAAAGATACGCAGAATGTATGGGGACCAATTTCGATTGGCAGTTCAATTAATCGACCGAATTCCAGCGGGCTCCGTCGAAAGCCTTGATGATAGTATGGCTATTCCGAATTCGGTTGAGATTGATATTCATCTTTACCAAGGTAGCGTATAGACAGATATTTAGAGATGAACCTCCATCTATCAAGACTCCAGCTAGCATGTATCCGAAGGACAAGACAGCAATGTGCAATGGTTTGCAATAACCAGTCCCCTCGGGCGGTATGTCATCATCAGTGAAGAATATCACATTGTCGTTGAAAATGTGATCAACCGGATGCTGAAATTTTTCTGTATCAACTGATGTTGGTAGATAGGCTTCTTCTAAAACCTTCAGCAAGATCATCTGGTGATCCTCGGAAGTTAGGACCAAGTCCAAAATTGATATTTGATGTGGAGCTTCTCTTAAGCTTAAAACCACCTTGGCTTCGTTATGACCCATAGTGCAGAGGAATTTTTCAATCTTCTCTATGGGTATTTTCCCCTTTAATTTGATGGTAGGCTTCATCACCTGTTGGGGAAGATATAGTGGATTTTCCTTCGACACTGTAGCAG
Organism: Panax quinquefolius; assembly: GCA_020205615.1. Classification (NCBI taxonomy): domain Eukaryota; kingdom Viridiplantae; phylum Streptophyta; class Magnoliopsida; order Apiales; family Araliaceae; genus Panax; species Panax quinquefolius. Next base: position 10,096,861 of record CM035170.1, on the reverse strand, counting down.
TGGTATGTGAGGTGGATCCTTCACCTTCTCCATAATTCCACAGAACCTTGCGCAAGCTAACAATAGGATATTGTGCTCTGTACGATAAGTTGATTGGCTCGCGAGCGGCCACTTTCAAAGGATTGTTGATTCCCTTGAGTTGAATTATTGGCATTGTAAGTGATTTGTTAGCCCCATCAATTTCAGTGGATATGACTGCTACCAAACTCTTCCACTTAGTAGGACATGTATTCTCACTTGCACGTAACACAGTATCATCGTCCGCTAGGTGCGGGACACACCACATCAATTAGATTTTGGATGAGGTGGTATGAGTGCCCAACATTCTTCGTCTTTGTGATTGCGAGAATGGGAGTGATATATTGACATACTCCATCAGAATTGTACCGTCTTGAACGGGGGTTAATTGGAGGTAGAAGGGAACTAATCCTTCCTTCATTGATTAACATCTGAAGGATTTCCTCCATAGGTTGGCCCAAATATGTGAATTCCCTTTTGTTGGCAAAATCCCGACGGGCATTGGCATTTGCTCTCTTTATCACTTTGTCTTCTAGCATTTCATTTTCTGAAAGTGACGAGGGAATATTCATGCAAGAGGTAGGAGACTGGCATGCTCCTGGCTGACTAACTGGCGTGTCACTTGATGTTGATAAGTCACCAGTTCTGCCAATTGCTCACTTTGCTTGCATAGAGCTTCCATCTTTCATTCCATTGTGAACTGGAACTTGGCACAATCCCATTTGTTCACTCCGTCTTTGAAGGTCTGGGATGATTCGCCATTGAAATTGGAACTTTGTCCATTTCTCCAATTGATCATGTTGATCTCTTCTTCTTTGTGTTGAGGAAGAGGGTTGTCTTGAACGTGAGGCTGATCTGGTTTGGTGACCACAATTTCCCCGTTGTCTATCAGGTCTTGGATTTTGTGTTTCAAGGCCCAATAATCTTGAGTATCATGTCCGGGTGCCCTGGCATGATATGCACATTTTTTAGCAGCATTGAAACCCCTTCCATTAGGGTTGGCTGGTGGAAGAAGATGCGTAATTTTCTTCTGTGTTATCAGAAGAGTGAGAATGTTCTCGAGGGTGTCCTCTAAGGGTGTGAACACTCGAGGGCATTTGACTTCTCCACCTTTTGGTACTGGAGGATTCGAAGACTGAGATTGAAAGGGAGTGTAGTTTCTCTTTTGAATAGGCATGTTCTGATTGCCTCTTTGACCCTGTAGTATCAGGGAAACATCTTCCTCTTTCTTCTTATGGACCCTCCGGAGGTTGTTTCCATAATTTCTGGATTAGATGTGATCAACAACAGCTTTGAGGGCAGCTAGGTCTTGAAACTTTCCTGACTTCACTATCATCTCAGTCATCTCCCCGTGTTTAATTATTTCAGAAAATGGCTTACCGATGCCGACTAACACTCTCTCATAGAAAGGAGCTTCTTGTATGTCTATGAAGGTCATTACCATTTTTGATTCTGTCATGGAAGGAATAACTTGGGCAGCCAGACATCTCCACCTTTGAGCATACTCTCTGAAAGACTCGTTAGACTGTTTCTTGATCTTGGTAATTTGATACCGATCAGGAGCCATCTGAGACTGAAAGCTATATTAAGTAAGGAAGGCGTGTGCTAGCTCTTCCCAGCTATGGATCTTTGAATTGTCTATTCTTGTGTACCACGAACGGGCTTCTCCAGTTAGACTCTTCTGGAACAGTTGCATTTTGAGTTTTTCGTCCTCTGCATAAGATCCAAGTTCTCCAATGAACACCTTTAAATGTGTGTACGGATCTCCTAACCCATCATATTTTTAAAAGTTAGGAGTTTTAAATTTTTCTGGATAATGAACACCAGGGAATATACAAAGGTCAGCATATGAAACACTCCCGTGTGCTCCAATTCCTTTGATAGCACGAAGGGTCTCTTCCATTTGGAGGACTTTTTTTTTTATTTCACCGGTGTTTGGATCTCCAGTGGGATGGGCAACATCATGAGTTTTGTTGGTCGTATCCAATTGCAGTTCAGGTATTGTAATGACCTGGTTTCCCCCTTGTGTAGAGGATTCAGCATGTACGGGTATTTTTTGACCTTGAGTAGATTGGTGTAGTTCTTTGAGTAAAACAGCCAAATTTGTAATTTATTTGCTTAATCCGTCAAATTCTTTACGAGAAACTGGATTAAGGTCAGTCTGGTCAGATGACGACATGATTGACTGTAGGCCTGTAGCCTTTTTGGATTTTGACCGGGTAGTAGGTCCAATTGGTTCCCTGTGAAAGACTTGCATAGTTTAGTCTTTAGGGAATGTATATAATAACATGCTATGTGATGTGTCCATTTTAGGAATTTTATCCTGTAAAACGGATGTCAACTGTTTGGTAATACAGAATAGCATGTTATGTATGTGTACACATTTCTTCATATTTCTCATTACATGGAGATATATATGGAATGTAATTACAAGTAATTGAAATGAGAGAGCATGAAGAGACTTTCCTCCGTTTTGGGTTTATCAGAGACTGACCTATCTTAGGTTACTCTCGCGGCTTTTTGGCATGAAGGTTACCAAATCATCGCAATTACTCAACGGGAAGTTAATCCGGTCTTTCAACTGGAGCGAATTTGGGTGGTGCCTTTCCTGAGCCTCGGGGAATTAGTCTTCCCATGAGTCCATTAATCAAACACCGACGGGATAGCCTCCTGGTGGAGGGACCACACAACATACATTCACATACATCGCGTTTCACCGTATGGAAATGATGACATGTGCGAAACACTAATATCACAAGCAGATATGGTGCGAAGCACTAAGTGCAATAAGTAAATGCATTCGTACACATTCATCATAAATGTAAATGCAACATCCACACACAAGCAGATAACAATTTTGAAAAGATTGTAATAGCGGCTTAAGTCCTCTTACTGGTTCCCCAGCAGAGTCGCCACCTGTCGACTTCGGGATTTTTAAATGTCCCTTTCCGTTACTTGTTCTTTGGTGTTCTCATTTTAGGTGAGATTTGTTTGAAAAACAAGTGAAAAGGTCCCACATGTATCATTGTCGACGATTGATTTATTAAGAATCACCAGTTGGTTTTTAAATGGTTGTACCAACACAACCTAGAAAAGGTTTGCACATTGACCCGGTGATGTGACAACTTCGCTAAGCGGGTCAATGAAACAAAAAGATTTATTAGGTCAGGGGACTTGATTATGCGGAGGAATGTGTTAGGCACTTCAGACATCCGTGTTACCACGGTGACCGCCTCTTTTCAAGAAACGATTATCTGAATGTGTGTGGGGGGGGGGGGGTCAATGTGCTGTTATTTAGAAGTAGTGTGAGGCCTCGTTCGTACCTATATACACAGGGTTTGAATTTATGTAAAAATTCAGTTTTTAACAAGATATAGCAATGATGTTTTATAAAAATTGTTTTTCAAACCTTGATGCTCAATAGTAATTGAGACCTTTTACACTTCCATTTTATTAAGTGTTCGGCTGGATTGATTTTATTTTATAGATGCGAGGCATCCATAAGAAAATAATGTACAAAAAAATTGTCGAATTCCTCATGGGTATCGAAACCATCGATTTAAATCAGAGAACCATGCAGAATAATTTACAAAGTCGCTTATAAATTTGAAAATGTCCATCTCGAGAACCGAATCTAGATTCAATAAGTGAATCTGTAATCACATGATTCTAAAAGCATATGATATCATAATTTGTGTGAAAGCAATAAGCAGGTATATATATAAAAGCTGTAAATATATATATACAGACATGATCACCAACCATGAAGCATCTCCATGGGGGATCAAAAATATAAATAAAGCTGTAAAAGCTATCAACCACCACGATATAAAACTCAAAAGGACAAAATGTAAATAAAGTCATATAAAGCAATCAAGCGCCACTTAAGTGAACTCCAAGCAAGACCAAATGTAAAGAAAGTCAGAAGCGATCAACCACCACGTAAGTAAACTCGTGTGGGACGAATATATATATATATATATATAAGCGATAAAACACAGGATGTAAAATCGAGCTCATCGAGCGAGTTCGACAAGATTCATATATATATATATATATATATATAAGCGAGTAAAACGATCGGATGTAAAATCTGTGCTCATCGAACGAGTTGACAATGATATATATATATATAAATATATATATATATATATATATATATATATATATATAAAAGCGAGTAAACGCATATACCGGATATAAAATCTGTGCTCATCGAACAAAGTCCGACACACGCTAATATATATATACATGTGTGTATATATATATATATATAAGCAAATAAACGCTCTGCATCAAGTTCAGGCTCAATCGAGGCATAACTCGATAATGTTAGTCATATATATATATATATATATATATATATATATATATATATATATACAAATGAAATAAAATCATGCATCAAGTGGGGCAAACACACGCAACACGACTCTCAATGTGAAGAAGGGTGTGTGCAAAGATGAAAGAAAGACTTTAAAGTGTGTGAGAAGGCTTACGAGGTAATGTGATGGTGCCAACTTGGATCAAACAAGATTTATAAATAGTGGATGTGATGAAAGTTTCTCTAACGGAGTTTCCACAGATAGGTCAAAGTCTAATTTCTCCGAGTCAAGTTTAAACGTTGAGCACAAGGGAGAGATAAATGAATGGGTAGCACCCCAGATCAAGTAATGTATAAACTTCGCATGAATTTATGATTATCTTACCCGTGATCACCTCGTTTGGGTTCCTCGCGATGTTGACGATCACGACAAACGCTTCTTCCAAGAACCGTTGACTTTGACTTTTTCGGGAAAGCCTTTTGAGTCACCATCCCATTGGACTTGGTTTCGCTTACAAAGGCAATCTCGAGCGATATGTCCTTCCTTTCCACAGCTTATAACATACCTTACAACTTTGTTGTGGGCGGTTTAATGATATGTCCTTCTTTTCCGTGACTTATAAGATATGACCGGTGGTCGTTCTCCTCCCTTGGAACTAGTTGCTACTGGTGCTGACGTCTTCACATTGTCATTGTTGAATCTCCTCTTTTTAAAATCTCCCCCCGAGTCGCTTCTTATATTTTCATGGCCACGATTACCACCAGAGTGGTTACCTTTTTATAAGAATGTTTTCTTCCCATTGGTTTTCATTATTCCGATGACTACTGCCACCGGTATGACCCTGGTTATGGTCCCTTGGTTGAACGTACTCGCTATCTCGCTCTAATAATTGAGCCCTGTTGATAACATCTGAATATAAAGAAAATTTATGAGAGATAAGATATCTTTGAATCTCGGGTTTTAAACCTCTCGTAAACATCCTCGTCATTCGTTCCTCATTCTCTACCAAATGAGGTACAAACTGGATAACTCGCGAACTTCGCCTCGATTGGGACAATCATGTTGTTTTGTTCTAGTCTAATAAACTCTACCTCCTTCATATGCCGAATACTTTCAGGAAAGTATTTTTTGTTGACAAGTTTCTGAAATGTTTCCCAAGACATGCAGAGTGCGGTAGGCTGGGTACGTTTCACAGACTCCCACCAGTAATCTGCCTCACCACGGAACATAAAGGTGGTGAATGGAACCTTCTGTTCCTCCATGCATCCCAAGACATCGAATATCTTGGTAATTTCGTTGACCCACGTTTCCGCCATGATCGGATCCGGCTTTCCCTTAAATTCTAGTGGTCCCAACTCTTTGAACTGCTTGGCCATGACAAGCCGCGTGTTGCTATCATTTCCACCCGTATTTTGTACACGAGTCTCCCTCGTCTGGTTTTGCATGAACTGCAAAAAGCTCTTAAACATCCCGTCATTCATCGTCTGCTCAGCGGTGTTGTTTACAGGAGGAATATTGCCTCCCTTGGAACTAGTTGCTACTGGTGCTGACGTCTTCACATTGTCATTGTTGAATCTCCTCTTTTTAAAATCTCCCCCCGAGTCGCTTCTTCTATTTTCATGGCCACGATTACCACCAGAGTGGTTACCGCTTTTGTCTGAATGTTTTCTTCCCCGCTGGTTTTCATTATTCCGATGACTACTGCCACCGGTATGACCCTGGTTATGGTCCCTTGGTTATGATCGGATCCGGCTTTCCCTTAAATTCTAGTTGTCCCAACTCTTTGAACTGCTTGGCCATGACAATGGCGTGTTGCTATCATTTCCACCAGTATTTTGTACACGAGTCTCCTCACTCGGTTTTGCATGAATCGCAAAAAGCTCTTAAACATCCCGTCATTCATCGTCTTTCGGTGATTGTTGTTTACGGAGGAATATTGCCTTCTGTTGCACGCCCCTCAGGTGGTGATTAAAGGTGTTTCCACGTTCTCATTAACTCCACCGTTAATATTCTCATTGCCATTCTTAATCATCGCCATAAAACAAGGGTTAATTAAACAAATTAACATATCACATATTAACCATATACTTAATGACCAACAAATAAGCTTAGGTATGACATACTAGCGAAGGATTACTCGTCTCTCCCTCCTAGTACTATTCCCCGATCTCCGCCAGAGACTATATCCCTAAGCTCGATATTAACCGTGGACGCCCCCAAAATGTATATAACACCCATTTCGAGTCGTCAAAATACATGGTACGTAAACAACTACAACTTTATTAATACAACATAAAAAGCGTGAGTTTAAATATAAATATTGTCATCTAGACAATATCCACACTCAAATAAGTCCTCATTTCAATTATTGATACATTATTTTACAAAAATGGTGAGGACTACTAAAATAACTTCTAGAACCATCATTCCATATTCCCGACTAGTACTCGCATTACATTCTCGCCTCCCGAGAAGAAAAATGGAACAAAAGGAAAAGGGTGAGCTCAACTAGCCCAGTAAAGAACATTATGACTAAGATAATACAGAACAAATTATCGTTAGTCTTCAACAGGGAAAAATCTAATAGAATACAATAGACAACAAGTTTTAAATCAATATTCGCAGCATTGAAATAATAATTCATTAGAAGAGTTAAGTAGAGAATGAAATCTACTATCTTTTATATATGAATATAAAAGTTCATCGCTCATCTTTTATCCCCGTAACATCAATCAATATATATCCGGAATCAAATATTCATCTTTGCACTACTGAGCCAAAGATATTCATCGATTGGTCATGTTCATCTAAACACTGTTCATCTTTGCACTACGGGCCAAAGATATTCATCAAAAAATCATTCATCTTTTGCACTACTGGGCCAAAGATATTGAGAATATCATCATTTTAGGGTGAGGATGATGATGAAAATATTTTAAAGAAAAGCGAATCCAAAGTGAAACAAAAGAATAAGTATTAAGGATTCATACTTTAAATAACCCAAGTTCGAAAATACTTCATAAATAACCAGAGTGGAGTAAAATTCAAGAATGAAGACCAAAACATAGATCCAAACAAAGATAGGAACTATAATAGACAATCTTGGACATAGAAAAGAAAATTTAATTTTTTCTGTGAATAGTGTCGTATTCGTGAATAGTGTCGTATACATGAATAGTGCCGTATACGTGAATAGTAACTCCAACACCAAAAGATAGAAATTTCACAAAAAAACACCATCATACTTCGTGAATAGTACTCGTGAATAGTAACTCGTGAATAGTAACTCATGAATAGTAACTCGTGAATAGTAACTCGTGAATAGTAACCACAACATGAAAAGTTCCAAATTTGATAAAAAATTTCCAACCAATATTTCGGCATAATGATATTGAAGAAATAATATCATTTTCGAATAAAATAACATCCCTTACCTCAGAAAAAATAGTACTTCTGACTGGAATACTAGATATAGTGCTGAAAGAACTTGCACCGTATAGCAATACTCAAAGTACTAAAATACTCACAAAATATGCTCGATATTATAGAGAGAGAAAGAGAGAGAAAATTGTAGTTTCTAGTGTGATTTTCAATTCTAACCTAAGCACCCTATTTATAGGAAAATGCTTAGAACACCAAAGCAGAAAATTTAATATAATAATAATAATATATATATAAATTTTCTACGCCCAATATTTCAGTCAAAGATCAGCCACTTAAGTAGCCTACATCACAAAAAAAACGTTTTTGTAAATTAAAATATTTAAAACTTTCAAAAATCAATTATTTCGGAACTTCAATAATTCATAATAAATAGTCCTTTTATCAAAAAATTCGAATCCCATAAGTTTTTATAGGAAATTCAATTCTCTACAACTTTGCAGAAGAAAGTTTTTCCAAATTCCAAACAGAAATTGGAAAGAAATCCATAAAGCAGACGATTTTACTGTGCTATAATCAAATTCGATTCAAGAAATGGTCCCACAGACATGTTTAACATGTTTTAAACAACTTTTGCAACAAAAATACTCTTTCTCCTCATATACTCATATATCCCACATTCATTGTAAAAAATATCATCATTATTATATAATATAATAAAATATTATTTTATCAGAAAAGATAAAATATCAATTTTTAACAATTGTCACTTTAAAAATTTTCTCCATCTATAACCACATAAAATTAATATTTTCCTCATCATATAAATCAATAATTAATTATTCACAAATAATATTACAGAATCACAGTACTGGCAACCAGGCCGTTCCTAGGAAAGATGGGGCTTTTCAATAAGGATTTCTCATCTTCTTGGTAGTGCAATTAGATGACCAAACCTCTCCTTAGAGCAGAACTTTCTAGACATTGCCAATAATGTTTTCTAATAATATTATTAGGATAATATGAATTATTGCTCGATAATGGAAAATCTTGTGTAGTGAGAATTATTGAAACAACGGTAATATAAAATATCAACGCGAAGAATTATTGAATCGATAAAATAAAATACTAAATAAAGAATTCATCGTAACAATTATTCGTAGTAGTGCCTTCTTACGTAAGAATCAATAATTGGTGCAATACTGGTGTCTACTCTTGTCTGGCAACAAGCGTATTCTTGTATTTTAACCACGGGTATTCCAACAAGATTAATTGGTAACCACTACTGTAGTTATTTATAAATAACTTATACTTGTCATTTTCTTCATCCAATCGCTTTTCAAGTTATGGGGCCCACAAATGATCTGCTTGCCGTCGTCATACGAATATTCCCGACAAAGAAGAATATTCCACGACCAAACGAATATTCCCCGACAACAATGAATATTTTATAACCACCTACTTATTTTTTAAAATATATGCGCATTTTACCCATAACTAACCACATTAATCAATTCTACCCTTACTATTTCAAAATAATAAATAGAGGAAATTAAATTTCATTTATTAATAATTTGGGGTCTTACAATATAGGACCTATTTTGAACCGCCATTATCGAGACTTGTACAGTGGCATGGGATTAGAGTTTTTACGAAGTCATTGAAGATAGGACGTTGCCCTCCGATCTTCAAGCTTCAAATTCTATCCGTTACCCCGCACAATAGTCACTCGGGATTGGTTTTCCTTGATTCTTGTGGGACATCGTCGTGTAGAGATGTGTGTATAAAATGTTGAGATGACGTGAAGTGGCATCGCGTTGGCAAGATGACGAGGTTGCCCCTTACCGGTGTTATCGCCGGTTTGGGCTGATAAAGTAGACGTTGCATAGGGATTCGCTGAGATTGGACTGCTGCAAGTGTTGAAAGTCCTCAGTGTTAACTCTGAGGTGTGCCAGTCCTCCCGGTGTTATCTCCGGGTTTGGTACTGGGTGTCTCGTTATGAGCGCCGAGATTAAAGCTGGTTGCATTTGAAACAAGCATTTTCTGGGTTATCGTCGGAACTGCATTCGTTAGGGTTATCACCAAGGTTGGTAGCTATTCCCATGATTGAGACTGAGACTGGATACCTCGGGGTTATCTCCGAGATTAATCGGTCTTCTCTGGTGTATGTTCCGGTATTGGATCTGTACGCCTCGGGGTTATCTACGAGGTTGGAATGGTTACTCCCGGTGTGTGTTCCGGGGTTGATGCTGAACTTTCGGTAGTATTCGGAATGGATATGAACTATCTTCCAGGGTTCTCTCTTGAAAGACGAATCTGTCCTCCTGCAAGGTTAGTGACATGTGTACAGAAAATTTTGAGTGTCTACATCACCCACAATTATAAATATATATCAAATCAACATCTAACTATTCAAAATATTAATTAGAGAAAATTAAATCTTTATTCATGAAAAGTTGGGGTCTTACAATAAGTTCTCAATACAATTATATATTGTCATGTTGTTTTATAATGTATTGAGAAACTTCAAAAATCACAGACTATCACTCTATTCCCTTGTTATCTCCATTCGACCCAGCTACACTCTTATTACCTGAAAGAAATTGTGAAGCAAAAGGGTGAGCACAATAGCCCATTAAAGAGTATTATGAATAAAGATAATTAAATTATCAATGCATTCGTTAGTAATAAATCAGATATTTAGAATATATGGTAGATGATTACAGTGTTCAACCATAATTGCAGTGGAATTAACAATCCATTAGAAGAGTCAAATAGAACATAATATCTACTATCTTCTCTAAATTAAAAGTCTATCATTAATATTTTATTCCTGTAATACCTATCAACAGTTCTTTGTTGTACTCAAGACAGAGAAAACTTTAATCACCTGACTTCACCTGAACCACCAAAGATTATAGTTAAATTCACAATTTAAGTTTATAATAATGTAAAAATATATATCCTTGGCACAAAGGCTAAAGAAACTCAATAATCATATCGTCTTTACACCCTACACCAAAGACATTTAACTGTAACAAAAACGGTCATGATCATACCAATCAATTATCTATCTTTGCACTACGGGCTAAAGATATTCAATTGTAATATCAATGGTCAACAGTTCATCTTTGCACTACAGGCCAAAAGATATACAACTGTAAAATCAATAATCAACAGTCAATCTTTGCGCTGTGGGTCAAAGACATACAACTGTAAAATCAATAATCAACAGTTCATCTTTGCACCATGGGCTAAAGACATACAACTTATTATTATTGATTTAATAATATAAAATATTGTGCAGATGATATTGTGACAATAATTGAATCAATAATATGAAATAATATGCAGCAAATACTGTGGCAATTATTAAATACTGAGTGACTTCTTACGTAAGAATCAATAATCAGAGATATTGTGCAATATTGTGTGCTACTATGCAACAACGCGTATTATTTTACTTTTATCATAAGGTATTTCAACAGTTTAACGGTAAAAAAAATTCCGTTACTTTTATAAAAAAGGTTATTTTTGTCTTTTTCTATATTCAATAGTTATTCTGTTGTGGGGTCCACCAATAATTGCACCGTCGTACGAATATTCCCCGACCAAACGAATATTTCCCGACACAACGAATACTTTATGACAACTTACATACTTTGTAAAATTTTCACATATCACCCTTAACATTCAGTTGGTGTGACATCGATGGAAGGTTTCATTCCAATTTAGGCAGTTAGTTGCGACTTGAAGATGGTCATTGAGAACAAATAAAATTAGTTAGAGCCAAGGGTAATTTTTGCATATACTATATCATATTAAATTTATGACTTACGTTTGTGGTTGAAGTGCCAATGCTAATGAGATAACATGTTTAAGGACTAACATGTCTTCGACATCTGGGCGTAGAAGGCTTAAAACTTTTCTTCTTGATCATGGGGGGTAGAGTCAAGCCCGAAGGTGTTCTTTGAGGGTCCGTCCTAGTTCGAGAATATGTTGGTGTCGAGGCCTTTGATATATACCCAGTATGAATGTCACCCTTTATTTCTAGAAGGGGATTTCATCCACATGCGTATATCGGGTTGTTTGTTCAATTAGCAATACCCTGGTTCTTTCGACCAAACTAGGGTGAATATGGATAAGAAGAAGTCTAGGGAGAGTTCGAATCCACATTTTTGAAAGTTGGCTAAAAAGCAAATTAAATGAGTATAAGAGTTCAACACTAATTGTTCAAACTCAATCCCAATAAAGCATATGAATGAAGAGAATATTTCATGAAGAGAGAACCTTACTCCATAACTCAGGGCGTATATGGGAACGATGACTCATTCACCCTTCGAGCATTGATACATTCACTTCGATGAAGTTTGGATCCCAAAGTTTGTATTGATTGAAAATCCGGTATTAAGATCACAGATTGTGGAGAAAGCTATCTGATATGGAAGATCTGATGTTGATATAGGAGTAAGCTTTTTCTGAGAGGTAACATTCCCGAACACCCATTTCACTGTCTTCGATCTCGCTCATCTAAGGTGATGAGGGGTCTTTAGTTATGGGTGAAATAGGGGTTTCGAGGGTGGAATTAATTAACAGTGTTAACGACGACAGACTGGTTAAAGGGAGGGGTATGATGTTATCGATGAAAGCGATTATTTTTTCAGTAAGGTGGTCATGTTGTTTTGGTATATCAATGTTGGTGGTTGGTATCATCGCAATGGATTGTGTTGTGGTTGGGATTGTTTGAGTAGTTGGGGCGGCTACAACAAAGGTTTGGTTGATAGGAAGAATGATATTGACGGGGTATTCACCTGAGATGATGAACGAAGTATTGTCGGCGATAGAAGTGAGCATTATGGTTTGACAAGAAAGGTGGAATATTGGTAGAAGATGACACTTATGCTATCTAAGGAGTTAGATTTTGTTTGAATGTGTGGATGAGAAGTGGCTGTTCAAATGCTTGGCTGAGAAGTTTAAAGGGATAACATATCATACGTTTAACACCCCAACTTTTATTAATAAAGATTAATTTTCTCTAAATATCTTTTTGAATAATAAGGTATTGATTTGATATAATGTTATACTTGTGGGTAATATTTACAAATTTTGCAAAGTAAGCAAGTTGTCATAAAATATACGATTGGTCGGAGAATATTCGTTTTATCAGGGAATATTCATACGACGGCACAATCATTGGTGGATCTCACAACAGAATTACTGTCGGAGTTAGAAAACGACATAAATATCTTTTTATAAAAATAACGGCGAAAGTTTTACCGTTAACTATTAAAATACCCGGTGATAAAAGTATAGTAATACGCGTGGTTGCATAGTAGCACACGGTATTGTGCAATATCTTTGATTATTGATGCTTACATGTGAAGTAACTCAGTTTTGTTCAATTATTGCAATAGTAGTTGATGCATAGTATCTCATATTATTGATTCAATTATTATCACAATATCATCTGCTTAATATTTTATATTATTAAATCAATAATTGAGACAACAAAGTTATTCATATTATTTTTTGCATTTTTAACAATGTTTAGAAAGTTCTGTTGAGAAAATTGGTTTGGTCACCTAATTGCGCGCCAATAAGGAAAAATTCTTATTGGAAAACCCCCTCTTTCCTGAGAATGATCTGGTTGTTAATATTGTGAGTTATAATATTAATGATGAATGTTATTAAAAATGTGTTTTGTGAAGCCCAGTGAATTGTGATAAATAAAGAAGTATTTTATGAAGTATTTGTTGTAAATTTGATTTATTGAATGGACCCCCACTTACCCATTTTTTAAAATCGTTGGGTGAAAGTTATCTCAGTTTTATGTGTGTGTGTGTGTGCATGTGAATGTGAATGTGGGTGAATGTGTCGTAAGGTAAAGGATATATATATATATATATATATATATATATATATATAATAAGTAAAATAGAATATATTATATTTTATTGTGCATAGTGTGTGCAGAGTGTTGTATAGTGCAACATAGTAAAATCAATTTTTTTAATGTTTTAGAAGAATTCGTTCGCCCGTGAATTATTACTTTTGGTCCGTGATTTTTATTTTCAAATAGTATCCTGTCATTCTCCTATAAATAGGATGCTCAGTTTAGAAATGAAAATCACATCAGAATCAGAGAATTCTTCTTCTATAATATTGAACGTATTTCTTTAGAGTTTAAGAAATCTTTGAGTGTAGAAAATAGTGCAAATTTTCTTTAAAAATATCCCCGCTATACCAGTCAGAATTGCTCTCTTTTTGAGGTAAGGGGTATTATTTATTTAATATTCGCTTACGATATTATTTTTCGTATTCGTAAGGAATATTATTTTCGTTCAATATTCGTAAGGAATATTATCTTCGTTCAATATTCGTAGGAATATTATTTTCGTTCAACAGTCTTAAGGGATATTATTTTAATTCAATATTCGTAAGAAATAATATTTTCTTCCATACTTTGTAGTATGTAAGTAATATTATTTTGTTTCAGATTCTGAATTCTACACTCATATTGATACGTATTGCTTTTATACTCCTTGAAATTAGTAGAATATCCTTGAAATTTGTACTTCATCTAGTATCTTTTCACAAGAATATTTTTCTGAACATTTTTGTTAAATTTTAATCTTTTTATGTCGGGGTACTATTCATATGGTACTATTCACTCAGGTACTATTCACCCTGGGTACTATTCATGACAAAAATTAATTTCTTTTCTGTCCAAATTATTTTTGATACAATATTATTCTTGAATTTTACTCCACAAAGCAGTATCATGTTGACAATTTAGACATTATTGAATTCTGGATAAATTGAATTATAAATCTTTAAAATTTATCCTAACTTTCACTTTATTGAATTCTTATATAATTATCATCATCCTCATGCTTATATTGTGATGAAAGTCATATTTGGCCCGTAGTGCATAGATGGAATGTTGATTGGTATGATTATGACTATGTATCGGTATAATCATGACCTGTAATGTTACAAATGATGTGGTAAAAGTCCTCATTGGCCCGTAGTGCATTGATGGACAGTTGTTGGCATGATCATGACCACTGGTGATAATAACGAATATCATTGGCTCGTAGTGCATGAATAATTTGTGGATGTGATAATAATGAATATCATTGGCCCGTAGTGCATGGATAATTCATGGATGTGATACTAACGAATATCATTGGCCCGTAGTGCATGGATAATTCGATGATGTGGATTATTTATTGAGCTGTGTTACAGTGATAAAATATTGATGATGAACTTTTAAATCATAGAAGATAGTCGATATTATGCTCTACTTAACTCTTCTAATATTTTGCTTGTTCCGCTGCAGTTAGACTTGTAGAAGAATGAAATTAGTTCAAAGAGTATGTGACGAATGTTTTAAAATGATATTATTGTTCAAGCTGATTCATAACCTTTGTTCGGTTATTGAAGTCTTAAAAGAATGTTTAGATTCTTGAAGTTGTTTGTTCAAGTGCTATGACTTGTTGGGCAATTGAATGCTCACACTTGTTTAAAATAAAAACATTTTCAGCGAACGATGTTAGAAAGAACTTAAGGATCCCGTAAAGATCAAGTCGACGGTATCGGGCGATTTAAGTTTCATTCAAGATGTGAATGAGCGTGAAGAACAAGCCAAGACTTGTAATGTAGAATAGTGTAATTAAACTATAGACTAGTTTAATGAACTGTTATGTATCCTTTGTAGCGGATGAAAGTCACTCTTATAAGATGTAAAGAATTAATAATTTAATTATCATTATTTGTAATGGATAAGGTTATAAGGTATTAGAACCTGGGATTTGAGAATGTATGTTGTTATATTTAGCTATATAATGATGTATGTTTGGAAAGAGATGGAATCGTGACGTACGGATTTTGGGTGAGAAAATAGACCGAATTTTGGGGCATTACAAGTTGGTATCAGAGCTGATAGGTTATAAACCTTAGGTATGAGTACCTAAGGCTATAATCGTTGAGAGAAGGATAAGAAAATCGTTGAGTTAAACGATTCAGGAAGATGATCACCACGTGATCATAGTAAATCGTAATAATAGTTGTTATGTTAAACGATGGATGATTTATAGCTAATGCTATAAGTGAATGGTACTATAAATTAGTACGGGAAGAAGAACTCAGCTTGAGTTGTAAAGGTTAGCATACGAATTAAAGAAAATTAGTATTACGTAAAGAGAAAGTAAGAAGTTCTAAGATTTCGATTGAGGACTCATGTGATAGCTGAGTTGTATGAACCTTTGTATGGGCAGAGGTTTGTGCTTCGGTATAACAACTATTTACCTCATTATAGTGATAATCATTGGAATAGTATGTCGCGCTATCAATATGTATATGACGAGAAGGTGAATCTTTTCTCATGTATATACTTGATAGGTAGAGAATGTTAAGATAAGTGCGAGTTCTTGAAACTCATACTTATGAAAAGTTTGTGACTCGTAGTTATATATATGCTATGTTTCTGAGCCCTAAGAATATGGATAGTCCTTGATTTATTCTTGGATTACATATTGCGAAGGCAAGTTCTTAAACACATATGGTTGTGGAAAGTTCCTAAACACATAAAGTGTGGTAAGTCGATGGACTATACTAAGGTATAGGATTGTTTAGACTGAAAGTAAGTATTTTCAGTAGACTTAGCATTGAAGGTGCTAGAGAAGATTCAGTATTGTCACAAGTAAGACAATGAAGGAAGATGGAGAAATAGGATATTCCAAGTTATCTAGCTATGTTAGATTTCAAAATTTATTGAAATCGTGCTTATGTGTGCGGTTGAAAATGAAATAATTGGTTCAAATTTTGGAACCAATAGATTTTAAAAGAAATATTCTTGGTATGTCTATGCTAATTGTTTCGGCTAGACAGAAATTGATTTGAAATATCAAAATGAATTTTATAGCATCAGTGCATTTGATGAAATGATGGTAAAAGGATGGAGTTATTAATGCAATTGAACCATGTTTTGGATGTGATCTTAGGATCAACAACCCGCTATGGTATGATGTATAATGACGAAGTCATAAACTAACAAAGTCCTCAATGTACTGTAAAAAGTGCGGTATCATGACGTCATGCAACGTTTTGATGTATTATAAAAGAATTTAAAAGAAGTAGTCGATGTCAATTGATTTGACTAGACGAATGTTTCAAGTTGATGCCCAATTTATTGGTATGGTCTAAGCTATTTGATTTGGCTAGACAAATGGTATGTCATGTTATAAGAAAATCAAGCTTTCTTTGAAGAGTTATGTTGAACCAAATTGTTTTGGTGCAAAATCTAATGATTAAGTTTGAGGTGAACATACCCTGAAATGGGGTTATACGATGGGTTGATCGCCTACGTATGGAAGAGGTAGTTTACATTCTTGGTGATTATAAACTGACCGTGGTAGAAAGATTTATGGCGAAATGCTGTTAAACCTAGTAAGAGTTCATGGTCGATTTGACCCCTCAGCAAAAATGAAATGTTTTAAAGGAATCCTTATGTTCCTCATTATTCATTCTACTTCGTAATTCTTGATAAGTTATGAAGATTAGGGAATGTTTGAAAGATAAGAACTTCTTTGAAGAGAAGTTGAGAAAAAGATTAAGCTAAAATTTTGAGGACGAAATTCTGTGAAGAAGGGGAGAATATGAGGACCCGGGTAAGGGTTTGGTTTTAAGAAATTCCAAGGATGGAATTTTTATAAGGAGAGAAGAATGTGACAACCCAAAAATTCGGTTTGTCCAGAATTTAAGTTTAAAGAATAAGTTATTAATAAAATGAATTTTTATTAATAATATTATGTGCTATGTGTTTATTAATCGTTCTAGAACCTAGGATGATTATAATACGAGAGGATTCTGGCTACAAGCTAGACTGAACGAGTAAGAATTTTCAAGACAAAAATAAAATATTTTCGGGAACAAAAATATTTCTGGGGAAAAAGTCGAAATAGGCATTATATACCCGACGAAACCTAAGGGTTAGGGTTTAAATAACCTAAGCCTTTCCGAGAGTTCGGTATGTCGAAATGACATTCCGTCGAAAGATTTGACGATAATATATCGTAAAAAGTTAAGTAAGCGATAAAAGTTTTCTCAAAAAACGTGCAAAAATTGAACGAAATAAAAACGACGAAAAGTATTGTCATGTACTTTTTATTCGTTTAACTACGTTAGGGGAAAACGTGAAGAAAAACGCTTAATGTCAAAAAGTGTTTTTCAGTTTTTCAGAGTTCCGAAGAATGCGTAAAAGTTAGGCTGTAGAGGAAAGACGAAATATCCAAAAATATTTGGATTCCGAGAATCGCAGTTTTTCAAACTGTCGGACGAATTTCGCAAGACGAAAGCACAAAGCTTCCAAGGGAAGCTTCATGAATAATAAGGAGGTGGCTTAAGGAGGTGTGAATAGTAAGGAGGTTGGGGTGAAATGACTAAAATGCCCCTAGCCTTGAAAATCTATAAAAGGTGAACTTTAGCTCATTTGTTGGTTAATGAAATTTTTTCCAACACTTGAGAGAGAGAGAGAGTTCGGATGAAGAGAAAGAAGAAGAGGAAAAGCTAGCCCGAGTGCACACTTTGTCCAACGAAGGAAGATTAAAGGAGAGAGGTAATCCGAAACCAAAACCTAAGTGAATTTTCTTTAATTTTTATATGTTAAAAATATAGCTTAACGAGAATAAGAAGTAAAATATGTTAAGAATGATTTCATATGGTTGAAATAATGAGAAAATGAAGAAATAAGAATTAGAAGTTTAGTTTATAAACTTCTTAGGGAAGTATAAGATTCATAATGAATTTGAACGATCCGAATGTATCATATGAATTATTCGGTGAAATTAGTAAGGAATGATGTTTTATAACATCAAATTCCAAGGAAAAGTGAAATCGTAATCAAAATATCGATTAAAAATGAAGAACGAATGAAGAACGCGAAGAACACGCGAAGAACATGAAGAACGTTGTTGATGAACAAATTTAAAACCATCGTAGTATAATTATTGCCGATGGAGAAGTTTAAAACCATCGTGTATAAGTTAGTTGCTTATTGATTGGTTAGGAACGGTAGAAACGTTCATGAAGAACGGATTGAACTTAGCTATAACGAAGTTATGGAGAAAATTTCATAAAAGATGAACGAGAAATAGAAAGTGTGTAAATGAACCTGAATGAGTAGGGTTTCATAAGAAAGTAAGAGAACGTAGAAAACATGAGTCGTGGACTCAAGAACGAGCGAGTTCCGAGTTCGGATGACCAAATTACGGACGAACGGACGAAGAACGTTAATAACATAAAACGATCGAGTAATGAAATTTAAGCCAACCAAATAGCATGTTAACGGATACAAAATAAATTTATGTCTGGGGGAAATTGAAGTACGTAAGATAAGGAATAAAATGGCTTTGGAATGACCTCGTTCCGAGTTATAATGAAGAAGTTATGGGATTTCAAAGTAAGTGTCTCAAGCATTTAAAAGACTTAGAAGAAAAGCAAGATCAGAAGGGACCCCCGCCAGGGCAGAAATACTTAATTCATTAGTAGAAGTGAGGCCCGCCGGGGCAGGCTATTTTAGAGTGTAAACCCCGCCGGGGCGGGGGTATGGGAAAGGCCCAGAAAAGAGCTTTTAACTGCTCAACTCTTGGGGAAGTGTAAGGGAAGATAAATAACATATGGTTCGCCTAAAGTAACACTTAATTAAGTGACTTAAACCTTTATTAAAGGTTGACCGCAAAGATTGAACACGATTAAAAGATAAAGTATTTAAACGCTGATTACGTAACCGATATACGGGGACTGTAGTCACGATAAAACGAACATGGGGGATTACTATGATTGTGATTCCTTAGACGTTGAGTGGCAAGGGTGATGTATAACATTCTGATGTTATGATGTCATTATGAAAGTTAAGTGTAAAGCGTTTAGACGTTATGAACGCAACGCTGTTGCGATGAACGATCGGTCTTAGCATACAACGAACCGTATGGCTTCGACGTTAAGAAAGAATAATGAACATGGGGTTCATGGGATGGATAACGATTAAAAGCGATTAATACCTTGAGTAAAGGTTGAATGAGAAATTAAGAGACGAACAACATGAACGCAGAATACGTAAATAATTCTCGTGAATCGTATTCGTGTCGGACGAACGTTCTAAGTATACATTGGTTGTATGACTTAGACGTTAATGAAGGTAGTAAGTAAGATATGATTTATCAAGGAAAGCCATAATGAATGGTATTGAGATTAATGAAAGTTCGAGGGTGAGTCGGATAGAGAATGTTAGAATGAAGTAAGCGTTAAACACTTTAGCCGACGTGAGGGTGAGTGTAAGAGAATATTAAACGGGCAGAACCTATACTCCGTGTATGGTTTTACTGTAAGGTAATCAATAAGGAAGAAACGGAATTAAAGATAATAGTGTATAACGTTAAGAAGCCGAGTTAGTATTTATAACTTGGATAACGTTACGAGTCGAATGAACCGGACGTTGTAAGATACGAATAAGTTCGGATAGGTTGAGATAAATTTAGGTTGTATTACAATTGTAATCTTTGATGGTTGACATACAAGAGATGGGCTAAACAAATCCTTCAGAGAGCGAAGGTATATACGAAACTGGAAACCAATCTAACTCACTGTTATGGGTAGTGTAGATGAGACGGGAACTTATATGTTGGTTATTTATGGGAAACCACTCAGAGTACCATATGGACTACTAGAAAAGACGCGATGTGTACTGAGTCCTAGAAATATTATAATAAGAAGATAAGAATGTAAATCATTAAAGATGATGAATGTATGAATAAGACATCTCCGTATGTCATGAAGCCATAAAGCGGTAGAAGAAAGTTGGTCACGTAAACTTAGATTACAAGAACGTAAACCTTAAGAAGTAAAGTTAAATAAACTAATGAGTAAGTCAAGTAAATGACTAATTGGTGTATGTGTTATTTCCTTATGTTTTATATAGAATTTGGAATGAGCAGTTCAGCGTAAGCTGTAAGACCCCAACTTTTATGAATAAAGATGATTTTTCTATAAATATCATTTTTGAATATTATGGAATGAATTTGATATAATGTTATAGTTGTGGGTAATATTTATAAATTTTGCAAAATAAGCAAGTTGTTATATAATATTCGATTGATCGGGGAATATTTGTTTTAACAGGGAATATTCGTACAATGGCACAATCATTAGTGGACCCCACAACGGAATTATTGTCGGATTGAGAAAACGACAAAAATACTTTATGAAAATAACGACGGAAGTTTTACTGTTAATTGTTGAAACAATCTTAAAGTTAAAAGTACAAGAATATGCATGGTTGCATAAGAGTAATACCAGTAATGATTATTGATGCTTACGTGAGAAGTTACTAAGTTTTGTTCAATTATTGTTACAGTAATTGCTGCATAGTATCTCACGTTATTTGATTCAATTATTGTTAATATTTTATATATTATTAAATCAATAATTGAGACGACAAAGTTATTAATATTATTATTTTCAATATTAACGATGTCTAGAAGTTTTGTCAAGGAGAGGTTTGGTCACCTAATTGCCCGCCAATAAGGAGAAATCCTTATTGGAAATCTCCCTCTTTCCTGGGAACGACCTGGTCGATTAATATTGTGAATTATAATAATGGTGATAAAGTTTATTTTATTATTATTATAAATGTAATAAAACAGAAAACTTTTTATATAAAATAGATTACTTTTTATAAAGTTTTGTTTTATTTGATTATAAATAGAATATACTATTTTATTATGCATAGTACTGCGTATAGTGTTCAGATAGTAAAATCTTTTTATATAAAATGAATACTTTTATAAAGTTATTTGTTTTATTAGATTTTAAATAAAATATATTATATTTTCTTACGCATAAGTGCTCGTGCATAGTGTTTGCAGATAGTAAAAACTTTTTATATAAAATGTAATACTTTTTATAAAGTTTTGTTTTATTTGATTATAAATAGAATATATTATATTTTATCGCATAGATCATGCAAGATAGTATCATTTCCATTCTCCTATAAATAGATGCTTAGTTATAATTGAAAATCACACCAAAAATTCAGAGAATTCTTCTTCTATATTCTTGAACGTATTTCTTTAGAGTTTTAAGAAGTTTTGAGCATAGAAAACAGTATAAGTTTTCTTCAAGAATATCCTCGCCCTACCAGTCGGAATACTCTTCTTTTTAAGGTAAGGGGTATTATTCTTTCGTATTCATGAAGAGAGTTATTTTTTTTCAATACTCGTAAGGGTTGTTATTCCATTCTTTATTATTCTGTTGGAATAACCTGTCTGTGCGGTCTATCGCATGCCTGGTGAAATCTATTGTTATTCCATTCTTTATTATTCTGTTGGAACATCCTATCTGTGCGGATTACGCATGACCTGGTTCCATTCTTTATTATTCTGTTGGAACATCCTGTTTGTACGGATTACGCATGACCTGATTCCATTCTTTATTATTCTGTTGACATCCTGTCTGTGCGGATTACGCATGACCTGGTTCCATTCTTTATTATTCTGTTGGAATATCTTGTTTGTGCGGGTTACGCATGACCTGGTTCCATTCTTTATTATTATGTTGGAATAACCTGTTTGTGCGAATTATGCACGCCTGGTGAATTCTTCTGTTATTCCATTCTTTATTATTCTATTGGAATAATCTGTCTACGTGGATTACCGCATGGCAGTAAAAATCCATTTACGGTTTCATATATTCTATTATACTCAGTTAGTTAAAGTTTTGGATTCTATACTCCATGAAATTAGTGGAATATCCTTGATGTTTGCGCTTCATCCAGTATCTTTTCATGGAAATATTCTTCTTAGCATTCTTGAATTTTACTCCACAAAACAGTGTCATATTGACAATTTGGACGTTATTGAGTTCAGGATAAATTAACTTATAAATCTTTAAAAATTTATCCTTGAACTTGTTTTATTGAATTCTTATATTATTGTCATCATCCTGATGTTTATAATTTGTTGAAAGTCATATGTGGCCTGTAGTGCATAGATGGACTTGGTATGATTATGACCAGAGATTATTAGGTATAATCATGACCGTAATGTTATAAATGATGTGGTAAAAATCCTCATTGGCCGTAGTGCATTTATGGACAGTTGTTGCATGATCACGACCATTAATGAATACACGAATATCCTTGGCCCGTAGTGCATAGATAATTTGTGGTCGTGATACTAATGAATATCCTCGTCAGAAAAGTGTGGATGATGTGGTTTATTTATTGTTTGAGTCTCGCCGATAAAAGTGATGAAAACCTTTTAAATCATTGAAGATAGTAGATTTTATTCTCTACTTGACTCTTCTAATGGATTGCTTATTCCACTACTGATTAAACTTGATGTTTGTTATATTTTATCATTCTAACACTTTGTTGAAGGCTAACGATAAATTATCTCGCATTATCTTAGTCATAATATTTCTTCTTTGGGCTAGTTGAGCTCACCCTTTCTTTCACTTTGTTTCTTCGTGAAATGAGAATATATTTGGGGACGAGTCTGGGAGCGGATCGACGACGGTTCAGATGGTTGTTTTAGTAGTCCTCACTATTCTATAAAATAATGTGATAATAAATGTAATGAGGACTCCATTGAGTGTGGATATTGTCTAGATGACAATATTTGTATTAAAACTCATAACATATGTTTTGTCGTATTTTACACAACAGTTGTATAATTAAGTTTTTATTTGTATTTTGTACCATGTATTTGGCGACTCAAGATGGGTGATGTATACCTAATTTGGGGGCGTCACAGTTGGTATCAGAGCTTAGGGATATGATCCCTGGCTAAGATGTGAGACAAGAACTAGGAGGGGAGAGACGGGGAATTCCTTCGCTAGTATGACCTACCTAAGTTTATTTGGTATTTAATTGGTCAGTCAGAGTATAGGGATAATATGTGACATGTAAATTAACCCTTGTTTTGTGGCAGTATTTGAAAATGACATCTGAGAATGTTGAGAATAGCAATGGAGCACAGGAGACCGTTGAGTCACCACAGATCAACACCCAGGATAATGTGCATCAGGAAGGCAATAATCCTCAGTTGAACAACAACACCGACTAAATGGAAAACGACGGAATGTTTAGGAACTTTCTGTAATTCGTACAACATCAGGCAAGAGAGACTCCTGTCCAAAATGCAGGTGGAAACACTGGCAACTCTCGGACGGTCACCGCTAAACAGTTCAAGGAGTTGGGACCACCGGAGTTTATTGGAGAGCCAAAACCACTTAAGGCGGAGACGTGGATAAAGCAGATCACCAAGATATTTGATATCTTGGGAAGCTCTGAGGAGCAAAAGGTTCCCTTTGCCACCTTTGTGTTGCGAGGAGAGGCAGATTACTGGTGCGAATCGGTAAAGCATACTCAACCTGCCGCACTAAAGATGTCTTGGTAGAAGTTCCAAGAACTATTCAACAACAAGTACTTTCCCGAAAGTATTCGTCACATGAAAGATGTAGAGTTCATCAAGTTGGAGCAAAACAATATGACCGTGTCGCAGTACGAAGCTAAGTTTGTCGAGTTGTCCCGGTTTACGTCTCACTTGGTTGACAATGAGGAAAGAATGACGCGGATGTTTCTAAGAGGTTTAAAACCCGAGATACGTCAATATCTAATTTCTCATAAACTGTGTTTGTATTCAGATGTTATAAATAGGGCTCAGTTATTAGACCGCGATAACGAGTCAACTCAACCAAAAGAAAGCAGCGGGAAAAATGATAATACCAGTGGTAACAGTCATCGAAGCGGTGACAACAAACGTGGAGGGAATCAACATACCAGAAATGGTAACCACTTCGGTGGTAATCATGGCCAAGACAATAAGAATGAACATTTCAAGAAGATGAGATTCAACAATGATGGAAAGACGTAAGCATCAACACCCGTGGTTAAGGAAGGAGAACGACCACCTATCATATGCTTCAAAT
This sequence comes from Panax quinquefolius, assembly GCA_020205615.1. NCBI lineage: Eukaryota > Viridiplantae > Streptophyta > Magnoliopsida > Apiales > Araliaceae > Panax > Panax quinquefolius. The sequence goes on along the minus strand of CM035170.1, from coordinate 10,072,148 downwards.
ACGGAGGGGAGAGACATATCAGTCCAAACTGCGCGATGCCATCCAAAGCGTGTTATAATTGTGGAAGAGAAGGTCACTTAGCCCGATTTTGTCATGCACCGAAGACAAGTCCAGTTGGAATGGTGACACAAAATATCATTCCCCGCATAAGTCAAAACCAAGAGTTCAAAGGAGAGCGTTTGTTGTGACCTCCCGTAAAGCAAGGAACCCGAACGAGGTCATCACGTGTAAGCTTATCATAAACTCTAGCGAAGTCTATACCTTATTTGATACCGGTTCTACCCATTCTTTTATTTCTCCTACTTGTGCTCAACGATTAAATTTGACTCCGGAGAAATTAGACTTTGACTTATCTATGTAAACTCCAATGGGAGAAACCTTCATTACATCCACTGTTTATAAGTCTTGTTTGGTTCAAATCGGCACTTCACATTACATTTCTGTTGATCTTATTTCATTGAAAATACTCAGATTTGATGTGATTCTAGGGATTGATTGATTAACTACTCATCATGCAAAAATTGATTATTTTCGTAAGGTTATTAGCTTTCATATTCCTAACCAACCTATTATGCGAATTCAAGCAACCAAACCATTAAAATCAATCACTGTCATCTCAAGCCATAAAGCTATTCGTTTATTGAAAAATGGATGTCAAGATTTCTTTAGCTCATGTCACAGATTTAAACAAAAATACGTCAGATTTGAATGATATTTCTATTGTTAATAAATTTCCTGACGTATTCCCCAAAGAACTTCCTAGCCTACCCCCTGAGCGTGAAATTGAATTCTGTATCGACCTTGAACCCGGTACAAAACTCATTTCCAAAGCCCCAAATCGAATGGCTCATATTGAACTTCAGGAGTTAAAGACCCAATTGCAGGAATTGTTAGACATTGGTTTTATTCGTCCCAGACGTCTCCTTGGGGTGCTCCTGTTCTATTCGTGAAGATGAAAGATGGGAGTATGTGACTTTGTATTGACTACCGGGAATTAAACCATATCTGTGACGCCCCCAAAACAGGAATACATCACCTATTCTGAGTCACCAAATACATGGTACAGAATATAAATACAATCTTAAATATACAACATGAGCTGTGAGTTTGAATACAAATATTGTTTACTAGAGAGTATACAAACTCAAAAGGAGTCCTCATTACTATTATTATCACACTATTTCACAGAATAGTGAGGACTACTAATGCAAACATCTAGGACCATCACTCTGTTCCCCGACTAGTCCCCAGCCTACGTTCTCATTACCCTCAAGAGAACAAAGTGAAAGAAAAGGGTGAGCTCAACTAGTTGAAGAAGAAATATTATGACTAAGATAATGCGAGAATAAATTATCATTAGCCTTCAACAGTATAACAACTGATAGAATATAATAGACAACAAGTTTTAGATCAAAAATTGCAGCGGAATAAGCAATCCATTAGAAGAGTCAAGTAGGGAATAAAATCTACAATCTTCTATGATTTAAAAGGTTTTTCATCACTTTTATCATTGAGACTCCACTTAATAAATAATCCACATCATCAAATCATCCCTGCACTACAGGCCAAGGATATTCTTTAGTATCACGACCATGAATTATCCATGCACTACGGCTAAAGATAATCATATTTTCATCAACGGTCCTGATCATGCCATAAAACAATTCATTTTTGCACCCTTGGCCGAAGAGAATCCATATCCATAATCATACCAAAAACTGTCCATCAATGCACTACGGGCCAATGAGGACTTTTACCACATCATTTGTAACATTACGGTCATGATTACACCGAATAATCTCTGTTCATAATCATACCAAGTCCATCTATGCACTACAGCCCATGATGGCTTTCAAAAAAAAAATAAATATGAGGATGATGACAATGATATAAGAATTCAATAAAACAAGTTCAAGAATTAATTTATCTAGGAACCGATAACGCCCAAATTGTCAACATGATATCGCTTTGAGAGTAAAATTCAAGAATGCTCGGAAGAATATTTCCATGAAAAGATATTGGATGAAGCGAAAATATCAAGGATATTCCACTAATTTCATGGAGTATAGAAAGTCAAAACTTTAACCAACCGAGTATAATAAAGAATGGAATAACAAAAGAAATCACCATGCATGCAGTATTGCAAAGACAAAGTTATTCCAATGTAATACTAAATAATGTAACTCGTCAGCAAAATTTGCACAAGCTGGGATGTTCCAAATGTAATAATAAAGAATGGAATAACAACAGAAATCACCATGCATGCGGTATTGATGTATGCATTATTCTAATGTAATACTAATAAGGACGGAATCAGTCCCACAGTAAAATGCATGCAGACAGGATATTCCAATGTAATAATAATAAAGACGGAACCAGTCCTACAGAAACGCGTAAACGAGGATATTCCAACAAAATAATAAAGAGGCGGAATTAGGTCCCGGCAGAAAACGCATGTATGACGAGGATATTCCAATGTAATAGTAAAGACGGAATAATAGAAGAATGTCACCAAGTATAGGGTAGCCCGCGTATACAGGTTATTCCAACATAATAATAAAGAATGGAATAACAGAAGTTCTCTTCATAAATAAGAAAGAAAGAGTACCCCTTACGAGTACAACAAATAATATTTCCTACCTTAAAAAAAACCGGATACTGGAATAGTGAGGTAGCAGACTTCTCTTCTTCTTTCTCTCTATAATTTCTCTCTATAATAATTGGTCTAAAGCTTTTGTGAATTGGTGAGAAATGAAGGAAGAATGAGCTTCTATTTATAGGAAAATATAGTTTCGATAATTGCACGTTTTGGGGCTCGAAATATTACCAATATAATACCTTCCTCTTTTTCTTCATTTTTAATTTAGTCCTGCAAGTATTATCAAACTTGCACCAACTCCCCTAATAGTAAATAATGTGAATCAATAGTAAATCATGTGACTCAATAGTTCTAATCATGTGATAAAAACAATTACAGTATAGTACCTCCATCTATACCTCCATTTTTAACTTAGTCATGCAAGTATTATCAATTTTGCACCAACTCCCCTAATAGTACAAGAATGTGATTCAATAGTACACACATGTGAACAAATAGTTATATAAGCATGTGAATTAGTAGCAATTAATTGCTCATTTATCCGATAAATTACCCGATTTATCAATATAACCCCCATACATCAATTATCATCGGAATAGATGTCGATTTTCACTAACACAAACAATTCCAACATAATGAAACTATTTTTATCAACAATATAAATTTAGAAATTTTGAAGTTTGACTTTTCCCGAAAAAGACAACTGTTGACTTTTTGACCAAATAGTGAATCCCGGAAAAATTTGTGTTTATAGACTATTTTTACTAATTTCATCATTCCGGACTCAAATATCAAGTCCGCGTCTCCAAATTTAACTCCGAACACAACTTCAATTTTAATAACATTTATCATTAATATTATAACTCACAATATTTAACAATCAGGTCGTTCCCAAGAAAGAGGGGGCTTTCCGATAATGATTTCTCTTTATTGGCACGCAATTAGGTGACCAAACCTCTCCTTGACAGAACTTCTAAACATTGTCAATATTGTAAATAATAATATGAATAACTTTGCCATCTCAATCATTGATTTAATAATATATCATATTATGCAGATGATACTGTAACAATAATTGAATCAATAATATGAAAGATATGACGCAAAGAATTATCGTAGCAATAATTGAGTATAATCGAGTGACTTCTCACGTAAGCATCAATAATCAATACCGAGTGTGCTACTACATGCAACCACGCGTGTATAATCGTACTTTTACTTATTGGGTGTTTCAACAGTTAACGGTAAAACTTCCGCCGTTATTTTCATTAAGTATTTTTGTAGTTTTCTCAATCTGATAATAATTCCGTTGCGGGGTCCACCAATGATTGTACCGTCGTACGGATATTCTCCGACAAAAAGAATATTCCCCGACCAATCGAATATTATATAACAACTTGCGTACTTTGCAAAATTTATAAATATAACCCACAACTATAACATTATATCAAATCCACACCATAATATTTAAAAAATTATTTTGAGAAAATTAAATATTTATTCATAAAATCTGGGGTCTGACAATATCACCATCAAGAATAGGTATCCGTTACCTCGCATTGATGGCCTGTTTGACCAATTGCAAGGAGCACAATTCTTTTCAAAGATCGATCTTCGTTCTGGATATCATCAGCTGAAGGTTAAAACTGAGGATATTCCAAAGACTGCCTTCAGAACTCGGTACGAGCATTATGAATTCTTAATCATGTCTTTTGGATTGACTAATGCTCTTGCTGCCTTCATGGATATGATGAACCGGGTATTCAAAGAATATTTGGATCACTTTGTGGTCGTCTTTATTGATGACATCCTCATATATTCCAAAAGCCGTGAAAATCATGAGCAACACTTGAGGCTAATACTCCAAAAGCTTCGTGAAAACAAGCTTTATGCCAAGTTGAAGAAATGTGAGTTCTGGCTTGAGGAAGTAGCATTCCTTGGGCACGTAGTATCAAGTCATGGAATATCTGTTGACCCGGCAAAGATTGAAGCTATTCAAATCTAGGAGCAACCTAAATCAGTGACCGAAGTACGTAGCTTTCTCGGATTAGCTGGTTATTATCGGAGATTCGTGGAAGGGTTTTCTCGAATCACTACTCCATTAACTCAACTGACTCAGAAAGATATAAAATTCGGTTGGAGTGTGGAATGTGAGAAGAGTTTTCAAGAACTCAAGAGGAGACACATTTCAGCACCTGTTCTGACAATACCATCTGGCTCAGAGGGATTTGTCATATATAGTGATGCATCGGGCAAAGGGTTAGGATGTGTTCTCATGCAACATGGGAAAGTCATAGCCTATGCCTCTCGGCAACTCAAAGAATATGAGAGGAATTATCCTACTCATGATCTAGAGTTGGCAGTTGTTGTCTTCGCACTTAAAATTTGGAGGCATTACTTGTATGGGGAGAAAGTGGAGATCTTTACGGATCATAAAAGCCTCAAATATTTCTTCACTCAAAAGGAACTCAACATGCGACTATGACGTTGGCTTGAACTGTTGAAAGATTATGATCATACCATCCAATACCATCCTAGAAAAGTGAACGTGGTAGCTGACGCATTGAGTAGAAGATCATATGCGTGTACGAGTGCGATATTATCAACGCAAAGGCCCATTTTGTGTGACTTGCAAAGGATGGAGATAAAGTTAAAGACTCCAGGGACCCATGTGATGATGGCGAATATACGAGCAGAACCGACTTTAATCGATAAAGTTAAAGCTGCTCAAACTACAGACTTGGAGCTGATGCATATGAGGAAGAAAGTTCAAGAAGGTGCTATTTCGGAAGCAAGAATCGATGAAGAATGAATACTTCGAGTCAACTCTAGACTTTGTATTCCTAATGATTCTGACTTAAAGTATAAAATCATAATGGAGGCCCACAACACACCGTTTGCAATCAATCTTGGGAGTACCAAAATGTATCATGATCTTTGACATACATTTTGGTGGAGCAATATGAAGAGAGAGATCGCGGAGTTTATCTCAAGGTGTCTAACTTGTCAACGAGTCAAGGTGGAGCATCAAGTACCAAAAGGTCCGTTGCAACCACTTAAAATTCCAGAATGGAAGTGGGAGCACATTACCATGGATTTCGTTACCGGTCTTCCCAAGGTTTCTCAAGGCATATATGTGATTTGGGTCATTGTTGATAGATTGACCAAGTCTGCTCATTTCTTATCGATACGAGAAACATATACACTTGAACATCTTTCTCGTATGTACATAAATGAGATTGTAAGATTGCATGGTATGCCAGTATCCATAGTTTCTGATCGAGACCCAAGATTCACTTCAAGATTTTGGTTTAGTTTGCAAAAAGCTATGGGCACGGATTTACGATTTAGTTTCGGCATATCATCCTCGCATCTGACGGCAATCGAAGAGGACGATTCAAACTCTTGAAGATCTATTAAGACTCTATGTCCTTGACTTCAAGGGAAGTTGGGACAAGTTCTTACCATTGGTGGAGTTTTCCTACAACAACAGTTATCAAGTAAGTATTAGCATGGCTCCATTCGAAGCGTTGTATGGAAGAAAGTGTCGTTCTCCAGTATGCTGGGATGAGGTGGGTGAAGCAACGTTGTTGGGACCAGAGTTGGTACGTATGACTACGGAAAAGATTCAAACGATCCGATAACGCATAAAAATCTCACAAGATCGACAAAAGAGTTATGCTGATCTTCATCGAAAGGACGTGGAATTCGATATTAGAGATCATGTGTTGTTACGTGTTGCTCCATGGAAAGGATTTATGAGATTTGGAAAGAAAGGAAAGCTCAATCATTGATTCATTGGCCCATTTTTAATCCTCGATCGAGTAGGAACTGTGGCCTATAGACTCGCTTTACCGCCAAGTATGTCTCGTGTTCATAACGTTTTTCACATATCCATGTTACGTAAATATGTGAAAGACCCGCACCACATTATTGAGTTAGAACCGGACGAAATAGCGGAAGATTTAACGTATGAAGAGGTTCCTGTTAAAATCTTGGTTAAGAAGGATTATGTTCTACGCTCCAAGGTTATACCTCAAGTCAAAGTTTTGTGGAGGAACCACGATGTTGAGGAAATGACCTGGGAGTTAGAATCTGAGATGAAATCAAGGTATCCTTACCTCTTTGACATACCAGGTACGTACCCTAATTTCGAGGGTAAAATTTCATAAGAAGGGGAGGTTGTAAGACCCCAACTTTTATGAATAAAGATGATTTTTCTATAAATATCATTTTTGAATATTATGGAATGAATTTGATATAATGTTATAGTTGTGGGTAATATTTATAAATTTTGCAAAATACGCAAGTTGTTATATAATATTCGATTGGTCAGGGAATATTCGTTTTAACAGGGAATATTCGTATAATGGCACAATCATTGGTGGACCCCACAACGGAATTATTGTCGGATAGAGAAAATGACAAAAATACTTTATAAAAATAACGGCGGAAGTTTTACCGTTATCCGTTGAAACACCCGGTGTTAAATACAAGAATGATGTCTGGCGTGGTTGCATAGTAGCATACCAGATTGATTATTAATGCTTACGTGAGAAGTCACTGCTTTTATTCAATTATTGCTACAAGAATTCTTTGCGACAAGTATCTCACGTTATTTGATTCAATTGTTGTCAATATTTTATATATTATTAAATCAATAATTGAGACGACAAAATTATTAATATTATTATTTGCAATATTAACAATGTCAGAAGTTACATCAAGGAGAGGTTTGGTCACCTAATTCATACGCCAATAGGAAAAATCCTTATTGAAAATCCCCTCCTTCCCGGAACGACTGGTCGATTAATATTATGAATTATAATAATGGTGATAAAGTTTGTTTTATTATTATTATAAATATAATAAAATGTAACACTTTTATATAAATCGTAATACTTTTTATAAAGTTTTGTTTTATTTGATTATAAAATAATATATTATATTTTATTATGCATAGTGTTTGCATAGTGCCTGCATAATGTTTGCATAGTAAAATCATTTTATATAAAATAGAATACTTTTATAAAGTTATTTGTTTTATTAGATTTTAAATAAAATATATTATATTTTATTATGCATAGTGTCTGCATAGTATTTGCATAGTAAAAACTTTTAATATAAAATAGAATACTTTTTATAAAGTTTTGTTTTATTTGATTATAAATAGAATATATTATATTTTATTGCATAGTGCAGCATAGTATCCTTTCAATTCTCCTATAAATAGGATGCTTAGTTAGAATTGAAAATCACACCAGAAATTTAGAGAATTCTTCTTCTATAATCTTGAACGTATTTCTTTAGAGTTTTAAGAAGCTTTGAGCGTAGAAAACAGTATAAGTTTTCTTCAAGAATATCCTCGCCCTACCAGTCGGAATACTCTTCTTTTTAAGGTAAGGGGTATTATTCTTTCGTATTCATGAAGAGAGTTATTTTTTTTTCCAATACTCGTAAGGGTTGTTATTCCATTCTTTATTATTCTGTTGGAATAACCTGTCTGTGTGGTCTATCGCATGCCTGGTGAATTCTGTTGTTATTCTATTCGTTATTATTCTGTTGGAACATCCTGTCTGTGCGAATTACGCATGACCTGGTTCCAATCTTTATTATTCTGTTGGAACACTCGTCTGTGCGGATTACGCATGACCTGGTTCCATTCTTTATTATTCTGTTGGAATATCCTGTATGTGCGGGTTACGCACGACCTAGTTCCATTCTTTATTATTACATTGGAATAACTTTTGTTTGTCTGATTACATACGCTGGTGAATTCTTCTGTTATTCCATTCTTTATTATTCTATTGGAATAATCTGTCTACGTGGATTACCGCATGGCGGCAAAAATCCATTTGCGGTTTCATATATTCTATTATACTCCGTTGGTTAAAGTTTTGGCTTCTATACTCCATGAAATTAGTGGAATATCCTTGATATTTGCGCTTCATCGAGTATCTTTTCATGGAAATGTCCTTCTTAGCATTCTTGAATTTTACTCCACAAAACAGTGTCATGTTGACAATTTGGACGTTATTGAGTTCAGTATAAATTAACTTATTAATCTTTAAAAATTTATCCTTGAACTTATTTTATTGAATTCTTATATCATTGTTAGCATCCTCACGTTTATAATATGTTGAAAGTCATATGTGGCCTGTAGTGCATAGATGGACTTGGTATGATTATGACCAGGGATTATTAGGTATAATCATGACCGTAATGTTACAAGTGATGTGGTAAAAATCCTCATTGGCCGTAGTGCATTGATGGACAGTTGTTGGCATGATCATGACCATTGATGAATACACGAATATCCTTGGCCCGTAGTGCATGGATAATTTGTGGTCGCGATACTAATGAATATCCTGGTCAGAGTGGGGATGATGTGGTTTATTTATTTGTGAATCTCAAATGATAAAAGTGATGAAAAACCTTTTAAATCATTGAAGATAGTAGATTTTATTCTCTACTTGACTCTTCTAATGGATTGCTTGTTCCACTGCAGTTAAACTTGATGTTTGTTATATTTTATCATTCTAACACTGTTGAAGGCTAACGATAAATTATTCTGCATTATCTTAGTCATAATATTTCTTACTGGGCTAGTTGAGCTCACCCTTTCTTTCATTGTTCTCTTCAGGAAATGAGAATATAGCTGGGACGAGTCGGGGAACTGATTGACGGTCCAGATGGTTGTTTTAGTAGTCCTCACTATTCTATAAAATAGTGTGATAATAAATGTAATGAGGACTCCATTGAGTGTGGATATTGTCTAGATGATAATATTTGTATTAAAACTCATAGCATATATTTTGTCGTATTTTACACGACAGTTGTATAATTAAGTTTTTATTTGTATTTTGTACCATGTATTTGGCGACTCAAGATTGGTGATGTATACCTATTTTGGGGGCGTCACATAAGCTGTAGTTGTGTGTAAGGCAAGTTTTCCAACTTCATTCATATTACATGAATGCTAGTTTCTTAAACTTCTCAGATGTTGAACTTGAGAAGTTCTGTCTATGTGCAAATGTGTGATATTTGTACAAGGTGGTAGAACGTATGAGGCATTGTGCCATAATTTGAACACTTTGGTGTTTCTATGAGATGAACAATTCTGTGATTGAATTATTCAATCCGAGTATGTTCTGTTTATACATGAACCATTATTGTTAAGTCTGTGCTAACGATTCTAGCCAGACGGAATATGTATGGAAAAAGGTAGAAGAATGAAAGTAGTTCAAAGAGTATGTGACGAATGTTTTAAAATGATATGAATCGGGATTATTCCTATTGTTCAAGCTGATTCATAACCTTTGTTCGGTTATTGAAGTCTTAAAAGAATGTTTAGATTCTTGAAGTTGTTTGTTCAAGTGCTATGACTTGTTGGGCAATTGAATGCTCACATTTGTTTTAAATAAAAACATTTTCAGTGAACGATGTTAGAAAGAACTTAAGGATCCCGTAAAAATCAAGCTGATCGGTATCCAGACGAAGTTTCATTCAGTATGTGAATGAGCGTGAAGAACAAGCCAAGACTTGTAATGTAGAATAGTGTAATTAAACTATAGACTAGTTTAATGAACTGTTATGTATCCTTTGTAGCGGATGAAAGTCACTCTTATAAGATGTAAAGAATTAATAATGTAATTATCATTATTTGTAATGAATAAGGTTATAAGGTATTAGAACCTAGGATTTGAGAATGTATGTTGTTATATTTAGCTATATAATGATGTATGTTTGGAAAGAGATGGAATCGTGACGTACGGAATCCAGGTGAGAAAATAGACCGGATTTCGGGGCGTTAAAGTTGTTTATTGTATTCTATCAGTTTAACACTGTTGAACACTAATGATAATTTATTCTGCATTATCTTAGTTATAATATTTTTCTTACTGGCTAGTTGAGCTCAGCCTTTGCTTTCATTGTTCTCTTTAGGAAATGAGAACATAGCCGAGACTAGTCGGGGAATGGAGTGACGGTCCGAGATGGTGGCTGTAGTAGTCCTCACTATTTTATAAAATAGTGCGATAATAATTGTAATGAGGACTAAATTTGAGTTTGGATATTGTCTATGAGACAATATTCGTGTTAAAACTCTCAGCTATGTTTTGTCGTATTTTACACGACAGTTGTATAATTAAGTTTGTATTTAAATTTTGTACCATGTATTTAGCGACTCAGAATGGGTTGTGTATACCTATTTTGGGAGCGTCATAATACGTATGACAAAGGCACATTTCCCCGTATATAGGGTAATGATGAAATTTGGGGTTCTTGTTAGTCACGTGGCATACCAGATTGTTGGTTTGACTTTTGTGGTAACATGAGTATATAATTTGCTAAGTAATGTTGGAGTGTGATTTGATGGGTCCGAATGATTTGGGGTACCCACGCCACATGGCTGGATGGTTACATTGGCACTACATAAGACTTCTATTCTAACTTGGGGACGTGCATGGTAAATTGGGGCGGTGTGATCAAACTATAAATATAACCATAATACAAGTTCAAGGTACACCGTACACACACACACACACACACACACACACACACACACACACACTTTAGTACTCTTATTCATTAGAACAATTACATAGCTTCATTGTTGACGTTTCTGGTCTGTACTTATTCTCACACCAGAGTTGTCCCCCTAAGACTCCTACCGTCAATTTTTTTAGAGTGTTTATTTGTTTCATGTGCAGATTTTAAATTTTTTTTATTTAATAATTTGATGAACAGACACAATTAGGGGAAATGGTGAGCATAAAGTTAATTTTGATCAATTGACCAATTCATTATCGACACGCAGATCAAAAGATAATTTATTTTTTTGCGTGTCAGCACTGTATTAACTAATTGACCAACTTACTATGAAATTAACTTCATGATAACCGGATTCACAATCCACGTTAACAGTCACAATTTTATTGCTATGTTTGTTCCCATTGCCTCAGGTGCTGTTTGTTTACATCTGATTGCCTCTTAATGGACTGTCTCTTATTCGCTAAGAGGAATGATGCTGTTTTTTTATTTTTTTGCTACCTCTGAATGTCTCTTAATCGGTAAGACAGAAAATGAAATTTTAATAATTAAGAGGTACCTCTTAATAAAAAAAATTTGATAATTTATTTTATATAAATATATTCAACAATATTATGCAATCATTTTTATTAAATTGAATATTTAAAATTATTAAATAAATAATTTTACCCTTTAAAATGGTAAAATAGTGTTATTAAGAGACAACTTACTTTTTAGTTATTAAATAATTTTTTAGATTCAGACCTCATAACCATTCAGATGATCTAATTTATTAAGATATCATAATCATTCAAATCTTAATTCTCAGGTTTATCAAACACAGCGACCACATAATGGTCGCAACACTCCTTACCACCGTAGATTTGGTACCAAAATGGTATCAGCTTGTGTGGGTTCTATCTGATGTACACACTATTTTTATTTGGGTAGTGAGAGGAGTCTTAAATCTTTATTTCAAATATGTCAAATGATGTAACAATTAATAAGATATAGTATTTTATGGTACAATCAATTACATGGAATATACTTAAGTAGAATAATTATACCAATTATTTGAAGCACTTTTTAATATAAAAAATTTATAACCATTGACATTATCCTTTTTAATTATCCAAATTTCATCGGATTACATGGAATACACTTTTTTTGGTAACCTGTTTTATTAGAATTCGATTTTAAGGAAGCATTTCATCTTAAGGCCCAGACGGAACTTTAGGAAAACTTACATTATTTGTGTAACGTCTTGATTAATTTTGAATTTTTCTTACTTTTGTTGAGTAATAAACTCGAACGGTCAAAAAATAAAATTCTATCACTAGATTATCACATTTTATCTACACACTTAAAAGACAATGCAAGGGTTTGAACCTCTCATATGCTTTGAAATGTTTTTTTTACAAATGAAATAAGTTTCACTAAATAAATTTATGAAATGAATAAATTTTTTAAATACGTTTAACCTTCATATCCCTTAATGTAATCAAAGGAGCTAATGAAGCATACACAAAATTTTCATTTACATAGAATTGATTAATGAACTCTATATATATACTTCACCATTTGTCTATATTCCATCATCACTTCCCTAATTTATAATTTTTATTTTATAAATCATTATATATATATATATATATATATCAGGATCTTAATTTTTTTTCTTATTCAATTCACCTGAAGCTCACTTTTCCTTTTGACGGATTGACGATGATTTGATCGGCCATACAATGTCATGTCATCATCTATATTTTTAGCGACGCTTATATGTTGTCTCGTCGCTAAAAGTATAGACGACAGTTATATAGATGAAACCAAATCCGTCACGGGTCTGTCTGCTAAGCTAAGGTGAGTGAATTGAATTGAATAAAGGTTAGCTTAACATCAAGCACTCTCTCTCTCTCTCTCTCTCTCTCTCTATATATATATATATATATATATATATATATATATATATATATATATATAGTTAAACTTCCAAATGAAGCTGGAAGAATGAACTTTAGAAACTAACTTAAGTTATAGCGACGATTTTTTCCGTCGTTATAACATAGAAAATCGATTTTTATGCTATAACGATAGAAAATAGCTATAGCCATTTCTTTCTTGGTTTCGCCTCCAGGTTCATTTGGAAGAACCCGACTATATATATATATATATATATATATATATATATATATATATCATTCCATTTTTAAGTTTCTTTTATTGAAGCTCTTACCCAGGAAAGCTCTCCTACCATTTTTTTATATAAAAAAACATAACTAATAAAAATGTATAATAATTTTTGGAATTGAAAGTTTTAAAAAAAAAAGTATTTTGGGTGTGATTTGGATACATATAACAAAGCAGTGTTGTACAGACTGTATAACACTATTTTTTATATGTACCCAAATCACACCCAAAACACTTTTTAAAAAAAACTTTCAATTCCAAAAAATTATTATACATTTTTATTAGTTATTTTTTATAAAAAAAAGCGTAGGTGAGTTTCGGGGTGAGCTCAATAAGAGTGAGCTTAAGATCTTTCTATATATATATATATATATATATATATATATATATCTCAAAATGTGTTAAACAGACGTGTTGTGACACCCCCAAATACGGGCACTTCGATTCAACGGGATCTGGAGTTCACTGTACAAATATCATCTATCTATCTACCCATAATAAATGCAAACCATGCAATAAATAGAATAAAAATCTTCCCCTTAAGGGTTACAACATCCAAATAATAATAATACAATCCCAGGTTAAACTAACCTTAAACATCTGTGCGGAATCATAAATAAATAAGTCTTAAATAACATCATTAACTCAAGTCTTAAACATAAATACATCATCTAATAAAAATAACAAGTCTTCATCACTTGCTAACTTTGCCCTTGCCTTTACTAGTGGAAGGTTCATCGGTTCTTTCGTTCTTAACTGCAATGTTATTATTAAGCAAGAGTGAGCACTATTGCCCATAAGTATAATAATGAAATAACAGTATAATAACATGCGAGTAAATAAAAAACATCTGAATGAAAGCTCAACTTTTGAATCAAGAAAGAAATAATAAGAATCAAAAGAATTCTGAGGGTCATAAGACCTTGAACTATGTCCTAGGTTATCAAGGGTTATACTTGAAACCTTTAATGATCATAAGACTATGGACCTTTCTACTCGTACTTGGGGGGGATCGGCCCTTAGTACCATCTTGTGCACAATATCTTAACGCTTAACGATAAGTAAATCCCTTTACTGGGGTTGTTCATCTAAGTTTGACATTCGAATCCGCTTTCTAAAGGAAGTTTGGTTTGGATAATTCAATAAGGGTTTGAAATTTAAACATTCATCAACTAAGGACTAGTTGAATCAATAAAGTTCACTAGTCTAATAAGGTTCAACAATAATGATATTCAATTCGAATAATAATCTCAAGAAGTATACAATAGAACAATTATTGTATAACTGAATCATGCTTTGAAAATATAATAAATCTTTAATATAACATTCGAACTTGAATAATAGTAATGATAATTTACTCGAGGTAAATAATAAACTTGAACAATAATGACAAGTAGGGTTAGGAAACTTGCCTCGTGCGTAGATTACACTTTAACTAAGCACGTTCTTTGAATTTAATCCTACATGCCATTCACATTCACAATACCAATTATTTATAACTTAACTAATCATCAACGATTATTCTTTTGTCTAAACTTTGGTTATGACTATACTTAGTCAAATTATCACATTTACTGTTACATAATATCACTTCATGAATAATAATTTAATTATATACTCCATAACTCAATGTAATTATGTTATTTACATGTTAAACATCTATTTTATCATCTCATTATACTTTTAACATATCTCTATGTTCTTTAAATCAAGTTGTTATTACATTGCTAGACTTGAACATTAAAAATATCTCATTTCTGGACATTTCAGAGAGTGGTGAAATTGGCTTTTTTTTTTATATTCTTGTATATTGCATTGCTTGCAGTGGCTAGCATGGCTGGAACTTTGAGTCTTATGGTTGAGCTATTGGTGGCGTGTGGCTTGATGACATAAGATTGAGATCATGCGGTTGCATGAATGCAGAAACTGAAATTGCGAACAGCGATTCATAAAATTGCGAAAAGTGCGAGAACACGAAAAACTCAATTAAATTACTACTACACGAAATTAATCATACCCACATGTTATAATTCATGCATAAACATAACCCAACATTTATAGAATGGTTTTAACCCATTAAATCACATAATCAAAGAACTAAAATATGTGAATTTCACTGACTTTGATGTTCTTGAAGGTTTTGAAAATAAAACATGAAAATTATCACTACGGATTCGTTATAACACCGAATCCGTTTATTTAAACTTTGGTCTCTTCGTATCAACATGCATAACAACATACGAGTGTAAAATTTAGGGATAATATATGATCAACACATGAATTATCACGTATAAGGCCAAAACTCATACTCTGTAATTTTTTAGAAATCATATACTACGTATTTTCATGAAACTGATGTTATGGTTTACAAAATATATATAATTAAATATGATTTGAAAACATCTTAACCTATATATGCACATAAGTCTTACAATTTCCCATTATAGAGACTTTACAGAAAACTATGAAAGCCATTTTTTTTGTAAAACTCAAACAACGTAAAATAGAAATTGGGAAGGAGGAGATTACCCTGTAGAGTATAAATTTAGAAGAGATGATCACAGATGACTCTTTCACAACAATTTGTAGATTACACACTCCCAATATCTATAAATCTCACAATTTTATCTGACAATTCCTCAAACTCTTTCTCCCTCCCTGTTTTCAAACTTAGAAAATGAATAAAAAGAAGAGTACGTATAATAAAGGAAAAGAGAACTGAAGCGCATACTGGTCAGTTAACCCAATCATGAGTAACTGCTAGTAACTCCCACTAAGGCCATGTTTGGCTAGGCTTAATAGATTTTAAAACCATTTAATTTAATAAAGTTTTATCATATAGTTTAAATCATGTCACACCCACTTGCACAATAAATCAAATATCTTATTTAATATAAAAAAAATATAATAACTTCTCATAAATTCACATAGTCATATATTTAATTTCTCATTAATAAATAATGTCAAATTATTAATTCTCTAATTAATTATTACATTAATTAAAATAACATTATGCATATTAAATATTTCATTTAATACAATAAGCTCACATAATGACATACTTCAAATAATAATTATTTTCTACATTAATTTAATAAATGTAACACATATAATTAAATTAATCTACCACAATTGCATCAATTAATTATTTAATCCAATAATTAAATCATTAAAAAATATTTATTTAATTCAATAAATATTAAGAATTAAATTACAAAAATCTCGTTCGTCACATCTTTCCCCCCTTAAAAGGATTATGTCCCCAGAATCACGACTCCATAAATTCGACCCATTACATTCTCCCCCCCATACAAAGATTATGTCCCCAAAATCGCTTTCACATAATTAAGTAATAAATGAGGGTAATTCTTCATCATATTCTCTTAGAGTTCCCACGTAGCTTCTTCAGCGTTGTGGTTCCTCTATATTACTTTAACAGAAGGTATAACTTTATTTCTGAGAACTTGTTCTTTTCGGTCGACAATTTGGACAGGAATTTCTTCGTAAGATAAGTCTTTCTCAAAATGCAGGGGTTCGTATTCAATTACATGCTTGTAATCGGCTTTGTAGGGTCGTAACACAGACACGTAGAAGACGTTGTGGACATTCTCGAGTGCTGGAGGTAAGGCTACCTCATGTGGCGACTTCTCGATTCTTCTCGTGATACTCAAATGGGAGGAATCTTGGGCTCAATTTTACCTTTCTTTCTAAACACGATCTTCCCTTCCGGGAGAGACCTTCAAGAAAACATAACTACACGATTCAAACTTCGATATTTTTTTACGATGTGGATCAACGTATTTCTTCTATCGATCTTGAGCCGCTACCAGTCGTGCTTTCGGATCACTTTGACTATTTTTGTTGTCTGCTATACCAATTCTGGCCCTAGCAATTGTCTCTCACCAACTTCATCCCAGTAAAGCGGAGTTCGCACTTTTCTGTAGTATAACGCTTAACCGTGGTGGCATACCAATACTAGCGTGGTAGCTTGTTGTTGTAGTAGAACTCTACTAACGGTGAGGTGATCATCCCAATTTCCTTTGAAGTCCATCACACAGGCTCTTAGCATATCTTCTAACGTTTGAATTGTTCGTTCGCTCTGCCCGTCTATTTGAGGGTGATAAGCTGTACTCATTCGTAATTGCGTACCCATGCATTCCTGAAGACGTTTCTAGAAATTTGATATGAAGCGCGGATCCCTATTTGAAACAATTGATACCAGAACTCCGTGCCTTGAAACAATCTCTTTTACGTATAACATTGTCAACTGATCTAAGTTGAATCTTATTTTGATCGGAAGGAAATGTACTGATTTCGTCAGTCGGTCAACGATAACCCATACTGCGTCATAGCCTTTCTGAGTCGTCGGAAGGCTAACCACGAAGTCCATTATAATATGTTCCCATTTCCATTCTGGGATTTCAAACGGTTGTAGTAATCCACTTGGTCTTTGATGTTCTGCTTTCACTTTCTGACAGGTAAGACACTTGGCAACACATTCTGCAACGTCTCGTTTTAAATTTGGCCACCAGAAATATTGTCGAAGATCTTGGTACATTTTGGTACTACCAGGGTGAATCTAATATCGTGAACTATGAGCCTCGCTCAAAATTTCTTCCTTAATCTCTTGTACTGACGGTACCCAAATTCTACTCTCAAATCTCAGTATTCCTTCCTTATCCGTCTTAAATCTCGGTTCAGTTCCTTCAGATATCTTCTTTGTCACCTTTTTACATTCTTCGTCCTGAAGCTGAGCCTCCTTAACTTTATCCATTAGGGTTATACCAGATTGCATCTGAAATAGCTTCTCATCAATTTTCATAGGATACTTCACTTCTAACTCTAGTTTCTCCATTTCAAATTAGCTCCTCTGAGCAAATCAACATCATCAATTTCTCACGACCCTTTCTACTTAAGGCGTCGTGAACCACATTTGCTTTACCGGATGGTATAAAATCTCACGGTCGTAATCCTTAATTAATTCCAACCATCTTCTTTGATGCATATTCAAATCCTTCTGTGTAAAAATATATTTCAGACTCTTTTGGTCCATATATATTTCACACTTCTCCCTGTAGAGATAGTGCCTCCAAATTTTTAAAGCAAAAACAATTGCAGCTAACTCCAAGTCGTGGGTCGGATATCCCTTCTCGTAATCTTTCAATTGTCGTGATGCATACGCAATGACTTTGCCGTTTTGCATCAGCACACAGCCAAGTCCTTTATGCGACGCATCACTATAAACAACAAAATTTCCTGTATCATCCAGAAGGGATAACACAGGTGACGTTCTCAATCTCTTCTTCAATTCTTGAAAGCTCTCCTCACACTTCTCCGTCCAAACAAATTTCACAGCTTTACGAGTTAAATTCGTTAACGGAGTTGCGATCTTGGAAAAGTCTTGTATGAATCTTCTATAATATCCTGCTAATCCAAGAAAACTTCTTACTTCTGACGGCGTTCTCGGCTGATCCCAGTTAATTACGGCTTCGACTTTAGATGGATCTACCGAAATTTCGTTTTTATCTATCACGTGACCAAGAAATTGTACCCGTTCAATCCAAAATTTGCATTTCGAAAACTTGGTGTACAACTTCTCCCTTCACTACTTCCAACGTTAATCTGAAATGCTCTTCGTGTTCTTCTTTGGTTTTGGAATATACCAAAATATCATCTATAAATACAACTACGAACTTGTCCAAAAATGGTTTGAACACACCATTCATTAGTCCCATAAATGCTGCAGGAGCATTCGTAAGACCAAACGACATTACTAAAATTCATAGTGATCGTATCGCGTTCTGAACCCTGTCTTTGGTACATCCTCTGGCCTCACCTTCAGTTGGTGATAACCACTCCTCAAGTCTATCTTGGGAAAATATCTTGCTCCCTTCAATTGATCAAACAGATCATCGATCCTTGGTAATGGATATCTATTTTTAATCGTGACCTTGTTCAGTTCTCTGTAGTCAATGCAGAGTCGCATCGATCCATCCTTCTTCTTCACAAACAACACCGGCGCTCCCCACGGCGATACGCTCGGTTGAATGTACTTCTTGTCCAACAATTCTTGTAGTTGTACCATTAATTCCTTCATCTCTACTGGTGCCATTCGGTATGGTGCCTTCGATATTGGAGAGCGAGTTCTGGCGCCAAATCGATCAACAAAATCTACCTCTCTATCGGTGGAGTCCGGTAAATAAATCGGAAATGAAATCGATGAAGTCCCTCACAATCAGTATCTCTTCGACCTTGATTCTCTTTTTCGATTGTCGACTATGTAAGCTAAGTATCCTACACGACCTTGTCTTAACAACTTCTCGGCTGCATCATCGTCGATAACTCGCTTGTCTAGGCGACTTGCTACCATAAAACACAACCTTTGTGAGTCATAAGGTTAATACGCTTCTTTTGGCAATCAATTCTGCCCGTAATTGAATAACGATCCATTCCCAAAATAACATCAAATTCCCCAAGTCGAATAGGGATAAGATCTACGTTCATGATATTACCCTTAATATCCACTCTCTGCAGTTCTTATATACGTATTTTTACTTGGATTATTTCTCTATTCGCAATTTCTATGTTCATGGGTAATCCAATTCATTCTTAGGCAAATCTAAATTCTTGGCAAAATCATTGGATATAAAGGAACAAGTAGCTTTTGAATCAATCAAATAATACGTAAGCATTAACTTTATTGATCGAATGATACTTGACACCACATCACGGATTGAGCGCATCTTGCACCGTCGTCGTGTTGAAAGTCAAGGCGGTCGGTCGGTTTGTGGTTGGTCGGTGATGGTTGAAAGGTATTTCCATTGTTATTCCCGGTTTCCTCCTCGATCCCGACCCTCCGATCCCTTCTTGGGACGATCTCTTGCCAGATGGTCCTTGAACCACAAGTAAAATAAAACAAAGCACCCTTCTTTGGGTTTTGGGCGGTTTGGTCTTTATGTGGCCTTCCTGACCACAATTGTAGCACACTCTTTTTCCTTTCATACAAACTCCCAGATGGGCTTTCCCGCAAGTCGGGCATGCTTCGATTCTTTTCTTTTGATTACCTTGCTGATTTCCCGATGATGAGCTGTCATTCCATCTTTTCTTCTGATTGAAATTTCCACCTCCTGTGCCACTTCCATTGGCCTTATTATTAATTTCACCTTCACTCTTCTTCTTCTTTTGATCTTGATTGTACTTGGTCACCGCATCGCTTCCACCTTCAGCGAGGATGGCCTTTTCCAAAACTCCGGCAAATGTGTTTATCTCGAAACATTGATACCTTCTTTGTACACCCAAGGCTTTAGTCCTTGTTGAATCTTCTAGCTTTTCTTTCGTCCATGTGTACTTGATACGGGGGGGGGACCTCGCTAACTCGTTGAATTTAGCCAGCGTAGTCGGTACGCTCATATTTTTCCTGCTTGAGTTTCTAGAAATTGAACCTCCATCCGATTCTCTGTGAACTAGTTGGGAAATACATTTCAAAAACATCTCTTTAAATCTCTCCCACGTAATTACACCTTCACCTCCTCACACTTTGTTTGTTTTGCCACCAATAGCTAGCCTCGGACTTCACAGATAAACGTTGCAAAAGCGGTCTTACGGTCTTCTCTAACCCTAGCAACGTCGAAAACCTTCTCCATTTCCATAACCCAACCCGTTTGAGCCTCGATTGGGTTCATGGAACCTTTGAACTCTGGCGGTCCCACCGCCTTGAAGTCTTTAAACGTTGTGTTTGGTGGAGCTTGAGGTTGATTATTCATGGCTCAGTCGGTAAGTTAACTAAACTGCTTGAGCAGGATTAGCATTGGCATTATTGTTATTATTGGTAGACTCTTTCACGAGCCGGTTGGCGTTGTTGTCTTCTCCTTGGCGGCATATTTCTGTTAAATAAACGCTTATTAGAAATTTATTTATTTCTCTAATAGTTAAGGCATTACTTAACAATTTAACATACTCATTTAACACATCATCTCAAACAACTTGATATATTTACATTCAAATCAAAGTTTTAACATTAAACGATAGCATAACTGCTATTTACATCAACTATCCTGGAATAAAGAATCCACGAGGATTTAAAACATTCAAATATTCCTTCGTTCATAAACACGTCAGAATTTACATCTAAAACTAATTAAGTTCTTCACATAATTAAATAAATCATATCACTGTCGGTCAAGGTACTGATTAGCCTTGCTACGCTCCTCTTCTAAGATGCGATACATCATCCTGCGATCCATCATGTACAATGGTAGTCCTTCGAATTGGATCGGGTACCTCAAAACTCGATCTTGGGTCTCATTCATTGCCTTGTTAAGTGTAGAATATGTCTCCCCAATCTTCGCCTTCTTTGCACGACCATCATCTTCTGCACGATCAGCTCGACGTGATTCTCTTACCCAGCCTTCCTCTGCTATGTTCAGTCTTTTGGAGGTTTCCTTTAGTTCCTTCTTCAGCTTCTCTATCTCCTCGGTCTTATCTTCGGTTTGACCCTTCTCATGGACCAAATCCCATTCTACATTTCCCAGTCGTGAGTGAAGAGTCGAAATCTCTCTCTCCTTCTCTAGAGAAATGTCATTTGAATAATAGCTCGCTCAGTCAGATCATGCACCTCATCTCGTAACTCCACGTTACGGTCGTATAATGTGTCGTACATCTCAGCATCAACGGTGTACCGTGGTAACTCCTCTTCTTCCTCTTCCTCTTCCTCTTCCTCAACAAATTCCTCCTCAGGATCAGTCTTGGGCTCATGCTCCTGACCAACAACGGTGATCAATGGAGATGACTCCCCTCATCAATTTGCTCCCTAACGACATGAATGTCTCGGGGCTCCTCCTCTGTTGGTACTATAGGTACACGGGGTTCCTCCTCAGTAGGTACTATAGGTACACGGGGTTCTTCCTCCCCAGCTTGACTAGCTTCATAAAATTCGACATCCTGACAACAAAATTTTAAGTTTTAGTTACTAAGTCGTATCATCTAACGCATACTTTAACACATAAACACATAACGTATTTTATTATCTTCAATGAATTACAAAAATTCATTTCTTAGAACTCGATAAGAGTTTTCCATTACTATCTTCTTCTATAAGGCTACTACCTAAGGTTGTTCCCCCACCTAAGGTTCATAACCTACAGCTTTGATACCAACTTGTGACACCCCCAAATCCGGGTACTTCGATTCCACGGGATTTGGTGTTCACTGTACAAATATCATCTATCTATCTACCCATAATAAATGCAAACCATGCAATAGATAGAATAAAATCTTCCTTTAAGGGTTACAACATCCGAATAATAATAATAATCCCGAGTTAAACTAACCTTAAACATCATGTGGAATCATAAATAAATAAGTCTTAAACAACATCATTAACTCAAGTCTTAAACATAAATACATCATCTAATAAAATAACAAGTCTTCATCACTTGCTAACTTTGCCCTTGCCTTTTACTAGTGGAAGGTTCATCGGTTCTTTCGTTCTTAAGCGCAATGTTATTATTAAGCAAGAGTGAGCACTATTGCCCACAAGTATAATAATGAAATAACAAGTATAATAACATGCGAGTAAATCAAAAACATCCGAATAAAAGCTCAACTTTTGAATCAAGAATGAATAACAAGAATCAAAAGAATTTCGAGGGTCATAAGACCTTGAACTATGTCCTAGGTTATCAAGGGTTATACTTGAAACCTTTAATGATCATAAGACTATGGACCTTTCTTCTCGTACTTAGGGGATCACCCTTAGTACCATACATGCACAATATCTTAACGCTAACGATAAGTAAATCCCTTTGCTGAGGTTGTTCATCTCGGTTTGACATTCGAATCGCACCAAAGGAAGTTTGGTTTGGATAATTCAATGAGGGTTTCGAAATTTAGAACGTTCATCAACTAAGGACTAGTTGAATCAATAAAGTTCACTAGTCTAATAAGGTTCAACAATAATGATATTCAATTTGAATAATAATCTCAAGAAGTATACAATAGGACAATTATTGTATAAGCTGAATCATGCTTTGAAAAGATAATAAATCTTTAATATAACATTTGAACTTGAATAATAGTAATGATAATTTACTCGAGGTAAATAATAAACTTGAACAATAATGACAAGTAGGGTTAGGAAACTTGCCTCATGCGTAGATTACACTTTAACTAAGCACGTTCTTTGAATTTAATCCTACATACCATTCACATTCACAATACCAGTTAATTATAACTTAACTAATCATCAACGATTATTCTTTTGTCTAAACTTTGGTTATGACTATACTTAGTCAAATTATCACATTTACTGTCACATAATATCACTTCATGAATAATAATTTAATTATGTACTCCATAACTCAATGTAATTATGTTATTTACATGTTAAACATCTATTTTATCATCTCATTATACTTTTAACATATCTCTATGTTCTTTAAATCAAGTTCTTTATCACATTTCTAGACTTGAACATTAAAAATATCTCATTTTTACGGACATTACAGAGAGTGGTATTTTATTTGGACTTTTTTACTTGTATTGTATTTATTCTTTTATTCATGGTGTCATGGCTTGAGAGACACAAGGACTCGAGATGTGGTGGTATTGTAATGGCGTGTACTGGGATATAAGGTTTGAGGGCTGATGGCATGGCATGGCGAACTGTAAACTCAATTCGTAATTCGCGAAAATTGTAGAACACAGCCCAAAAACTCTAATTAAATTACTATTACACGAAATTAATCATACCCACATGTTATAATTCATGCATAAACATAACCCAACATTTATAGAATGGTTTTAACCCATTAAATCACATAATCACATAACTAAAATATGTGAATTTCACTGACTTTAATGTTTTTTAAGGTTTTGAAAATAAAACATGAAAATTATCACTACGGATTCGTTATAACACCGAATCCGTTTATTTAAACATTGGTCTCTTCGTATCAACATGCATAACAACATACGAGTATAAAATTTAGGGATAATATACGATCAACACATGAATTATCATGTATAAGGCAAAAACCCATACTCTGTAATTTTGTAGAAATCATATACTACGTATTTTCATGAAACTGATGTTATGGTTTACAAAATATATATAATTAAATATGATTTGACAACATCTTAACCTATATATGCACATAAGTCTTACAATTTCCCATCATAGAGACTTTACAGAAAAACTGTGAAAGCCATTTTTTTTGTAAAACTCAAACAACGTAAAATAGAAATTGGGAAGGAGGAGATTACCCTGTAGAGTATAAATTTAGAAGAGATGATCACAGATGACTCTTTCACAATAATTTGTAGATTACACACTCCCAATATCTATAAATCTCACAATTTTATCTGACAATTCCTCAAACTCTTTCTCCCCTCTGTTTTCAAACTTAGAAAATGAATAGAAAGAAGAGTACGTATAATAAATGAAAAGAGAACTGAAGCGCATACTGGTCAGTTAACCCAGTCATGGGTAACTGCTAGTAACTCCCACTAAGGCCATGTTTGGCTAGGCTTAATAGATTTCAAAACCATTTAATTTAATAAAGTTTTATCATATAGTTTAAATCATGTCACACCCACTTGCACAATAAATCAAATATCTTATTTAATATAAAAAAAATATAATAACTTCTCATAAATTCACATAGTCATATATTTAATTTCTCATTAATAAATAATGTCAAATTATTAATTCTCTAATTAATTATTACATTAATTAAAATAACATTATGCTTATTAAATATTTCATTTAATATAATAAGCTCACATAATGACATACTTCAAATAATAATTATTCTCTACATTAATTTAATAAATGTAACACATATAATTAAATTAATCTACCACAATTGCATCAATTAATTATTTAATCCAATAATTAAATCATTGAAAATATTTATTTAATTCAATAAATATTAAAATTAAATTACAAAATCATGATTTGTGTTGTTTGCATAGTTTGATCAGTGTGTGCTTATGTTTTGTAATATATTTTTATTTGGAATTTCTCTAAATTTTGAAGAGAAAAAAGGGTGTTGAATTAAATTGAACAAATAATACTTCCTCCAAATTAATTTTAGTTTTCTATTTAGCAGTACTATTTTGACAGTAAAAAATTGAAGTCTTGCTTTACTTTTGTGTTCTGGATAATTGAATGGTATGCTTTTTTGACTTTTTCATATTACTATGAATGGTATTTTTTTTTACTGAACTGATTAGTTAGATCGCCTTAACTTTTTTGCTCATAAATTAATATACCCATAGACTTTTGAAAGTTAATTTGTGAATTAAAAATTAAAAAACTTTGATTTTAATTTTATACAAACTTAAATATTTTAAAACTATTTATAAAGTAGTTGCGCGGCCAAAACAAGGTCTTTTTAACCAAAAAGGGGAAAATAACAGAGAATTGTGATGGTTCAAATTTTGCTTTTACCAAAGAGGGGTAGTAGTGTGTAGTCAAATACCTGCTTCCAGGTAAAAAGGCGGGAAGTGGGCCTCTCTCTCTGTTATGCTTCAAATATTCCAACTATGATAGCCCATGGTCCCACAAAAACAGCCCCTATTTTATTTGATTTACAATAATATATTAATAAATAATTGGCCCATAATATTTCTTATTTATTTTTTCTCATCATATCAATTTCTTTATCTAATTTCAGTCACACAGAAAATTTTCCTTTAAAAAAATTCACTATTTTAGCTAGAGAATGTCTTTTGTTTATACTAGGCATTCTCGTGAGTTGTCCGTATTCCCATGGAAAATGTTTTTAATTAAAAGTTTTAATTCTAGTAGTAGTAGTATAATTTATTTAAATGCATAGTTTTATTTATTTATTTATTTCAATAAAACTTATTTACGGGAAGTGGAAATTATTACAGAACCAATCAAGAATATTAATTATTCTTGTTTGTCAACCAACTAAGGGGATCCGGTTAGCATGAAGTTATTTTTTTAGTAAGCTGGTTAATTGGCTAATAGAATTCTGACACACATACAACCTCGTCTGCATGTCAGTATTCTATTGGTCAATTGACCAACTTACCTCAAAATAAACTTCATACTAACTACTTCCCAACTAAGGGTATGTTTAGTTAGGGATTAGTGCTTCTGACCTCCACACAAAAATGACAAAATAGTATATATATTAGTATCATGGAAGTGGTTAGCATGAAATTTATTTTTGAGTAAGTTGGTCAATTGGCCAATAGAGTGCTGACACGCAGGCGAGACTCTATGTGTGTCAGTATTCTATTAGTCAATCAATAATTCTAGGGGGACATTTTTTTGCTGACATTCTAGCGACATTATTTTTTTTTTATAATTTTTTTTGTAGTACCTCTCAAAAATATATAATATTTATTCCAACTGAAATTTTTATAAAAAATAGTATTTTATGTATAATTTGGATACATACAACAAACAGGATTGTACAGACTGTACAAACCCTGTTTTTTGTATGTATCCAAATTACACCTAAAATATTGTGTTTTACAAAAATTTCAGTTGGAATAAATATTATACATTTTTTGAGAGGTACTGCAAAAAAAAAAACTAAAAAAAATAAAATAAATAATGTCGCTAGAATGTCAGCAAAAAAATGTCCCTCTAGAAGGACTCTTAGTCAATTGACTAACTTACCAAAAAATAAATTTCATAATAACCGGATCCATTATCATGACTTAGCTTTCGGGATAGTCTTTAACAGTGAGTTCATATTCGTTCGGACTTGTACAAAATTCTTCACGATGGCAAATAGCTTGAACTGTTGAGGGACGACTCCGGTATAAGTGATAGTGAATAGATAAGTAATCAATCTAAAATAGATTTCAAGTGTAAATAATGTCTAGCCTCTCTTTTATCCTTTGAGAGACTCCCTTTTATAGCCCCTTGTTCATGTCCCTTTGGTATATCATATCAAGCACATGAGCAAGGGAGGTCGGTAGGCTAAATACGGCCGAGAGAGTCGACCGTTTTGGACCCCGATCAGATTACTCCAAATTTTTTTTTTGTATATATATAGGATTGTGAACATTTGATTGAAGATTTTGGATTTAGAAATACTAGGATAAGTATCTTTCAATGAATGTATTATCATATATTTTGTTATTGTCGAATTTCTCATATATTTTACTATAGTCAGACTATTAGGTTTTAAGTTTCGGAAACACTTTTTTTATTACAACTTGTACTTTTTGTTTATTTTTTTTTTGCCTTTTTCTGGATGAAGACAATATTTCGAAAAAATATCGTTTTCATTTTTCGTCATGGGCCTCGTGTTGACAGTTGTGCTATTCAAGGAACGACCGGGTGGATCATTCGGTTAAAGTGTACCATTGGCTTCCTTAATTAACACGCTTTTCTTGAGCGGGTCACGCTATGACGATTCTTGGGCATAGATCCAGTTAAACTGGTCGGGTCATTTGGGCATATACCCCAACAGTATGATAAGTTTTAACTCTAAACATTGAGTTTGTGAGTAAAATAAATTAGAATTAGAATAAATTATTTGTAAAAATCAAACAAACGCACTTAAAATTCCATAAACTAGTAGACGAACGAACATCAAGTTGCATTTCATCATTCAGATGTACAAAAATTGAGTCATTCTAATGTTTTGTCTTATTGACAATTCTTCTCAAAAACAATTATTTTCTAAATTATTTAAATCGGTCACGTTTGAATTGTCATTCCGTCAAACAAATTAAACAACATAAAACATATAAGTTATTTTTCGTACATAAACGATTTACTCATTTGATTGCAGAAGTAACTTTATACACTTTAATTGAGTAAATGGTGATGGATTTTTTCTTTATGGCAAATTAAAGAAGGAAATTGAAAAATTGAGGGCGATGCATGCAGATATGCATGAACATGGGGACAGATTTTCAATGGGAAATGATTTTGTTTTTGGAGCCCGGCCCGGCCCTTTAATTGAAATGAAAGAGTACATGTACAACTAGGTAGGGATAGAGATCGTGCATGTAGAAGTGGGAAATGAGTTTCTTTTGATTATATGGCAATCATTACTAAATCCACTCAACATAATTTTGCATACAGAAAATTCTAATAAACCAAAAAATGGCCCCTTTTTTACTGGTCTCATTCAAATGTCCACAGGATAATCTGAATTGCCCTTTAGATTCCATAGCCCAAAGGATAATCTGAATTGCCTTTTGATCGAGCCATCACACTTTCACTCTCATTTTCACCAGCCTTTACTTTTTTCTAAGAAACAAAAAAACAAAGAAAGACGACACAGACGATGCTAAGGTAAGCTAAGCTGCATTTTATATATATATATATATATATATATATATATATATATATATATATATATATATATATACTCTTTGTTGGAAATTAAATTTTGCTTTAACTTTATGTTGAGTAACAGAATATATATGGTATCATGCACCTGAAAAACTGATTCAAACATCAACTTTATTTTATTCCTCATCAATCCCACGATATATATATATGGGATCATACATGAATGATTCGAGTTCTTATGAGAAGTATCTGTGACTTATTTTTTTGATAGTTGATCAACAACTTATTGAAAATTTGAGATTGAGATATATTATCTAAACCGTGACAAAATTTCTACTAGGTTTCTATTTAAATAAGAGGGCCCACATTTTAACGTATTATCGGTATAGTTAAACAAAATGAATATTTAATATTAAAATATTAAGTAGAATTTTACAAGTTGTCTTAAGCCTACTCTTTTACGCATTGATGCTTTATCAGTTTTTAATCAAATATAAAGAGATTGCACAAAATATTAAAATATTTAAAAATATTCCGGCCGGTACAAGTTGTACCGGCCTACTCTTTTTTTTAACACATTCATGCTTTATCACTTTTTAATCAAATATAAAGAGATTGCACAAAATTTATTTTGACTTACAAATATAATGTTAAAAATAAATATTAGTAATATAAAAATAAATATAATTATATTATAAATATATAAATATTAATATTATTTTTAATATTAATATATTAAAAATAAATATAATAAATATATAATTATGCAAGATATATAATTATATTATTAATAATTATGCAAGATGTAATAAAGATGTAAATATTATTAATATAAAAATAAATATAATTATATTTATTTATATAAAGATGTAATATAATTATATTTATTTATATAAAGATGTAATATAATTATATTTATTTATATAAAGATGTAATATAATTATATTTATTTTTATATTAATAATATTTACATCTTTATTACATCTTGCATAATTATTAATAATATAATTATATATCTTGCATAATTATATATTTATTATATTTATTTTTAATATATTAATATTAAAATAATATTTATATTTATATATTTATTTATTTATAATATAATTATATTTATTTTTATATTACTAATATTTATTTTAACATTATATTTGTAAGTCAAAATAAATTTTGTGCAATCTTTTTATATTTGATTAAAAAGTGATAAAACATGAATGTGTTAAAAAAGTAGGCTTGCATAACTTCAAATGTACCTACCGGAATATTTTTAAATATTTTAATATTTTAATATTTTAATATTTTGTGCAATCTCTTTATATTTGATTAAAAACTGATAAAGCATCAATGCGTAAAAAAAGAATAGGCTTGCATAACTTATACCTATTTTAAATATTTTAATATTAAATATTCATTTTGTTTAACTATACCGATAATATGTTAAAATGTGGGCCCTCTTATTTAAATAGAAATCCAGAGTGTCATTACTACTTGTATTAATATATCCCAATCTCAGCCTTTCCAATATATAGCCTTCTATAAAGAACCTATCGCCATGAAGTGATAGTATATATATATATATATATATTTTAGCAGAATAGTTACTTATGGGTTTAGATTTGATTCAAGAAGTCGTTCTTTTAGAATGTGGTTTTCTATTTTTATTTGAGTTTTGCATGAAACATATTGTATCAATCCAAATTCTTTTTTTTTTGGATTTTGTATTCTTTTTCAGAAATAAAATTATATTTGCATTTGGGAAAAAAAAGAACACTTTCGGAGGAGAATTAAGTTGCATGTCTGACTTTTATTTTCAAATTAGTAATTTACCATTCGCAACATTGTGCGGTGATAGTTAAATTGTTATACATGCAATATAGTGTTACGGAAAAACTATGCTTTTTTAAAATTGTAACTGTCAAATTTTGTAATAAAAGCCTTTAATAAATTAAGCCGCGAGAGAGAAAGAGATGATGGTGATGGTGATGGTGATGGCCATGAGAGAGATAATTAGATGACGATGGCCGATGAAAGAGAGATTTTTTTTGGGTGAGAAGAAGCAGAAGTGCAGAACGAAGGCTGAAGGCAAAAGGACTGAAATCCTAATTTTTTTTATCTATTCAAGCAAGTATGGAATCCAACCTGCGAACCAGTCACCAGTTCGCTAGGTCAGGCGGTTTAACCGTTGGTTCACTAATTTTAAATGGTTTTTGGCTTAAAATGGGTCATTGGTCCAAATCGGAGCGGAGTGTGGACCGATTTCGATTTTTACCAGTCTGACCGTCGATTCGGTCCGAATATGAAAATCATGCTTGAAACTATAATTTATGAAAAAACACCGATACTGAGATCGGTTAAAAGAAGGTGATAACCGAAAGGAATTATTAAACAACTTATATTACGTTTAGATTGATAGATTGATGGAATGAAATAATGAAATGAATAAAATAAAAATAGTGTATTTGATGATTATTTTGAAGAATAAATCATTCCAATAATATGAAAATTCATTCAATCCTTTGCTTTTTTATTTCATGTAGGACCATTCAGTTCTCCTCATCATCAGTTAATAATAATAATAATATTTCAATATGTCTATTAGTTATTGTTGGCACTGCCATCTCTCTTTCTCTCTCTCTTATATAGATATCTATATATCAATGAGAAATGGTTTCAATAAAATTTATTTTTGTATAAGTTGATTAATTAGTCAATAGAATGCTGACACGCAGACGAGACTATATGTATATCAGTATTTTATTGACCAATTAACCAACTTACAAAAAAATAAATTTCATGACAACCGGATCCATATCAATGTATTAGCTAGCTGCTTCTGGAAATATCTATCTATGTATCAGCTATCTCCGTCTGTAAATATCAATGTAATATCTTCTGTAAATATTTCAGGAGGAGAAGAAAGATCTTTCACTAGATTTGATTTTGGATTTACTCTCTCTCTCTCTCATTTATCACGTGAACAAACTTTAATTCGTGCACCCTCACACACCCACACATTTCTCTCTGATGTATGAGGACAGAAGCTGAGGGCCTCGTCGTCGTCGGGTTAAATACAATTGTACGAATTTCAGACTAATAAACCCCATAGAACTTTAATGGCTTAAATATAATTTATTATCTTAAACTATACATCATATTTTATTTCGGTTATTCACTTTTTAATTTTGTCAAATAAATAATTAAACTATCAATTTTTTTCACTTTAGTTTAATTAAGTCTACCATGTCATAAACTAATAACGTGGCTCGCTCACTAGACAATTTTATGATGATGTGTACTAAAAAAAATTAAAAATCAAGTTTTTAAATTTTTTTATTATATTAGAGGGCAAAAATATAAATAAACAAAAACCCATTAACAAGACATGATTAAACAAATTAAATAATAAAGCTCTCCATCTCTCCTATTCTAAATCATGAACATCTATTCAGCCAAACCAGATGAAACCCATAACACATTAATCAGATGAAACCCAGATCTATTCAGCCATAACACATGATGTGGCAGATGAATAAAGAGCTCCAAGATCTGTTATGTGTTATGAGCTAACAAATCAGATTTGGCTGAATAAAGAGATGAAACGGCAGTAGACTAGATTTGGCTAACAATTCATTGCAGCAGTAGATTTGGCTGAATAGATGTGTTATGTGTTATGAGCACCCAGATGAAACGGTTTCATCTATGGAGCTCTTGAACGACGGCGGATCTGGCAAGGCCCCGGTGGTCGGCTACAAAGATCTTGGCGGATGTCTACTATTTGGAGTATGTACCTGGTGGTACTGAGTCTATATATATATAAGTAGGTTTCATGTTTGTATCAATTTTGTAGCTACTGAAGCAGCAATTCTGAATCTAGCGTGAACCAATTTCTCCCTAAGGGCAGTTCTGAATCTAGTGGGAGCCTAAAGAAAGCTTAAGCACAAGCTGACTGTGTTGTGAAGTATGGGAGATCTCCGCCATGGTCGTATTGTCATATAGATTCATAGTTTTCGGCTTCTGTTGATTGTTGGGAGATCTCCGCCATCTCCGCCATGGTCGCCCTTGCCGATTGCAGAGATTTGTCTGTCTACAGATTTGTTTTGTTTTAAATGATAATAAAAATTGACTTGTCAAATTTAGTTTTGCTCAAATAATTTAAATTAATTAAATAATATAAATATTATTATTTAAGTACAGATCAGCTTCCTATGACCCTGCTTTGGATGATACGTTGTAAATTTTTGACGTGTCAAGTGAATTTGGACAATAATAAAAAAAATTAATAGTTTATTTGTTTAATTGATAAAATTGAAAGGTGAATTACCAAAATGAAATATGATCAATAATTTAAGATAATAAATTATATTTAAGCCAACTTTAATATTCAAATGCCTTGCATGGGAGTAGCTAGGTCCACCAAAAAATTATAGGGAGAAAAAACTATATAGAATGGATATGAGAGGTACAAAATTAATTAATCAAGTTATTACAAGCTGTTCATTTAGATATATGACGAATATAGGAAAAAAAAGGCTTGTTAATTAGTTTGGCATGTGTACTAAGAGAAAATAAACAGCTAGTATTATAGATTTATAGTGAAACTTGGTTATAAGTATATCAGCATACTAATATAACTAATGTGTTCAAGCTTTTTGCGGCCCAAAAATAATTTAAGCTGATAAGCCATTGAGAATTCTTCCAGCTTTAGGAGATGGGATAAATTTTACTTTTAATGAGAATTTCCTTCCATTAAAAGAAGATATATACTCATTTATTCAAATATCGGATTATTCATGACAGTTTGATCAATTTTACTAATGTTACGTTTAGATTGAAAGAACAGACGGGATAAAATTATTTTAAAGGGAATTATTAAATCCATAACAAAAATTGTTATTTTCACAACAAAAGTGTTGCTATAGATCCTATAGTGACGGTTTTCACCGTCGCTATACATCTATAGCGATACTTTTGTTGTGAAAATAACAAAAAGTATTGTGAATTTAACAATTACCTATTTTAAAATATTTTAAGTGTATGTTTGGCTGTTGTTGTTGATGGTGGGTATTTTCATATAATGAAAAAATTATTACATATATCCATTTTATTAGAATTAATTTTATTTCACATTCCCTAACTAATACTCTACTATGCCTAAGCAACTAGCTTTGTTTCATATTGTTTCAACACTTTAACTAATGAGTTTCAGTTTCCTTTATAATTAAAATTATTTTACTCGCGGCAAGGTTGTAATATGAAGCAAATAATTTAAACTTGATTGATATTTGTTTAATTAAGGTTATATTTGTTTATAAGAATTATAATATTTAAATTATATTCTTCAAGATTATTAATTTTAAAATTAAATAGTCCTAATTTTTATAAAATTATTGATGGGATAACTTAAAATAATCTCATGTTATGTTTGTTTTTTTTCCAGAATTTATTAAAATATTGGATTAAAAAATATCGTTTGGACTATTATATTATTATCAATAATAATATATTTTAAATTTATTTATACATCAAAAAAAATAATATATACTGATAATATATACACCCCACCCCACACCCCACCCAACCCCCACTCCCACCCTCACCCTAAAAAAATAATTTTTTGTGATTATGTATACTCCCACCCACCCCGCCCTTGCCCCCCCCCGCCCCGCCCCACCCAACCCCATCCCACTCCCCCCCCCCCAAAAAAAATAATATTTATTTATTATGTATTAATACACTCCTATCTCAAAAAATAATATTTACTGATTATTTATACACCCCTACCCCACCCGTCAAAAAAAATTAATGTTTACTGATTATGTATACACCCTCATCCCATCGCCACCCGCCCATCCCAAAAAATTAATGTTTACTGATTATGTATACACCCTCATCCCACCCCCACCCTCACCCTCACCCTCACCCTCACCCTTACCCTCTCCCTCTCCCTCTCCCTCTCCCTCTCCCTCTAAAAAATAATATTTAATGATTATATATACCCACCCCACCCCACCCCCACCCCACCCCACCCCACCCCACCCCACCTCACCTCCTCCTCCTTCCAAAAAAATATTAATATTTAGTCTCTGTACTAATAAGTTTTAAATTGCTAGTAATAATAACAGAAATTACAAGATATTATGATCATTTAAAAAAAAGGTTGAGGTCTCAAACATAAATTTAAAAACAAACAAGACACTTGGAATTAATTGTCTTATCCCAAGTGTAATCCTTGCAAATAAATATAGCCTAAAAATTTGATTCAAATTCAAATATAAACGATTCAAATATAAATAAATTTTAAAATTGATAAATTACTCGAATCTCTTCAAATTGTAATTTTCTATTGGTACTCAAATCATATTCGCTCGAAAAGTTTAAATAGTTTGAGCTCGATTCGAGATCATGCTCGACTCAGTATCTAAAGTCACTACAAGAAAACGACTTCTTTCAGACGGAATATTTCGTCGAGGATACCTTAATCCAGACTGAATATGAAGGAATATTCAGTCAGGGATTCGACCGAGTTTAAGCACGTCAAAATTAAGTCCGTCAAAATTTTAGTCGCTGATTACTAATTCTGACGGACATATGGTCAACCAAATATTCCATCGATATTAGTCTATCCTCGACCGAATAACATCCGTGTCGAGAGTATTCGGTCGATATTTAGGCCGCCACGTGCCAAGATATTGTTGGTTTAAAATTCTATCGATTTTAGACTATTCTCGACCGAATATCTTTCGTCGATCTTATTCGGTCGGTATTAAGCTGCCACGTTGTATATACTGTAAAATGTAAAAGAGATTATTTTCGACGGAATTTCGTCGAGTTTACCTTCTTCCGTCGAGGATAAGGAGTTTTTTAAAAAAATAGCTACTCTGTTTTGGCAACATCCAGGGTTTTAACTCACATTTTTATACCTGTAAATCTGTTTATATTTCCAACAGTACATTTAACATAATAATATCCTTCCAATCACATGCATACAAGTCCAACATATATAAATTTTTTTCACATGCATACAAGTCCAACAAAAACATTTTCATACTCTATATTAACTACAATATGTCATATTCTCCATAAGATATACAAAAATACTCTTGAACTACGTACAATACTCCATAATATATACAAAAATGAATTATATACAAGGTTTAAACTATAAAAATGCCAAATATCAACTAAACTAAGTCAATCCAGTAGTAATATCGCCGGTGTTAGGAGGATCATCAGGCGGACGTCGACGCTGCTGCTCTGGCATATGAAAATCTTCATTGACGTCGTCCCTCTATTCGTGATCAGAATGGGCATCCTGTTGATACAATTAAAAATATAACTCATTAGTTCATATATACACCTGAGTAGTCGAGGGCTGACTTAATAACGACCCAAAAGCGTCCAAGAGTAAAGTAACCACCAACCCATACTCTCGGCGGTGGCACCAGCTGCAATGTCCTGAGCTAGCTGGTGGAGACGAGCACGACTGGGAGGTCCCGATGACGGAATAAAGGATACGTCCCATACCGCTTTGATACCGTCGCTATAACCCTATAGAACATAGAGGGTCGCTAAGCGGCCTTTCGTATGTGATGGTCCCCAGGGGCTCTCGGAATACGCATATTTGGTTAGTGCCTCTGCAAAAAATAAATATAATATAAATAATAATCAAAATCCGTCGAAATTCATGAACGAGAAATCTATACTAAAATATTATACCTCCAAGTAGTGTATAGGCTGGTATCCTCGGCAACCCCAGCACTCGATACCGATCGGTAGTGCTACTAGGAAGATCCTGAGACGCGACCCAAATAGCCATCTCCTCATCTTGGGATAAACTAATCTCAGGCACAGGGATAGTAGAATCTAACATCTCGGGCTTACTCCTAGCACCCTGCAACTCAGCTTCATGCGTGGCCCGAAGCTTCTCAAACCGGTATCATCATATTAATTATGTAATATGATCCTAAATTATAATCATTGTAGTAAATGTAGTACCCGTATAGCTAATGTTGCGGGAGACATCATCCACCTCGAAGTCGAATCCTTCAGCGTGTGGAATCTATCCAAAAACTCCATCATAGTAGGAGATCGGCCCAAGCTGTTTCATATGGCCTAAATCATACATTAATTAATATCACCTTACTTTACTATAGATGCATTTTAATATTAAACTAAAGTAAATATAAATACATACCGAC
Source organism: Panax quinquefolius (assembly GCA_020205615.1). Lineage (NCBI taxonomy): Eukaryota > Viridiplantae > Streptophyta > Magnoliopsida > Apiales > Araliaceae > Panax > Panax quinquefolius. The sequence continues at coordinate 10,035,340 of CM035170.1, read as the reverse complement.
TTAACCTCTTGAAACGACTACGAGCCAAAAGTATGTACAATCCGTAGCTGACCTCGATTCTTCTTCATCTTCTCAGACATGGTCTTGAAGGTAACATCATCCAAGTACATACACATGGCAGCCCATTTTGCATCTGATACTGCCGGCGGCTGATGATCCCGTATAGTGGTCCCGGGCGATTCTTCAACTACACGGGCTGCCTTCTGTCGCATCTCGTACAGCCAGTCGACATAGTTCTTCAAAATATGTGCGATAATAACTGCTTTATCGTCCGCGTCAGTGATGCCGACATCATATTTATAATACCTCTATTACACGGTCATAACTTACGTATCAATAATTATTTGAACAATATATAAATTACTATGACCAAATTTATTTAATATATATAATTCGATGACTTATATGAAACTCGCGCAACATTTTCACCATAAAGTCGACATCGTACCACGCATAGTGGCTAAATTGCACGTAGCCAGTCAGGAAATGATGCCGATATATGGCGTGTACGGTCGTCTTAGCGACCGCATCAATAATACTAGAATTTTTTTTAATGAATTATTTTAATTTATTAATTACATAATAATATCATTTTAATTGAACATAATATATTATAGTTGAAACCTACACCGATGAGCCGACATCAACAAGAACCGTGTCAAGAACTGTCGGCGGATGACCTAATCGACCGAGGTTAGGCCCTCGCTGACGTCGACGTCTAGCATCTGTATGTATAATATAGTAATGACATTGTTAAAAATAGTAAATGAACATTTTTATTAAAAAATTATGAAAATAAGTGTTATTGGGCCAAAACGAAATTAACTCACTACTTGATGAAGACGACCCGCCTTGGGCGACATCACCCGATCCTGTACGGCTGTTACCACGGCCACCTCTACCGCTATGTCTATGCATAGTTGTACTATTGTAATAACAGACATATATGACATTAAATTTTATTTAATTTATTCTAATGATCGATTTTAGTAGTAATTTATTTGCAAAACTTGAATAAGTTTAAGAAGTAGTATGTCGTGAAACCCGTCAAAATCAAAATCATTTGAGTCCTCTGATTCTGTCTCTTCTTCTTGCGTATCAATTTCTTCCTCACTATCATCTTTTACGACCACATACGGACTGACAACCACATCTTCCTCCACTTCGTCAACATCGGGTACGTCAACAACATCAAACCCTACCACATTGTCATCATATAGCAATACGTGGCTAGGAATGCTAACTTGTTCTTACAACGGGTCATCTGTTCCAGACAGATTAGTACTATCAAATGCCCGAGTCTTCATTGTGATAATTATATACTAGGGAGTTCTATAATTTATGACATTATGGGCGTAGTACCCTCAAGTTGCTTGGTTGGCTAACACAAATACGTCATCAGACTATAACTTCAACTTTATATCTACTGTGACGATTCTATTACGATCAACTTTAACACCATATGAAGTATCAAACTAGCAACACTTAAATGTAAGGACCTTTTTACCCTTGGGATAATTAAGCACAACAACTTCCTCTAAATTGTCCATAGTAATTGGACTTAGAATCTCCATAACAACTTCCCAACACGACAGCGCCAGAGTTGACTGATGTCAGTTCATTCAAGTCATTAACCTTGAATCTATACCCATTAATGATGCAGTCTGGAAATGAACTAATAAGTTTGTACGGCCCTAAAATGACATCTCTAAAACGCTTAGAAGCTTTTTCTTCTTTAATCCTTCTCTTAAACCACTGTTGGAAATTTTCGTTAGTGAATGCTTTCATCTGTGCTGCAGTCAACCCTGGGTTAGAAGCATGTGTTTTCGCTTCGAATGAACTGCGTACAATAATATGATATTATTTAAATATTATTGATTAAGGTTAGATATTAAAGCTTCAACTTATAATAATACATATTTGATGTACGCCAATACTTTCGGCATATTTAGAAGCACGTATATAGATGCAATCTTTAAATCTTTATTGGTTAGGTAAGTCTTCGTTTCATGTCCAAATGATTTAGTCGGATAAGTGAATACAACCAACTTATCAGCACGATTAGACGGATCGACGACCTCATTCCGACCTAAATGGTTGTGCTTTGTTGTGACTACATCGTCAAAGTACAACGAGCAGAAGTTGACAAGCTCTTCCTCCGTATAGTGTTCATCAATATAACCTTCTACACGAGCTTTGTTTTTAACTTTTTACTTTAATCGACGCATATACCTGAAATATGACATTATCAGATAAATTAATTATAAAGATGACGAATATTGCACAATGTAGGTGATATTACCTCTCAAAAGGATACATCCATCGATATTCCACCGGTCCTCCAAACTTAAGTTTATATGGCAGATGAATAGGCAAATGCTCCATGCTGTCAAAAAATCCCGGTGGTAAGATCATTTCGAGCTTACACATTGTCAACACTATGTTTTTCTTGATCTGTTCCACATCATTTTACCTTATAACAGTTGAGAAAATATCACGAAAGAAATTTAAAAGTACTGTAAAGGCATCATTAATATTCCTTGGTAACACCTCACGAAATGCAATTGGCATAAACTTCTGCATGAATACATGACAGTCGTGACTTTTGAACCCAGTAATTTTCAACTGCTCAACCTTAGTACAACAAGATATGTAAGAAGCATATCCATCTGGGAGCTTCAATGAAATAAGTCACTTGCAAATGTTTTCAACCTGTTGCTTTATAAGATAAAATGGAGCTTTTGGTTTTGAGTTGTTAGGTCGGAGCCTCAATTCCCGTCTGATGTTCATTTCTTCCAAGTCTTTACGAGCTTTATCATTGTCTTATGTTTTACCACTCGTATCTAGCATGGTATAAAACAAGTTTTCGAATACATTAATTCTTTTCTGTATGGATGACATCTATACAATGACGAAGTGCTATTGTGATCCAGTATGGCAACTCAACCCAAATGGGCGAGTGTGTCAAGTTATAAGTTTTCCCATATCTTATTTCTCTCAACTTATCATGCTCCTTCCCAGGCGGTGGAAATGTCAGATCATTTAGCCACCCCAATACATCGCTACCCGACAAGCGACCAGCAACCCCTTTCTTCTTTGTCTTTATGTTGAACTGTGTAGACATCTTTCTATAACTATACTAAACGGGTAAAAATCTACGAGCAGTTCCAAAGAAACTAGATTTCCACCCATGAGGTAGTTGAGTGCCTTACACATCCCTCATACAGACTGGACATGACAACTTACCATGAGTCAACAAACCACTAATCATCCCAAGTGTCGGAAAATCAAATGATAGTCCATAACAAGGCTGCCTTCATTAAAAAATTATACCCGAAATATTTATCAAAAGTCTAAACACCTGTTTCCCACAACATCTTAAGTTCATTAATTAATGGCCTAAGGTACACGTTGATGTCTTTTGTAATACTTTTATCCCAGTATAAGTAAGTCAAGAAAAAATATGGATCCCTCATGCATATTGACGGTGGAAGATTGTAAGCTACCATAATCACTGGCTAAATTGAGTAAGGCTGACTAAAATTATTAAATGGACAGAAGCAATATGTAGCCATGTCGAGCCTGACATTCCTAACTTTGTCGACAAATTATAGAAAATTGGCATCAAAATTCTTCCATTCATCTCCATCTGCTGGGTAAGTCAGTTGACCAGGCACGACATCCCTTGTTCTATGCCAACTCATATGTTGAGTAGTATGCGCAGACATGAATAGCCGCTGCAACCTTGGTGCAAGAAGAAAGTACCGTAAAATCTTCTTTGGAACATGTTTCTTCTCCCCCCCCACGTTTTGTGATCTTATACTGAGGCGAGTTGCAGATATCACACTGTACCTTATCTTTGTCCTCCCCATAGTATAACATGCAATCCTACTCAGAAGCATCAATCTTCTCATACCCGAGATTCAACCCCTTAACCATCTTCTTCACTTCATAGAAATTCGCGGGTAGATTATTATTCCTAGGTAAGAACTCGCTGAAAATATCAAGATTGAATCCTCTCTCATTGCAGTCATGCTCATTCTTTAAGTGTAAAAGCTTCGTAACTGCAGAAAGCCTGGTGTGTTTCTTATATCAAGGATAAAATGGGACACTCGATTTAGATATCAACTTTTAAAAGGCAACTGCTGAATCATTTGGTTTTTGCTGAACACTGCTTGACGCATGCTCGTTTTCAGCCCAGTCAATATTGGTAGGGCCATATGCATCAACCAACACGTGTACGACATCATAGTCATCTGATTACGAATCCCCGTGAACTGGTTGGTCTACAGTACTATCTGTCCGTTTTATAAACTCAGCTGATTCCCCGTGATGAATCCATACTGAATACCCATCCACAAACCCACGTGAATATAAGTCAAATTTAACTTCATCGACAGTCTTCCATATCATGTTCTTACACTTGAGACACGGGTATCTCATCTTTCTGTTTGGATTATTAGCATGTTATATTGCTTTGTACATAAAATTGGACACCCCATCACAGTACGCATCAACTAATCCCCTCTCATCAATCTGTATCCTACGGTACATCAAACTCCGGTCGACTGACATCTTTAATTAAAGAAAATACCCAATTAGATCAAGAATAATCATGAATGTGGTTCATACATAAATTTAGTTTACCTAGTATATATTTCCAATCTACAGGGGTTATGCTTCTATCCCGTTCCTAGATGCGTCTCCTCACTAGTGTCAATCTTGAGTACGTTTCTTCTATTTTAAGAAAATTTTAGCAGCACCTCCCCATGGTCTTTAAGTATACGAAATAGACCAAGAAAACTTAGTCTAAGTATGGACTCGAAGAACATGTAGAGACACCAGTTGAAAAATCCTTAAAAGTTTATAAAAACGTACCTTATGAATTGGCACCGACTTAAGTGAGAATCAACGTCCAGTAATAGTCCCAAAATAGGGACTATTCGACATTCACTCCTACTGAGTGAATGTCAAACGGGTTTCTAAGCTTCTACCTAGCTATCTTCAATACATGCACAAGTATATATGCAGTTTATTGTAATTGTGGAAAACTAATCAAATGCTACTTAGTTTATTTTTGAATAAACTAAGTAAATGATAATCAGTTTATTTTTCAATGATATAAACTAAGTGTGTGCTACTCAATTTATGCTACTTAGTTTATTTAATTATATACTATTATAGTATAGTTAATTTAATTTAATTTTAAATTATTATTTATTATATTATATTAATTTAATTTAATTTAATTTAATTTATTTATTTACTTTGATTTTATTATTTTATTATAATTTATTTTGTATTATATTATATTATATTATATTATATTATTTAAATTAATTAAGTTCAATATAATTATATTAAATTAAATCAATTTTTTATTTTAAATTTAATTTAATTTTGATTATATTATATTAATTAATTATTTAAATTTATTATCTTAAATTAAATTAATTCAATTTTTATTTAATTTAATTTGTATTAGATTATATAATTTAATATAATTGATTTAAATTGTATTATCTTAAATTAAATTAAATCAAAATTTTATTTTATTTTGATTTATTTTATTTTAAATTAAATTAAATTAAAATTATATTATATTATATTATATTATATTATATTATTTATTTAAATTGAATTATCTTCAATTAAATTAATTTTTATTTCATTTTAAGTATATGTGATTATTTAATTAAATATTATTTTTAATTTATTAGTGTAAAACTAAGTAAATGCTACTTAGTTCATTTCATTTTAGTGTATTTTAGTATAGAGAAACTAACTATACATTAATATAATAAAGAAGGGCCCATATATGTTGCAATTTCTAAATTCTGTCGGGAATTCTGTCGGATATAACAAATATTACAAAGTAAAGATATTAGGCAATCCACATATATATCATAGTAAGAATTAATATCAATACCAACAGAACCAACACCAATCAATCAACTACAATGAGATAAACAACCAACAAGTATATATAATTCAACGATTGTATATACTCAAATCTACAAAATAAGCAGTAATTAACATTAACAAGCTACAATAACATGAACAAACTCCAACAAAAATTCACTAACAGATTTAAAGTGTGACGCCCCCAAAATTATGTATACATCACCCATCTTGGGTCGCCACTTACATGGTACAGAATTTAAATACAACTTATTAACATAACTGTCGTGTACAATACGACATAAACTGTGAGTTTAAATACAAATATCGTCTACTAGATATTATACAAACTCAAACAAAAAGTCCTCATTACAGTTATTATCACACTATTTTACTGAATAGTGAGGACTACTAATGCTATCTTCGGACCATCACTCGCTTCCCGACTCGTCGTCCCGGCTATATTATCATTTCTCAAGAGAAACGGTGAAAGAAAGGGTGAGCTCAACTAGCCCAAGAAGAAATATTATGACTAAGATAATGCGAATAAATTATCAATAGTCTTCAATAATGTTAAACCGATAAAATACAATGACAACGGTTTAAGCTGCAGCTGAATATGCAATCCATTAAAAGAGTCAAGTAGAAAATAAAGTCTATTATCTTTTTGGTTTTAAAAGGTTTTTCATCATTGTTATAATTTGAGACTCGACTTTTAATAAATATTCCACATCATCGAATCACCCCCGCACTACTCTGACCCAAGGATATTCTTTAGTATCACGACCATTAATTATTCATGCACTACGTGCGAAGAATATTTGTGTATTCATTAATGGTCATGATCATGCCAACAATCGGTCCATCAATGCACTACTACCATCGAGGATTTTTACCACATCATTTGTAACATTACGGCCATGATTACACCGAATAGTCTCTCGGTCATAATCATACCAAGTCCATCTATGCACTACATGTGCCATACGATGACTTTAAAAAAAATATAAACATGAGGATGATGACAATGATATAAGAATTCAATAAAACAAGTTCAAGAATTATTTTATCCAGAATTATTAACGTCCAAATTAGTAAAATTCAAGAATGATCGGAAGAATATTTCCATGAAAAGATCTTTGGATGAAACGCAAATATCAAGGATATTCTACTAATTTCATGGAGTATAGAAGTCAAAGTTTTAACCAACTGGGTATAATAAAGGATGGAATAACAAAAGAAATCACCGTGCATGCGATAGACCGCATGCAGACGAGGTTATTCTAACGTAATAATAAATAACGGAACGAAGTCGTGAAATTCACAAGACTGGATGTTCAAATGTAATAATAAAGATGGAACCGGATCCGGTGTAAAACACACGATAGGATATTCAATGTAATAATAAAAGCGGAACCGGTCGGTGTAAAACACATGCATGTGATGTTCCGGAGTAATAATAAAGGCGGAACCAGTCCGGTGTAAAACACATGCATGCAGGATGTTCCAACAGAATCATAATAAAGGCGGAACCAGTCCAGGTGTAAAACACACATGCAGCAGGATGTTCCAATGAGAATAATAGAAGAATGTCACCAAGTATAGGGTAAACCACTTATACAAAGTTATTCCAAATGTAATAATAAGCAATGGAATAACAATGTTCTCTTCATGAATAAGAAAGAATAACACCCCTTACATTTGGTAGGAGATTGAAATCGCAGCAAAGCGTGTAGTAACAAAATACTCTTCTTCTTCTCTCTCTTATTCTCTATACTTTCTCTCTCTATAGCTTGAATGAATTCGTGAAAATAATGAAGCCCTAGGCCTCTATTTATAGAAGATTTCTAGCTTAGCAGACCGCCGTGTGAAAAGGCAAGTGGCTCGACGAATTGGTTTGGACGCTTTGTAATGTGAAACGACAAGTGGTTCGGACGTCAGTAATGTGAAACGACAAGTGGTTCGACGTCTGGTAAAGGTAATTACTATTAACGAAGGTAAATACTATTGATAAAGGTAAATACTATTCACAAGGGTAATTACTATCGATTTGTGAAGGTAATTACTATCGATTGAAGGTAAATACTATTCACAAGGGTAATTACTATTGACGAAGGTAATTACTATCGACGAAGGTAATTACTATTGACGAAGGTAAATACTATTCACAAGGGTAATTACTATCGTGAAGAGACTCTTAGATGATGACATATGAGCCCCCCATAAAATAATCAAACTTACCACAAATCATTTTTTTTCATCAACACATATTTAATCTTTCAACAATTATTAATCATTTATAACTTGTCGTCTCAATTATTGATTTAATACTATAACATATTATACAGATGATACTGTGACAATAATTGAATCAATAATATAAGAGATATGATGCAGCAATTACTGTAGCAATAATTGAGCATAGCTGAGTGACTTCTCACGTAAGCATCAATAATCAATACCGTGTGCTACTATGCAACCACGCCAGACATCGCATTTCTTTTACCACCTTGTAGTTCAACGGTCTTAACGGTAACACCTCATAGTTATTTTTATAAAATATTTTTGTCGTTTTCTCAATCCGACAATAATTTTGTTGTGGGGTCCACCAATGATTGAGCCATTGTACGAATATTCCCTAACAAAAAGAATATTCCCCGACCAAACGAATATTTTATAACAACTTGCATACTTTGCAAAATTTATACATATTACCCACAACTATAACATTATATCAAATTTATTCCATAATATTCAAAAATATTATTTATAGAAAAATTCATCTTTATTTATAAAAGCTGGGGTCTTACATAAAGCATACAACAAAGTTAATTATCAAAACTGTGACGCCCCCAAAATAGTTCTACACAACCCATTATGATTCGCCAAATACATGATACATAATTTAAATACAAATTTCATTTATAAAACTATTGAGCTGTTGTGCAAAATACGACAAAACATAAACTGTGAGTTTTAATACGAATATTATCTCGTAGACAATATCCAAACTCAAAATAAGTCCTCATTACAATTATTATCACACTATTTTATAGAATAGTGATGACTACTATAGGCACCATCTTGGACCATCACTCCATTCCCCGACTAGTCTCATCTATATTCTCATTTCCTGAAGAGAACAATGAAAGAAAATGTGGGCTCAACTAGCCCAATAAAGAATATTATGACTAAGATAATGTAAAATAAATTATCCTTAGTCTTGAACAATGTAAAATCTGATAGAATACAATAGACAATAAGTTTAGATCAATCAGCGAAACAAGCAATCCATTAGAAGAGTCAAGTAGAGCGTGACGTCTACTATTTTCTATGATTTAAAAGTTCATCATCAATATTTTATCTCTGTAACACAACTCAATAAATATTTCACATCAACGAATTATCCATGCACTACAGGCCAATGATATTCGTTAGTATCACTAGTGGTCATGATCATGCCAAACACCTGTCCATCTATGCACTACGGGCCAAAGAAGACTTTCACCACATCATTTGTCTGTAATATTACATGTCATGATTATACCAATACATAATTTCTGGTCATAATCATACCAATCAATAGTCCATCTATGCACTACGGGCCAAAGATAACTTTCACCACAATATAAACATGAGGATGATAACAATGATAAATATAATTCAATTTATCTAGAGTTCAAGAATGTCTAAATTGTCAACATGATAACTAATTTTGGAGTAAAATTTAAGAATGATATTCATGTATCAAAAATAATTTGGACAAAAAAGAAACCAATTTTGTCATGAATAGTACCACGGGTGAATAGTATCCCATGAATAGTACTCCCATGAAAAGACCAAAATTTAATAAGAAAGTTCAGAAAAATATTTCTGTGAAACAATACTAGAGGAAGCACAAAATTCAATGATATTCTACTAATTTCAGGGAGTATAGAAGTAATACTTATCAAAATAAGTATAGATTTAGGAATATGAAACGAAATATTATTACTTACATACTATAGAGTATGAAAGAAAATAATATTTCTTACGAATATTGAACAAAAATAATATCCCTTACCTTAGTAAGAGAGTAAGTCTGACTGGTATAGCGGAGATATTCTTAAAGAAAACTTGCACTATTTGCTACACTCAAAGTATCCTTATACTAGAAAGAAATACGCGCAATATTATAGAAGAAGAATTCTCTGATTCTGGTGTGATTTTTATTTCGTAACTAAGCATCTTATTTATAGGAGAATGACATGACACTATTTAAGAAAATAATCACGGACGCAAAGTAACAATTTCACGGGCACAGAAATTCGGTGAAAATCTTATTTTTAGTATTCATTACTTTGTAATAAAATATTCTAATAAAAAAACTTTATATAAAATATAATATCTTCTATTTATAATCTAATAAAATAAATAACTTTATATAAAATATAAAAATTATTTTGTTTTATATAAAATTTTTTCTCGCTTTTATTACATTATAATAATAATAAAACAAAATTGAAACAACTTTCTACTGGCGATTTTGAAAAATGAGTAAGTGGGAGTTCATGTAATAAGCCAAACTTACAACAAATATCTCATGATAAACTCATTTATATATATCAAAAGTTGAATAAATATTTATCACAAATTACTTATCTTCAATAAATATATTTTTAATCTTTCAACAATTATTCATCATTAATATTATAACTCATAATATTGACAACTAGATCATTCCTAGAAAAGAGGGGGCTTTCTGATAAAGACTTCTCCTTATTAGCACGTAATTAAATAACCTAACCCCTTTCCTCGGCAAAACTTTCTATACATTGTCAATAATAAAAATAATAATATGAATAACTGTTTCGTTTCAATTATTAATTTAATACTATAAAATATTATGCAGATGATACTGTGAAAATAATTGAATAAATAATATGAGATACTATGCAGCAACTACTGTGGCAATAATTGAATAAAATTGAGTGACTTCTTAAGTAAGCATCAATAATCAAAGATATTGTACAATATTGTGTGCTACTGTGCAACCACACGTATTATTGTACTTTTATCACCGGTATTTCCACAGTTAACAGTAAAAGTTTTGTCGTTATTTTTATAAAAAAGTTATTTTTGTCGCTTTTTATATCCGATGAAGAATTCATTGTGGGGTCCACTAATGATTGTCTTGTCGCATTTAATATTCCCCGACAAAAAGAATATTCTTCGACCAAACGAATATTTTATGACAACTACTTTACAAAATTTGCACATATCTCCCATAATTATAACATTATATCAAATCCATACCTTATTATTCAAAATGACATTTAGAGAAAATTAAATCTTTATTCATAAAAAGTTGGGGTCTTACAAAAACTGCACATTCAGGAACAAAATTGGGGGAAAATCCTTGCTGCCAATCACAAATTATGCTAATAAATCAAATAATTTTTTAAAACTACGTACATACTCAAGCTTTCAGTCAAATTTTTGAAGCAAAATTGGGGAAATAAATTAGGGCAACCGAAAATACCAAATTAAGCTGATAACAAAATTTAGTAAAAAAATTAACTTATGAAGGCTAAACTTTAAGCTTTAGGTGGAGGAGGAGGCGCCGGAGGTAGAGGCGGCGAAAGGAAGAGGTGAGAAAGAGGGAGGTGCAGTCTGTGCAGAGGTGAGAAAGAAAGAGACACTACAAGAAAAAGACCTAACAATGATTGATAATATCAACGATCAGATACGCTATCAGTTGATATTAGTAATAACGATCAGATTCTGCTGATCGTGATTTAATCTAGTCGCTATATTATATCAGCGACCGCATGCGGTTGCTAGTACAAATTTGCCTCCCAAAAATTGGCAGGAAATGTTGGCGCGAAGGTTTTGTGCGACCACTTAGAATCAGCGATCGCATGCGGTCGCTGATAAGTCTATGTCATTAAAAATTAGCGACCGCAGTCGGTTGCTGATGGCGGTCGCTGATCAAAGTTAATGTAATCAGTTTCAGTCATTCGCTCGACACAGCAAGCGAAAGAAAAATAAAAGAGGGAGCTCAAAATAGAGAGAAGATGGAGAAAAGGGGAGAGGAGAAGAAGGAGAAGAAGGAGGTCTATCGCCGCCGCAGCCACCAACCACCGGCTTGTGAATTCAACTGAGGATCAGGTAGGGTTTTTAATTTCAAGCTTGTATTTTAATTTTTGTGTTTTCGAGTAATTTGAAATTATTTGGTTGAGTCAGTTCTTGATACTCGGCTATAATTTTTAGGAAGATGTCAAGCATTTTAAATTTGTTAATAGTTCTATTATAATATTATGGATGATTGTATCCCAAGTTCTTAGAACTATGTTGCCTGAATCCAAATAGGAGAGTACATGTCCACAAAATTCTGTTTTTCAGTTCTATTTGGATATGAAGCCTTCCTATCCAGTGATTGAATTTTTTGTTTATTTTATCTTTTGTATCTATGTCTATATTGAGAGTAATATGATGCCTAATTTATTATATATTTGGTTACATCATTTTTACTGTCAAGTGTTAATTCATGATTAAATAAGGAGGGGTTTAATTTTATGCACCCAGAGGCATTTGTTTGTGTTATTTTGGGTTTTGATTGAGTGATGATTACTTTTATGGATCCAAGAGACAAATTGAAAGAAACTGAGAAATCTTTAGATACTCAGTTATGGCATGCGTGTGCCGGCAATATGGTGCAAATGCCACTGGTGAATTCTAAGGTCTTTTACTTCCCTCAAGGGCATTCTTGCCTAAGAATTTCCACAAAATCAAGTCCTGATTATTTGCCCACAAATATACCCATCCTACATTTTCTTAAAGGGTAAATATCACTGAACTTAAGTAACACAATTACACAACCAATCGAATGGAGTTACGAACAAATTCTTAAAATAACCACTTCTCTTTGATTTTCTACTTCAATCCAACCTAACTTCAAATTAAGAACATAGTTTTAGGAGAAGTGTACGAGTACTTTACACTTCCTTACAAACCAATGGATAGAGTCATATAGAGATTATTGAATACATAAATGGAGATAGAATGAGATAACTTATTTTGTGACATCCCAAGATAGGAGCTCACCTAAAATGAGAGAAAGTGAGTATATATTTAGATAAATCTACAATCGGCCAATATAACCAATATCACTCATTCCGAGCTTAGAGAAATGTGAAAATAGAATTCCATATTATCATAAAAGCTTTAACACCTCCAAGTGAATTCACAGACTTATAAAATAAATTAATTACTTTAGTAATCCAAATAAGGACTTCTGAATGGAAATCTTAAAGACCACTCAAAATCTGTGCAATAATTATTATCCTACATATAGTAGAGGAAGATTTTTGTCGCTCTTAATACTAAGTATCTATCCCCCAACATAATTTCCCAAAAACATGATAAAGTATTTGCCAATTGACCTCCCAATTAAAATAATAAAACTCATGGAAAGTAGAAAATAATACAACATCATTAAAATAATAAAACTCATGGAAAGTAGAAAACAATAAAGCCAGTACTAAAGCACATCTGACAAGGATGCGTGACCTCAACTCAAACAAAATAATATAAAGTCAAATCACTAAATGAATATTATAGAAAAATCATCACTTCAACAACAAAGAATATGTGTAAAGTAAAGAAAGAAGCTTGTAAAAATGAAAGTGTGAGTTTTTGGAACTCTGAATTTGTAGTATACTCCTGAACTTTTTACTGCTTTAATTTGCATTCATTCGTTATTGTTTTGGTCTTATTGTATTTGGAATTTGTATATTTCTCTTGGTTTGTGTCTTGGGTACCTAGAAATGACCATATACGCATGTAGTCGTGCATTTGTCTAGTCCATATTATATGAGAGACTCTGGCGAAATTTTTTTGTTGGTCGGGTAGTTGCGAACATTTATAATATTAACGGGCTCTTTATGTGATTACTATTAACGAGCTTTTTATAGTACTTGTTACCCGAATTTAGATGTCCTCAATAGTTAGTTAGCTAGTATGTTCAAGTCATATGCTTACAAGTATGCTCAAGTCATATGCTTACAAGTATGCTTAAATGTTAATCATATGCTTACAAGTATGCTTAAATGTTAATCATATGGTTACAAGTATGCTTAAGTCATATGATTACAATCATGCTATACATTAATAAGCTCATGTTGTCTGTAGTAGGTACCGTGGTATCATGGACCTCTATTCAAACCGTAGTTGGATGGCACGAAAAAAGTCAAGTGCCCAGATAGGTGCTACAACTGAATTTTGAGCTGGTTGCCAAGTGTTTTTGGAGTATTTGTATAGTCACCCAACATGTGTTAATGGTCAAAACAAGATACAATGTCCATGTTTGAAGTGTAAGAATGTAAATTATATGGACAAAGACGTTGTAAACTATCATTTACTTGTTTTTGGGATCATGAAAAATTACAAAGAATGCTGATGGGCACATGGGCAGAGAAGAGATGGTGGCATCACAGAAGTACACAATTCGGGCAGTAGTACTCATCGTATGAATGAAATGGTTCATGATATTGCAGGACCAGATTTTGATTGGAAACAAGGTAGAGAGCAACCTATAAATTCTGATACCAAAGACTTATTTAAGTTGTTAGACGAGGGTAGCGAGCCATTGTGACATGGTTACACTAAACAAACTGCATTGTCTGCAGTGGCGACATTAATTAACATCAATGCCGATTAAGATTATATTGCCTGATTTCAATATGAGCCATAAGTGTTTTGAGTCGCTCTTGAAGGCCATTAAGAGTATGTTGCCTAACGGTGAGAAATTACCTGATAACTATTACTTTTGTAAAAAAATGGTGAAGAAGTTGGGTCTTAGATACCAAAAGATCGATGCATGTCCCAACTATTGCATGTTGTTTTATAAGGAAAATGAACAGATGACAAGGTGCCCATTTTGCAGTCATGATCGGTTTAGGCCTAATAAAGAGGGTGTGACTACAAAAAAAATCAAGTATACCGTTTAAGATTCTAAGGTATTTTCCAATAACACATCGGCTAAAAAGATTGTACATGTCTTCAAGAACAAATTTGAACATATGAGTTGTCATGCTGAAATCTCCAAATTAAAGATGGAGAACTAAATCATCCATGCAGATGTAAGGGGCTTGGAAAGATTTCAACTTAGCACATCCTAGGTTTGCATCGGAACCTAGAAATGTGAGGCTTGCATTGGAAAGATTTCAACTTATCTCGTTTGGCCAGTCAACTTGCCTCCTTGGATGTGTATGAAACATCCATACTTATTTCTTTCACTTGTGGTTCCTGGTCCTAAGAGTACTAGAAAGAACTTAGATATTTACTTGAGACCTCTTATAGATGAGTTGAAGGTATTGTGGGAGGATGGAGTACAGACTTGGGATGTTGCAAGGAAAACAAATTTCAACCTTAGGGCAGCGGTTATGTGGACTATAAGTGACTTCCCAGCTTATGGTATGTTAGCTGGATGGAGTACACATGGGAAGTTGGCTTATACGTATTGTATGGAGCATACAAAGTCTTTCAATCTATCAAAAGGTCGAAAGCGTTGCTGGTTTGACTGTCATTGTCGGTTCTTGCCGATAGATCACCCATTTCGAAGAAATAGAGAACAATTCAAAAAGGGAAATTAGACAATGATATTCCTGCACCGCGATTGTCGAGAATGGAGATGTGAGACCATGGGATGAGATTGCTGGTTATCCCATTTGGTATGATTGATGCCACAAACATAATCAATGGGTTTGATGAATCTCATAACTGGGTTCGGAGAAACATCTTTTGGGAACTGCCTTATTGGTCTACAAATTTGATTCGTCATAATCTAGATGTGATGCATATTGTGAAGAATGTGTTCGACACTGTGTTTAACACCGTGATGAATGTTACGGGGAAGACAAAAGATAATGATAAGGCATGTTTGGATATGAAAGATATTTGTAAGCGTCCTAGATTATAACTTTATGAATCTTCTAATGGTAAGATGGTGAAACCGCATGCAAGGTACACATTATCCAAAAAGCAAGTTGAAGATGTGTGCACATGGGTTAAGTCTCTGAAACTACCAGATGGATATGCGTCAAACATTGCAAGGTGTGTTACGGGTGGGAAATTGCAAGGGATGAAGAATCATGACTATCATGTGTTCATGGAGAGACTCATGCCTATAGCATTTTAGGATCTGCTTGATAAACCAATATGGGATGCTTTGACGGATCTTAGTTGTTTCTTCAAAGACTTATGTTCAAAAACATTAAATGAGAAGGACATGTCTGTACTTGAGAAGAACATCATAGAGATCACGTGTAAATTGGAAAAAATATTCCCACCTGGCTTTTTAGACTCTATGGAGCATTTGCAAATCCATCTTCCCTATGAAGCTCGTGTTGGGGGTCCAGTTCCATATAGATGGATGTTCTCTTTCGAGAGGGTGATGGGAAACCTTAAGAGGAAGGTGAAGAATAGAGCGTATGTCGAGGTCGATATGTGAGGCATACAGTTTCGATGAGATATATACGTTTATCTCAGACTATTTTCCATACGAAGTCTTGACAAAGGCTAATCGAGTATCGAGACATGATGATGGGGGAAATGTTGAACTAAATGGTGAAACTACGTATTTGGTTCATCTATCGTCGCGCGCTTATGGAAAAGGGAAGCGCATATTCCTCTGTGAGCAAGAATTACATGCTGCACATACTTATATTTTTCTCAATTGCGAGGAGATTGATGAATTTGTGAGGTACCCATGTAAACTTAAAAATTTATCCCTTAACTTTCAATGACATGTAATATACATTCCAATATGTTTATATTTATAACATTGTATAGATTGTATGATGACGTGTTAGAAGCGCAGTTTCGGTATGGGGCTTAATCATGTGCCAAAGGCTCTTACTAATCTGGATGATCAGATTCATATTCAGATTCGTCCTTCTCCGAATAACACGTACGTCCGCATCATTTATATATAAGCATTTTAGATTCCATTTATACAAGATATATAAATAATGTAAATTGCTTTAATATATCTACTTATCTTTGATGTAAATTATTGTATATTATTGTGATTTTTCAAATAATAAGATCGTTAAGTGCATTTCACAGTTGTGCTTACAGAATTGGCCCACACCTGTGATTACGTGGCCGAGTACACCTATCGCCCTCAAGGATGGAGTTTGGGCTAAATTTTAGGTATGTTTTTTTAATTCTGATAGATAATTATAATATTCTAAGACTAATTGTTTAGTAGTGTTGAATTATATGTTAAAAGTACCATTTTAATATATTATTATTGTTGTTTTATTTGCAGAAAAGGTATAGATGGGAGGACACGCAGGCTTCAATGATTCAGACACTATTCTGGCAGAAGTGCGTCGTCCGCACCAAAGATAATTTGAACAAAGAACAAAAAAAAGCCCTTCACAATGCATCGATCGACCATCCAGGCCAGGGAGAGGATTACATGCACAAGCATAGCCCCTGGTGGTGCACCCAGTCCATATGGGTTGAGATGTTTGCCCAATAGAGAGTTGAGAGCTGGGTCAAAAGACGCAAGATTGACGCCACTAATAGATACTAAAAATACACGATGGCGAAAAGGCTAAAAGGAACCTCTGATACGATGATTTTACTATTGCATCATATTAATGTCAGGGTACATATGAATAGTTTTAATATGTTTACAATCATGAATTGTAGAATATATATCACATTCTTACTTAGTAATATTGGAATATATTTTGTATATGAGTCTCAATCTCAAGGTCAGCCTATCCATTGACTGGATGTGTACGTGGCCACCCGTGATGGTCTGTCTGATGCTATCTAGATAGCGGTAATAAGTTTTAACAACTTGATATTGTTTATCAAGTTTTACGTCATTCTTTAGAATTTTACCAATTTATTTTTAACTATTTAATTATTAACATGATGACATAATACTTATAAACGTTTATTGAATGAGTGATATCCTGAATGCACCCCACGTTCGCCAATTGATCAAGAATTATGGGAGAGGACGTCTGTTGTGAAGAAGAACTACATCAAAGGTCAAGGAGAGCGACGATGCCCAACCTTCAGTGGCTCAGGCAGCTCTGCTACCTAGTCTTCACATTCATCGAGTCATCTAGCTATTCATACTCCTGCTGACTGTGTGGGAGCTATATGGCGAGATCACAATCTTCTAAAGATACTGGGCGGGCATCTGGCGGCTCTGAGTCCTGATGAGTTAATGATGTGGTGGCAAAGAACATCACAAAGACATGGGGATGGCGACGAGGTAATCAATCTAATTTATTACAATTAAATTAGTGACTTATATATATATATATTATTGTGTTTAATTTGTTGTATATTGTCGTAATACCAGTATCAACATATATACTATATATATGTAACTTGTTTTTATTATTTTGTTAATTACAGGGTGATCAACGAGAAACTAATCTTGACAATGATGCATGACGACTGATTTAGTGTTGTTTTATAGTTATGTATGAATCTTGTACTTTTATATTCATTCTTTAGATGTTTGTATGTTACTTAAAGATTAGATTTGTTTATATTTATTCAATTTATATTGGTTTTTAAAAGTTTATATACTACTTTGGTGCATGTGTCGGTATATGGACGATGGATGTTTATATTGTTGTGCATGTGTTGGGATAAAACAGGTACAAATTTTTGGGAATTCTGCAAAACAGGAAAAATTTGGTTTTCAGGTTTTTTTGAATCAGCGACCGCATTCGGTCGCTAATAAGTATTAGCGACCGATAATCAAATGAGGGTATTAACTAACGCTTTTCGGACACTAAATCGATCGTCACGACACACGGCACGCCAGCGTTATCTTTTAGCCCCGAGCCATCGCCGACTCAAACTTAATGACGATTTGGTGGTCTCTAATATCGGTTGGAGATACTTCGGTCGCTAATAGTGGTTGCTGATGTGCATTCCAGTGACCAGATTTTATGCGACGCCTATCAACGATCGTAATGGTCATTGATAATCATCTCATAATCAAGGCGGTGATGGTGATAAAGGTCGAGATATGCCTTTTTCTTGTACTGAGAGAGAGGGAAGAGTTGTCGAAGAGATAGAAAATATAGTATGCGGCGGGGGATGGGAGGAACTTGTTAGTTCCCAATAGGCACAATAGATCTAGAGGGGGGGGGGGGGGGTTGGATAAATCCTTTTTATTTCAAATACTTTTCTCTTTTATTTTGTATTGCTATTACATTAGCAGATAACAAACATAATAATCTTTTCAAGCACAACGGAATAAGTAAAAGATCCCCTTCATTGATATATTCATAATAAAACATACATTGTTCGTAAAGTTAGTTTGGTTCCAAGCAGTTAAAACATATATAACAGTTATATCAGTTATAGTACATAATGTAAATGACATAATGTAAAAGACACAAGGGGTTTTAAGTGGTTCAGAGACTCAAGCTCCTAATCCACTCTTTTGCTTTCAACTAGCAGGATTTCCAATAAAGGAAGGGCATCACCCTGAATCACTAAGATTCCTTCAAGGCCAGAATCACTAGCAGGATTGACCGTTGACCTTTTGATTCGTAGAGTAATATGGTAAGGCAGTTGTGGACTCTACGTTTTCCTTTGTTGATTCAACGATCAACTTTTGAGAGATGCTGCAGTGGATGGCTTTCACTTTTATCCTCACTTTGATTCAGCATAGTTTGATTACTGATATATTCGAACTTATCTCCTCATTTTGAATGGTTGAGCAATTTTCTCATTTTCCAAGCTCTTTGTGAACTGGAGTACCCTTTGGTAGGACTACGATCGTCGAGTTGTTTTCTACGATCGCTGAGGTTACACTGTGATCGTGGAGTTCTCTTCAACCTTGACTCTGCGATCGTTGACTGACTTGGTCCTTGAGATGAATTTGATCAAGCAATTCTTCTGGGTTAAGGTATCTCAGGAAGAGCCAACCTCTTAGAGTGAGCTGAGGGTCAGGTTTATCCCTAAGGCGCTTTCTAGATGAAATACCTTGGAAGTGATTTGTAATGATATCTCATTTGACCTTTTCTGGTGGGGAGGTCCTCTACCAACTTTGGACAATTGCATTTGCTGTAATCGTGGTGTCCATCTGCTTCTACAGTGCGATCAGATGTTTGATCGTAGGCACTCCATGATTTTGAGTTGGGTGGCTGAAAGGTTATCAAGTAGACGCGTTTTGAGACGCCCCATCGACTATGGATCTTCATTTGGTTCATCGCCCACAAAGTTTTGGGACTCTCAGAGTTGGTACATTTCTTCATAGTAAAACTTAGTGCTGTTGTTTCTCAACAGATCACTGCTCCCCATGGTTAATGCTGTTTTCTCAGCTGTGATTCCCTTTTCCACATATGTATTAGAAGGTAGCCTTGCAAATCTTCTTTTGACTGGAATCACCATTATCACTTAGATCTCCTTATTTTTAGGTATGGATATTTTTCAGGACTGATGACTCTACTACGATCATTTGTTATCACTACGAACGTAGTCTTCTTTGACAGTCTTGTGTTTGTGAGGTTTTGCTTTCGTAATGAATTCCTCTTGACTGATGCTCAGTGATCCTCTGTTGTGAGCTCCCTTGAGGATTCTTCTCATATAGCATGCCTTTCTTGATTTGAGCATATAGAACCCTTTTCATCTTTGGTTGCATGGCCTGTTCCCATATATAGATCTGCAACCATTGAGCTTCACTCAGGTTAGCTTAATGGGTCTTCAAGGACATGCTTGGACATATAGGAATTTTATCAGAATCACTTCGAATGTCTTTTGCCTTTTTTGGCTGGTTGAGTCTTCGATGAATTCTTCGCTTCAAAGATTCCTTAGTGTGGTCGAAGATGAACCGAGTAGTACTGCAGTTTAAATATATTTCAATTTTTGGTACCCATAATTAAATAGGTCCTGTTGGGTTAGTACTCTAAACCCCTGTTCCTCTTGTATTTGGATAATCATCACATTTATCACCAATATCATATTCATGCATAAAACTAGTTTTAGATAATACATTTTGATATGCATGAAGGTGAGTGTGTATAAGATTAGACATTTAATAACACACTCTATCTTTGACGGTTTCATCATTTGCTGGATCATGTTCACAATGTTTAAGTTTTCACAGAGTGAGAATCAACTCTACGATTTAAGAGTATCTAGTTGATTCATGGAGGTGATCTGTTTCTACACATCATCAAGATACTCTTGTAGAACTGATCATATTATGTGTGTTATCAAACACTTAGAACAGGGATTTGTACATACATACTAACCCACTAGCAAAGATTACTTCACATTGAATTAATTTGACCTGTGATGCTCTTATGACCCATTTCAGATTTCCTTCAAGATGTCATCTTCATCCTAAAACTTGGATGGAGAGAAAGTTTATAGACATTTGAGTTTCCATCCTCAGGGTACTTTCTCTCTTCACCTTTTTAGGTAGATTATGACTTCTTGACAGAATATTGTTATGGTTCATAAGAAGGTGCTTTTATGATGAACACATGTAATGGTGAGGAACCGTACCTTTTTACTGTCAGTCTCTTAACAGTCATTTATCTTAGATATACTGAGTTTTGGCATTGATGTGCATAGCTTCACATTTTCCCCTGACAGCTTGTTGCTCTTGTTGACCTTCAATCAATTAGTCGTGATCTTGAAGATGTAGGCCAAGAGAATCTCAGCATTAAAATCTTTGACATCCTTTAGTTTACAAAGTTTGCACCCAGCTGCTGGTTGGCCAGACATAAGTTTAAGAAGATCTTCTTTCTTCTCTTGATAGACATTTCTTAGCATGTATGACCTCTTCATCTTTCAGGCTGGTGGATGTTTGACTCTTTGTCAATGATGTCTCTTGAGCTTTTTCGTCTGGTCTTCAGACTACAAGATTGACTGCAGGCAAAGATTGGTCTTGTTGATGTAACAATAGAGAACATGGACCAATCTGAGCAGCTTCAGGTGTATATACACATTTACCTAAACATAATATTTTCAACGTGTGAGCTCATCTATATATTACAAGTTACTTACTACTAAACTATATTTAGAACAATGTTTGTGCCTGGTATCAGACTCAAAGCGATTAGCTTCTGAATATAGCATGAGAACCTGCTCTGATACCAATGTTAGTTCCCAATAGGCACAATAGATCTAGAAGGGGGGGGGGGTTGAATAGATCCTTTTTGTTTCAAATACTTTTCTCTTTTATTTTGTATTGCTATTATATTAGCAGATGACAAACATAAGAATCTTTTCAAGCACAACGGAATAAGTAAAAGATCCTCTTCATTCATATATTCATAATCAAACATATATTGTTCGTAGAGTTAGTTTGGTTGTAAGCAGTTAAAACATACATAGCAGTTATAGTACATAATGTAAATGACATAATGTAAAAGACACAAGGGGTTTTAAGTGGTTCAGAGACTCAAACTCCTAATCCACTCTTCTGCTTTCAACTAGCAAGATTTCCACTAAGGAAGGGTAGAACCCTGAATCACTAAGATTCCTTTAAGGCCAGCAGCCTTGGGACTTTATTTCACTAAGAACTCTTCAAGGCCAGCAGCCTTGGAACTCCTCTAGTTCCCTAGGAACTCTTCAAGCCTAACAGGCTTGGAACTTCGTTTAGTCTCTCCGGATAAGGACCCCTCAGGCCCTGGCTTCATTTAGTCCCTTCGGACAAGGACTCCTCAGGACCTGGCTTCTGTTGAGTTGTTTGTTCGTTGGAGTTGGTGCTGAGCTGTTAAGATGTCTTCACGCTCTGAACATCTTCTGTACTTAGCAACTTGGCGTGATCATCCTTGAAGTGCAGTTGAGTGTTGCATGATGCTCTGCTTCTTTAGTTACTCGACCACTTCAGATGACCCCTTGATGACTGCCTTAAAGATCGATCCTCTTGATACACGATGGCTGGACATGATGGGTTTCTAAGATGACTGTAAGTTCTTCTACTAGGTACTTAAAAACTTTCTCATGCTTGCCACCATGATGATGTTTGTGATCTCCCTTCTTGATACTTGATGTCTTCTCATGATGGACTTGCTAAGATGACTGTTATCTCTTCTCTATGGTACTTAGAGTCTTCCCATGATGGACACCAAGATGACATGATGCTCTTCTTTCTCTCGGCAGTTCAGAACACTCTTCTTGTAGTAGAACTCTCACTTCTACATATTAGAACTCTCACTTTTACTTCTTCCTTTGCATGTGTCTGAGTTTTCTTTGTGGATCATAGAGTGAGCCTTCAAACTCACAATTTCACATGGTTTAGAACAGTCCACGGTTACTCCAAACTCGGCAACTCCAGCAACCCTCGATCTTTGAAGCTCTTCCTGATTTATACTCCTTCCCAATCCTTCCGTTGAAAAGTATCCGTTGAAGGCTATTCAAATATCTTCACAGATCTCGAGTCGATGAGGTAGATCAGCGATGTGACATGTCATACTTTATCTCGACATTGCGATCTCTTTGTTTCACCTACCCCATTAGAGTTGTCACTTTAATGACGAAAGTAATATGCACACAAGCCGATCATGTTTGATGATAAAGCATATACTTTGTAACAATCTTATTCATTTATTAATAAAAAGTATTAATTTATTAAAGGCTTTTAATTATCTACATGATCTTTGTTTTATAATATGTGATAAACCCATAGTTTTAAGCAATGCTTTTAGAATAATGATGATGATCATTCTAATGAGATCTAAATTCTTAGAAAGCTTAAAACTAAAATAGTTCCCAATCATTGGATTACTAAATTGGGGATTAGTGAATCCAGGATAGATTGGTACATCGTTGCTTGCTTTCGTTGGATGAGGATGATTGATCTCATGATCATTTGTGTGGAGACACTAAAGCAAGTATGTAGGTGCTTATTAGAGAATAAGTTCTTTGAGCGTGGCTCGCTAAGGAATACCTAATGGAGTTTTATTTGCTGTCGATAGGAATTCTGTAGTGATAGTAGTCAAGTAATCCTTGGACTTGAGATCATCATAGTATCTTGTGTATGATGAGTTATACTTTGACTTATTCCTTAAGACCCTTAGGGTATATCAAAGGTATGCTTGGGTATAATAAGTTATACATGGAGATAATGTATGATCGATAAAGAATCTACCACTTCTAATAAAAGAAGAGAAATGTCTATGTGATTAGATAAATGACAACCCGGTAGTCCTTGGCAAAGGAGAATGAAATTAGAAAGGAGTTTCTAATTTGCATTATTTGGAGTTGTGCATTTAAGGATCGAAAATATATAATTAAATAAAATAAGACTTGTGGTAATTCCATGTCTTATATTTAATTGGGACATTGTATGGTGGAAGGATTGAATTATGCGGTAACTATTTACTCGAAAGGTTCTTTAATGATTAATGTTGAAATCTATATTATACGGAAAGTCGTTGATCATTAGGGAGGCTTATCCTATTGTAGAATAAATATTATTTATTTAAATAAATTAATTGTTTAATTTATTTATTTAAATAAGATTAGAATTATTCTAATTGATTTATTCACAATAGGTTTAATATGGAGAACCTAAAGGGTCACACCATAAAAGGAAGAATAATTATTTAAGAAGTTAATGGCATAATCGTAATAATATGTTAAGTATATTTAATTTAATCTATGGTGATAGAATAAATTAAATAGCTTAATATTATTATTTAATATTTTAGAAATATTAAATATAAATTAATAAGAGAGTCTTATTAATATTATTACAATTATTATTATTTTAATTTCTAAAGAGTTTAGGAATTAATTTAATATAAGTACTCTCATTTATTTCTAATAGGATTAGGGAGGAAAATTAGTTAAAGGAGTTTAATTAATTATCCTAATAAGATTAGGAGCCCATTTAATTAAAGAGTTTAATTAAATAAATACCTTATTTTATTAAATAAGGTTGCACGATATCTTTATAAGAGTCTTATATATGGGATGGGGTTGTTGACTTATAATGTCGTAATAATTCGATTTGGAGAATGCGCCTTTTCTATAGAGATAGAAAACTAGGGTTTTGAGCCAATACCCCTTCTTCTTGAATCTTCTTCTTTTTCCTTGGTGGATCACCTCTCAGAGGCCAAACATATGGGTGGCTAGCGTTGATCGAAAGGAAGGAAAAAACCGGTGGATTGAGTTGAGCGAAAAGGATTTGGAGGTGAACTTGTACGAGGAAGCTCGATCTTGAGGGTATGATTTTATTCTTTATCTTTTCGTTTAATTAATAATTATGCATAAAGGGTGATCGGGTATATGGTTTGTAAATTTTTTAAACTACGATTTTTTACTTTTAGCTTTAATTTTTTGCAATTTGATTGCGTTCATGAATATTACAAACCTAACGGTGGCATCGAGCCAAACCTTTATGTAAATTATTAATTGTTTTAATTTGATATGTATATTGATATGTGTTTAGAACAATTTAATTGGGCATAATTTTTTGTATAAAATTTAAAAAAAAAAAAAAAAAAAAAAAAAAAAACGGTTTTTTTTATGTTAAAAAGTGAATACCAATTTGGTTTTGCGATTATTTAGCGTAGGTCTCATTGAGTAATCTTGAGGTAAAGGATTTCGAATATATTCAATATTAATTTTTTTTTTATAATAATAACAAGAATGAAAATGGAATTTATAAAAAAAAATCAAGGTGGTTGGTATCCAAAGGATTAATAGCGATTATTTGATAATGATTGAAAGCGAAATCAAGGAATTTCAATATATATTTTTTAATTATATACGGAAAAAAAAAGTAATCAAAAGTAAAAAAAAAAAAAAAAAATAAAATATATATATACCTTTTATGGGATTATATATATATATATATATATATATATATATATATATATATATATATATATATATATATATATATTTTATATATATATATATATATATTTTTAATTATTTTATAATATATAGTTTATAATCTTAAAATAAAAGGTTTATATATATATATTTATTTTAATATAAAATATATATATATATATATATATATAATTATTTTAATATTAAAATAAAAGTTTATTTTAATTTTAAAATAAAAAGTTTATTTTAATCTTAAAATAAAAAGGTTTATTTTAATTTTAAAATTAAATTTCATTTTAACTAATTAGAGTTGGAATTGGATTCCATGATAACTAATTAGAGTTGAAATTGGATTTTATTTTTCTTAAAATAAAGGAGTTTATTTGTGAATTGAAATTAAATCCATCTTTCCTTAAATAAAGGAGTTTATTTAGATATGAAATAAGATTTCATATTATTTAAAATAAAAAGAGTTTATTTGTGAATAGGAAGAAGAATCCTAATTTCCTTAAATAAAGGAGTTTATTTAAATATGAAATAAGATTTCATATTATTCAAAAAATAAAGGAGTTTATTTGTGAATAGGAAAAAAAAAAGTGTTTCCTTAAATAAAAGAGTTTATTTAAATATGAAATAAGATTTCATATTATTCAAAATAAAGGAGTTTATTTGTGAATAGGAAAGATAATCAAGTGTTTCCTTTTAATTATTTTTTTTATATATATGGAATTGGATTCCATAATTAATTAAAATAAAGGAGTTTATTTTGATTAAAATTTTGATTAAAATAAAATAGTTTATTTTATTCAAAATTGGATAAATTAAAATAAAATAGTTTTATTTTGATTTAAATTTGGATTAAAATAAAGGAGTTTATTTTGATCAAAAATAGATTTTATACTAACTAAATTTGCCCATTAAATGATATCATATATATATATTAAATGTTTATTATTCATGAGATGAATGTTATTTATTGATGCGTATGGTGATGTGTATGATAATAAATGGGATTGATTATGGACTATTGACGATATGATTGGATTTTATTTTAGTTGGATGCATGAATGTATGGGTTTTATTAAATGGGGAATTCTGCGTACCTCGTCTTCTCTAATTTTTCTTAATGTAAATTCTATCTCTCTCCTATGTACTTCCCTTATTTGCGATCGAGGTTTCTATTTATTTTAAATAGTTTTGTAATAGGAATAGTTAGAATTAATTTTGAAAAATTGGAGATCAAAAAGCAAAGAGCAAGGCGCTTGAAGACCCGTTTGTAATGGAGCAGAGTTTAAATGTAATAGTTATATTTAAATATTATTTCTTGCACCCCTAGGGTTTGACCTTTTGGTTCACTTGGTGGCTCTAGTGAACAAACTAGAATAAAAGTCCATAATCAATCCGGGTAGAATATAGTATTCTATATGTGCATGCTTATACTATATATATATATATATTATGCAAACATGCTTCGCATGTTCATTAATATAATAGCGTATTTTATATATATATATATATATGCATGCGCTAAACAAAGATGAGACAAATTAATAACAAACCCCTCAATTTTTTTTTATATTAAGTCTAAGCGTTCAAAGATATTTGGAATATCGAGCATAAGCCTTCTAGCATGATAAAATTAATAGAGTATTAAATATTTAATATGAGTTTGTTGTGTCACCACAAAAGCAAGTATTAAGTATTTAAGATGTTAATTTATCACATTTGATGCTTATAAAGAAAATTGAACAATATTGTTTTGTTTGTGTCACCACAAGGATGATATTTTTTTTTTTGAATATATGGAGTGCTAGGTCGGACTTAACTTGGATAATTTTGATTTGGATGTGCCACCACTTGATCAAAATAATCTAAGAGGCAAAAAGAAAAGGAGTTGCATAGTTGATGTAATTGACAAAAAGTTGTCTACCTATTTATTTATATATAGTTTGTTGTGTCACCACAAGGCTATATACATTTGAAATGGGATCCTTATTCTCACTAGCAAATCTTTAATTAGATTTTTGCGAACTATATAAGTGAGGTAATATAGTTTGAAGAAAATAGTGGGAGATACCAATTTAAAACAAGACCTAATTTATTTTGGTAATTAATAAAAGAATGTATGTTAAAATGTTGTTAATTACAAATTCATTCTGAAATTTTACAATGTCTAAAATTACTATCCTTTGCGAAGCATATTAGATGCTAAATTAACGGGATAGAATTAAGCGGATTGGTTAAGGAATTTGAGAATAGTTCTCATATGGTGAAAAGCTATCTTATGTCATAATCGCCTATCCTGCAATAGTTGCGAGACAATGCCTACGAGGAAGAGATTGCTACTTTTAGAAAGTGGCGAGAGATGATGCCTGATTGGCTCGATGCATCATGCTCGCATCCATGTGATTGAGCTTGACGTCGGCATGAAACTATGGATGCTCCTACTATATTCACTGCACATCAAGTAGTTGATGGTGAGGAAAGTGGGACTGATAGATATCGAGATATCTAAGGAGCTCTTAGATCTAGAATGGCCGATGGCACTATAATATAGATAAAAGTTCTTAACATAATCAATTTGATTGATCGATTAGGACAACGAGTTTTGTCATGGATGGAGAGTTGAGCAAGATTTGATCTTGCACTCACTCCGGACTCCTTTCACAATTGTTGTGAATTTTTCATATGAACAAGCTAGATATCGACCTCATTTGATTTGCTTAACATATTGAAAAATGTTGAGAGTCACTTTCAACCAAGAAAGACCAAGTCTTCTTGGTAGGGGCCAAAGGATCTTACGAAAAGAAGAGCGATTCAAAGAAGGTAAATAGAAAGGCAAAAACAAAGGATAATAAGAACAAAAGCGATCTGGATAGCAAAAGAGAGTTTGCTTCCCTTGCAATAAGCTGGACCTTTGGAAAAAGCTGCGAGAAGCATCTTGCGAGGAGCTAACAAAGAAGCTTAGTGAAGTTTTGGTTACAATCTGATTTTTGTTCATGATTGAAATAAATTTTTCTTTAAGTCGAGGTTCTACTTGGGTATTGGATCTGAGCTTTGGTTATCATAAATATAGATTTATGAAAAGGACCAAGAAGTAGAAAGCTAAACAAATATAAGTAATCTATGTGTGGGAAATGTAGCAAAGGTTCTTTACATTAGCCATAGAAACTTATAGTTTAGCAATGCCTATGGGAAAATCTATTAAGTCGATAAGTTGTTATTGTATTCGGTTCTTGTTAGAAATATTATTTCCATTTTATTGTTGGATGATGAAATCTTTGGTATTATAATTAAGAACAATTGTTGTTCTATTTTATAATAATAATGTTTGTATAGAGGCTGAATATTACTTAATAAATTTTGTATACTTGACTTACATGAAAATAATTTTGCATATTGAACAAATTAGTATAAGAAAAGGAGATGATCATTCCAAAGAGTTGAATGTGTGTATTTCTTTGAAATACAAGTGTGAATTATTTGAAAGGTTCAAAAAAGAATTGAAGTGAAACAAATTGGCAAAGTATTAAGATTCTTTGATTAGATCGAGGAATAAATACTTGTGCAATAAGTTTCTAGATCATCTCAAATGGTTTTCTCATAATGGACACATCATCGATCTGTGATAATTGATTGATGTATCTGAATGGAAAAATCGTACCTTGTTGGACATGGTGCGGTCCATAATGATTTTCTGAGCATTCGGTATCCTTCAGGATCATGTCCTAGAAATGGTTTGCATATCTACGAAAAGGTAACCTCAAAATCCATTGAGACTCCATAAAAGTTATGGACGGGAGGATTCTAATCTTAAGTATGTTAAGATAAGGGTTGTCGACTTATGTGAAAAGGTTTCAAAGGATAAGCTTGGGACAAGATTTGACAAGTCTGATTTGTGGGACATCCTAAAGTAAGTTTAGGGTATATGTTCTATAATTCTACTTAGCAAAAGGTGTTTGTTTGCGAAACACGCTGCGCCCTAAGATAAAGGTGTTTATCATTAAAGGGGCTAGTGGGAGGATAATAGATCTTGAAGAGTTCAAGAACCACAAAAACCTTATAAGTCGAATAAGAGGAACTATAGATAGACCTATTGTACCTGGCAAGAGAATCGTAAATGCGGAATAGTACCAGAAGATACCTAGGAGGTATGGATTCATCATAGATGATGATGATGATGATGATGATGATCCGGTACACATCTGATGATGAGTAAAGATGATGATCGATGGATTACATCTCGATGAGGTAAGAGTTCTAGTTTGATGTACAAAAAAGAATGAACGAGTGTGTACAAAAGCGTCGTGACATTCCTAATATTATATGTTGATATACTACGGATAAGGAATGACATACCAATGCTACAATTAGTAAAGATAAAGTTGTCTAAACATTCCTCCATGAATGGTTTGGGAAGAGTATCTTAATTGGGGATATAAATCTATATAGATAGATTTAAGAGGATGCTCGACTTAACCCGAGCGTATATTCATTTGATGCTAAAGTCGTTTAGCATGGCAAACTCAAGAGATGTCTCATGTCGATGAGCTATGGAGTGTATCTCTCTTAATAGTCCCCACAGACTCACGAAAAGAGAGGTCGCATGAGTGACAATCATGTATGCTGATGAAATGTACGAGACACGATGTTGATCGGTCATAATATGGAGAAGTTCACTATGAGTCGGTGAAAAACATCTTAAAAAGTGCTTAGCAAGCACTAAGGATGTGATCATATTCATGGTGGGTCTAAATTAAAACTAGAGGGCTTATGAGACTCAAGTTTTTCAGACGGAGACAAGATGACGAGAAAAATCCACTTTAAGGTAAAAGCGTTATCTTGAGCAGTGGTAGTGCGATTGAATTGGAAAGGTTCCAAGCAATGAAAAGAGTTGTTGGTTTAGTGATAAAAGACAAAGTATATAGCTATAAATGAAGGCTATGAGTTGATTGTTTGGATTAAAAGTTCATTACTGAGAACTAGGAATAGTTCTAAGTCTCATCTTGGATCTAAACATGTGTTGTGGCACTTTCATTTGATTATTAGAATCATTGAAAGATGGGAAATCACTATAGAGATAGTGGACTCTCATGAACAACATTACATATCCATTAACTAAAGCTTATCCAATGCGGGATAATCGTCACTTAGAAGAAGAGTATGAGATACCATGACGATTGGCTTTAGTGCAAGTGGGAGATTGAAAGTAGTATGCACACAAGCCGATCATGTTTGATGATAAAGCATATACTTTGTAACAATCTTATTCATTTATTAATAAAAAGTATTAATTTATTAAAGGCTTTTAATTATCTACATGATCTTTGTTTTATAATATGTGATAAACCCGTAGTTTTAAGCAATGCTTTTAGAATAATGATGATGATCATTCTAATGAGATCTAAATTCTTAGAAAGCTTAAAACTAAAATAGTTCCCAATCGTTGGATTACTAAATTGGGGATTAGTGAATCCAGGATAGATTGGTACATCGTTGCTGCTTTCGTTGGATGAGGATGATTGATCTCATGATCATTTGTGTGGAACACTAAAAAAGCAAGTATGTAGGTGCTTATTAGAGAATAAGTTCTTTGAGCATTGGCTCGCTAAGGAATACCTAATGGAGTTTTTATTTGCTGTCGATAGGAATTCTGTAGTGATAGTAGTCAAGTAATCCTTGGACTTGAGATCATCATAGTATCTTGTGTATGATGAGTTATACTTTGACTTATTCCTTAAGACCCTTAGGGTATATCAAAGGTATGCTTGGGTATAATAAGTTATACATGGAGATAATGTATGATCGATAAAGAATCTACCACTTCAATAAAAAAGAGAAATGTCTATGTGATTCGATAAATGACAACCCAGTAGTCCTTGGCCAAAAGCGAGAATGAAATTAGAAAGGAGTTTCTAATTTGCATTATTTGGAGTTGTGCATTTAAGGATCGAAATACATATAATTAAATAAAATAAGACTTGTGATAATTCCATGTCTTATATTTAATTGGGACATTGTATGGTGGAAGGATTGAATTATGCGGTAACTATTTACTCAAAGGTTCTTTAATGATTAATGTTGAAATCTATATTATACGGAAAAGTCGTTGATCATTTGGGGAGGCTTATCCTATTGTAGAATAAATATTATTTATTTAAATAAATTAATTATTTAATTTATTTATTTAAATAAGATTAGAATTATTCTAATTGATTTATTCACAATAGGTTTAATATGGAGAACCTAAAAGGTCACACCATAAAAGGAAGAATAATTATTTAAGAAGTTAATGGCATAATCGTAATAATATGTTAAGTATATTTAATTTAATCTATGGTGATAGAATAAATTAAATAGCTTAATATTATTATTTAATATTTTAGAAATATTAAATATAAATTAATAAGAGAGTCTTATTAATATTATTACAATTATTATTATTTTAATTTCTAAAAGAGTTTAGGAATTAATTTAATATAAGTACTCTCATTTATTCTAATAGGATTAGGAGGAAAATTAGTTAAAGGAGTTTAATTAATTATCCTAATAAGATTAGGGAGCCCATTTAATTAAAGAGTTTAATTAAATAATACCTTATTTTTATTAAATAAGGTTACTTGATATCTTTATAAGAGGTGTCTTATATATGGGATATTGAGATACGTAATAATTCGATTTGTTGGAAATCGCCCTTTTCTATAGAGATAGAAAACTAGGGTTGAGCCAATACCCATCTTCTTGAATCTTTATTTTTCCTTGGTGGATCACCTCTAGAGGCCAAACACTTGGGTGGCTAACGTTGATCAAAGGAAGGAACCAAACCCGGTGGATTCAAGTTGAGCGAAAAGATTTGGAGGTGAACTTGTACTGAGGAAGCTCGATCTTCAAGGGTATGATTTTATTCTTTATCTTTTCGTTTAATTAATAATTATGCATAAAGGGTGATCCGGGTATATGGTTTGTAAATTTTTTAAACTACGATTTTACGCTAACATGGATCTCAATGTTTTTAGTGCAATTTGATTTTTGCAATTTGATTGCGTTCATGAATATTACAAACCTACTATGATCCTTGACAGCTTGAGATCGGTGAGACTCTATGACTCGAGTGTAGTCTAAGTTTTCGACTTGACTTGACGGATGTTCTATTTCGGCTCGTGGGTGTTGTCTCTATGATTACGAACATAATTTCCTCGAGAGACTTTGGTCCCGATGAAGTTCTACTCGACACACTACGATCCTTCCTCGCCTCTCTCTTGGCGATTCTACGAACTCGAGATCTACTTATCTTGCAGACTACGATTACGCTCTCGGCGACTCTCGAGTTTTCGTTGACTCTCTAAAGGATCACGATTTTTGCGAAAGGTGCTCTGATCGAGACAAGCCTATCTATTACATCATAAGATCAACCTAACATGCTTGATCTTTCTATATTTATAGTCCTTGTACATCATTTATTTTTAAGGACGTTACAAAGCTGTTTTGCTTATGTAGGATTAACCTAACATACTTGATCAATTCATTCTATAAGTCCTTGTACACATGTTTCTATTATCTATCAAAGGACTTTACAGCTTTTCTTAATGCAAGCATACTTGCATATTCATTCATATTTATATATATATATATATATCATAATCAAATCATATGTAAATATGAATATCATTCATATGTTTATTCCTGAAAATCTCCCCCTATTTGATTATGACAAAAATAATAAGTGCATATGCATGTTATGAATGAATCTTATATACAGTGAGCAGCTGTATTTCTAAAATAGATAATCATGAATGTCATTTATAAAGATATGACAAATTATACGTTAAGACACTTTACATCCTGGATCTAGAACATACCTAACTAGTTAGAGATGTACCTCTTTGGCTCCATGAATGTTTCCAGGATGTCTGTTGATCAATTATTCATCTGTTTGTTCTTCTTGCTCTTGATCCCCCTGGGAGGATGACCTTCTGTCTTTGCTTAGCTCCCCTTCAGCATCTTTCTGAACATGCTCCCCCTCAGACTCTGCGATCATGTGATCATCATCTTTTGGCTCCCCCCTCTGATGATGACTTTGCCTCTTTCTCTGATGTCAGCTTCTTTGACTTCTTCTCTACTATCCTTCCGCTCTTCTTGCTCTTCTTTGAATGCCTCTTGCTCTGCCTCTTTCTATGCCTCTTTTTCTCCCCCTTTTTGTCATTAATCATTTGGGAGAGCTGCTCCATGTTGGACATAAGCTGCTCCATCAGGTAGGAGGAGTTAGCAACTTCAAACTTGAGTTCCTGTTGGCCTAGCTCAAGTTACACTGAGAAAGACTGCTTCAGGTCGTCAATCTTGTCAAAGAGGGCTTGGATCTGCTCTTCATTGGCCTTCTGAACTCATAGAGCTTCTGCCTTTTGATCTTGTATGGCCTTCTGATAGATGTTATCTCTCTCTTGGAGTTTGAGAGATACATCAGCCATAGTAGCTTGAAGTTTGTTCTAAGATGAAATATATCCTGATGTTGTCAACTTCTGTGACTTTTTATTGATCTGAGATATCTTCTCAATCAGTACATTTGAATTCTTCATTAGTTCCTGCTCCACAAGATTTTGATCATCTGGTTGTGCAGCTTCGGGTTGAGCATCAGATTGAACTCTACGATTTTCATTCTTGGACAGATTTTTGAAAGCTTGGAGAATCTGAATAATCGTTGAGTTCCAATCGCTGGTTGAGGATGAAGGAATGTCAGATAACAGTGTTTGGGCTGTTGGAAGCTTCTGGTTTTAAATTTGAACAGTCTCAGTAGTAGAGTGACCAGACTCTACGATCATCTCCTTGATCATGTTTCTACTTCCTTGAGAGTCCACTCTACGATCATAGGGAATGTAGTGATTGCCAGACTGTCGATAGACTTTCAAATGGGGCAGGTTTATGATCATTTTGGTTGCAAACTTCTTCACTCTTGGGAAGTTTTGGGCCACTAGCTCCATGCTTGGAAACTGCTTGTAACACCAACTGAAGTAGCTTCCATCTCTTTCAGTGTGGGCCTTTAGCCATGGCATCCATTGGAAGAACCATCTCATTAGCAAGTCATCAGGATTATAGAGAATGGTCGAGTAGTCTAGCTCCATGTTGTTCCAGTTTTAAGCTATGTCAAAGGTAGTCATTCTTACTACCTTGAGCTGCTCAACTCCATAGTTCACCCATCTTTCTGGTGGAGCTTCTGGTAGTTCATTTGAGACTTCCACCACTATTCTTCTGTTAAATCTTGCAGGAGAGAGAACTGGATAATCTTCTCGTTCTTCTGATTCCTGTGGTGCAGAACCAGAATCTTTTTCCATCTCTTCTCTTTCGGAACCTGAACCAATCTCATCATTTCCATTAATGAATCCTTCTTGCTGTATTTTATTTCCAGAACCTTCTTCAGCAAGATCCTCTTCTGATTCATCTTCTTCATTGCTGGTTCCATTTTCAACACTTTCATCCTTTGAAACAAACTCGTCATCACTCAGTTCAATGACAGCGTTGGAGTGATCACTTTTCTTCTTGGAAGTAAATTGAGCAAGTAGTCCGTAGCTCTTCCTTCTCCTTGGAGGTTCAGCTATGGGAGATTCAGACTCTTCTTCCTCTTCAGACTATGACTCCTCTGGTTCAACAGACAAACTTCCTTGGGGTTCAGCACTTGTAAGGGCAGACCCTTCTTCTCTGAACTCATCACCTTTTGAGCCATCATTAGGACTTTCAGGATTGGAGGAGACTTGTTCTTCTTCTTTAGGATCAGCATCCTTTGACCCATTATCTGGGCTTGTTGGGGAAGTTGCAATTGGGGATGTAGTTGGGTCATCTTGAATCTCTTCTTCATCATCAGAGTGAATACTCTGAGGATTAGCCACAGGGCTTGAGCGTTCCTCTTCATCAGCAGATGCTGAATTTTCATTCATTAATCCAGCTTCACCTTCATTGCTAAATTTGGTCTGTGAGGACTCAAGCTTGAAATCAGTCTCCTTTTCTTCTGCTGACTCTACGTCCTTCTCTTCATCAGATGTATTATTTTGGGAAACTGAGGCTGGTTTATTTTCCATCTTAGCTTTCTTGCTGAATGGGCCTTGAAGTAATTTGTTACTTCTCCTCTTTGTTGTTCCAACAGTTAGGCCCTTTTCTTCTTCATCATTATCTTTGGCGGAGACTCTTCTTGATGGGGTCTGGGCTTTCTTCACATCACCAGCTTTCTTCACACCTCTGGATTTCTTTCTGGTTGGTGTGATTTCTGCTAGTACAGAGTCATCAGACTCAGAGCTTTCTACCTCTTCTGTCTTCTTCTTCTTTGCAGAGGCCCTACTGCTTCTCCCAATCGTCAACCTTCGGTTCTCTTTGGGGTTTTTCTTCTAATTCACAAATAATTATGGAGACATCACTTTGTGAACATTCAGAGGTTCTCCCTCATCATCCTTGATCTTCCCTCCTAGCTTCTTCTTCATCACAATACTCAACAGTCTACCATGAAACACCTTAGTCAAGGGTTTTTCGGTGGACTTCTTCAACTCAGCTTTTTCTACCCACTTGGAGATTTGATCGAACAAGATAGCTCAAAAGTTTATTTATTTCTTCAGAACTATTGCTGACATTATCTTCAACTATTGGTGAAACATCGTCATGTCGTATGCGGTGTCCTTGCACGAGATGCATTTTCCAACTATTTCAGCAAGGAACTCGTACTCTTCAGGAAACTCCTTATTCTTCATGTCTTTCAGACTAGGGTTTATTTGGTACCCCATGATCTCCTTTGCTTGTTCCGTATCAACATCATCAAGGCTCTTCAGTCCTTGGTTAGGAAAACCTAGGCATTGATTGAGGTCAGAAGATTTCATCTTTAGAGACTGACCTTTGACTTTGGTAGAAAGGGTTCCAGAGTTTATGGAAGCATTTGAGTAGAATTCTTTCACCAGGTCACCATACACTCGAGTGCTAGCCTTAACACATTCTGAGAATCCAACTTTCTTCATGAGTTTGAGAATGTCTCTGAACTTCTTTTCGGATTTCTCAAACGACTTGGTTCCGAGCTGAATGCCAGTGATAACTCGCCAGTTTTCCATTTGAGCAGTTCAAAGAATGTGGGTATTTGATTTAGAGAGGTTTATGAGAGATGGCTGATTGTGATTTGATAAAGCTCTGGAGTGTTAATTTGTTCCGGCTCTTGAGAGGATTTTAGGGTTTTAAAATGGCAGGGAGAAAGGTTCGATAGCTTTTGAAAGCTGTCTGCAGATTTGAAATTGTCTTTATGGCAGTTCCTTCTAACTCTGCATAACTAGTGATGTGTTAACTGACCATTGGTTGCACGATGCCCAATAATGAGCTGTAACTCCCCATAACTTTTCAGTTAGATATTTCCTTTTTGAAGAGTAGACGTTTAAACGACGTGGCTTTGACCGTTGACCTTTTGATTCGTAGGGTAGCATGGTAAGGCAGCTGTGGACTCTATGTTTTCCTTTGTTGATTCAACGATCAACTTTTGAGAGATGCATCAGTGGATGGCTTTGACTTTTATCCTCACTTTGATGCAGTATAGTTTGATTACTGATATATTCGAACTTATCTCCTCATTTTGAATGGTTGAGCAATTGTCTCATTTTCCAAGCTCCTTGTGAACTGGAGTACCCTTTGGTAGGACTACGATCGTCGAGTTGTCTTCTACGATCGCTGAGGTTACACTGCGATCGTGGAGTTCTCTTCAACCTCGACTCTACGATCGTTGACTGACTTGGTCCTTGAGATGAATTTGATCAAGCAATTCTTCTGGGTTAAGGTAGCTAAGGAAGGGCCAACCTCTTAGAGTGAGCTGAGGGCCAGGTTTGTCCCTGAGGCGCTTTCCAGATTAAATATCTTGGAAGTGATTTGTAATGGTATCTCATTTGACCTTTTCTGGTGGGGAGGTCCTCTACCAACTTTGGACAATTGCATTTGTTGTAATCGTGGTGTCCTTCTGCTTCTACACTGCGATCAGATGTTTGATCGTAGGCACTCCACGATTTTGAGTTGGGTGGCTGAAAGGTTATCAGTAGTACGTTTTGAGACGTCCCTACTGACTATGGATCTTCATTTGGTTCATCAGCCATAAATTTTTGGGACTCTGTAGTTGGTACATTTCTTCATAGTAAAACTCAGTGTTGTTGTTTCTCAACAGATCACTGCTCCCCATGGTTTATGCTATTTTCTCAGTTGTGATTCCCTTTTCCACATATGTATTAGAAGGCAGCCTTGCAAATCTTCTTCTGACTGGAATCACCATTATCACTTAAATCTCCATGTTTTTAGGTATGGATATTTTTCAGGACTGATGACTCTACGATCATTTGTCATCACTACGAACGTAGTCTTCTTTGACAGTCTTGTGTTTGTGAGGTTCTGCTTTCGTAATGAATTCCTCTTAACTGATGCTCAGTGATCCTCTGTTGTGAGATCCCTTGAGGATTCTTCTCATATAGCATGCCTTTCTTGATTTAAGCATATAGAACCCTTTTCATCTTTGGTTGCATGGCCTGCTCCCATATATAGATTTGCAGCCATGTGAGCTTCACTCAGGTTAGCTCAATGGGTCTTCAAGTACAGGCTTGGACATATAAGAATTTTATCAGAATCCTTTTGAACAGTCCTTAGCCTTCTGCTGGTTGATTCTTCTTGACTGAAGTCTTCTGCTTCAGCATTCCTTAGTGTGGTCAGACAGACCGAGTACCTGCATGTTTAAATATATTTCTATTTTTGGTACCCATAATTAAATGGGTCTGGTTAGGTTAGTTCTCTAAACCACTGTTCCTCTTGTATTTAGATAATCATCACATTTATCACCAATATCATATTCATGCATAAAACTAGTTTTAGATAATACATTTTGATATGCGTGAAGGTGAGTGTGTGTAAGATTAGACATTTAATAACACACTCTATCTTTGACGGTTTCATCATTTGCTGGATCATGTTCACAATATTTAAGTGTTCGCAGAGTGAGAATCAACTCTACGATTTAGGAGTATCTAGTTGATTCATGGAGGTGATCAGTTTCTACACATCATCAAGATACTCTTGTAGAACTGATCATACTATGTGTGTTATCAAACACTTAGAACAGGGATTTGTACATACATACTAACCCACTAGCAAAGATTACTTCACATAGAATTAATTTGACATGTGATGCTCTTATGACCCATTTCAGATTTCCTTCAAGATGTCATCTTCATCCTAAAACTTGGATGGAGAGAAAGTTTATAGACATTTGAGTTTCCATCCTCAGGGTACTTTCTCTCTTCACCTTTTTAGGTAGATTATGACTTCTTGACAGAATATTGTTATGGTTCATAAAAAGGTGCTTTTATGATGAACACATGTAATGGTGAGGAACCGTACCTTTTTACTGTTAGTCTCTTAACAATCATTTATCTTAGATATACTGAGTTTTGGCATTGATGTGCATAGCTTCATATTTGCCCCTGACAGCTTGTTGCTCTTGTTGACCTTCAATCAATTAGTCGTGATCTTAAAGGTGTAGGCCAAGAGAATCTCAGCATTAAAATCTTTGACATCCTTTAGTTTATAAAGTTTGCACCCAGCTGCTGATTGGCCAGACATAAGTTTAAGAAGATCTTCTTTCTTCTCTTGATAAACATTTCTTAGCATGTATGGCCTCTTCATCTTTCAGGCTGGTGGATGCTTGACTCTTTGTCAATGATGTCTCTTGAGCTTTTTCGTCTAGTCTTCAGACTACAAGATTGACTGCAGGCAAGGATTGGTCTTGTTGATGTAACAATAGAGAACATGGACCAATCTGAGCAGCTTCAGGTGTATATACACATTTACCTAAACACAATATTTTCAACGTGTGAGCTCATCTGTATATTACAAGTTACTTAATACTAAACTATGTTTAGAACAATGTTTGTGCCTGGTATCAGACTCAAAGCGATTAGCTTTTGAATATAGCATGAGAACCTGCTCTGATACCAATTGTTAGTTCCCAATAGGCACAATAGATCTAGAAGGGGGGGGGGGGGGGTTGAATAGATCCTTTTTATTTCAAATACTTTTCTCTTTTATTTTGTATTGCTATTATATTAGCAGATGACAAACATAAGAATCTTTTCAAGCACAACGGAATAAGTAAAAGATCCTCTTCATTCATATATTCATAATCAAACATACATTGTTCATAGAGTTAGTTTGGTTGTAAGCAGTTAAAACATACATAGCAGTTATAGTACATAATGTAAATGACATAATGTAAAAGACACAAGGGGTTTTAAGTGGTTCAGAGACTCAAGCTCCTAATCCACTCTTCTGCTTTCAACTAGCAGGATTTCCACTAAGGAAGGGTAGCACCCTGAATCACTAAGATTCCTTCAAGGCCAGCAGCCTTGAGACTTTATTTCACTAAGAACTCTTCAAGGCCAGCAGCCTTGTCACTCCTCTAGTTCCCTAGGAACTCTTCAAGCCTAGCAGGCTTGGAACTTCGTTTAGTCTCTCC
Organism: Panax quinquefolius; assembly: GCA_020205615.1. NCBI lineage: Eukaryota > Viridiplantae > Streptophyta > Magnoliopsida > Apiales > Araliaceae > Panax > Panax quinquefolius. Next base: position 9,995,106 of record CM035170.1, on the reverse strand, counting down.
GGACAAGGACCCCTCAAGCCCTGGCTTCATTTAGTCCCTTCGGACAAGGACTCCTCAGGACCTGGCTTTTGTTGAGTTGTTTGTTCGTTGGAGTTGGTGCTGAGCTGTTAAGATGTCTTCACGCTCTGAACATCTTCTGTACTTAGCAGCTTGGCGTGATCATCCTTGAAGTGTAGTTGAGTGTTGCATGATGCTCAGCTTCTTTAGTTACTCGACCACTTCAGATGACCCCTTGATGACTGCCTTGAAGATCGATCCTCTTGATACACGATGGCTGCACATGATGGGTTTCTAAGATGACTGTAAGTTCTTCTACTAGGTACTTAAAAACTTTCTCATGCTTGCCACCATGATGATGTTTGTGATCTCCCTTCTTGATACTTGATGTCTTCTCATGATGGACTTGCTAAGATGACTGTTATCTCTTCTCTATGGTACTTAGAGTCTTCCCATGATGGACACCAAGATGACATGATGCTCTTCTTTCTCTCGGCAGTTCAGAACACTCTTCTTGTAGTAGAACTCTCACTTCTACATAGTAGAACTCTCACTTTTACTTCTTCCTTTGCATGTGTCTGAGTTTTCTTTGTGGATCATAGAGTGAGCCTTCAAACTCACAATTTCACATGGTTTAGAACAGTCCACGGTTACTCCAAACTCGGCAACTCCAGCAACCCTCGATCTTTGAAGCTCTTCCTGATTTATACTCCTTCCCAATCCTTCCGTTGAAAAGTATCCGTTGAAGGCTATTCAAATATCTTCACAGATCTCGAGTTGACAGAGGTAGACTGCTGATGTGACATGTCATACTTTATCTGACATTACAGTCTACTATTTCACCTACCCCATTAGAGTTGTCACTTTAATGTCTTGGGCAGGTCGAAGACTTTATTTCCTCCTTCTTATTTCTCGATCAGAGGTTGTCCTTTTGCATCGATGCTCTCAATAAGCTCTTGTCCGAATATTACCCTTCAGATTGAACCGTTGTCAATGCTTCAGTCTTCAAATATTCGAACTCTATGATTCTGATGCATGTCTTCGAGGACCTAATCGTAGTGTCTTGTTGAGTGTTGCTCATTGACTGGTAGAGTTAACACTACGATCTTGAATAGTGTTGATTGGATCTCCAATGTAGAACACCTCTTCCTTCTATTGTGCAGTGCTTCAACACTTCTGTTTGCTTCGACTGTTCTCAAAGACTGATGGCCTAACTCCTTGACCTGGTCCCCTCTGAATAGCAAGACACTTCAGATTTGTGGCGCGTCCAGCTCGCTTTCTCCTTGTGATCTCCCGTTCACTTATCATCAATGGACTGACCTTACTCTTAATCACTTTAGCCTTTTTCTTCAGAGACTAACCAGTATCTTGGTTTACTTTCCATCAGTTCTTTCTTTGTTTGGCAAACACTACGATCTCAGTTGTTTTGGCATTGTGAGCACATTCTGTTGAGGTCGTAGTTCTGCACTCTACGTTTCAGCTTCGGCTGTGCAGACACTACGACTTCGGGATCAGATCTTAACACTCTACGATTTTTGTCTTTGTGCTCGATGTCTTCATCTGATATAGCTCGACTACAATCTCTGCATGTAATCAATAGACTCTACGAACTGAAAGTGTAGTCTACGATCCTTGACTTGGCCCGGATCGATGGAGACTCTACGATTAAGTGTAGTCTACGATCATTGACTTTGCCGGCATCGGCAGAGACTCTACGACGACTCGAGTGTAGTCTACGTTTCGACTTGACTTGGCGAGATGTTGATTTACCAGCTCGTGGTCGTTGTCTCACGATTCGAACATGATTTCCTCAGCAGACTTGGTCTCCGAGGAAGTTCTACTCGACACACTACGATCCTTCCTCGTCTCTCCTGGCAGTCTACGAACTCCGAGATCTACTATCTTGCAGACTACGATTCTGCCTCGACAGCTCTCGAGTTTTCGTTGACTCTCCTGGCAGACTACGATTTCCGGTGCAGTGCTCGACGATCAGACAAGCCTATCTATTACATCATAAGATCAACCTAACATGCTTGATCTTTCTAAATTTATAGTCATTGTACATCATTTCTTTTTAAGGACTTTACAAAGCTGTTTTGCTTATGTAGGATCAACCTAACATACTTAATCAATTCATTCTAAGTCCTTGTACACATGTTTCTATTATCTATCAAATGACTTTACAACGTTTCTTAATGCAAGCATGCTTGCATATTCATTCATATATATATATCATAATCAAATCATATGTAAATAGGAATATCATTCATATGTTTATTCCTGACAGAACTGATTAGGATTTAATTAAAGTTAGTATTTCTGACAGGATTCCGTCGAGATTATTAATACATCTGTCGAAATTAGTATTGGCACTGGCACTTGCGCGCCCTTTGGTATTTATATTGTCGACGGACTTCCGTCGAGGTTATTAACACATCTGTCGATAATACGTTATTGTCGATGGAATTAGTTTCGAGGGATTATTCCGTTGAACTTAGTACAACCTCGACCGAAATGATTTCGTGGGAATTAATTCCGTCGACTTGAAAGTCTTTTTCTTGTAGTGAGTAACCTTAATCAAACCTTATTTCAATCTTGATAATTTTTTTGAACAAAATCGAATAACTCAATATCTTGTATAACTCAATAATGTGTGTAATTATATGGGATAAAAATAATTTTTTTGTAAAATTTAAAGGACTAAAGAAAAAAATTAATATACAAAAAAATAAAAATAATCTTAAATTTGAAAAGCATTTTTGGAAAAGCCAAAAAACTTGGCACAAATTATTTATACCACAGTCGGTCTTCCCTTTTTATATATTAGATACATGAACTTATCCATATTACAACATTACTCTCTAAAAAGATGTCCAAAAGTATTGAGTAATTAATTCTGTCTACTAAAACATACTTTGGATTTTCTATAAATAAATTACATTAATTTAACAACAATAAACGACATACATAAGACAGAAAATTTAAAAAATCACAAGATGTTTTAAAATATATGTTGATATTAGATGTGTACGTCAAACCATAGATCAAACGTGAGCTCTAAGAAACAAAAACATTCATCGTGTATGTACGTGAGATCGCCCACCATGTACATACTTCTATCTTATTAAACAGAGAATTGATATTGAGCATCTCCTTTGTGAATTAAAGTCTTATTTACGTAGTAATTACGTTTGGGTGAGATAATTTATTTTTTTAAAAAAAAAAATCATATTTTTATGTAAAAAATATGAGTCTGAAAGGAGCCTTGAGTGAGTAAACTAGAAGAAGTCTCTCTCTGGGGTTAATTTACTGAAATGTCACAATCTAAAGCTAAGGCTAATAGTCTGTCTGGTCACAATATCTGTACGAATCTACCATACATATATGGCCAGTAGCCTCATCTTATCTTTTATCACAAATTGAGTAAGAACCTAAGAAACATAAATAAATTAACAGCTAGAGAATGCTTGCTAGGCCTGTTATCCTCAAACCCTAAGAAAATGACTAATCAACAAAAATAAATGATAATAGATTTCCTACTACATTAATTATTCACTGAAAATATTACTCTTTTAGCTGCTGTTTCACGTGTGGCCAGTACTGTGCATGGAAGAGAGAAATATTTAGACACCATGCATATATTTTTATATTCCATGCATGCCCTCTCTTTTAACATAAGATATCCATGCTCCACAACCTTTTCTTTATTATTCTATACAAGGACAATACAGTTTTTAAATTTTCCAATCAAAACTTTATTTAGTCAAAAAGAATTCAAAGAATTGCAAGGCACTCACTCGAAAAAATCAAAATTCCCCAACTAGAAACAACATGGGTATTTTTGAAGATGTTGCAGGAGAATTAAATTGCATTACTATAAATAGATAAATGACCATGATCAGTGGTTCTTTCTACAGTAGGAAAATGGGGTTATAAGACCAAACATACTTCGAGTTGAAGTTGGGACTTTCGCAGGCAACAGATTGTTCAATGGATGACAGATTTAGACTTCAATTTGATTAAAATACATGAATTTATCCTTAATATGAATAATTAGTATATATTACAGTTCTTTGTGGTACTTTTGGTAGTGCACAAGTACTGTCCTAAGGGACAACTTTACTCTACCAAATGAGACAATTTTGTACCATTAAATTTACCACAATGGACTAATTTCTTAAGCATGTAAACAGAAACTGAATTCACACATTTTGAAAAAATTAAGGAATAATTTTACATTTTAACCAAATTCACACAGATCACGGATCCGGCTACGTATCATGAAGCTAATTTTATGATAAGTTGGTCAATTGACTAATACAATATTGACAAGTAGAGAGAGATTATTTCGCAATCTGCATAATCAATTGATCAAAATTAATTAACTTCATGTTAATCACTCCGACAGATGGCTACGGAGATTAAGTAAATTGTCATATGACTCATATTTAATTGATGACGAGTGAATAGACAGGAGTAGAAATTGATGGGCAATCAAGGTTAAAAAAAAATGAGTAAAATTAATTTGACCTAAGGCTATGACTAGTAATAATACATAAGGATATCAAATCAGAAAATTAGGATTTTGTATAACCGCATCAATCAATCTTGGGTGACAAGATATAAGTTAAAATCGCCGACCTAACTAGCTATTTATTTAGACTTCTTTGCATTTAATTTCATTTCATTTCAGAAACATATATAATTTAGGCGGCTTGTGAAGAAATTCAGAAATCAAATGGAGTATTCTTCAAAGTCAAAACTTGGTGAATACTCTCCACTCTCCAGCTCTAATCTCCTTAATAGTTCCAGAGTGAGAAAAAGCACTATTTCTGCGCCGTTAAAAACTATTACTCCTACTGTTTTACATTACAATATGTGATATTCATGTGATGATTTTGAAAGAGTAAAAATCTGGATGATGACATTAAATAAAAGAAAGTGAATTACTATTTTTATATGTATTTTAATATATTTTTATATAATTCTTTTTATATAAAATTGAATTTCATCAGATATCTTTCATATGAAAGAAAAATTTATAAAAATATTAAAAATACATGTAAAAATATCAAGTTCATAAGATAAATTGTACTTTAAATACGATCATCACAATAAATATACCCAGTTAATATAAAGATGTCAGATCATTTTAAATAAAATAAAATTTGAGTCTCATAACATTATCTAAAGAGAATACTCTTATGATATACAAATGAGTTGGAGTCTCCAAATCAAAAAAATAATGAAAGAGTGAATGACTAATATATATGAAAGGGTCCAAGACCTAATAACTAAAATTTTAGGTCAAGTTGAATTCTAAACATGCATGTATGTGCACACGACAACAACTGGTATCAGAGTTATAGAAGATCGATCCCGGGGTAATGAGCCTCTTCAAAAACACAGTGGTGGTTCAAAAATTAATTCCGGACAGTTTCTCTAACAAGTAAATCATTTTTCAAATGCAAGTTGTTGGGGAAGAACAGTGAATGATGTCTGTTTGTACAAGACACTATCATACATATTTGGAATCCAACTTGACCCAAAAGTTTAATCCATGTCTTTGACCTTTTCATGTATGTTAGTCATTCGCTCTTCTATTATTTCTCCGATGTGAGATTCCAACTCACTTGTAATATTCTAACAATTTCCCTATCAGAAGTGACTTTATTACATTAAGAGCTCTCACTCACTTGAACATCTCTTTCTTCAATCATTGAACACCAATTATTGGTTAACTATTATGGGTCATTTTCTCCATCAAGAATTGAACATTCTTCTCTTCAATCATCAAGGAGCACAAATTCTCAAATAACCACTCTACTCTCATAACCGATTCTCGGCTAAACCTACCGAGAATTCAACATTGAGAGCATTTGGGGAAGTGTCAACAACCTTTCATTTATATTTCACCACCATCACGTGTTTATAAAAATGGATTGGAAATAAAATAAACATGGTCAAATCTCGAGTCCGAAATAAATCTCGGGTCAAAATATTAAGTCCGAATTAAATCAAATACATCCAAATAAAGCCTTAAACCACTGGTCCAACGTCCCCGTCAGAACTGATAACCTGATCGGATGACCCGACCCAAGCTTTCAAAAACCTAACTCTGATACCATATGAAACAACCCGTGTCAAATCCCGAGTCCGGAACAAATCTCGGGTCAAATCCCAAGTCCGAATCGAATCAAATCCATCTAAATAAGGCTTAACAACCACTGTATAGTATCTTCTTAAGTCATCTTAATGTCATCTTAGCCCACCACATGCTCATCCAAAATATCATAACTGAAAGTATTATTGTTAGTAGAACTGAGCAAAAAATGGATAAAATTGAATAACCGAACATAACCGAAATTTTTTAACCGAATTATTTCGATTATTTTTTGCAATTCGGTTATAACTGTTTTATTTTTCAGTTTTTAGGTTTGGATACGGTTACTAAAATTTTGATATTCGGTTACCCGAATAACCAAATAGACATTAAAAAAAAATTAAAGACTCAACTCTTAAGCCTTACCGGTTACCACTCTGCTCTCACCTCTCTCACTCTCACTCTCTAGCCTCTGCCAACTGCCCAACCATAACCTAAATCCCAAATTCCCAAATCAAAGTAGTGGATTTTTTGGAACGATTGTGATTTGAGTTGGTTTGGATCTGGTTTGGTGTTATTCCAATTTGTGCTCGTGTTAACTTGTGGTGTGATTTTGTAGAGCTGGAGTTTCAAATTGATTTAAATCGAAGTTCTATTTCGATGGGTCTAATCAATTTGTTGTCTTTCTCCATCTTCCATCTCCGACTCCTCCATTTCTTCCGGCCCACCCACTATCCCCTTTCTTCCTCCTCCTATTTTATACCAAATTCAAGGGTTTATAGATCATAGGGCCTACTGCGAGATTAGTAGAGGTAATGTCCTTGTGTATGCTTGAATTGGGAGTTATAATATGATATTATATTCATGGTCTGATGTTGTGGGGGATCTGATGTTGGGTTCATAGTCTAGGGGTTTGGATCTAGATGTTATGTTCTGGTGATGCTCTGAATTCTGGAAGATGAAACTGTGACGCCCCCAAAATAGGTATACATCACCCATATTGAGTCGCCAAATACATGGTATAAAATTCAAATACAACTTATGTGACGCCCCCAAAATAGGTATACATCACCTATTCTGAGTCGCCAAATACATGGTACAGAATACAAATACAATCTTTAATATACAACAAGAGACATTACACCAAAAATGGCCTCTAGTGAAGGACAAATCCTTCACTAGAGGCCCTATATCTCTCACAAGTGATTTATTGTGAAAGAATATTTCCTTCACACGAGTGCTCGCATTAGACCTCCTCGCAATTGGGTATCCTTCGCTAAGTAGTAACTAAATGTTTTTTGTGAAGGATATATTGTGAATAACTTATTCTTTCACAAATTGTATTTAGTAATGGAATATTGTTATTTAGTGAAAGATTAGTTTCCTTCACAAATAATATTTTAAGAAGGACTATTTAAAATTAGTGAATAACTTGATTCCCTCACAAATAATATATTGTGAGGAACAAATTTATTTAACGAGAGAATATTTTCCTTCACTAATTATAAATTGAGAATCTTTCTTAAAATTAGTGAGAGAAAAATTCCTTCACAAATTATAAATTTGTAAATAAAAAATTAATTGCTAAATAATCAAAATTCATTAAAATTATAATTGATTTTAAATAATTAATTTCATATTTATTATTATTATTATTATTATTATTAATCTCTATTAGAAATATTAAATTTATTTTTCAAGTAAATATAAATATTGTCATATTTTTTTCAAACTAATTGATAAGCTAATGCATAAAGAACTAATAAAATCAAAACTTCTCATATAAAAATATCATAATACTCGAGTCACAATAACTACAAAATTTGTTATTGTATCTTGGTCTCACAAGGACCATAGTACCTACAAAATTTATTACCTAACATAAGAAAACTGAAAGAATAACAATGAACTAGAAGGAATAAAGTGTGACACGTTAGATCCACTTCATCATTATTTTCTTCAAGAAAATCATGGTTGGGCATGTAAACTTCATGCTGCAATAGAAACACCAAAATTCAATTTCAATAAGACATGGAATAAGAAAAGATGAAATCGTTCAGATTGTTGTGCCAAATTATTTAGAATCAATTTGACACGTAGCTTAAGCCAAGTAAAAATGTCCCTTTTCCCCCAGTTGAGAAAGACATGATATATGTTGCAGCTCCACTAAATGCAAAGTGTTCCCAAATAAAAACATATACAATAGTAGCTAAGGCGCATGATTAACGAGGAAATAGATTATCAACATTGAGAAATGGAAAGTAAAAGTGGGACCGATTGGCAATCGATGATGGCTTTTCTTGAGAAATAGAATCGTGTCAAATGGGCATGTAAGGTCACTAAATGGGACCTAATGCTCTAATTGAGCCTTAGTAATCGATTCTCACTGTATATTCACAAAAAGCCAAAACTAACAAGCAAGAGCCCCGTGTATGCGGAGGGTGAATGATAAAAGTCAAAACCATCACAAAGCTAGCTTTCAATCTTCCGAGCATAGAATTCCGAAGTTTAAAAAAAAATCGACCACGGTGAATATAATTGGAACTCCATTTCTAAAACAAAGTTTAGTCACCCAACAAAAATTTATAATAGTTATGCGCAAAAGTTTGAGTTTGAACAAAACAAGCATGGTTCAGTCACTAAAACATTACCTCATCAAGGGTTTCTCAAATTGAAGGTTCACACTCTCAAAGATATGCACGCATCACAAGAACACGATACAAGTGGTGTCACTTTGACACTAGTATCATTCTCAGAGGAGAAAAAAGAGAGGCATGTTATACTGAGTCTACATGCCAATTATCCTTCAATAGATACTATCAACCTGTCTTAAATATGACAAATGATATGCAAAAGATTGGATCTTGACGCTACCTGCATTTTCTGGTCTCTTTTACTAATTTCATTTCCTCATTGTACCCATTCGAAAGAACAATTGCATTGTGTGAGAAAAGATTAAAGGCATACTGCATATAGAAAGTATAGCAAATTAAGAAATTAAATATATCCACATCATTACCTAATTAATTCACCTTTAAATTTAAGGAACATGAATAATAAAGTTTATACCATTCGTTTACAGTTTTAAATTACTACATCCACAAAATATATACCAAACTATCCATATATACATCTCAAATTCACTTTTCAATATAAATTATTACTATATTGAATTTTGAATTTGATTACATCCACAAAATAAACCAAACTATCCATAAAATTAAGCTACTACCTAAGCATGTGCAAAAAAGCCTAGGTTCTCCTTCAACTGTGCATGAATCGTGAATGTTCGCCAACAATCATGCCATCATATGCCTGCATACAGTTAAAAACTTAGTTAGTTGTAGTTGATAAGAGTATTTGTTTGCTATATTAGCGTAATAGCTACATATTTAGTTTTCCTATACATGAGCCTATACATAGTAGTTGTAGTCAGAAGATAAAAATGAGCCTATACATCCAACTACATCCATTTTATTTTACCTTCCCTCGTGCTTTCAAGTTCCAAACATAGACTAAAAGGTAAAGTAAGGTATGAATCTCATGTCCTAAACATATAAGTACAGACCACAACGAATTCAAATCTCACAGCCTTCTTGAAAACTAAGCAAACCTAAAGAATATAATATGTTGTTTAACATGTTACATAAGTACATAACAACTGAATTTAAATTGAATTTAGCACTAGTTATCATATTTGACATCCCAAGTAATACAGTTGATATTATAAGTTAACCATGCATTATTGATAAAGAGCTTGTCTAACACAAGGGCCAGCAATGGTAAAGATTACTACCTTTAGAAAATTGTCTTTTCTAAGGTATTTGCATGTTACTGCTTTCCCCAACAGATAAGCTTTTGTCCCAACTGCTCGCTTGACCATCCAATATCCCTGTCAATACCATTAAATACTCAATACCACTGAATGCACAATAAATTAAGCTGTAAAAGCAAACACAATAGACAATCCTCAAAAGCCCAAGAAAATTGTTGGAAATTTGAACCGTGGTTTGGCTTTCTCATGGAGTAGTGGGTAGTGTTTTTGTTCTATTTGAAATGTTGATTATTCAAGGAACGATAGAAATAGATGTGATTAATCATCAGTCCAGACTCTCCTGGTTCAAGGAGAGATCCCTGAGTTCATCAGCTTCGCTTTACAGCTTTATTTATCAAAAAGATAATAATAAAAAAGTAAACATGTAACTGCATCTTAATACAACTTCTGTTACCTCTTTTATACTTGGAATTAGTTTTAATCTTGAATCACGAAACATGTCAGTCCCATTGACAAATTGACTCAGCAACGAGTTTTCCTTTACGGGCCTGTCAGCGGCATAGTAGAGAACCAGACTGTAGTTTGGACTAGCAGGAACCTGAAACAAAGAAACCAGAATATAATTTCTTAATGGACCAACGAGTGCGTTGTTCATATGTTGAAAAAAAATGCTACATAAAGAAACATTCCATGAGAAGGTCTATTGTGCTTAACGACTAACTGATATTGCAGTTCATCAATGAAACGGTCAGATTAAGAAATATAGTTCCAGGAATATTCAGAAAAAACTAAAGGATATCAAGTTTAAGGGTAAATACTTAATATTAACTTGAAAATTTTACAATAGTATCTTGATATTTGTTCAAATAAACATAACTTAATATAAAAAATATATTGGTATTGATGCAGGACATACCATTCCAGCAAGTTGGGCAGTTATGGTCTGTCCTCCAGCTGTGCACTTGAATCCTTCCACATGCGAAGACCCCCTTAACTTTAATCCACGGAGATGGGAGGTAAGTCAAGGATCTCACACAATCCCGTGCTCTATATATAAATTCAGCACCTTCAAGAGTTTTGAGTAAAAACCTGTTACCTACGGCTCACTAACACTGAGAAAAAAGAACTGAGGGCTGAGATTGAGATCTTGAAGTCCAGTCAATGAGCCAAATCCATCAGGAAAATAGCCTTTAAGCTGATTATGAGAAAGATCAAGAATGCGAAGACTGGGTTCATTAGAGGAAGATGGAGAGATACACATGTATTGATGAAAAAGATACACTTGAAACCAAAATGATCATGTAGTGAAAATAAAAGGACCTACCATTGTCTATGCTGAAGTATGCGACTTTAATTTTGGCTGCAACGTGTTTACTCATTTTGAGGGTTATACAAATCAAAGTCCTGAAACAGTTAAAAGAGTCGAGCAAAAAGGACAGCATCCCAAAGCCATGAAGTAGCAACACAACAACAGAGGTAACCCAAGGGTACAGTCGCTTGAGCAAAGCCCGCAAGGTAAAACACAGCAGTAGCAAAGCAACAACTGCTGCAGAGGCACCCAAAGAGGAGACCAGCTGCAACAACAACACCACTCGCCAGAACAGCAACATCAACAATAACAAAGCAAGCAGCAACAAAACTAAACTGTAAAATTACAACAGTCAAACCATGCCAAGCCATGGAGCCCAAGAGGCCACAACCGCCAAACAATAGAAACAGCTCCGCAGCAAACCACTGCACCAGCCAACAACAACAACCAATAAACCAACACCTAAGCAAAAATAAGCCCAAAAAGTGTAGACAAAACCAATGAGCGCCAGCAGGCAGAAACCCAGAAAACTGCAGCAATAGAGGCAACAATATCCCAGCAATAAAACACCAGTACAAAACATAGACCAACAACAGCAAAACACCAGCATTAGCAATAGAAGATGCAGGGAAACCAAGTAGGCAGCAACATTGAGAACCTGCAACAGAGCCGAGTAGCACAAACAAAGAACCATAACATCAACTATCTAACAAAACATCATTATAACCTCAAAACAGACCATAGGAACAGCCACCTTGATATGATCTTACATGCCATTTTTATGGGCTACATGATAAAAAAATACATCTTCTACATCCCATCTCATCACATCATCACTTCACTCACCAATCCATCTTTCAACAACATTTCATTTCTTCGTCTTAAATGCCAAAGAAAAAATTACATTCACAAAAAAAAATCAAATTAAACAGGGAGATAATTCTCAACATTGTTCATATAGTTCTAAGAAGAAACATATATAAAATTGAATACAAACATATTTCATTTCAAGAATGAACTTACATTTAGCAGTAATGGAAAATTTTTATTTATGAAACACTCTGAACTTTTAAAGTACCCTTAGCTAACACTTTCTGTAAGTACTATGTATGTTTATCGATGCCAAAAATGTAGATAATATTACTTGCAGAATGTCATCAAAAGGGTTAAAAAATTGAGGATAAACATGTATTAAAGCTAACTGGAGTTGATCAGCAGCTGATTTAATTATGTTTAACTGCAGGCGATCAATTCAATTATGTAAAGAATGAATGAATCTGTACACTCTTGAATAAAATGATCAGTTCAGAGAAAACCAAGTAGCAGTTTATGATGTGGTTGCTTCCAATCCACCAAGGGTTGAACCCAAGTCTAGAAGTATTGATATCTTCTTCATTTGGAGCAGGCAAATTGAGATTAAGAAAATCTCTAATTTCTGGAATTGGTCTCTGAATTGCAATGCTAGTAGCATTTTGGTTGTTTTTGGCCTTAGCAATTAAGTGTGACCTCTTGCGAGCACCTAATGCTTGTCCCGATGTAAAAACTATCAAGCAAGTTGGACTTTTATACGACCCTTTTTTATGTGTCCTCGTTGTCCCGTTACTCAAGTCTGTAGCCATTTCTTGATCAATGAGGGTATTTTTATTAGCAATTAAATTTGGAGATAAATTCTGATAAGCCCCTATAATGGTGGTTTCGCTGCCGTCCGGTTTCAAACCAAAGCAGCCTTTCGTTTTCTTTGTTGTAATTGGTGGCTGCTTGTAGTAGGTATGCATGTCAGTCCAACCTATTGTTCTTGAGTTTAGAATTAATCATCTCTTAAATAAGAGCTAACTTGGGTCACAAAAAATATCCATGACTGCACAGAAGAGGAATGCCACTAAATTAAAACAAACAAACTTCCACAAAACATATTAAGAGATTTACAGCAACTAGAGGGCCTACTAAAGATAACTGCTTCTTCACTTCCACGAAAAAAATCATCTTTATTAAGTAAGTTGCTGGAAGAATTACAAGCTTTTTCTTCCTATACTGGAATCAATGGTGACTCCAGATTGTTGGCCATTTGTTATGGATTGAGCTCGCAAGACAAATTATAATCTATAAGTGCAATATATGTACGGACAGAGAAAAATCACTCCCTCACATACAGAGTTTTAAGAAACAAACATTGTACTTTAAAATTTTCCATCTGAAAACACATCAAAGGAACAACCAATTTACTATATTAAACTTATAATAAAAACTATAACCTGGTTAGAATAAACTGAAAATTTTAAAATTTCAATTGACTAAATATATAGACACATACGAGGGGAAAAATGTAAGTTTCATTAAAGAAAAGAAAGTAATGATATACCTTGGAGGGTCCAACCATAGGTCCGAGGAGCGACTGCAAGCATTGAAGTGAGCAATGCCGAAGCATTTGCTGTATTCTACTCCCAAATCAATGCCGGGTTTGACAAAACAATGTTGAAAGGCAAAAGAAGTTAAAACCCTAATTTTACTCCCAAATCAGAGGAATGATTGTATTCTCTCCACAGTAACACAAAATAATCGGCATTTGTAAACCTAAATCAACATTTTTTGTTGATGGGACAGTAAAAAAGTAAAATAAATTAACAAATAGGTTTCAAAGATGGAACTGATTACCACAACCAGTGAACTTGAGCTGGCAAGAGTCGAAGCCGGGTCGGCGTAAAAAGAGGTTGTGAATCTCTCGAGCTTTAACGTCGTCCGGCAGGCCCGACACGAACAATGTGTTTATGTCGTTCCCGTCGTCCAAGAATCCGTAGTCCTCCGGTACAGCGTTGGCCTAACTATATGGATCAAACGGCGGATGACTTAATAATGACATCGCGGCGCGACCGAGTATACCGATAGGAATTTTCGCTTCAGTTGGGTTGGGTAGAAGTAAGAGGACTAGGGGTAGAACTGTAGAACTGTTATTAAAATTAAATTTACTATTGTAAATAGTTGATGTTGTAAGTTACTTAAAAAGTGTTATTAAAATTAAATTTACTATTGTAAAAAATTTAAGGTATTTATATTCACCACAATTAATTTTAAAAAAAATTATTTAGAACAATATAGCGACCAATTTTATCCCTCGCAAAAAAACTTCTGAATAATGATATATAGTGAGTACCTTCACTAAATAGATTTTTTTCTTGCAAATTTTCATCATAAAGTGGCTCCAAAAATCTTTCTATCGCCCCAATTTTGCGAGGAAAAAAATATAAATTGTGAAGGATGTTTCTTTCGCTAATAAATATATTGTCACTATATTTTTTTCATTCACTGTTCCTTCGCTAAACAACTCCTTATGTGAAGGAATAAATTCCTTCACAAAATTTCCTTCGCTAGAGGCCATTTTTGGTGTAGTGAGAGCTGTGAGTTTCAATACAAATACTGTCTTCTAGACAATATCCACTCTCAGAATAAGTCCTCATTACATTTATTGTCACACTATTTAACAGAATAGTGAGGACTAGTAATACTATCATCTGATCCATCACTCCGTTCCCCGACTCGTCCCGCCTATATTCTCATTTCAAGAGAGCAGTGAAAGAAAGGTGAGCTCAACTAGCAGTAAGTAAGAAATATTATGACTAAGATAATGCATAATAAATTATCATTAAATTTTAAACAAATGTTAAACTAATACAATATAACAAACATTAAGTTTAACTGCAGCGAAACAAGCAATCCATTAAAAGAGTCAAGTAGAGAATAAAATCTACTATCTTTTATGATTTAAAAGGTTTTTCATCATCATTATCATTGAGACTCAAATTTTAATAAATAATCCACATCATCGAATCACCCCTCGTGACTACTACGGTAGGATATTCTTTAGTATCACGACCACAAATTATCCATGCACTATGGGCCAAAGACATTCGTGTATTCATTAATGGTCATGATCATGCCAACAACGGTCCATCAATGAACTACGGGCCAATGAGGATTTTTACCACATCATTTATAACATTACGGTCATGATTACACCGAATAATCCCTGGTCATAATCATACCAAGTCCATCTATGCACTACGGGCCACAGATGACTTTAAAAAAAAAATATAAACATGAGGATGATGACAATGATATAAGAATTCAATAAAACAAGTTCAAGAATTAATTTATTCAGGAACTAATAACGTCCAAATTGTCAACATGATACTGCTTTGTGCATTAAAATTCAAGAATGCTTTAGAAGAATATTTCCATGAAAAGATACTGGATGAAGCGCAAATATCAAGAATATTCCACTAATTTCATGGAGTATAGAAGTCAAAACTTTAACCAACTGAGTATAATAAGGAATGGAATAACAAAAGAAATTACTGCGTACGCGATAGATAGCGTAGGCGAGGTTATTCCAATGTAATAATAATTAATCGGAACTAGGTCCGCCAGAAACGCATGCATGACGAGGATATTCAATGTAATAATAAAGAGCAGAATCGGTCCGGCGTAAAACACATGCATGAGGATATTCCAATGTAATAATAAAGAGGCGGAATCGTGTCCGGCGTAAAAAACGCATGCAGGATATTCCAATGTAATAATAAAGGCGGAATCGGTCCGCCAAAAACGCATGCAGACAGGATATTCCAATGTAATAATAACGAATGTAATAATGTAAGAATTTCACCAGTATAGGGTAGCAGCGTATCTGAGTTATTCCAACATAATAATAAATAATGGAATAATGTAAGAATTTCACCAAGTATAGGGTAGCAGCAGATACAAAAGTTATTCCAATGAATAATAAATAATGGAATAATGAAGTTCTCTTCTTAATACAAAAGAAATAATACCCTTCACCGTAAAAGCTGAATATAAAGAGTAGGAAGTAGCGAGAATACTTTTCTATAGTTTTCTATAATTTCTCTCTAAAGCTTCAATTGAATTCATAAGAAATAATGAAGGAATGAGCTTCTATTTATAGAAGAATGGATCGTGATAGTAACTAACTTATGAAGCGGTCCAGATTGATTTACTTTTAAGCGAGATTATCCAGATTGATTTAATAAAATATTCTAATAAAATAAAAATTTTTTAAATAAAATATAATATATATTATATATTATATATTATATATTATATTATATATATATATATATAAGTTCACGGGTTATCAACCCCGTGAACCACCGTCCCTTCCCCTTTAACATGCCTTTCATATATAAACATATATAATACACACATATATATATATATATATATATATATATATATATTATAATAAACAATAGTAATCCCTTGTTCCCCCCCCTGTAAGACCCCGAATTTTATGAAATAAAAGTATTAAATTTTTCTTATAATTACGATTCAGTAAATGGTTAAATTGATAAAAAGTTAAAGTTAAGGGTGATATATGAAATTTTTTCAAAATACGCAAGTGGTTATAAAATATTCGTTTGGTCGTGGAATATTCTTTACGTTGGGAATATTCGTATGTATGGCAAGTAAACCATTTGTGGGCCCCATAACAGAATAACTATCGGATGAAGAAAACGACAAAAATTAAGTTTTTACAATTAACGGCATAATCATTACCTTTAACACTGTTGGAATACCCGGTGGGTAAAGTAAAATAATACGCGTTCAAGACAAGAAGAAGACACTCAGATTGCCGATATTTTGAATTATTGATTCTTACGTAAGAAGGCACTACTCAATAATTGTTATAGTAATTCTTATTCAATATTTTATTTTATTGATTCAATAATTCTTTGCATTGATATTTTATATTATTGTTGTTTTAATAATTGTCACTGCACAGTATCTCTATTATCAGATCAATAATTTATATTATTTGAATAATATTATTAGATAGCATTATTGGCAATGTCTAGAAAGTTACAAAGAGAGATTTGGTCACCAAATTGCGCCTTGAAGAAGGAGAAATTCTTATTGAAAGCCCCTCTTTCACAAGAACTACCTGGTTGTCATAATTGTGATTCGTAATATTATTTGTGAATAATTAATTATTAATTTATATGATAAGGAAATATTTATTTTATGTGGATATAAATGATGGATATATTTATTTTTATGTGGATAAAAATGAAGGAATTAATGATGAGGTGTTTTATCAGTATTTTGTCGGTGTGGAGGTATTAAAAATCATCCGTTTGTGGATTTCAGATATTTTTGGTTTGGAATTTGAAAAACCTCAAAGCTACAAAGTTGTAGAGAATTTGATTTCAGGTAGAATGGACATAAAATTCGTATTTTTCTGATAATCGGGCTATTTTCTATGAATTGTTGAAGTTTCAGAAAATAAAATAATTTTTATTTAATTTGGGTGGGACCCATTTTGGTTGGTGTACAAAGATGTGCTGGAAATCAATTGAGGTGTGCCGAATTGGTTTTCAAGAATGATGGGCTTCATAGCAGCATGCGTAGAATAATTAATATTATTATTTTATTAATTTAGTCTCCTTTGACGTTCTAGCATTTTCCTATAAATAAGTGCTTAAGTTTGAATTGAAAATCACACCAGAAACAAGTTTTCTTTCTCTCTAGATTATCAAGCATATTTGTTTGAGTATTTAGATACTTTGAGACTTACTTTTCAGTGCAAGTTTTCTTTGGCTTTTCATTCGATATTCCAGTCAGAAGTACTGCTCTTTTGAGGTAAAGGATTTTAAGGGTTATTATGTTTTTCAGTTCGTACTTCTTTCGTCCTTCAGAAAATTTTGGAAAAATTTAAAATGATATTTTGATGAGTTTTATTGATTGTGTCCAAAAATGGTGATTTTTGAATGTATATATTAAGAGTTATGAATTTTATGAGAAAAGACTATTTTAAAAGTAACTGCTTATAACTCCTTGTGGTTAACTCCAAAATTGATGAAATTTTTATTGGGAGTACATCTATATAATATCAGTGTACTCTGTGAATTTCGAATTTTTTTGATAAAAGTACAATTTATGATAAATGTCTAAATATTCGGCGGTTTTGACCATATGAAAAATAGTAAATGAATTTTAAAAATTCTGAGAAAAATATATGTTCAATATTGGACTATATTCTGCTAAATCCCAGAAAAGAAATATTTTTGGAACTGATTTGTTATTTTTCATAAAAATGATCTAGTTATGAGTAAAAGAATTAAATATGTTATGTGAAGTAAGAAAATTGGAAAATATGATTTTATGAAATCTTATGAGTTTGGCATTTTAGAATGATTAAATGCATTATTTAGTAATGTGTAAATAATTAAAATAAATTATTTATAAGTTTAAGAAATGTTATTTCAATATCATTATACTGAAATATTTGTATGGATTTTATTGTAAAATTTCTACCTTTTTGTCAGGTTTACTATTCATGGGTTACTATTCACGAGTTACTATTCATGACAAAATTTGTTTCTTTTTCTAACCAAATTATAGTTGAGTTATGAATATTACTCTTGAGATTAAATCTATATGTTGATTATATTATTTTTATTATCATATATAACATTTTATAACCCTAATGATGATATTAATTTCTCTTTGACTTGAGTGTAAAGATGGGTAGATTTTTGGTATGATCATGACTATGGGTTCTCTTTGGCCAGTAGTGCAAAGTTGAATTGTTGACTGGTATGATTATGACCATTGAATTTATAATTGAATATCTTTAGCTTAAGTGCAAAGGTGAAATGATCAACATGGTTATAATTGTTTATATAAATTCTGAAATGATTATATATTTCTTTGAGATATTAATATATTTGGCATGTAGTGCAAATATGAACTGTTGAGAAATATCTTTCAGTAGGCATAGTGAAAAGATGAATTGTTGATGAATATCTTTGGCCCCGTAGTGCAAAGATGACTTGTTGTTGAATATCTTTGGCAGTAGTGCAAAGATGGTCATTAATGAATATCTTTGGCCCGTAGTGTAAAAGATGAAATTATTAGTATGATTATAAAAGCAGGCGTGATTTGGTATAACTATGATCTTTAATGTTTCAGGAAAAGACATGTGATGAAAATTATCTTCGTCACGGATGCTAAGAGAAATTTAAAATCACAATTATGATTATGAAGTTATTCATATGATTGTGGACGTAACTGTTGATTGATGTTACGAGGATAAAACATTGTTGGTGGATTTTTAACATGTAGAAGATAATAGACTTTTATGGTCTATTTGACTCTTCTAATGAATCGCTTCGTTCAACGCAACTATGGTTGAAATTTTTATCATCTACCATATGTTCTAAATCTCGATTTATTATTGATGAAGACTATTGATAATTTAATTATCTTTAGTCATGATATTCTTTATCGAAGCTAGTTATGCTCACCCTTTTGCTTCACAATTCCTTTTAGGTAATAAAAGTGTAAGTTGAAATGGCCGGGGTAACAAGGAATAGAAGCGGTGGTCTCTAGTCGTGGAGTTCTCCTAAACAAAGATGTAAATAAGTGTGTTGTATACATCTTTTAGTAGTTATATTTGGTGAATCATATAGGGTGATGTGAACCCAACGTTGGAAGAGTGTTTTGCCACTATCATACAAGATGTCTAATGACATACAACCTCATGTCATCATAAGACAGAGTTGTGCTCATCCACTTGCTGAGTATATTTACGAGCACTACCTATATAATCTTGGTGTTTGTTTGAAGTATAATTCTCAATTAGAGGCAAGTGGAGATAATGATAAGTCAAGAGAAGACTCACCATTGGGAAGAATATGATAGTAATGTTCTCATTTTTCTTTTAGAATTCATTGGTCAACCAAGGATAATTTTGTGGCCATATGATATCTATCATAACCTGAAGCATGGCCTCCCATGTACGAAGGTTTCTTGAGCACTTCCCAAAGATTCTAATTTCTAAAGCAATTTTTGACTATACCTTTATGTAAGGTGTCATTGTGACGTCATATCCAAGTTGGGATAAGAGTCGCGGTTGGTATATATTTGTATCCAAACTCACAAAGATATGTGTTGTTATATTTTGCACGACAATTGTTGTATTAAAGTTGTAGTTGTTTTTTGTACCATGTATTTGGCGAATTCGTAATAGGTTGGATGGAATGGACCTATTTTGGGGTTGTCGCGATTGGTATCGAGCTTAGGATATGGTCTCTGGCGAAGATCGGGGAATATAACCAGGAGGGGAGAGATGAGTAAATCCTTCGCTAGTGTGTCCTACCTAAGCTTATTTGTTGGTCAGTCATAATATCGGGATATTATGTGATATATTAATTTATTTAATTAACCCTTATTTTATGGCGGCAAGATTTGAGAATGGCTGCTAAGAATGTTAACAATGGAGTGAATGAGACCGTGGGGATACCTCTAATCACCAACCAGGATAATGTGATGTCAGACGAAGAAGGAATTAGAGAAATCTATGTGGTGAGTGAAGAATTGATAGTTGCACCCGAGATGGTCGCAGAGGTAACAGCTGAGAGTGAGGAAGAAGAGGAAGAAGAGGTACCTGAGGAGAATTTATTAGAGGTATTATATGATCAAAATGTAGAATTTCAAAATCGTATTCAAGAGTTAGAAGAACAGGCTGAAGAACGACAGACGGTCTTGGAACAAAAGGATGCAACAATTCAAGCTTGTGTTACCCGATATGTGATGCTTGAACAGAAGCATTCTTTGGCAGAGTATAAGATGATAAAGATGGAATCTCGAAATGAAAAAAAAGAAAAAAGCGAACGAGTGAGAATAAGTGATGCATGGGCAAAAGCCGCACGACACGTGGATATTGTGGAAAGAGATGTTCGATCTAAGAAGGCTAAAATAGATGATATAAATTTCTCTTTTTAGAAAGCAATTGGGAGAACCCAACATCGAGTTTTGAATTACCTCAGCACATATTTGGCCAACTGAATTCGATATGGATCGAAGATTGATGATTCAGATCATGAATCGAGAGTCTGACGACAAGCGGTTGAGGGAGGAATATGTCCTATAGAAAAGTATATTCCAATCCAGTAGTGATGACGCCAAATCTTTGCCCTGCACAAGTCAAAGCCGAGGAGTAGTTCGATGGATGGTGGTTGTCATGACTTCCCAACAAATGAGGAACCCAAATGAAGTTATCATGGGAGATGAACAATGGAGAAATCATGATGATCCGGGAGATAGAATCTGAAATGAAAGCAAGTTATTCTCAACTCTTCGAAATACCAGGTACGTACATAAATTTCGGGGACGAAATTTCATAAGGAGGAGAGATTGTAAGACCCCGAATTTTATGAAATAAAAGTATTCAATTTTTCTTATAATTACGATTCAGTAAATGGTTAAATTGATAAAAAGTTAAAGTTAAGGGTGATATATGAAATTTTTTCAAAATACGCAAGTGGTTATAAAATATTTATTTGGTCGTGGAATATTCTTTTCCATCGGAGAATATTAAATGCACGGCCAAGTGACCATTTGTGGGCCCCATAGAGAATAAGCGCCGGATGTGAAAACGACAAAAATTGAGTTTTTATAAATAACGGCGTAATCGTTCATAATTCGTTGGAATACCCGTGGGTAAAGTAAAGTAATATGTCTGGCGTTGTTGCAGAAGCATTACACGGTATTGCACAAGTATTTTTGAATTATTGATTCTTATGTAAGAAGACACTACTCAATAATTGTTACAGTAATTACTGTTCAATATTTTATTTTATTGATTCAATAATTGCTGCATTGATATTTTATATTATTGTTGTTTCAATAAGTGTCACTGCATAGTATCTCCATTATCAGATCAATAATTCATATTATTTGAATAATATTATTAGATAGCATTATTGGCAATGTCTAGAAAAGTTCGTCAAGGAGAGGTTTGGTCACCTAATTGCGTGCAAGAAGAAGAAATTCTTATTGAAAGCCCCTCTTCCTGAGGAACGGCTGGTTGTCATAATTGTGATTCGTAATATTATTTGTGAATAATTAATTATTGATTTATATGATAAGGAAATATTTATTTTATGTGGATATAAATTATGGATATATTTATTTTTATGTGGATAAAAATGAAGAATTAATCTAATGCCGAGGTGTTTTATCGATTTTTTCTACGTGGAGGTATTAAAATCATCCGTTTGTGGATTTCGAATATTTTTGGTTTGGAATTTGGAAAACTCAAAGCTACAAAGTTGTAGAGAATTCGATTTCAGGTAGAATGGACATAAAATTCGTATTTTTCTGATAATCGGGCTATTTTCTATGAATTGTTGAAGTTTCGGAAAATAAAATGATTTTTATTTAATTTGGGTGGGACCCATTTTGGTTGGTGTACAAAGATGTACTGGAAATCAATTGAGGTGTGCCAAATTGGTTTTCAAGAATGATGGGCTTTATAGCAGCATGCGTAGAATAATTAATATTATTATTTTATTAATTTAGTCTACTTTGACGTTCTAGCATTTTCCTATAAATAGGTGCTTAAGTAAGGAGGGGAGATTGTAAGACCCCGAATTTTATGAAATAAAAGTATTCAATTTTTCTTATAATTACGATTCAGTAAATGGTTAAATTGATAAAAAGTTAAAGTTAAGGGTGATATATGAAATTTTTTCAAAATACGCAAGTGGTTATAAAATATTCGTTTGGTCGTGGAATATTCTTTCTGTCGAATATTCCCTGACTAATCGAATATTATATAACAACTTGCGTAATTTGCAAAATTTATAAATATTACCCACAACTATAACATTATATCAAATTCATTTCATAATATTCAAAAATGATATTTATAAAAAATTCATCTTTATTTATAAAAGTTAGGGTCTTACAACCTCCCCTTCTTATGAAATTTTACCCTTGAAATTAGAGTACGTAACTGGTATGTCGAAGAGGTAAGGATACCTTGATTTCATTTTAGATTCTAACTCCCAAGTCATTTCCTCAACATCGTGGTTTCTCCACAAAACTTTGACTTGAGGTATAACCTTGGAGCGTAGAATATGTTCCTTCTTATCCAAGATTTGAACAGGAACCTCTTCATACGCCAAATCTTCCGCTATTTCGTCTGGTTCTAACTCAATAATGTGGTTCGGGTCTTCCACATATTTACGTAACATGGATATGTGAAAAACGTTATGAACACGAGACATACTTGGCGGTAAAGCGAGTCTATAGGCCACAGTTCTTACTCGATCGAGGATTAAAAATGGGCCGATAAATCTAGGATTGAGCTTTCCTCTCTTTCCAAATCTCGTAACTCTTTTCCATGGAGCAACACGTAACAACACATGATCTCCTATATCGAATTCCACATCCTTTCGATGAAGATCAACATAACTCTTTTGTCAATCTTGTGAGGTTTTTATACATTATCGGATCGTTTGAATCTTTTCCGTAGTCATACGTACCAACTCCAGTCCCAATAACATTGCTTCACCCACCTAATCCCAACATACTGGAGAACGACACTTTCTTCCATACAACGCTTCGAATGGAGCCATGCCAATACTAGCTTGATAACTATTATTGTAGGAAAACTCCACCAATGGTAAGAACTTGTCCCAACTTCCTTTGAAATCAAGGACACAGAGTCTTAATAGATCTTCAAGAATTTGAATAGTCCTCTCCGACTATCCGTCCGTCTGAGGGTGATATGCTGAACTAAATCGTAAATCCGTGCCCATAGCTTTTTGCAAACTAACCCATAATTATGAAGTGAATCTTGGGTCTCGATCAGAGACTATGGATACTGTACATACGAGCAAGACGTTCAAGTGTATAAGTCTCTCGTATTGGTAAGAAATGAGCAGACTTGGTCAATCTATCAACAATGACCAAAATCGCATCAATGCCTTGAGAAACTTTGGAAAGACCGGTAACGAAATCCATGGTAATGTGCTCCCACTTCCATTCTGGAATTTCAAGTGGTTGCAAGACCTTTTAGTACTTGATGCTCCGCTTTAACTCGTTGACAAGTTAGACATCTTGAGATAAACAGCGCTATCTCTCTCTTCATATTGCTCCACCAAAATGTATGTCAAAGATCATGATACATTTTGGTACTCCCAAGATGGATTGCAAACGGTGTGTTGTGCGCCTTTATCATGATTTTATACTTTAAATCAGGGTCGTTAGGAACACAAAGTCTGGAGTTGACTCAAGTATTCCTTCTTCATCGATTCTTGCTCCTAAGATAGCACCTTCTTGCACTTTCTTCCTCATACGCATCAGCTCCAGGTCTGTAGCTTGAGCAGCTTTAACTTTATCAATTAAAGTCGGTTCTACTCGTATATTTGCCATCATCATATTTGCCATCATCATATGGGCCTTTGTGTTGACAATATCGTACTCGTACTTGCATATGATCTTCTACTCAATGCGTCAGCTACCACGTTCGCTTTTTCAGGATGGTATTGGATGGTATGATCATAATCTTTCAACAGTTCAAGACAACGTCGTTGTCGCATGTTGAGTTCCTTTTGAGTGACATGAGCTAAGAAAGCTTGACATCCGTTTTTCAATAAACGAATAGCTTTATGGCTTGAGATGACAGTGATTGATTTTAATGGTTTGGTTGCTTGAATTCGTATAATAGGTTGGTTAGGAATATGAAAGCTAACAACCTTACGAAAACAATCAATTTTTGCATGATGAGTAATTAACCAATCAATCCCTAGAATCACATCAAATGCAAGTATTTTCAATAAAATAAGATCGACAGGTAATGTGAGGGTACCGATTTGAACCAAATAAGACTTATAAACAGTGGATGTAATGAAAGTTTCTCCCAACGGAGTTTCCACAGATAAGTCAAAGTCTAATTTCTCCGGAGTCAAATTTAATCGTTGAGCGCAAGTAGGAGAAATAAAAGAATGGGTAGAACCAGTATCAAATAAAGTATAGACTTCGCTAGAGTTTATGATAAGCTTACCCATGATGACCTCATTCGGGCTCCTTACTTTCTCGGGAGGTCACAACAAACGCCTCCTCAGACCACCGGCTTTGACTTTTTGGGACGGCCTTTGGTGCCTCCATCCGGGCTGAACTTGTCTTCTGGTGAACGACAAAATCGGGCTAAGTGATCTTCTTCCACAATTATAAAATGCTTTTGACGGCATCGCCAGTAGTTTGGACTAATGTGTCCTCCCTCCGTATTTGAAGCATATGATAGGTGGTCGTTCTCCTTCCTTAACAACGGAGTCTTTGGTGTCGACGTCCTTCCATCATTGTTGAATCTCTCTTCTTGAAATGTCCATTCTTATTATTTTGGCCTCGATTACCACCGAAGTGGTTACCACTTCGGCCCGTTGATTCCTCCACGCTTGTTGTCATCGCTCGATGATCGCTTTCTCGTGGTATTATCATTTTGTCGGCTGTTCTCTTTTAGTTGCGTTGACTCATTATCATGCTCTACTAACTGAGCCCTATTTACAACATCTGAATACAAACACAGTTTATGAGAAATAAGATGTTGACGTATCTCCGGCTTTAAACCTCTTAAAAACATTCGCGTCATTCTCTCTTCATTATCCACCAAGTGGGGACGAACCGAGACAACTCGGCAAACTTTGCTTCGCATCTTGTGACGATCGTACCATATTATTGCTCCAACTTGATGAACTCTAGCTCTTTTATGTGACGAATACTTTCGGGAAAGTACTTGTCGTTAAATAGTTCTTGGAACTTCTTCCAAGACATCGTCAGTGCGGCAGGTTAAGTACGCTTTACCGATTCCCACCAGTAATCTGCCTCTCCTCGCAACATAAAGGCGGCAAAGGGAACCTTTTGCTCCTCGGAGCATCCCAAGACATCAAATATCTTGGTGATCTGCTTTATCCATGCTTCTGCCTTAAGTGGTTTTGGCTCTCCAATAAACTCCGGTGGTCCCAGCTATTCTGAGTCGCCAAATACATGGTACAGAATACAAATACAATCTTTAATATACAACAAGAGAACTGTGAGTTTTAATACAAATCCGCCTTCTAGATAATATCCACTCGTAATAAGTCCTCATTACATTTATTGTCACACTATTTAATGAGAATAAGTGAGGAGTACTAATACTCATCATCCGATCCATCACTCCATTCCCCGACTCGTCCCAAATATATTCTCATTTTCAAGAGAACAAAGTGAAAGAAAAAGGGTGAGCTCAACTAGCCCGAAGAAGAAATATTATGACTAAGATAATGCAAAATAAATTATCATTAGCCTTAAACAATGTTAAACCGATATAATATAACAAACATCAAGTTTAGCTCGGTAATGAACAAGCAATCCATTAAAAGAGTCAAGTAGAGAATAAAATCTACTATCTTTTATGATTTAAAAGGTTTTTCATCACTGTTATCGCTGAGACTCAGCTTAATAAATAATCCACATCATCGAATCACCCTTGCACTACGGCCAAGGATATTCTTTAGTATCACGACCACAAATTATCTATGCACTACGGGCCAAGGACATTCGTGTATTCATTAATGGTCATGATCATGCCAACAACGGTCCATCAATGCACTACGGGCCAATGAGAATTTTTACCACATCATTAATAACATTATGGTGATTATTACACCGAATAATCCCTGGTCATAATCATACCAAGTCCATCTATGCACTACGGGCTACAGATGACTTTAAAAAAATATATAAACATGAGGATGATGACAATTATATAAGAATTCAATAAAACAAGTTCAAGAATTAATTTATTCAGGAACTAATAACTTCCAAATTGTCAACATGATCCGCTTTGTGCAAGAAAATTCAAGAATGTTTCTTGGAAGAATATTTCCATGAAAAGATATCTTTGGATGAAGCGCAAATATCAAGAATATTCCACTAATTTCATGGAGTATAGAAGTCAAAACTTTAACCAACCGAGTATAATAAGGAATGGAATAACAAAAGAAATCACCAAAGCTTGCGATAGGCCAAGCACAAAAGTTATTCCAACAGAATAATAATTAATGGAACCAGTCAGGTGTAAAATGCATGAGCATGGATATTCCAAATGTAATAATAAACACGGAATCGGTCCCGTGAAAAGCATGCATGAGGATATTCCAATGAATAATAAAGGCGGAATCAGTCCCACAGAAACGCATGCTTGTGAGTGATATTCCAAATGAATAATAAAGATGTAATCACGTCCGACGTAAAACTCACGATGCATGTGATATTCCAAATGTAATAATAACGAATGTAATAAAAGAAGAATTTCACTAAGTATATAGGGTAGCTGCATAGATACAAAGTTATTCCAATGTAATTATAAATAATGGAATAATGTAAGAATTTTACCAAGTATAGGGTATGCGCAGATACTGAGTTATTCTAACAGAATAATAAATAATGGAATAACAGAAGTTCTCTTCATGAATACAAAAGAAATAATACCCCTTACCATAAAAGAAACTGAATATAAGAGTAGGGAAGTAGCAAAATACTTTTCTATAGTTTCTCTATAATTTCTCTCTCTAAAGCTTCAGTGAATTCGTAAGAAATAATGAAGGAATGAACTTCTATTTATAGAAGAATGGACTGCATAGTAACTAACTTATGAACGGTCCAGATTGATTTACTTTTAAACGGACGGTCCAGATTGATTTAATAAAATATTCTAATAAAACAAAATCTTTTTAAATAAAATATAATATATATTATATATTATATTATATATATATATAAGTTCACGGGTTATCAACCCCGTGAACCACCATCCCTTCCCCTTTAACATGCCTTTCATATATAAACATATATAATACATATATATTATAATAAACAATAGTAATCCCTTGCTCCCCCCCTTCCTGCATAATTCCACCCATTCAATATTTAATATATATATATATATATATATATATAAAACACAAAATTGAGATAACCTCTCCCAATTATTTTGAAAAATGGTAAATAGAGGGTCCATAAAATAAGAAAAATTTCATAAAAATCACCTTAATAATTTTAACAACATTTATCACATTTATTATAATTCACAATATTAATCGACCAGTCGCTCCTGGGGAAAGAGGGGCTTTTCAATAAGAATTTCTCCTCGTCACAAGTAATTAGGTGACCAAACCACTCCTTGACAGAACTTCTAGACATCGTTAATATTGCAAATAATAATATTAATTATTTCGTCATCTAAATTATTAATTTAATAATATAAAAAAAATATTGACAATAATTGATTCAAATCGTGAGATACTGCAAAGAATTCTTCTGTAGCAATAATTGAACAAAACCGAGTAACTTCTTACGTAAGCATCAATAATCAATCCGTACCGTATCTTCCGCATAACTGACTTCAGACATCTTGTACTTTTAACACCGGGTGTTTCAACGGTTAACGGTAAAACTTCCGCCGTTATTTTCATAAAGTATTTTTGTAGTTTTCTCAATCCGACAAAAATTCCGTCGTGGGGTCTACCAATGATTGTGCCGTTGTACGAATATTCCCCGACCAATCGAATATTATATAACAACTTGCGTAATTTGCAAAATTTATAAATATTACCCACAACTATAACATTATATCAAATTCATTCCATAATATTCAAAAATGATATTTATAGAAAATTCATCTTTATTTATAAAAGTTGGGATCTTACAACTTAATTATACAACAGTCGTGTAAAATACGACAAAACATAATCTAAGTGTTTTAATAAGAATATTATCATCTAGACAATATCCACACTGAATGGAGTCTTCATTACATTTATTGTCACACTATTTTATAGAATAGTGAGGACTACTAAAACAACCATCTGGACCGTCAATCCGCTTCTCGACAGGCTCGTCCCGCCTATATTCTCATTTCCTGAAGAGAACAATGAAAGAAAGGGTGAGCTCAACTAGCCCAGTAAGAAATATTATGACTAAGATAATGCAGAATAATTTATCGTTAGCCTTCAACAGTGCTAAACTGATAAAATATAACAAACATCAAGTTTAACTGCAGCGGAATAAGCAATCCATTAGAAGAGTTAAGTAGAGAATAAAATCTACTATCTTCTATTATTTAAAAGGTTTTTCATCACTTTTATCGCTGAGACTCAGCTTAATAAATAAACCACATCATCCCTACACTACGGCCAAGGATATTCATTAGTATCACGACCACAAATTATCCATGTATATGGGCGAAGTATATTCGTGTATTCATCAATGGTCATGATCATGCCAACAACTGTCCATCAATGCACTACGGCCAATGAGGACTTTTACCACATCATTTATAACATTACGGTCATGATTATACCGAATAATCCCTGGTCATAATCATACCAAGTCCATCCATGCACTACAGGCCACAGATGACTTTCAACATATTATAAATATGAGGATGATGACAATGATATAAGAATTTAATAAAACAAGTTCAAGATAAATTTTAAAGATTTATAATTTAATTTATCCAAAAATCAATAACGTCCAAATTGTCAACACGATCTTTGTTTTTGTGGAGTAAAATTCAAGAATGCTTAGAAGAATATTTCCATGAAAAGATCTTTGGATGAAGCCTTGAAATGTCCAGGGATATTCTACTAATTTTATGGAGTATAGAAGCCAAAACTTTAACCAACCCGAGTATAATAGAATATATAAAACTACAAATGGATTTTTGTCCGCCATGCAGCGGTAATCACGTAAACGGCATCATTTCCACAATTTAATAAGGAATGAATCGAAGGATCATTCACCACGCATGTGGTAGTCCACATATATAGACATGTTATTCCAATGAGAATAATAAAGAATAGAATAATGTAAGAATTCACCATAAATGCGATAGGCGCATGCAGACGAGTTATTCTAACAAAATAATAAAGAATGGAATAACGAAGAATTCACCCTGCATGCGATAGAACGCAAGCAAGTGAGTTATTCCAACAGAATAATTAAGAATGGAATAACAACCCTTACGAGTATTAAAAGAAAATAAATCTTTTCATGAATACGAAAGAAATAATACCCCTTACCTTAGAAGAAACTGGATACTGAAATAGTGAGGTAACAGACTTCTATTCTTCTTTCTCTCTATAATTTCTCTCTATAATAATTGCTCTTGTGAGACTTAGTTTATTAGTGAGAATGAAAGAAGAATGAGCTTCTATTTATAGGAAAATATAGTTTCAATAATTGCACGTTTTGAGGCTCGAAATATTACAGTATAATACCTTCTTCTTTTTCTTCTTTTTTAATGTAGTCCTGCAAGTATTATCAAATTTGCACCACCTCCCCTAATAGTAAATAATGTGAATTAATAGTTCATTCATGTGACTTAATAGTATAATCATGTGAAAA
Source organism: Panax quinquefolius (assembly GCA_020205615.1). NCBI lineage: Eukaryota > Viridiplantae > Streptophyta > Magnoliopsida > Apiales > Araliaceae > Panax > Panax quinquefolius. The sequence goes on along the minus strand of CM035170.1, from coordinate 9,964,671 downwards.
AACTAATTACAGTATAATACCTTCATCTATACCTCCATTTTTAATTTAGTCATGGAAGTATTATCAATCTTGCACCAATTTCCCTAATAGTAAATCATGTGAATCAATAGTACACACATGTGAACATATAGCTATAAGCATGTGAATTAATAGCAATTAATTGCTCATTTATCCGATTAATTACCCGATTGATTAATATAACCTCTAGACATCCATTATTATCGAAATAGATGTCGATTTCTACTAACACTAATAATTTCCACACAATGGAACTATCTGTTAGGTTTGTAATATTCATGAACGCAATCAAATTGCACAAAATAAGCGTAAATGTGTAAAAATAGAGTTTTTAAAATTTTACAAACCATATACCCGGATCATCCTTTATGCACAATTATTAATTAAATGAAAAGATAAAGAACAAGAATCATACCATTGAACATTCGAGCTTCCTCAAGTACAAGTTCACCTCCAATCCTTTTCGCGTTCAACTTGAATCCACCGGGTTTGTTTCCTTCCTTTGATCAACGTTATCCACCCAAGTGTTTGACCTCTAGAGGTGATCCACCAAGGAAGAAGAAATATTCAAGAAGAAGGGTATTTGGCAAAATCCTAGTTTTTCTATCTCTCATAGAAAATGAGCGTACTCTCCAATAATTAGAATCACGCATGTTGTTAAAAAGTCAACAACAACTCTTCACCCATAATAAGACTCCTCTTATTTATAGATGTGGGCAACCCTCCTTAACAATTAAGGAATTGGGCTTTATTTTAATTAATTAAACTTCTTTAATTAATTAGACTCCCAATCTTATTAGGAATAATTAATTAAAATCTTTTAATTAATTTACCTCTTAATCTTATTGGGAATAAATGAGAGTACTTTTATTAATTAATTCTCAAACTCCTTTAGGAATTAAATAATAATAATAATAATAATAATAATAGTAATAATAATAATAATAAGACTCCTCTTATTAATTTATATTTAATATTTTAAAATATTAAATAATAAATATTAAGCTATTTAATTTATTCTATCACCATAGATTAAATTAAATATACTTAACATATTATTACGATTATGCCATTAACTTCTTAAATAATTATTCTTCCTTTTATGGTGTGACCCTTTAGGTTCTCCATATTAAGCCCGGTTGTGAATAAATCAATTAGAACAATTCTAATCTTATTTAAATAAATAAATTAAACAATTAATTTATTTAAATAAATAATATTTATTCTCAATAGGGATAAGCCTCCCAAATGATCAACGACTTTCCGGATAATATAGATTTCAACATTAATCATAAAAGAACCTTTGAGTAAATAGTTACAAATGCATAATTCAATCCTTCCACCATACAATGTCCCAATTAAATATAAGACGTGGAATTACTTTGTCAAGTCTTATTTTATTTAATTATATGTATTTAGACTCTTAAATGCACAACTCCAAATAATACAAATTAGAAACTCCTTTCTAATTTTATTACGCTTAACGCCAAGGACTACTAGGGTTGTCATTTATCGAATCACATAGACATTTCTCTTCTTTTACTAGAAATGGTAGATTCTTTATTGATCGCAAGATTATCTCCATTTACAACTTATTATACCCAAGCATACCCTTTGATATACCCTAAGGGTCTTAAGGAATAAGTCAAAGTATAACTCATCATACACAAGATACTATGATGATCTCAAGTCCAAGGATCACTTGTCTTACTATCACTACAGAGAATTCCTATTGACATGTAATTAAAACTCCATTAGGTATTCCTTAGCGAGCCAACGTCAAAGATGAACTTATTCTCTAATAAGCACCTACATACTTGCTTTAGTGTCTCCACACAAATGATCATGAGATCAATTATCCTCATCCAATGAGCAAGCAACGTATGTACCAATCTATTTGGATTCACTAATCCCCAATTTAGTAATCCAATGATTGGGAACTATTTTAATTTTAAGCTTTCTAAGAATTTAGATCTCATTAGAATGATCATCATCATTATTCTGAAAGCATTGCTTAAAACTATGGGTTTATCACATATTATAAAATAGCATCATATAGATAATTAAAAGCCTTTAATAAATTAATACTTTTTATTAATAAATGAATAAGATTTTTACAAAGTATATGCTTTATCATCAAACATGATTGGTTTGTGTGCATACTACTTTCACTATCAATTTCATCTTTAATCAACACGAACTTATTCATCGTTAATATTATAACTCACAATGTTTAACAACCAGGTCATTCCCAGGAAAGAGGGGGCTTTTCGATAAGGATTTCTCCTTATTGGCGCGCAATTAGGTGACCAACCCTCTCCTTGATAGAACTTCTAGACATTGTCGATATTGTAAATAATAATATGAATAACTTTGTCGTCTCAATTATTGATTTAATAATATAAAATATTATGCAGATGATACTGTGACAATAATTGAATCAATAATATGAGAGATATGATGCAGCAATTACTGTAGCAATAATTGAGTATAACTAAGTGACTTCTCACGTAAGCATCAATAATTAATACTGTAGTACTCTTAACCACGCCAGACATCTTTGTACTTTAAGTAGGGTAGTTCAACAGTTTTAAGCATATGAGTTTAGCCACTTATTTTTATAAAAGATAATTCATCATTTTCTAACTACTGACAATACTTTTGTTGTGTGATCTACCAATGATTGTGCCGTCGTACGAATATTCCCTGTTAAAACGAATACTCCCCGACCAATCGAATATTATATAACCACTTTCTTACTTTGCAAAATTTTTAAATATTACCCACAGCTATAACATTATATCAAATCCATACCATAATATTCAAAAATATATTTTGAGAAAATTTAATCTTTATTTTTAAAAGTTGGGGTCTTACAACCTCCTCTTCTTATGAAATTTCATCCTCAAAATTAGGGTGCGTACCTGATATGTCGAAGAGGTGAGGATACCTTGATTTTATTTCAAATTCTAACTCCCAGGTCATTTCCTCAACATCGTGGTTTCTCCACAAAACTTTTACTTGAGGTATAACTTTAGAGCGTAGAATATGATCCTTCTTATCCAAGATTTTAATAGGTACCTCTTCATACGTTAAATCTTCCGCTATCTCGTCCGGTTCTAATTCAATAATGTGGTTCGAGTCTTTCACATATTTACGTAACATAGATATGTGAAAACGTTATGAACACGAGACATACTTGGCGGTAAGGCGAGTCTATAGGCCACAGTTCTAACTCGATCGATGATTAAAAATGGGCCAATGAATCGAGGGTTGGGCTTTCCTCTCTTTCCAAATCTCATAACTCCTTTCCATGGAGCAACACGTAACAACACATGATCTCCAATATTGAATTCCACGTCCTTTCGATGAAGATCAACATAACTCTTTTGTCGATCTTGTGAGGTTTTTATACGATGTCGGATCATTTAAATCTTTTTTGTAGTCATACGTACCAACTCCGGTCCCAACAACGTTGTTTCACCCACCTCATCCCAGCATACTAGAGAACAACACTTTCTTCCATACAACGCCTCAAATGGAGCCATGCCAATACTTGCTTGATAACTGTTGTTATAGGAAAACTCCACCAATTGTAAGAACTTGTCCCAACTTCCTTTGAAGTCAAGGACACAAAGTCTTAATAAATCTTCAAAAGTTTGAATAGTCCTCTCCAACTGCCCGTCTGTTTGAGGATGATATGTTGAACTAAATCGTAAATTCGTGCCCATAGCTTTTTGCAAACTAACCCAAAATCTTGAAGTGAATCTTGGGTCTCGATCAGAAACTATGGATACTGGCATACCATGCAATCTTACAATCTCGTTTATGTACATACTAGAGAGACATTCAAGTATATAAGTTTCTCGTATTTGTAAGAAATGAGCATACTTGGTCAATCTATCAACAATGACTCAAATCGTATCTATGCCTTGAGAAACATTAGGAATACCGATAACGAAATCTATGGTAATGTGCTCCCACTTCCATTCTAAAATTTCAAGTAGTTGCAATGGAGCTTTTGGCACTTGATTCTCCGTCTTGACTCGTTGACAAGTTAGACACCTTCAGATAAACCCCGCTATCTCTCTCTTCATATTGCTCCACCAAAATGTATGTCAAAGATCACGATATATTTTGGTACTCCCAGGATGGATTATAAATGGTGTGTTATGCGCCTCCATCATGATTTTATACTTTAAGTCAGAATCGTTAAGAACACAAAGTCTAGAGTTGACTCGAAGTATTCCTTCTTCATTGATTTTTGCTTCCGAAATAGCACCTTCTTGCACTTTCTTCCTCATACGCGTCAGCTCCAGGTCTATAGCTTGAGCAGCTTTAACTTTATCGATTAAAGTCGGTTCTAGTCGTATATTCGCCATCATCACATGGGTCCCTGGAGTCTTTAACTCTATCTCCATCCTTTGTAAGTCATATAAAATGGGCCTTTGCGTTGACAATAATGCACTCGTACCCGCATATGATTTTCTACTCAATGCATCAGCTACTACGTTCGCTTTTCCAGGATGGTATTGAATAGTATGATCGTAATCTTTCAATAGCTCAAGCCATCATCGTTGCCGCATGTTGAGTTCCTTTTGAGTAAAGAAATATTTGAGGCTTTTATGATCCGTATAGATCTCCACCTTCTCTCCATATAGGTAATGCCTCCAAATCTTAAGCGCAAAAACGACAGCGCCAACTCTAGATCATGAGTAAGATAATTCCTCTCATATTCTTTAAGTTATCGTGAGGCATAGGCTATGACTTTTCCATGTTGCATGAGAACATATCCTAACCCTTTGCCTGAAGCATCACTGTAGATGACAAATCCCTTCGAGCCAGATGGTATTGTCAGAACAGGTGCTGAAATAAGCCTCCTCTTGAGTTCTTGAAAACTCTTCTCACATTCCTCGCTCCAACCGAATTTTGTATCTTTCCGAGTCAGTTGGGTTAATGGAGTAGTGATTCGAGAAAACCCTTCTACGAATCTCTCGATAATAACCAAACTAAGCCGAGAAAGCTACGACTTGATCATCGACTTAGGTTGCTCCCAGCTTTGAATTGCTTCAATCTTTGCTGGGTCAATAGATATTCCATGATTTGATATCACGTGCCCAAGAAATGCTACTTCCTCAAGCCAGAACTCGCATTTCTTCAACTTGGCATATAACTTGTTTTCACGAAGCTTTTGGAGTATCAGCCTCAATTATTGCTCATGATCTTCACGGCTTTTGGAGTAAATGAGGATGTCATCAATAAAGAGGACTACAAAGTAATCCAAATATTTCTTGAATACTTGGTTCATCATATCCATGAAGGCAACAGGAGCATTAGTCAATCCAAAAGACAAGACTATGAATTTGTAATGCACATACCGAGTTCTGAAAAGTAGTCATTGGAATGTCATCAGTTTTAATCTTCAACTGATGATATCCGGAATGAAGATCAATCTTTGAAAAGAATTTGGCTCCTTGCAACCGGGTCAAATAGGTCATCAATGCGGGTAACGGGTACCTATTTTTGATGGTGACATGATTTAACTCCCGATAATCAATACAAAGTCGCATACTTCCATCTTTCTTCTTCACGAATAGAACAGGAGCACCCCAAGGAGACATACTAGGACGAATGAAACCGATGTCTAGAAATTCTTGTAGTTGGGTTTTTAACTCCTGAAGTTCAATAAAAGCTATTCAATATGGGGCTTTGGAAATGGGTTTTGTACCGGGTTCAAGGTCGATACCAAACTCAATTTCACGCTCCGGGGGTAGGCCAGGAAGTTCTTCGGGGAATACGTCAGGGAATTTATTAACAATAAAAATATCATTCAAATCTGACGTATTTTTGTTTAAATCTGTGACATGAGCTAAGAAAGCTTGACATCTATTTTTCAATAAACGAATAGCTTTATGGCTTGAGATGACTATGATTGATTTTAATGGTTTGGTCGCTTAAATTCGCATAATAGGTTGATTAGGAATATGAAAGCTAACAACCTTACCAAAACAATCAATTTTAGCATGATGAGTAGTTAACCAATCAATCCCTAGAATCACGTCAAACACAAGTATTTTTAAGGAGATAAGATCGACAGGTAACGTGCGGTTACCGATTTGAATCAATCAAGACTTATAAACAGTGGATGTAATGAAGGTTTCTCCCAACGAAGTTTCAACCGATAAGTCAAAGTCTAATTTCTCCGGAGTCAAATTTAAACGTAAGACCCCAACTTTTTGAATAAAGATTAAATTTTCTCGAAATATATTTTTGAATATTATGGTGTGGATTTGATATAATGTTATAGTTGTGGGTAATATTTACAAATTTTGCAAATCATGTAAGTTGTTATATAATATTCGATTGGTCGGGAAATATTCGTTTTAACAGGAATATTATACAACCAAGACAATCATTGGTGGACCACCACAACGAAATTATCATCGGATCGAGAAAACGACAAAAATACTTTATAAAAATAATAATGGAAGTTTTATCGTTAACTCATTGAAACACCCGATGTTAAAAGTACAAGAATATGTGTGGTCAGATAAGTAGCACACGATATTGATTATTGATGCTTACGTGAGAAGTCACCGCTTATACTCAATTATTACTACGAAGAATTTTGCGTGATCATATCTCTCATATTATTGATTCAATTATCATCACAAGATCATTTACATAATATTTTATATTATTAAATCAATAAATTGAGACGACAAAGTTATTCATATTATTATTTGCAATATTGACAATGTTTAGAAGTTCTGTCAAGGAGAGGTTTGGTCACCTAATTGTGCGCCAATAAGGAGAAATCCTTATCGGAAAGCCCCCTCTTTCCTGGGAACGACCTGGTTGTTAAATATTGTGAGTTATAATATTAATGATGAATAAGTTGTGTTGATTAAAAATGAATTTTGATAGTTCCATTGTGTTGGGATTATTAGTGTTAGTGGAAATCGACATCTATTCCGATGATAATTGATGTCTGGAGGTTATATTGATAAATCGGGTAATTTATCGGATAAATGAGCAATTAATTGCTACTAATTCATATGCTTATATAACTATTTGTTCACATGTGTGTACTATTGAATCACATTATTTACAATTAGGGGAGTTGGTGCAAGATTGATAATACTTGCATGACTAAGTTAAAAATGGAGGTATAGATGGAGGTACTATACTGTAATTCGTATTTTTCACATGATTATACTATTGGTTCACATGATTGAACTATTGATTCACATTATTTACTATTAGGGGAGGTGGTGCAAGTTTGATAATACTTGCGGGACTAAATTAAAAATGAAAGAAAAGTTGGAGGTATTGTACTGTAATTTTTCGAGCCCCAAAACATGCAATTATCGAAACTATATTTTCCTATAAATAGAAGCTCATTCTTCCTTCATTTCTCACCAATTCACAAAAGCTTTAGAGCGATTATTATAGAGAGAAAGAAGAAGAGAAGTCTGCTACTTCACTATTCCAGTATCTAGTTTTTCTAAGGTAGGGAGTATTATTTCTTTCTTATCCATGAAGAGAACTTTTGTTATTCCATTCTTTATTATTCTATTGGAATAACCTGTATACGCGGGCTACCCTATACTTGGAGAAATTCTTCTGCTATTCCATTCTTTATCATTCATTTGAACATCACATGCAATGCTTTCTACTTGGGACTGGTTCCATTATTTATCATTCGTTGGAACATCCATGTCTGCGTAGTTTCTATGCCTGGGACCGGTTCCGTCTTTATTATTCTTTTGGAATATCCTGTTTGTGCGTTTTACGCCGGACCTGATTCCATCTTTATTATTTTGTTGGAATATCTTGTCTGTGCGTTTTACGCCGGACCTGATTCCGTTATTTATTATTCTGTTGGAATAACCTGTCTGTGCGGTCTATCGCATGCTTGGTGATTTCTTTTGTTATTCCATTCTCTATTATACTCAGTTGGTTAAAGTTTTGACTTCTATACTCCATGAAATTAGTGGAATATCCTTGATATTTGCGCTTCATCCAGTATCTTTTCATGAAAATATTCTTCTGAGCATTCTTAAAATTTTACTCTACAAAGCAGTATCATGTTGACAATTTGGACGTTATTGATTCCCAGATAAAATAATTCTTGAACTTGTTTTATTGAATTCTTATATCATTGTCATCATCCTCATGTTTATATTATGTTGAAAGTCATCTGTGGCATGTAGTGCATAGATGGACTTGGTATGATTATGACCAGGGATTATTCGGTATGATCATGACCATTAATGAATACACAAATATTCTTGGCCTGTAGTGCATGGATAATTGTGGTCGTGATACTAAAGAATATCCTTGGTCGTAGTGCATGGGTGATTCGGTGATGTTTATTATTTATTCAGCTGAGTCCCAGCGATAGAAGTGATGAAAAACCTTTTAAATCATAAAAGATAGTAGATTTTATTCTCTACTTGACTCTTTTAATGGATTGCTTATTTCGCTGCAGTTAAACTTGATAGTTGTTATATTATATCAGTTTAACACTGTTGAAGGCTAACGATAATATATTCTGCATTATCTTAGTCATAATATTTCTTACTGGGCTAGTTGAGCTCACCCTTTTACTTTCATTGTTCTCTTCAGGAAATGAGAACGTAGCAGGGACTAGTCGGGGAACGGAGTGACGGACCAGATGATAGCATTAGTAGTCCTCACTATTCAGTGAATTAGTGGGAAAATAAATGTAATAATATTGAATTTGAGTTTTTATATTGTCTGCAGCGACAATATTTGTATTAAAACTCATGACTTATGTTTTGTCGTACTTTGAATGATAGTCGTATAATTAAGTTGTATTTGTATTGCATCATGTATTTGGCGACTCGAATAGGTGATGTATACTGCATTTTGGGGGCGTCACATTGATTCCTCCACATTTGTTGTCACCACTTCATACGATCGCCACCATCGGTATTATCATTTTGTTTATTGCTTACTCTTAGTTGGGTTGACTCGTTATTGCGCTCCAATAACTGAGCCCTATTTACAACATCTGAATACAAACACAGTTTATGAGAAATTAGATATTAACGTATCTCGGGTTTCAAACCTCTTAAAAACATCCGCGTCATTCTCTCATCATTATCAACTAAGTGAGACGCAAACCGGGACAACTCAGCAAACTTAGCTTCGTACTATGACACGGTCATATTGTTCTGCTCCAACTTGATGAACTCTACCTCTTTTATTTTACGAATACTTTCGGGAAAGTACTTGACGTTGAATAGCTCTTGGAACTTCTCCCAAGACATCTTCAGTGTGGCTGGTTGAGTACGCTTTACCGATTTCCACCAGTAATTTGCCTCTCCTCGCAACATAAAGGTTGCAAAGGGGACCTTTTGCTCCTCGGAGCATCCCAAGACATCAAATATCTTGGTGATCTGCTTTATCCACACTTCCGCCTTAAGTGGTTTTAGCTCTCCAATAAACTCCGGTGGTCCACGCTCTTTGAACTGTTTAGCGATGACCGTCCGAGAGTTTCCAGTGTTTCCACCTACATTTTGGATAGGAGCCGCTCTCGCCTGATGTTGCATGAATTACATAAAGCCTCTAATCATTCTATCGTTCATCATTTGGTCTGTGTATTTGTTTGCATGAGGATTGTCGCCTTCCTGATGCACATTATCCTGATTATTGATCTGTGGAGACTTAACGGTCTCCTGTGCTCCATTGCTATTCCAACTAAAACTAAGCAATACCAAATTCAAGGGTTCATGTAAGGTACTTATACTTCTTTTATCTCATTTTTTTTCACAGGGGCTTTTTGCTATTTTCCTGTTATTTTTTTTCCTTTTTTTTAGATAGATAGTTGGTGTGACGCCCCCAAAATAGGTATACATCACCCATCTTGAGTCGCCAAATACATGGTACAAAATTCAAATACAACTTAATTATACAACAGTCGTGTAAAATACGACAAAACATAATCTAAGAGTTTTAATTAAAATATTATCATCTAGACAATATCCACATTGAATGGAGTCCTCATTACATTTATTATCACACTATTTTATAGAATAGTGAGGACTACTAAAACAACCATCTGGACCGTCAATCCGTTCCCCGACTCGTCTCAGCTATATTCTCATTTTTTTAAGAGAACAGTGAAAGAAAGGGTGAGCTCAACTAGCTCAGTAAGAAATATTATGACTAAGATAATGCAGAATAATTTATCGTTAGCCTTCAACAGTGTTAAACTGATAAAATATAACAAACATCAAGTTTAACTGCAACGGAATAAGAAATCCATTAGAAGAGTCAAGTAGAGAATAAAATCTACTATCTTCTATGATTTAAAAGGTTTTTCATCACTTTTATTGTGACGCCCCAAAAATAGGTATCAACACCCATTCTGAGTTGTCAAAATACATGGTACAGAAACAACTATAATTTTATTAATAAAACATGAAAAACTGTGAGTTTAAAATACAAATATTGTCATCTAGAAAATATCCACACTCAAATAAGTCCTCATTATAATTATTGATACACTATTTTACAAAATAGTGATGACTACTAAAACAACTTCTAGAACCATCATTCCACACTCCGACTAGAACTCGCTACATTCTCGCCTCCTGAGAAGAAAAATGGAACAAAAAGGAAAAGGGTGAGCTCAACTAGCCCAGTAAAGAACATTATGACTAAGATAATATAGAACAAATTATCGTTAGTCTTCAACAGGGAAAAATCTAATAGAATACAATAGACAACAAGTTTCAGATCAATATTCGCAACGAAAATAATAATTCATAGAAGAGTTACGTAGAGAATGAAATCTACTATTATCTATGAATATAAAAGTCCATCATCAATATTTTATCCCTGTAACATAAATCAATATACATCATAAATCAAATATTCATCTTTGCACTACAGGCCAAAGATATTCACCAGTTGGTCATATTCATCTAAACACCTGTTCATCTTTTCACTACGGGCCAAAGATATTCATCAGAAATCATTCATCTTTGCACTACAGGCCAAAGATATTCAGTAATATCATCATTTAAGACTGGGGATGATGACAAATATTTTAAAGGAAACGAATCCAGTGAAACAAAATAACAAATATTAATGATTCGTATTTCGGTTTATCCATGTCCAAAAATACCTCATAAATAATCATAGTGGAGTATAATTCAAGAATGATCAAAACATGGGTACAATCAAAGCTAGTATCCATAATAGATATTTTGGAGGAAAAACAAAAATTTAATTTTTCTGTGAATAGTGCCGTATTCGTGAATAGTGTCGTATACGTGAATAAGATACAAGTATCGTAAATAGTAACTTGGGACACAAAAAGTTCCAAATTTGATAAAAGTTCAAACCAATATTTTGGCATAATGATATTGAAGAAAATAATATCATTTAAGAAGAAAATAACATCCCTTACCTCAGTAAAAGACAGACTTTAGTTAAAAACAGGATATAGGCTATGACTTGAACTTGCATCAGATAGCAACACTCAAAGTATTAAAATACTCACAAGAATACACTCAATATATCGAGAGAGAAAGAGAGAGAAAACTTCAGTTTCTGGTGTGATTTTCAATTCAAACCTAAGCACCATATTTATAGGAAAATGCTTAGAACACCAAAACAGAAAATTTAATAAAATATTAATATATTTATATAAATTTTCCTTAGCCCACTTTTTTGGTCTAGACATCAGCCACCAACCCACCAAAATCACAAAAAACATTTTTGTTAAAATAAATATTTAAAACTTCCAAAAATTAATTATTTCTGAACTTCGAAACTTCAATAATTCATAATAAATAGCCCTTTTATCAGAAAAATTCAAGCCTCATGTCCTTTCCATAGGAAATTCCATTCTCTACATCATTGCAGAAGAAAGTTTTTCCAAATTCCAAACAGAAATTGACCGAAATCCACAAACGGACGATTTTACAGGCTATAATCAAATTTCAGTCAAGAAATAGAGTCCACCGACACACAAAACATGTGTTAATCATTTAATGCAACAAAAATACTCTTTCTCCTCATATACTCATATATCCCACATTCATTGTAAAAATATCACCATTATTATATAATATAATAATAAATTATTTTATCAGAAAAGATAAAATATCAATTTTCAACAATTGTCACTTTTCTAAAAATTTCTCCATTTATATCCACATAAATAAATATTTTTCTCATCATATAAATCAATAATTAATTATTCACAAAAAATATTACAGAATCACAATACTGACAACCAGACCGTTCCCAAGAAAGAGGGGGATTTTCAATAAGGATTTCTCCTTACTGGCGCGCAATTAGGTGACCAAACCTCTCCTTGGATAGAACTTTCTAGACATTGCCAATAATGTTATATGATAATATTATTCAGATAATATGAATTATTACTCTGATAATGGAAAATACTGTGTAGTGACAATTATTGAAATAACAGTAATATAAAATATCAACGCAGTAATTATTGAATCAATAAAATAAAATCTTTGAGCGATAAAGAATTATCGTAACAATTATTGAGTAGTGCCTTCTTACGTAAGAATCAATAATTGGTGCAATACCTGGTGTGCCATCTTGTGCAACAACGCGTACATCGTGTTTTAACCACCGGGTATTCCAACAGTATTAATGGTAACAACTACGTCGTTATTTATAAACAACTTATACTTGTCGTTTTCTTCATCCAATCGCTTTCTGTTATGGGACCCACACAAGGCTGCGCCGTCGTACGAATATTCCCCGACAACAATTAATATTTTATAAGCATTTGCTTATTTGAAATATTTGCGCATTTTACCTATAACTAACCACATTAATCAAATTAACCCTTACTATTTCAAAATAATAAATAAAGGAAATTCAATTTTATTTATAATAAGTCGGGGTCTTACATTTATCGCTGAGACTCAGCTTAATAAATAAATCACATCATCCTTGCACTACGGCCAAGGATATTCATTACTATCACGACCACAAATTATCCATGCACTACGGGCCAAGGATATTCATGTATTCATCAATGGTCATGATCATGCCAACAACTGTCCATCAATGCACTACGACCAATGAGGACTTTTACCACATCATTTGTAACATTACAGTCATGATTATACCGAATAATTCCTGGTCATAATCATACCAAGTCCATCTATGCACTACAGGCCACACATGACTTTCAACATATTATAAACATGAGGATGATGACAATGATATAAGAATTCAATAAAACAAGTTCAAGATAAATTTTAAAGATTTATAATTTAATTTATCCAGAAATCAATAACATCCAAATTGTCAACATGATACTGTTTTATGGAGTAAAATTCAAGAATGCTTAGAAGAATATTTCCATGAAAAGATACTGGATGAAGCGTAAATATCCAGAATATTCTACTAATTTCATGGAGTATAGAAGCCAAAACTTTAACCAACCCGAGTATAATAGAATATATGAAGCCGCAAATGGATTTTTGCCCGCCATGCGGTAATCCACGTAGACAGATCATTTCCACAATATAATAAGGAATGAATATGAAGGATCATTCACCATGCATGCGGTAGTCCACATAGACATGTTATTTCAATACAATAATAAAGAATGGAATAACAGAAGAATTCACCATGCATGCGATAGACTACACAGACAGGTTATTCCAACAGAATAATAAAGAATGGAATAACAAAAGAATTCACCAGGCATGCGATAGACCGCACAGACATGTTATTCCAACAAAATAATAAAGAATGGAATAACAAAAGAATTCACCAAGCATGCGATAGATGGGCCATACATGATGTGTTATTCCAACATAATAATAAAGAATGGAATAACAGAAGAATTCACCATGCATGCGATAGACCGTACAGACAGGTTATTTCAACAGAATAATAAAGAATGGAATAACAACCCTTACGAGTATTGAAAGAAAATAACTCTCTTCATGAATACGAAAGAAATAATACCCATTACCTTAGAAGAAATTGGATACTGGAATAGTGAGGTAGCAGACTTCTCTTCTTCTTTCTCCCTATAATAATTGCTCTTGTGAGACTTAGTGAATTGGTGAGAATGAAAGAAGAATGAGATTCTATTTATAGGAAAATATATGTTAGTTCCCAGAGGCACAATAGTTATCTAGATGGGGGGGGTTGAATAGATATTTGAAAAACTTTTTATTTTAACTTGTTAGTAGATAATGATTAAAACTTTAGCGGAATTAATATTAGTTTTAATCTCCCTTAAGATAGTGAGTTTATGAGAGTTAGGCAAATATAGCAGTTATAGCAGATATAGCAGTTATAGTAAGAATGTAAGAGACACAGTCGTTTTAAGTGGTTCAGAGCACTTAAAGCTCCTAGTCCACTCTTCTACTTCTCGAGTAAGAAATCTACTAAGGATGTCTTTTACACTTTCTGAATCACATAGATTCCTTCTAGACCAGCAGTCTAGGAACATCGTAGTTCACTCTTGAACTCTTCAAGTCCAGCAGACTTGGTTATCTTACAGTTCACTTAGAACTCTTCAAGTCTTTCTGACTTGGAACTTTTTCTTCAGTTGATTGGTAGATGTTGAGTTCTTGATGGTTGCTACTCAGTTGCTGTTTAAGCACTTGTTCGAAAGAACTGAGTAGCTGAGCAAGCTTTCCTTTTTCTAAGATTGTAGAGTTGAGCTTTGAGAGTTATTATACATTTTTGTTCAATGCTTGCTTGCTTCTCTCATCTGCTTGATTTGCATATATGTGAACTTGAAAACTATCTGTTGGATCCATCCTTTGAAGCATTAAATGCGTTTAACCTTTATGTTCTTTGATGGAGACTTTTCTGCACATCTTCTGAATTGCATTCTGGCCCACTGACACAGCAGACTGCTTTCTTATCTAACACCTGTAAAGGTGTTTTCCTCTATCCTATGGTCCTTTCTTTAGCTTCTTGAATACGTTCCTTTTATTATACACTAAGGATATCTTTTGTGCTGTTGGGACTGGTGAGGGCTTCAACGTTTAAAATACATTCCTCATTTGTTGGAATTTATCTCCAAATAAAAGGTAGGGCTTGATGCTTCTGACAAAAGAAAGATGATACTCTATGATCCACATCGTGGTGTCTTGTCACCTTGGTGCTTGGTCTGATGCTATCAAATAAGATCACTACGATTTCTCTTAAAGACTTGCACACTACGATCTTCACTTGCTTGTTTTGTAAACTCTACATTTTCGAGAGCACACTACGATCTCTGAGTTGGCTCGGCAAACGTTGGGACCACTCTACGATTTTTGATGAGATCCTTCAAGGCAGGCACACTACGATCCTCGATGTTCTTCGTTTCTGCCTTGGCTTCTATAATCTTGATCAGCTTGATACACTACGATCTCTTCGAAGCTTATCTATTACATCTCAAGATCAACCTAACAACTTTGATCTCCTTATCTATACATTCATTTACAGAATGATACACATTTAGAGTTTAGATCAACCTAACAAATATGACCTATCACTAAGTCCTTTTACAAATATTCCACAAAGGACTTTACAAATAATCATGAGTATTTACTTTAAACATCAAATCAAAATATGCACTCTCCCAACAATCTCCTCCTATTTGATTTTGACATAAACAATGAGATTTTGTTGTCATGATTATTAGTTTCTAGATGCATTTACAAGTAAGTAAATATGACTTAATATTCCAGTGAGCAGCTGAAATTTCTAGAGAATAAGCATGAATTTAATGATGTTTGAAGAATAGATATTACAATCAAGCATTACATCAATAAGAATTTAAATTTTAACTTATCTCTATTTCTTTGATCTTTTGTGTGGAGGATTGGCATACTCCTCAGCTCTCCTTTTTCTGCTTTCTTCATCTCTCCTGGCTAGATCTTCCAGCTCACTTGGGCTTAGCCTAGGATTGTGATCATGCATATTCATGAATGCAGGATCTCCAATTGGCATTCTAAGGTGTGTGGTGGTCACATTTTGTGAGCTGGTAGCTGGCCCTAGACTTCTTATTGGCTGAGCCATTAAAATTTCCTGCTGATCAGGTCGTTGAGTCTGATGGCCGAATCGTGTAGTCTGTTGGTGAGGCTACCTTATAGGAGGACTTCTTGAGGGTTTAGTTTGAAATTGTCCTCTGCCTTTGCCCTTGCCCTGATCTCTTTTCCCTTTATTCTCCCCCTTTATGTCAGCATCAAGGGTTTGAATGTCTTCGGATAAGCGAGTCACTCCTTGGACGAGCTCGTTGAGTTGGCTTTGGGTTTGAGAAATGTCCTCTCGATTTTTCTTGATCAGAGCGTCAGATCGAGCTTCCCTGTTTCGGAGGACGGTTAGAACATTGTCAGTCTGCTGTCCTTGGTTGACGTAGAATTGTTGGAATTCATTTACGGCAGTTTGCAGATTGATGATGCTTTCCAACATAAGTTTATTCTGGACGTTTTGAGCTATTGTAAGGAAAAAGCTGCATCTCTGTGTCTTTTAGCTGCTAGAAAGTGAATATCATCCATGTCATTTATGCTCTTAACCATTTTCTTGATGATCTCCCTCAGCTTCTTTGTAAGTTCAGAGTTTAGGGTGCTTGGGAGATTATTTGCAGCATTGATCATTTTTGTCAGTCTGAGATGAATGAGTTCTGTGTGAGCTTCAAGGCTATCATCGATGTCCTTGATCACTTTCTTTAACACTACTGCTAACTTTCACTTTGGTAGCGCGATCGGCAGAGGAGTTATTTGAGTTGTGGAATGTGTGGAGGAGGGAATGTTCTCTTGTATTGATCTTGCAAGGAGTAGAGGGCAAGATCAAGGTTGAAGTATTCATTGGTCGACGAAGAAGGAATATCATCTGGAGGGGCCTGCTTTTGGGTGTTTAGAGTGGGTGGCTTTACAATTTGAACTTGGGACTCTACGATGGGGCTAGAGTCATAAATCGTAGAGTTGATGGGAGTTGGGATCAATATGAAGTTGGGCACATTTGGTTCATCAGTTACAGAATTTTGGGATTCTGTAACTGGGAATTGACTTAGTGGATTTAGGACCACATCCAACCAGCTTGGAAATTCATAAAATTGACTAAAGAAAGATAGTGGATAGTAATTAACTCTGAACAAGATTGGGACAGATAATACCTCATGCACCATCCTTGAAGAGGGACCATTTGTTATCAGCTGTTTGACAAAGTTAAAGTTTCTTAGGAATCCATGAGCTAGCATAGAGATGGCTGGATATTCTTTGAACTCCAAAACATGTGATTCCAGGAGTTTAAAATTTGAGCTTGATGAAAAGGCATCATGGGGAGATAAGAGAACAGCTGATTATAGAGAAAACTCCTATACCCATCATGGCCAACACCTGTGATCTCAAGTTCATCATCATCTTCATCTTCTTCTTCTTCTCTATCTCCTTTTGAGGATTCTACTATATCAATGACTTCTTTTTGACTTTCTTGCTCAGACTCTCCCTCATTTTCTGTAGGAGCAGCTTCTTTTGTCATGGGGATATCATGAGGCTCCCCCTCAACATGATCATCCATCTGTAGGACTGGTAGCTCCCCCTCAGCTGAAGCATTTTCTATGGTGAGAACTTCAGGTATCTCCCCCTCAACTTGAGCTATGTCCTTTTGGCTTTCTTTAGATAGTTCCTTTTCAGCAGCCATGTTTTTGTCTTCTTCTTTGAGTATTCCTTCATTGACAAGGATGTACTTTTTAACCAATTTTTGTCTTGGTTTTCTAGGTTGAGTCACAGCCTCAGGACTTCCTTGAGCTTTAACTCTATTCTATTGATCAGTCAGACCATCTGGTGCAGCAACTTCCTTACTTGAGGTGTTCATTCTAGTCTCTACGATCGGTAGAGACTCGATGATCGAAGAGATAGATGGCCTCTTAGACTTTTGACTGATTTTGTTCTTCTTCAGCAGCTGTGATATGGTAGCTCTATCTTGATCTGCCTCAGCCTGCTGCTCTTTTCTTCTTAGGATCCTCAGAGTCTCAATATCAGAGGACTCTACAGGTATATCAGTGGTAGACCCTTGAGGTTCTTCTGCCATTCTAGTCTTTAGCTTCCTCTTGCCCTTGATTTTTCTGACAAGGGCAGTGGGTTCTCCCTTGTTGATCTCCTCCTCTTCTTCTTCAGTCTCTTTGACGACTGACATGTTTCGTGCAATCCCTGATTCCTTTATATCACCAGTTCTTCCACTGGACTCAGACTTCATACGTACATTTTCTGCTGGATTCCTTTTCCAGTTTTCAAACAGTTGTTGGGTCATCCGTATGTTTGGATTGATGGACTATCCTTCATCGTCCCCAATCTTTTCACCCAGAGCAGACTGTAGGATGATGCTTATAAATCGCCCGTAGAGCATCTTTTGAGAGCTCTTTGTTTTCTTCGAGCTGGTGATCCATTTCCCAATCCATTCAAGCAGTAGAGCTCCATAGTTAAGTTGTATTCCCCAACTTATGGGAGTCATGAGCTTCAGTTGCACCTCATTTACAGAATCGTGCCCAGAGCTCTTGCAACATATACACTTCCCAATAATATCAGCCAGAAATTCGTACCTCTGAGGAAACTCCTTCTTCTTGTATCTTTTGACAGTGGGGAATTTCTTGTGGTGCATCCTTTTTAGGCCTTCATGGAAGTCAATGCCATCTATGAACGAGAACCCTTCGGATTTGAAACCTAGGGCTAGGTTGATGTCCTCAGCCTTTAGCTTGATTTCCACGTCCTTGAATTTCGTCGTGATGACCTCATTTTCGAACACTCCATTCTTGTTAAACTCCTTTATAAGCTTCGGGTAGATCCATGTGCTCGTACCCAGAGCATTTTCGAGACCAGCCTTCTTTATCAATGTCAGAGTTTTGTGAAATTTGGGTTCAGCTATTTTGAACTCATCGAAACAGAGTCTGTAGCCAGAGATGATGTTGGAGGCTGCCATTGATTTCTTTGCAAGGAGTATGGTTGTCTGAACTTTCTTAAGGGTTAGGGTTTCTATTTGTAGAGAGAAAGGGAGATATAAGCTTTTTGAACTTCTGATTTCAAAAAGGCGCTTTTAAGTTGTACTTGTAACTTCCCTCTCTCCATTTTGCTTAGTGGGGCAGGTGTTGAATTCTACTTGGCTCTACGAATCTGACTGAGGGTGATTGTACTTATTTGCCCTTAGCTCCTTCTGAGCTAATTTGTCCTTAGGGAGGACTACGATCGTTGAGGTAGCCTTTGTGATCGTCGAGTCTGCTTTACATTCGTCGAGTGTGCTTTGTGTGCGTCGAAATCGCACGTCGAAGTCTCGTCGCCAAGATTCGTCGTCGCTCGCCAAAGAATCGTCGTGTCTGAACTACGATCGTCGAGTCTGACCGAGTCCTTGTGATGAACTTTTGACTTAGCATTCTTCTCGGTTTTAAGGTAACTCAGGAAGGGCCATCCTCATGGAATGAGTCGAGGGTTAGGTTTGTTCCTGAGGCGCTTATCAGAGAGATTGCTTTGTTTTGAACTTTATCATTACATGATGCTCCTTTTGTTTTGTTGATGGGGATCTGCTATCGTTGAGTCTGTACTACTATCGTTGAGTCTGTGCTACGATCGTTGTCTTTTATGTCACTGTAGCTCTACGATCGTGGACTTCCCTTAATCATGTCTACGATTTCAACCATAGCCTTTATATCTGTATGGTTAGCACACACTAAAGCATATATTTCATGGTTGTAAATTAAGTATTCCTAGCTCACTTATTAACTTGTTAAATCTGTATTCATCTAGAGGCTTTGTAAAGACATCAGCAAGTTGATTTTCAGTAGGGATATATTGTAAAGTTATAGTTCCATTTTGCACACCTAATGAAGTGATAGCTTATTTCTATATGCTTAGTCCTAGAATGCATGATAAGATTATAAGTTATTGATATGGCACTTGTGTTATCACAGTGAATAGGTATTGATTTGAATTCAAACCCATAATCTGTTAGCTAATTTTTCGTCCATAGGATCGAGCACAAAGGTTGCCCGTGACAATGTATTAAACCTTTGCGGTTTAAGTAGATCTTGAATTTTGTTTCTTGCTAAACCAGGACACAAGTCTGTTTCCTAGCAATTGACAGGTGCCACTAGTACTCTTTCTATCTATTTTGCAGACTGCAAAATCAGCATCTGTGTATCCTGTTAGTTCAAATGAGGACTCCTTGGGATACCAAAGTCCTAAGTGAGATGTACCCTTAAAATACCTGAAAATTCTTTTTACAACAGTTAAATGTGATTCTTTAGGATTAGCCTGAAATCTAGCACATATGCATGTTGCAAACATTATGTCTGGTCTACTAGCAGTTAGATATAGAAGAAAGCCTATCATACCTCTGTATTGAGTTATATCGATACTTTTACCTTTTTCATCTTTGTCAAGCTTGGTTGCAGGAGCAATTGTTGTTTTCATGGGAGAAGGTGATTCCATGCCATACTTCTTAAGTAAATCTTTGATGTACTTGGCTTGGTTTATGAAGATTCCTTCATCAGTCTGCTTTACTTACAATCCAAGGAAAAAGTTCAGCTCACCCATCATACTCATTTCAAACTTGCTCTGCATAAGCTTGGAGAATCTCTTACATAGCTTTTCATCAGTAGAACCAAAAATAATATCATCAACATATATTTGAACTAATAAGATTTTGTCTTTATGCTTTCTAAGGAATAATGTGTATCTACTCTACCTCTAGTGAACTCATTTTCAATAAGAAAGTTAGTTAGTGTTTCATACCAAGCTCTAGGTGCTTGTTTAAGACCATATAAGGCTTTGTCTAATCTATAAACATAATTGGAAAGAGATGGATTGATGAAATCTGGAGGTTGCTCTACATAGACTTCTTCTTAAAGTTCTCCATTTAGGAATGCACTTTTGACATCCATCTGGAAGACCTTGAATTTCATGTGAGCAGCAAAGGCAGGGAATATTATGATGGCTTCTAGTCTGGCAACAGGTTCAAATGTCTCATCATAGTCAATGCCTTCTTCTTGAGAGTAACCATTGGCCACTAGTCTTGCCTTATTCCTGGTTATTACTCCATCTTCATCCATCTTATTTCTGAAGACCCACTTGGTTCCAATGACAGGATGACTCTTTGGTCTTGGTACCAATCTCCATACTTTGCTTCTTTCAAATTAGTTAAGTTCTTCCTGCATAGATTCTATCCAGCTGGAGTCTTCTATAGCATCTTCTATCTTCTTCGGTTCTATTTGTGACAGGAAGCTTAGATAGAAATATTCATTTTGAGTGGCAGCTCTTGTTTTGACTCTTGCACTCGGATCTCCAATAATTAAATCTTGAGTGTGATCTCTTTCCCATCCATTTTCTGTGGGACACATCATCCGATGCCTTCTTGTCTTAGGTCTTCAAGATCTATTTCTTCTTCTTGGTGTGGAGGTTCGTTGTCTTGCATAGGCCTCTCTACGATCTCATTTCCTTGCTCAACGATTTCACTATCTGGCAATACGATCGTAGTGTTGAGCTCGACGACCTCGTTCGTAGTGTCTGAACTGTCGGTCGTAGTGTCTTGGAGCACTGTTTTGTCTAAGTTTGTCTCATTAAAGATGATGTGAATCGAGACTTCAACACTTAGTGTCTTCCTGTTGAACACTCTGCAGGCCTTACTGTCTGTGGCATATCGAAGAAAGATTCATTCATCTGACTTGGGTTGAAACTTTGTCAAGTACTGCTTCTATTGTTGAGAATTTAGCATGCACGGTCGAATACATGAAAGTAGCTGACACTTGGCTTTCTTCCTTTCCACAGTTCGTAAGGTGTCTTCTTGATCGTAGAGTGTATCAGTGATCTATTTTGTGTGTAGCATGCAGTGTTGATAGCTTCTGCCCAGAAGTATTCAGGTAGATGGGTTGTTGCTAGTAACGTTCTTCCAGCCACTATCAACGTTCTGTTCTTTCTCTCAGCTACTCCATTTTGTTGAGTTGTTCGTGGAGCTGAGAAGTTATAACTGATGTCATTGTCTGTGCAGAACTGGTCCATTTCTGAGAAGTCGAATTCTCTGCCATGATCACTCCTTATCGCCTTGATTTTCTCTCCTTTTTCGTTCATCACCAGCCTGAACATCTGGATCAGTTGGGAGCTTGTTTCATCCTTTGAGGTTAGAAAGAACACCCATGTGAATCTGGTGTAGTCTTTGACTATGACCAATGAGTATCTCTTTCCTCCAAGGCTCGTTGTTGGAATTGGCCCAAATAGATCCATGTGTAGCAGCTGCAGGAGCTTGTCAATGGAGTTGGAGGTTTTGCTCTTGAATGAGCTTCTGGTCTGCTTTCCAAATTGACAGGCATTGCAAGGCCTTTCTTTGACGAAGCTGAGCTTGGGTAAGCCTGTTACTAGATCTTTTGAGGCTAGTTTGGACATGCTCTTGAAGTTGAGATGAGACAGTCTTCTATGCCAAAGCCAGCTCATTTCTTCAGATGCTTTAGGCAGAAAGCATATTGTCTCGTCTGAGCTCAGTTTTCCAAGATTTACTGTGTAGACATTTCCTTCTCTTGTTCGATTAACTTTTACAGAGATGTCTTGTGTCTCTCGATTTGACATTGATTGTTGAGGAATGTCACTTAATGACCCTTGTCGCAGAGTTGGCTAATGCTTAGAAGATTGTGTTGTAGTCCTTCCACATAGGCCACTTTACTGAAGGACACAACTCCATTTCCAGCTGAGCCATATCCTCTTGTCTTGCCAGAGCCGTTGTCTCCAAAGATGACTGAGGGACCTTCCTCATCTATGTAGTTAGATAAAAGGGCTCTGTTCCCAGTCATGTGCCTTGAGCATCCACTGTCAAGATACCAGGTCGTGATCGTGGAGCTCTTTTCCTGTGGTAACATTAAACCTCCATTTTGGTACCCATATTTGCATGGGTCCTACTTTGTTAGTACCCTTGGGGACCCAAATCTGCTTGATCTTGGGTCTCACATGCATGGAATTATAATAGCACTTTGCAGCCTTGTGACCAATTTTATAGCACACAAAATATTTAATATGATGCATGCTTGTGTGTATGTGAGAGTTATTCCTCCATTTGGACTTTTGTGGATCTTTAGTTATCCTTTTTTTAGGCTTATTTTCCTTTTTCCATGTGCCCTCGTGTTTCATGATTTGTGAGGAGTGTACCTTACCTCTATTGTACCTTCCCAGTTGGTTCGTAGAGTTAGTCTTACTCGACTCTACGATCCTTCGAGGTTGGTAAGTAGTGGCTGGGTTACTCTTCTCTTTTCTGAAACCCAGGCCAGCATGAGATCCCTTACTTCTTGGAATATGGATTGAATCAGTAGCGCAAGGTTTGACTGGCTCATCCTTCTGTGAGGATTTCACAAATATAATGCATCTACTAAAACTTGAAGCATTATTGATGCTAGTTTCCTTTACCTTTTCCACACATGGCTTTGAGATAGATTCCCCAAAGCCTAAACCTGTTTTGTCATAGACACTTCTCTGGCTAGAGATCATGGAGTTCATGGATGAAGAGGATTTATTCCATGTAGAGATTGTCTTTTCTAGTTCCTCAATTTTAGAGGTTAGACTTGACTCTCTTTGTGCATTGAGCTCATTGGTTTGTTTCAAGTGCTTATTCTCAGCTTCAAACTTGGAGAGAGAGTCAGTACTTAGAAGGGCTGTTTCTAGTTCTTCTTTAACTTTCTCTTTCTCCTTTTGAAGAAGTGAATAGTCCTTAGACAGAACTCTAAACCATTTCATGTATTGATGTGGATCAGATGTTATGCCATACAGTACAGTTCTTAGATCATCAATGTCTACATCAGGAGAGTTGAAGTCAAATACCTCATCTATACTTACTTCATGTATGTTGGATTTCTGTTTGTCTTTTGCATCCTTGGCCATTAGACAAAGATTTGCCATCAAGGATCTTCATCATCTCCAGATTCAGGAGTTGAGTCAATGTCTGAGTCACTCCACGATCCTCCAGCTACAAGGCCTTTGTCTCTCTTCTGAGGCCTTTTGTTGCCTTTGTATTCCTTCTTTGAATGTGAATTCTTCTTTAGTTCTTCTCTGAGAGGTTTGTTGCAGTTGGCAATGAAATGACCAGGCTTCTTGCAATTGTAGCATAGATCATTCATTTGCTCTCGCTCTTTCAGATTCTTGACCTTCTTTGGCTTCTTTGGTTTTGCTTGTGACGCATGAACCTTCGAGTCTTTTTACCCAAGATTGCAAATTCCTCATCATCATCTTCATCATAGTCTGAGTCAATTTCAGTGTTGACCTTGGTGGTACTTTCAGTTGCTTTGAGAGCAACACCCTTATCCTTCTTTCTTCCTTCTGATAAAGTTTCTGCTCGTTGAGTCAGCTCCAGCTCGTATGTAAGAAGGTTGCCATATAACTGTTGAACAGTCATCTCATGGAGATTCGTTGACTCTCTAATAGCAGTGGTTTTGGCATCCCACCTGCTTGGCAAGGCTCTCATGAACTTTATGATTAGATCTTTGTTTGGGTAGATCTTTCCATAGCCTCGTAGAGAGTTGAGCAAAACGTTAAATCTCTCGTAGTTGGCAGTGACGTTTTCTCCTTGAACGTGTGCAAACATTTCATATTGCTGTGTTAGGAGAAATTGTTTGTTTTCTCTGAATTCTTCCGTTCCTTCATGCATGATGAGCAGTGCTTCCCAAACCTCCTTTTCTGTTTTGTTGTTGACTAAATTTTCGAATAGATCGTCTTCTAAGGATTGAAACAAAATGTTCTTGGCCTTCTTGTCGAGTTGAACAGCTCTCTTCTCGTTGTCAGTCCATTCTCCTTTAACTTTGATTTGTATTTTGTTTGGATCGTTCGTAGTTGGTGCAAGCTTTGTAGGAACATAGGGCCCATTTTGAACAGTTTCAAATAGATCTTCATCTATTGAGTCCATGTATGCTTGCATCCGAACTTTCCAGTTTGCGAATTTATCTTTGTTGCACATAGGTGGCTTGCTGCCTCCTCCAGTCCTCGATTCGCTTGGTAAGTGTGCCATTGGATCTACTTAAGCTTTGTAGGCTATATAATAGAACCTGTTTTGATACTAATTATTAGTTCCCGGTGGCACAATAGTTATCTAGAAGGGGGGGGGGGGGTTGAATAGATATTTAAAATTCTTTTCATTTTAACTTTTTAGTTGATAGTGATTGAAACACAGCGGAATTAATATTTGTTTTAATCTCCCTTAAGATATAGTGAATTAATGAGAGTGAGGTATTTATAGCAGTTATGGCAGATATAGCAGTTATAGCAAGAATGTAATAGACACGACAGTTTTAAGTGGTTCAGAGCACTTAAAGCTCCTAGTCCACTCTTCTACTCCTCGAGTAGGAAATCCACTAAGGATGTCTTTTACACTTTCTGAATCTCACAGATTCCTTCTAGACCAGCAGTCTAGAAACTTCTTAGTTCACTCTTGAACTCTTCAAGTCCGGCAGACTTGGTTCTTCATAGTTCACTTAGAACTCTTCAAGTCCTTCTGACTTGGAACTCTTACTTCAGTTGATTAGTAGTTGTTAAGTTCTTGGTTGTTGCTACTCAGTTGCTGTTAAGCACTTGTTCGAAAGAACTGAGTAGCTGAGCAAGCTTTTCTCTTTTTCTCATATCGTAGAGTTGAGCGTTGAGTGTTCTTGTGCGTTTTGTTCAATGCTTGATTAGATCTCTCATCTGCATATGTTCTGCATATATGTGATCCGTGAAATCTATCCGTTGAAGCCATTTGTTGAAGCATTAAATGCGTTTGATATTTCTGATCTTTGATGGAGACTTTTCTGCACATCTCCTGAATTGCATTCTAGCCCACTGACACAGCAGACTGCTTTCTCATCTAACACCTGAAAAGGTGTTTTCCTCTGTCCTATGGTACTTTCCTTAGCTTCTTGAATACGTTCATTTTGTTATACACTAAGGATATCTTTTGTGCCGTTGGGACTGGTGAGGACTTCAACGTTTAAAACCCATTTCTCATTTATAGGAATTTGTCTCCAAACAAAAGGTAGGGCTTGATGCTTCTGACACAAAGAAGATGATACTCTACGATCCACATCGTGGTGTCTTGTCACCTTGGTGCTTGGTCTGATGCTATCAAATAAGAGCACTACGATTTCTCTTAAAGACTTGCACACTACGATCTTCACTTGCTTGTTTTGCAAACTCTACGTTTCCGAGAGCACACTACGATCTCTGAGTTGGCTCGGCAAACGTTGGGACCACTCTACGATTTTCGACGAGGTCCTTCAAGGCAGGAACACTACGATCCTTGATGTTCTTTGTTTCTGCCTTGGCTTCTGTAATCTTGATCAGCTTGATACACTACGATCTCTTCGAAGCCTATCTATTACATCTCAAGATCAACCTAACAACTTTGATATCCTTATCTATACATTCATTTACAGAATGATACACATTAAGAGTTTAGATCAACCTAACAAATTTGATCTATCACCAAGTCCTTTTCCAAATATTCCTCGAAGGACTTTACAAATAATCATGAATATTTACTTTAAACATCAAATCAAAATATGCACTCTCCTAACAGAACACAATCGTAAGTTCCGAAGCCCCTCTTTCCTTTCAAGTACCTTTGTATCCGATACTGGACTATTTTTTGTGTGTAATATCTCTCATCAAACGAACGCTCCCTGAAAGGGACGAACCCGAAGATACCAACTCTGAAGGCACTAGTCAAGTCCCCTCCGACCCCCTCATCACCGAAACTACCCCTATAGTGATTGTAACTGAAGGGCCATCCACTACCAACCCCGAACAAAACCCCACTGTAAGTGTTCCTCAAACAACTATAATTCCCACTTCATCCTTTACTGAAATAAATCCCCTAGAAATGCCCCATTCCGAAAGGACCACCTTCCTTAGAATTAAACGAAGGCGATCAAAACCTATTACCGAAGCATCCAAAACGACAAAAGTTGGTCCTTCCGAACAATCCCAAACTCATCCTGAAAACACCACCGACCAAACACCAATAATCAACCCCAATCCTACACTAATAATTGAGACATTTGAGATTCAAGATATAACCAACCAAGAAATATCTGAAGAAACCTCTGAAGTCCTTCCTTTAACCAAAAAAAATTCGACCTAAATTAACTCCAAATCACCAATCTTCCACCCGATCTCCTTAGCAGACCGGACCTTTAACCAGCCGAGTTCGGGAAGCCCAAGCAAAAATGACGCTTTAGCCGACCGAGCAGGAAAATTATCCCCATGAATTATTCGAGAACTTCATCCTCCCAACCGATGAAGATCAATTCAAAGATATCAGCTTCCAAGGACTCGTCTACGCCGGTATTATGCATCAGGGTCGGGTAAAAAATTTACTCCATTTACCATTATAAAACTCATTTTATTATCGCATCCATTAATTTTTTGAACCCCTGAACACAGACTACAATAGTCTTTAGACAAATTATACACTGATTGCACCAAGCAGAGGAAAACGAAAAGGAATTGAAAGCAGAAATCCGATAACTCAAATTCAAACTTGACGAGACCAAGTTAATTAAAGTTGAACTTTATCATAAAAAAACTCAAGATGGATGCCGCCATTGTCGGGTATAAGAAGGAACATAACCTTCACTCCAACACCACCTTCTACTGTAATAAATTCGAGGGCAAACTAAAGGCTGAAAAATAGAAGGTCGCCGAAGAGCAAAAACGATATAACATTCTACTATCCGATAACCAATCAGTGAAACAAGAAAATGAAGAATTAAAGACAAACACCGAGACTATGATAAACCAGCTCCACAAAATGCATGAGGAGAGGAAGAACATGATTGGCTTCTTCAACGCCAAAGAAAAAGAATTCGTTAAATACAAGGTCCTCGGACCTCCACTTACCGAAGAGAAGAAACAAAAAATCTGTCTTGAGTACCATAAGTCCCCTAAACTAACAAAAGAGATTATGCAACAGTTCAGGGACGGCTACCAAAGCACTCGAGATAAGAGAAGGAAAGAATACAGGCTTCCAATTTCGATCCAACCCTAATGGATTCCTCCAATGACGAGGCCTAAGCCTACTAGCTATTTCTCTTCTGCTTTCGAAATTGACAATGTAATTAACTTTTGTACAAGATATTTGGCAATATAATTCGTTTTTAACTGAATTTCTATTCCATGCATGCATTTAAATAATAAAGGTGTTCGTTCGAAGAACTGGGCACTTGTGCAAAATATATTCATTTTAGATAAATTGAATAATAAGAAGGGATTCGTTCGAATGAACTGAACACCCACCTAACCATAATAAGTTAGTTTACAATATTCGTTAAAAATTAAATACTCACTTAACTTATAATGAAGCTATATTCGTTCGATAGAACTGAATAAACAATTTAAGAATAATCGTTTTGGGAAACTGAAAATTCATAATGAAGAGTATTCGTTTCAGGAAACTAAATAACAATCAAAGACATCCATTAAAAAACTAAACATCCATTTTATTAATATAACTTGTGAAAAATTTACAGTCATAAAACTGAACTACCTAGCATGCATTACTGGTAATACTTCCGAAGCCTACCTACATGACAAGTGTTCTTGACTTCTGCACCATCCATCGCTCGAAGTCGGTAAGTATCTGGCTTCGGAACCTCAACAATCTCATAGGGTCCCTCCCAATTAGGCATCAGCTTTTCGAGATTCTGAGGCGTAGAAGCCTCTACCTCCCGAAAAACCAAATCACCTACTTCGAACCTCCCTAACCTCCTCCAACAAATCCAAGTTAACCCGAAGGCCATCATCGTTATATAATTCTTTGAACTGGCTGACTCGAAGTGAGGGCGACTCGATCTCAACCGGAATAAGAGCATCAGTCCCATAAGCCAATCTAAATGATGAGTCTCCCATTGTTGTCCCCGGAGTAGTCTGATAAACCCATAAAACACTAAGAACCTCTTCAGGCAACCTTCCCTTCGCTTCATCAAGCCTCCGTTTGATTCCATTCAAAAGAGTCCTATTAGTGACTTCTACCTGACCATTCAACTGAGGATGAGTCATCGAAGTTTTCCGATGTTGGATGCCCAAATCTTTAAAGAATTTCTCGAATTTAGAGCCTACAAATTGTTCGCCATTGTCCGAAATCACCGCCATAGGAATCTCGAATCAAAAAACCACGAACTCCTTCAGAAACTTTAAATAGTCTTGCTCCGTGATATGCCGAAGAGATTTAGCCTCTACCCATTTAGTCATGTAGTCAATGGCCACTATGACGAAACTAACATGTCCTTTCAACTTTTGAAATGGTCCCAAATGTTGATTCCCCATACTGCAAACGAAATCAGGGATAGAATAGAATACAGTCCTTCAGGTGGTTGATGAGGAATAGAACTATTCAGTTGACATTTGGAGCACTTTTTCACATAATCTATAGCGTCTTTGAAAATCGCAGGCCAATAATATCCTTGCCTAAGCACTTTATACGCCAAAGCCTTAACACCCATATGGTCACCACAAATCCCTTCATATACCTCCCGTAGAGCATACTCGACTTCGGATGGGATAAGACACCTTAACTGTAAGACCCCAGCTTTTATAAATAAAGATGAATTTTTCTATAAATATTATTTTTGAATATTATGGAATAAATTTGATATAATGTTATAGTTGTGGGTAATATTTATAAATTTTGCAAAGTATGCAAGTTGTTATAAAATATTCGTTTGGTGGGAATATTCTTTTTG
Organism: Panax quinquefolius; assembly: GCA_020205615.1. Taxonomy (NCBI): domain Eukaryota; kingdom Viridiplantae; phylum Streptophyta; class Magnoliopsida; order Apiales; family Araliaceae; genus Panax; species Panax quinquefolius. The sequence goes on along the minus strand of CM035170.1, from coordinate 9,934,943 downwards.
TTAGGGAATATTCGCATACTGATGGCTCAATCATTGGTGGACCCCATTAATAGAATTATTGTCGGATCGAGAAAGCGACAAAAATATTTTATAAAAATAACTACGGAGGTGTTACCGTTAAAAGCTGTTGAACTACCCGTTGGTAAAAGTACGATGTCTGGCGTAGTTGCATAGTAGACACTGCAGTATTGATTATTGATGCTTACGTGAGAAGTCACTCAATATATGCTCAATTATTGCTCTGATAATTTCACGCGATCATATCTCTTATATTATTGATTCAATTATTGTCACAAGATTATCATCTCGTATAATATGTTATAGTATTAAATCAATAATTGAGACGACAAGTTATAAATGATTAATAATTGTTGAAAGATTAAATATGTGTTGATGAAAAAAATGATTTGTGGTAAGTTTGATTATTTTATGGGGGGCTCATATGTCATCATCTAAGAGTCTCTTCGTCAATAGTAATTAGCCTTGTGAATAGTATTTACCTTCATCGATAGTAATTACCCTTGTGAATAGTATTTACCTTCGTCGATAGTAATTACCTTCGTCGATAAGTAATTACCCTTGTGAATAGTATTTACCTTCGTCGATAGTATTTACCTTCGTTAATAGTAATTACCTTTACCAGACGTCGAACCACTCGTCGTTTTCACATTACTGAGCGTCGAACCACTTGTCGTTTCACATTCTAAGCGTCGCCAAACCGATCGTCAAGCCACTTGCCTTTTCACACGGCGGTGCTAAGCTAGAAATCTTCTATAAATAGAGGCCTAGGGCTTCATTATTTTTCACTTAATTCATTCAAGCTATAGAGAGAGAAAGTATAGAGAGAATAAGAGAGAAAGAAGAAGAGTATTTTGTTACTACTTCTTGCGAGATTCAATCTCCTACCAAATGTAAAGGGTGTTATTCTTTCTTATTCATGAAGAGAAGCTGTTGTTATTCCATTGCTTATTATTACATTGGAATAACTTTGTATCATGCCGGTTTACCCTATACTTGGTGACATTCTTTTATTATTCCGTTGGAACATCACATGCTCATGTGTTTTTACCGGACTGGTTCCGTCTTTATTATTCTCATTGGAACATCACATGCGTGTGTTTTACATGGGACTGGTTAAAATCTTTATTATTCATTGCTGGAACATCCTGCGTGTGTTTTACACCGGACCGGTTAAAATCTTGATTATTCTGTTGGAATATCCTATCTCGTGTGTTTTACACCGGATCCGGTTCCATCTTTATTATTACATTGGAACATCCCGCTGGTGTGAATTTCACGACTTTGGTTCCGTTATTTATTATTTTGTTGGAATAACTTTTCCGTATGATTACATCGCATGCATGGTGATTTCTTTTGTTATTCCATTCTTTATTATACCGGTTGGTTAAAACTTTGACTTCTATACTCCATGAAATTAGTGGAATATCCTTGATATTTGCGTTTCATCCAAAGATATCTTTTCATGAAAATATTCTTCCGATCATTCTTGAATTTTACTCTACAAAACAAAGATCATATTGATAATTTGGACGTTAATAATTCTGGATAAAATAATTCTTGAACTTGTTTTATTGAATTCTTATATCATTGTCATCATCCTCATGTTTATATTTTTTAAAAGTCATCTGTATTTTGTAGTGCATAGATGGACTTGGTATGATTATGACCGAGAGACTATTCGATTGTAATCATGGTAGTAATGTTACAAATGATATGGTAAAAATCCTCAAATGGTAGTAGTGCATTGATGGACGATTGTTGGCATGATCATGACCATTAATGAATACACAAATATTCTTGGCCCGTAGTGCATGAATAATTGTGGTCGTGATACTAAAGAATATCCTTGGTAGTAGTAGTGCGGGGTGATTCGATGATGTGGAATATTTATTAAAATTTGAGTCTCGGCTATAATGATGATGAAAACCTTTTAAAACCTAAAAGATAGTAGACTTTATTTTCTACTTGACTCTTTTAATGGATTGCATATATTCATTGCAGATTAAATTTGGTTGTCATTGTATTTTATCGGTTTAACATTATTCAAGACTATTGATAATTTATTACGCATTATCTTAGTCATAATATTTCTTCTTTGGGCTAGTTGAGCTCACCCTTTCTTTCTTTGTTCTCTTGAGGAAATGATAATATATTTGGGGACGAGTGGGAAACGAGTGATGGTCCGAAGATAGCATTAGTAGTCCTCACTATTCTATAAAATAGTGTGATAATAAGCTCATAATGAGGACTTTTGTTTGAGTTTGTATAATATCTAGTAAGCGATATTTGTATTTAAACTCACGATTTATGTCGTATTTATACCTACAGTTATGTTAATAAGTTGTTTTTAAATTCTGTACCATGTAAGTGTCGACCCAAGATGGGTGATGTATACCTAATTTTGGGGGCGTCACATTAACAATGGAGAAGAGTGAGCCCTTCAGTACAGATCCCTATCAATAAACACAAAATTCGAACTTCATTATTTAATTTTCTTTGCTAGTATCCAATTCGGAAGCAAGACGCCATTAGCCAAATAATCCAAATAAGGTGTCAGCCAACAATTCGACCGCTCGACACACATTACCTTTGAATATTGAACACTTGGTGAATTCAAAATTTCTAAGTAGACTGACTTATGAACGTAATTGCGTCTATTGTAACCAATCTTGCCAGAGCATCAACTATCGTGTTATTCAATCTATCAACTCATAGAAAAGTAAACGAACTGAAGTAATGAAGTCGATCTTTGACTTCGGCCAGATCCTTAACCATCCTTGCCCCCCGAGCCTCATACTCTCGGAGAATCTTCTTAACAACCAGCTGGGAGTCGCTAAAGATTATCAACATTTGTACTTCCAAAATTTTTGTCAACTGAAATCCTGCCAAGATCGCTTCATACTTAACTCATTGTTTATGGCTTTGAACCCAAACCGAATAGCCTGCTAAACCTTAAAGCCTTCAGGACTTGTCAAAATAACCCATGCTCCGCTAACATCCGAAGTCAAAAACCCATCTGCATACAGCATCCAAGAAGTCAGATTCAGCTGAACATCTGTAATTGTCTGAACTACCCCTTCTGCCTGATCTATATTGTCATCCGACTAAGAAAATGAACATTTTACCATGAAATCTGCCAATGTCTACCCTTTTATTGTTGTTCAGGGATGATACTCCAAGATAAAATGTGTCAATTCCATTGCCCATACAGCGAGCCGATCCGAGACGTCTAGATTACTCAAAATCTTCTTCAAGGGTTGATCAGTATACACCACAGCCAACCGACTTTGGAAGTAATGTCGTAGTTTCTTACTAGCTATTATCAGGGCATATTCAAACTTCTCAAGGTTTGGATACTTGGTTTCTGCATTTTAAAAAACATGATTCACATAATAGATCGGATGTTGCTTACTGTAAGACCCCAGCTTTTATAAATAAAGATGAATTTTTCTATAAATATTATTTTTGAATATTATGGAATAAATTTGATATAATGTTATAGTTGTGGGTAATATGTATAAATTTTGCAAAGTATGCAAGTTGTTATAAAATATTCGTTTGGTCAGGGAATATTCTTTTGTTAGGGAATATTCGTGATAACGGCTCAATCATTGGTGGACCCCACAACAAAATTATCATCGGATTGAGAAAACGACAAAAATATTTTATAAAAATAACGGCGGAGGTGTTACCGTTAAGATCATTGAACTACCGATGGTAAAAGAAATGCGATGTCTGGCGTGGTTACATAGTAGCACACGCGGTATTGATTATTGATGCTTACGTGAGAAGTCACTCTCATTTATGCTCAATTATTACTACTGAGAATCACGATCGTATCTCTTATATTATTGATTCAATTATTGTCACAAGATCATCATCGTATAATATGTTATAGTATTAAATCAATAATTGAGACGACAAGTTATAAATGATTAATAATTGTTGAAAGATTAAATATGTGTTGATGAAAAAAAATGATTTGTGGTAAGTTTGATTATTTTATGGGGGCTCATATGTCATCATCTAAGAGTCTCTTCAATCGATAGTAATTACCCTTGTAAATAGTATTTACCTTCGTCAATAGTAATTACCTTCGTCAATAGTAATTACCTTCATCAATAGTAATTACCCTTGTGAATAGTATTTACCTTCGTCGATAAGTAATTACCTTCGTCGATAGTAATTACCCTTGTGAATAGTATTTACCTTCATCAATAGTATTTACCTTCGTTAATAGTAATTACCTTTACGGATGTCGAACCACTTGTCGTTTCACATTACAAACAGCGCCGAACCACTTGTCGTTTCACATTACAAAGCGCCAAACGATTCGTCAAGCCACTTGCCTTTTCACACTAAGAAAAGTGCTAAGCTAGAAATCTTCTATAAATAGAGGCCTAGGGCTTCATTATTTTTCACTTAATTCATTCAAGCTATAGAGAGAAAGTATAGAGAATATAAGAGAAAGAAGAAGAGTATTTTATTTACTACACCGCTGCGCAGATTCAATCTCCTACCAAATGTATGGGGTGTTATTCTTTCTTATTCATGAAGAGAACTGTTGTTATTCCATTGCTTATTATTCATTGGAATAACTTTTGTATAAGTGGTTTACCCTATACTTGGTGACATTCTTCTATTATTCTCATTTGGAACATCACGCTGCGTGTGTTTTACACCGGACTGGGTTCCTTTTTTATTATGATTACATTGGAACATCCACATCTCGTGTGTTTTACACCGGACTCGGTTAAAATCTTTATTATTCTCGTTGGAACATCCATGCTCGTGTGTTTTACAGGACTGGTTAAAATCTTTATTATTCTGTTGGAATATCCTATCTCGTATGTTTTACACCGGATCCGGTTCCATCTTTATTATTCATTTGGAACATCCCGCGATTGTGAATTTCACGACTGACACAGTTCCGTTATTTATTATTACATTGGAATAACTTTATGCATGCGTCTATCGCATGCATGGTGATTTCTTTTGTTATTCCATCCTTTATTATACCCAAATTGGTTAAAACTTTGACTTCTATACTCCATGAAATTAGTAGAATATCCTTGATATTTGCGTTTCATCCAAAGATCTTTTCATGGAAATATTCTTACGATCATTCTTGAATTTTACTAATTTGGACGTTAATAATTCTGGATAAAATAATTCTTGAACTTGTTTTATTGAATTCTTATATCATTGTCATCATCCTCATGTTTATATTTTTTTAAAGTCATCATGTATTCAGTAGTGCATAGATGGACTTGGTATGATTATGACCGAGAGACTATTGATTGTAATCATAACCGTAATGTTACAAATGATGTGGTAAAAATCCTCAATTGGTCGTAGTGCATTGATGGACGATTGTTGGCATGATCATGACCATTAATGAATACACAAATATTCTTGGCACATAGTGCATGAATAATTGTGGTCGTGATACTAAAGAACATCCTTGGGTCGTAGTAGTGCGGGGTGATTCGATGATGTGGAATATTTATTAAAGTCGAGTCTCAAACTATAACTTGATGATGAAAAACCTTTTAAAACCAAAAGATAATAGACTTTATTTTCTACTTGACTCTTTTAATGGATTCAGATATTCAGCTGCAGTTAAACTGGTTGTCTATTGTATTTTATCGGTTTAACATTATTGAAGACTATTGATAATTTATTACGCATTATCTTAGTCATAATATTTCTTCTTGGGCTAGTTGAGCTCACCCTTTCTTTCACCGTTTTCTTGTGAAATGATAATATATTTGGGATGAGTCTGGGAAACGAAAGTGATGGTCTGAAGATAGCATTAGTAGTCCTCACTATTCGTAAAATAGTGTGATAATAATCTATAATGAGGACTTTTGTTTGAGTTTGTATAATATCTAGTAGGCGATATTTGTATTTAAACTCACGGTTTATGTCGTATTGTATACCGGCAGTTATGTTAATAAGTTGTATTTAAATTACATGTACCATGTAAGTGGCGACCCAAGATGGGTGATGTATACCTAATTTTGGGGCGTCACGGTTAATATCGAGCTTTAGGATATGATCCTGGCTAAGATGTGAGAATAGTACTAGGAGGGGAGAGACGGGAATACCTTCGCTAGTATGACCTACCTAAGTTTATGTGCTATTTTATTGGTTGGTCGGAAGATAGGGATAATTTGTTACATGTCAATTAACCTTTTTGTTTTGTGGCGATCTCGAAAATGACATCCGAGAATGTTGAGAATAGAATGGAGCGCAGCGATCGTTGATTCACCACATATCAATAATCGAGGATAATGTGCATCGAAGGAAGGCGACAATCCTCATGCAAACAACAACACCGACCAAATGACGAATGATCAAATGTTCAGAGGCTTTATGTAATTTATGCAACAAAGAAGCAGAGCGACTCTGCCCAAAACGTAGGTGGAAACACGGAAAACTCTCGAGCGGTCCACCGCTAAACAATTTAAGGAGCTGGGACCACCGGAGTTTAAGGGAGAGCCAAAACCACTTACGGCGGAAGCATGGATAAAGCAGATTACCAAGATATTTGATGTCTTGGGATGCTCAGAGAGCAAAAGGTTCCCTTCACGCCTTTATATCAAGGCGGAGGCGGATTCTTGGTGGGAATTCCAAAAGCGTACTCAACCAATTTTCATCAAGATATCTTGGGAGAAGTTCCAGAGTCTGTTCAACGACAAATACTTTCCGAAAGTATTCGCCACATGAAGGAGGTGGAATTTATCAAGTTGGAACAAAACAATATGGACCGTGTCGCAATACGAGGCAAAAATTGCGGAGTTATCACGGTTCACGTCCCACTGGTGGATAATGAAGAGAGAATGGCGCGAATGTTTTTAAGAGGTTTGAAGTCGGGAGATACGTCAACATCTTATTTCTCATAAACCGTGTTTGTATTAGGATGTTGTAAATAGGGCTCGATTAGTGGAGCGCGATAATGAGTCAACATAACTAAAAGAGAAGCGGTAAGCAAAAATTATAATACCGGCGAGAATAATAATCGAGGCGGTGACAACAAGCGTGGAGGAATCAATAAAGCGGATATGGTAACCACTTCGGTGGTAATCGGGCCAAAACAATAAGAATGGACATTTCAAGAAAAGGAGATTCAACAATGATGGAAAGACGTCAAAGACCAAAGACCCATTGTTAAGGAAGGAGAAAGACCACCTATCATATGCTTCAAATGCGGAGGAGAGGACACATCGATCAAAGCTGCGTCAATGCCGTCCAAAGCATGTTATAATTGTGGAAGAGAAGGTCACTTAGCTCGATTTTGTCGTTTCAAGACAAATTAGCTAGACTTTGAGGCACCAAAGGCCATCCCGGAAAATTCAAAACCCGGTAGTGCAAGGGAGAGCATTTGTTGTGACCTCCCAAAGAGCAAGGAATCCGAATGAGGTCATCACGGGTAAGCTTATCATAAACTCTAATGAAGTCTATACTTTATTTGATCTGGGTTCTACCCATTCTTTTATTTCTCCTACTTGCGCTCATCGATTAAATTTGACTCAGGAGAAATTAGACTTTGACTTATCTGTGGAAACTCCGTTGGGAGAAACCTTCATTACATCCATTGTTTATAAGTCTTGTTTGGTTCAAATCGGTACCCTCTCACATTACTTGTCGATCTTATTTTATTAAAAATACTTGCATTTGACGTAATTCTAGGATTGATTGGTTAACTACTTATCATGCAAAAATTGATTGTTTTCGTAAGGTTGTTAGCTTTCATATTCCTAATCAACCTATTATGCTAATTCAAATGACCAAACCATTAAAATCAATCACGGTCATCTCAAGCCATAAAGCTATTCGTTTATTGAAAAGCGGATGTCAAGCTTTCTTAGCTCATGTCACATATTTAAATAAAAATACGCGGTTTTAAACGATATTCCTATTGTTAATAAATTTCCGACGTATTCCCAGAAGAACTTCTGGCCTACCCCAGAGCGTGAAATTGAATTTTGTATCGACCTTGAACCCCAGACAAAACCTATTTCCAAAGCCCCATATCGAATGGCTCTATTGAACTTCGGAGTTAAAGACCCAACCGCAGGAATTGTTAGACATTGGCTTTATTCGTCCCTAGTACTTCTCCTTGGGGTGCTCCTGTTCTATTTGTGAAGAAGAAAGATGGGAGTATGCGACTTTGTATAGATTATCGGGAGTTGAATCATGTCACCATCAAAATAGGTATCCATTGCCACGTATTGATGACCTGTTTGACCAGTTGCAAGGAGCCAAATTTTTTCAAAGATTGATCTTCATTAGGATATCACCAATTGAAGATTAGAAGCACCGACATTCCAAAGACGGCTTTGAGAACTCGGTATGGGCATTATGAATTCCTAGTCGTGTCTTTTGGATTGACTAATGCTCCGCCGCTTCATGGATATGATGAACCGAGTATTCAAGGAATATTTAGATCACTTTGTGGTCGCTTTCTTTCTTGATGACATCCTTATTTATTCCAAAAGCCGTGAAGATCATGAGCAACACTTGAGGTCGACACTCCAAAAGCTTCGTGAATATAAGCTTTATGCCAAGTTGAAGAAATGCGAGTTCGGCTTGAAGAAGTAGCATTCCTTGGGCACGTGGTATCAAGTCATGGAATATCTGTTGACCGCAAAGATTGAAGCTATTCAAAGTCGGGAACAACCTAAATCGATGATCAAGTACGTAGCTTTCTCGGTTTATTTGGTTATTATCGGAGATTCGTGGAAGGATTTTTCGAATCGCTATTCCATTAACTCGGTGACTCGGAAAGATACAAAGTTCTATTGGAGGCGAAGAATGTGAGAAGAGTTTTCAAGAACTCAAGAGGAGACTTATTTCAAAGACTGCTTACGACAATACCATCTAGCTCGGAGGATTTGTCATCTACAATGATGCTTCGGGAAAAGGGTTGGGATGTGTTTTTATGCAACATGGAAAAGTTATAGCCTATGCCTCGCGACAACTCAAAAAAATATGAGAGGAATTATCCTACTCATGATCTAGAGTCATAATTTGTTGTCTTTGCACTTAAAATTTGGAGGCATTACTTGTATGGGGAGAAAGTGGAGATCTTTACGGATCATAAAAGCCTCAAATATTTCTTCACTCAAAAGGAACTCAACATGCGACAACGACGTTGGCTTGAATCATTGAAAGATTATGATCATACCATCCAATACCATCCTCGAAAAGCGAACGTGGTAGCCGACGCATTGAGTAGAAAATCATATGCAATCTGAGAAAAGCGATATTGTCAACGCAAAGGCCCATTTTGTGTGACTTGCAAAGGATGGAGATAGAATTAAAGACTCGAGGACGCATGTGATGATAAGCGAGTATCTGAGTAGAACCGACTTTAATTGATAAAGTTAAAGTCGCCAAGCTACTGGACTGGAGGCGATGCGTATGAGGAAGAAAGTGCAAGAAGGTGCTATCTTAGGAAGCAAGAATCGATGAAGAAGGAATACTTGAGTCAACTCCCGACTTTTGTGTTCCTAACGACCACGATTTAAAGTATAATATCATGATGGAGGCGCACAACACACCATTTGCAATCCATCTCAGGAGTACCAAAATGTATCATGATATTCGCCATACATTTTGGTGGAGCAATATAAAGAGAGAGATATTTGTTTATCTCAAGGTGTCTAACTTGTCAACGAGTTAAAGCGGAACATCAAGTACCAAAAGGTCCATTGCAACCACTTGAAATTCGAATGGAAGTGGGAGCACATTACCATGGATTTAATTCGGCCTTCTTAAGGTTTCTCAAGGCATTGATGCGATTTGGGTCATTGTTGATAGGTTGACCAAGTCCGCTCATTTCTTACCGATACGAGAAACTTATACACTTGAACGTCTTGCTCAGTATGTACATAAACGAGATTGTAAGCGCATGGTATGCCTAGGTATCCATAGTTTCCGATCGAGACCCAAGATTCACTTCACGATTTTGGGTTAGTTTGCAAAAAGCTATGGGCACAGACTTCACGATTTAGCTCTAAGATATCATCCTCAGACGGACGGACAATCGGAGAGGACTATTCAAACTCTTGAAGATCTATTAAGACTCTGTGTCCTTGATTTCAAGGGGAGTTGGGACAAGTTCTTACCGTTGGTGGAGTTTTCCTACAACAACAGTTATCAAGCAAGTATTGGCATGGCTCCATTCGAGCGTTGTATGGAAGAAAGTGTCGTTCTCCAAAGATCTTTGGGATGAGGTGGGTGAAGCAACGTTGTTGGGACGAGTTAATACGTATGACTATGGAAAAGATTCAAACGATCCGACAACGTATAAAAACCTCACAAAATCGATAAAAGAGTTATGCTGATCTTCATCGAAAGGACGTGGAATTCGATATAGGAGATCATGTGTTGTTAAGAGTTGCTCCATGGAAAGGAGTTACAAGATTTGGAAAGAGAGGAAAACTTAACCTCGATTCATCGGTCCATTTTAATCCTCGATCGAGTAGGAAGCGTGGCCTATAGACTCGCTTTTCTGCTTAAATATGTCTCGTGTTCATAACGTTTTTCACATATCTATGTTACGTAAATATGTGAAAGACCCGAACCATATTATTGAGTTAGAACCGGACGAAATAGCGGAAGATTTGACGTATGAAGAGGTTCCTGTTCAAATTTTGGATAAGAAGGAACATATTCTACGCTCCAAGGTTATACCTCAAGTCAAAGTTTTGTGGAGGAACCACGATGTTGAGGAAATGACTTGGGAGTTAGAATCGGAAATGAAATCAAGGTATCCTTACCTCTTCGACATACCAGGTACGTACCCTAATTTCGAGGGCGAAATTTCATAAGAAGGGGAGGTTGTAAGACCCCAGCTTTTATAAATAAAGATGAATTTTTCTATAAATATTATTTTTGAATATTATGGAATAAATTTGATATAATGTTATAGTTGTGGGTAATATGTATAAAATTTGCAAAGTATGCAATTTGTTATAAAATATTCGTTTAGTCGGGGAATATTCTTTTGTTAGGAATATTAAATACTAATGGCTCAATCATTGGTGGACCCCACAACAAAATTATCATCGGATTGAGAAAACGACAAAAATATTTTATAAAAATAACGGCGGAGGTGTTACCGTTAAGATCATTGAACTACCTACAAAAAAGTAAAAGAATACGATGTCTGGCGTGGTTACATAAGAAGCACGCAGATTGATTATTGATGCTTACGTGAGAAGTCACTCATTTATGCTCAATTATTACTTCTGAGAATTCTTTGCATCGTATCTCTTATATTATTGATTCAATTATTGTCACAAAGATCATCTCGTATAATATGTTATAGTATTAAATCAATAATTGAGACGACAAGTTATAAATGATTAATAATTGTTGAAAGATTAAATATGTGTTGATGAAAAAAAAATGATTTGTGGTAAGTTTGATTATTTTATGGGGGCTCATATGTCATCATCTAAGAGTCTCTTCGTCGATAGTAATTACCCTTGTGAATAGTATTTACCTTCGTCATATAGTAATTACCTTCGTCAATAGTAATTACCTTCATCAATAGTAATTACCCTTGTGAATAGTATTTATCTTCGTCTAATAGTAATTACCTTCGTCAATAAGTAATTACCCTTGTGAATAGTATTTACCTTAAATCGATAGTATTTACCTTCGTTAATAGTAATTACCTTTACCAGACGTCGAACCACTTGTCGTTTCACATTAAAGCGTCGAACCACTTGTCGTTTCACATTACAAGCGCCAAACCAATTCGTCGAGCCACTTGCCTTTTTCACACACGGAGTGCTAAGCTAGAAATCTTCTATAAATAGAGGCCTAGGGCTTCATTATTTTTCACTTAATTCATTCAAGCTATAGAGAGAGAAAGTATAGAGAGAATAAAGAGAAAGAAGAAGAGTATTTTGTTACTACACTGCTTCTTTGTAAAGATTCAATCTCCTACCAAATGTAAGGGTGTTATTCTTTCTTATTCATGAAGAGAAGCTGTTGTTATTCCATTGCTTATTATTCTGTTGGAATAACTGTATAAGTGGTTTACCCTATACTTGGTGACATTCTTCTATTATTCTATTGGAACATCCACATGCATGTGTTTTACAGGACTGGTTCCGCTTTTATTATGATTCTCGTTGGAACATCCACGTTCGTGTGTTTTACAGAACACCGGTTCCGTCTTTATTATTACATTGGAATATCCTATCGTGTTTTTTACCAGGATCCGGTTCCATCTTTATTATTACATTGGAACATCCCAGCCGGTGTGAATTTCACCGACACGGTTCCGTTATTTATTATTCATTGGAATAACACATGCATGCGCCTATCGCATGCATGGTGATTTCTTTTGTTATTCCATCCTTTATTATACCCGGTTGGTTAAAACTTTGACTTCTATACTCCATGAAATTAGTAGAATATCCTTGATATTTGCGTTTCATCCAGTATCTTTTCATGGAAATATTCTTCTGATCATTCTTGAATTTTACTAATTTGGACGTTAATAATTCTTGGATAAAATAATTCTTGAACTTGTTTTATTGAATTCTTATATCATTGTCATCATCCTCATGTTTATATTTTTTTTAAAGTCATCTGTATTCTGTAGTGCATAGATGGACTTGGTATGATTATGACCGAGAGACTATCGGTGTAATCATTTGACCGTAATGTTACAAATGATGTGGTAAAAATCCTCAAATGGTCAGTAGTGCATTGATGGACGATTGTTGGCATGATCATGACCATTAATGAATACACAAATATTCTTCGCACGTAGTGCATGAATAATTGTGGTCGTGATACTAAAGAACATCCTTGGGTCAGTAGTGCGGGGGTGATTCGATGATGTGGAATATTTATTAAAGTCGAGTCTCGGCTATAATAAATGATGAAAACCTTTTAAAACCAAAAGATAATAGACTTTATTTTCTACTTGACTCTTTTAATGGATCAGATATTCACGCAGATTAAACCGGTTGTCTATTGTATTTTATCGGTTTAACATTATTGAAGACTATTGATAATTTATTCGCATTATCTTAGTCATAATATTTCTTCTTTGGGCTAGTTGAGCTCACCCTTTCTTTCACCGTTTCTTCTTGAAATGATAATATATTTGGGACTTAGTCTGGGGAAACGAGTGATGGTCCTGAAGATAGCATTAGTAGTCCTCACTATTCGTAAAATAGTGTGATAATAATCGTAATGAGGACTTTTTGTTTGAGTTTGTATAATATCTAGTAGGCGATATTTGTATTTAAACTCACAGTTTTATGTCGTATTGTATACGGCGCTTATGTTAATAAGTTGTATTTAAATTCTGTACCATGTAAGTGGCGACCCAAGATGGGTGATGTATACCTAATTTTGGGGGCGTCACACTTACCCTCAACCAACAAAGCTCTGACCGCTAAAGGACTTGTTGCTAAATATAAGTATAAAGGTTCCGAAGGAACCGACTTCACTAACAAAGGAGCTAAACACAAATACCTTTTAATCCTCTGAAAAGCTACTTCACATTCTGAGGTCCATTGGAAAGTCTTCTCGTTCTTCGGTCTTTTCAATGTATCAAAAAATGACAATCACCTTTCTGCCGACTTGGACATGAATCTCCTCAATGTTGTTATCTGACCAGTCAATCACTGAACATCCTTATAAGACCAAGGAGACTTCATGTCCATAATAGCTTTGATATTTTCTTGGTTCGCCTCAATTCCCCTCTTGGTGATCAAATAACCTAGAAACTTTCATGCTCCTAGATTGAAGGTACACTTTGTCGAGTTCAACCAAAGATAATAGTGCTTGATGGTCTGGAAATAGTCGTCCAGATCATCCAGATGACCCTGTACCGACAAGCTCTTGACAATCATATCGTCGACATATATCTCCATACTCTTACCTAACTGCCTTAAGAACATGTAGTTCATCATCCTCTGGTAGGTTGCACATGCATTTAGTAGTCCGAATGTCATCTTCTTGTAGGCGTAGATCGCCCGATGAGTTATAAAGGTTGTCTTCAGAATATCTTCCTTGTGCATTAAAATCTGATGATACCTCAAAAAAACATCGATGAAAGGCGTATCCTGAAGTGCCATCGATAAGTTAGTCAATATGTGGGAATGGATGAAAGTCCTTCGGACATACTTTGTTCAAGTCCGTATAGTCAATGCAAACCCGCCACTTCCCGTTATGCCGTTATGTTTTTGCACCAATACTACGTTCGTCAACCACTCCGAATAGTCAATCTTGAAGATAAAATTCGCTGCCAAAAGTTTTACTATTTCCTCATTAATATTCTTCTGCCTTTCCAAGGCGAAGATCCTCATCTTCTGTCTAACCAGTTTTTAGGTAGGGTCGACATGTAACCTATGCACAACAACTTTCTTCTCAACCCCAGGCATGTCGCTAGGAATCCAAGCAAAAATGTATACGTAACCATGAAGTAACTCTATCAAACTAGGTCGGAAGGGTTCCTGCAGCCTTGACCCAATCTTGACTTTCTTGTCTTTCTTTCCCAGAACCAACTCAATATCCCCCGTCTCTTCGGCAGGCATGACAAAGGGTTCGATGCTACCTTCAGTGAATGGTTCTATTTTTATTGTCATCATATATCTTTGCTTGCTGACCCCTACCCCCGAAAAGATCAAGGTGTTCCTATAACACCTCCTTGCTAAATCGAGGTCCCATGCTACTTCTCCTACTCCATTAGGTGTGGGAAACTTGAATTTAAAATATGGTATCTACGGCACTGCTTGCAACACTGTTAAGGTTGATCTCCCGAGAATGGCATTGTACGATGAATCCACGTGTACCGCGAAGAATCAGCATATTATCTCGACCTTTTGAGGAGCTATCCCGAAGACTACTGGCAACTCGATTGTCCCTGCCACCCAAACAGGATCATTGTTGAAGTCGTATAAGGGTGGCTCTTGCCCCATCTCCATCTTTCTACCTTCTAAATCCATCCTCTGATAAACATGAGCATACAATATGTCTACTGACGAACCATTATCTATCATCCTCCTCTTCATATCCATCGATCCAACCTGTGTCGTGATAACCAATGCCCCTTCATGTGAATTGATCGGCTCTAAAGGAAAATCTTCATTTGTAAAGGTTATCACCAAGCCCGGATACTGTCTTTCTCGCCTAACAGGTTGATCAGACACAGTGAGCAAGACATCGAAAAATCTTCACCTTTTCTTCCCCGTAACCTTTCCGACCGACCCACCCGTGGTCACATTCACCACCCCGCAGGTTGCCTAGGTCTGATCCTGTTGTTGGGACTTCATGTAATCAATTCTCATCTTTGGGGTAGTGTTTCGCATTGTCGTGTTCTCCGAAGTGTTTTGTCCTGCTACGTATCATACAAGTTCACCACTTTGGACATTTTTCTCAACCAAGTCGTTCAGACCCTAGCATGAATTAGTTAAATGTTCGGCCGACTGATAATAGTTACAATATCTATTCCGAATTCCCCTGTTTAACTTTGTATTATCCTTGGCCGGCTCGAAGTAGGGCTTGTTTTTTATTTGCTCCAAAATAGTACCCAAATCTGCGTTGAGTGGGGTATAAATTTTGTTGACCCTCTGATTCGAGAAAGGTGGGTGTCCTTCTCCTGAACCATTATTGTTGTTATTGTACTTTTTCTATTGCTCATCCGACTTATTATTGTTGTTGTCCCCTTTTGTATAGTTGTTCTTCTCCTTGTCTTTCGTCTTCTCTTACGAGCCCCGACTCAGACTACTCATTGCCTCCTTTACTACTATATAGCCTTCGACCCTATTGAATGCTTCAGCGAAATCCTTTGGATGGTTGAACATCAAATTTTTCACCTTCTTTGATTTTACAATATTTAAACCATTCTAAAACAGACCAAGTGAAAGTATGTTATGTTTATAAATATGGAGAGTGAGCATGTTATGTTTATGAAACTTAGTTGTTAGTTCACTTTTAAACTGCATATTGTTACTGGTAATTTTAAATAAATCAAAGGGAGTTATTTACAATTTACTCTATGTTAACGCCAAGATTCGTCAACGCGCCCAATCACCAAAGCGTGTTAAATTCTGCACAAAAACGAAGTCACACCAAAAGCTTGACGACTTGGGTCGTCGGAGGATAGCTCCGTTGTGAGAATGAGTATATGTTGAATAATGTTTAACCATGGAGACTTAATTCTCTAGTGCTGTAAAATAATATTGTGTGTACCTGATTAATTAGATTATAGCCATGTATTTATAGCGATCACACCTCATTCTCCATATAAAATTAGGATTCCTCATTAGATATAATTTTTTCATGGAATTGAATAGAATGTCCTTAAAAAACGAAGTCGAATTATATCTTGACATTTTGCTTAGAAGTTAGAAATTAAATGTAATTAGAAATATTGGATTCTTTAAAATACTCACTGTCAAAACAGGTTCCTATGCAAGTTTAAATAACTCCACGTGAATTTTGACCCACCATATAATTTAGACACAAATAATTACACCATAACCCTCTAATTTTAAATGAACTTTGAAACATAAATAGGTCAAAAAACGTCTAGCACCATTAGACCAATTAAATTAATATAATATTAAATAATTATGATACAAATAGAATGTGCGACTATAAGTTATCTTAAATAAACAAATTTAGATATCTAAATAATTTATTCGAGCATGTCATATTGTATTTGTTTATACATTTCGTTAATTATTAAATAAACATACTGTGAAATATCATATTATTTGTATGACATAATTTTTGTATTAACGGGTTAAATGGGCATTTAACACGACCAATGATGATCTTGGCACAATCAATTGAACGATGTAAATATTTAACTATTTAATATAGTATTTCTCTATTCATATACTAAAATTAGAGATACAATTTAACTTTAAGATCAAAAAACGATATATATTAAACTTCAAATTGATATGACTGTATTTAGTTTTAGTTGATTATACCAATTTTAAAGTTTAATATACTGTTATTTGATCTTAAAAGTCAAATTATATCTCTAATTTTAGAACGAAATAAAAATTTCGTCAAACTTGGGTTCAGCCCACACACGAACAGAACACAACACAACACCAATGTCCGAAATCCATTTTATTTTTCATATGAAGGTGGGACTGAGAATTCAAAATAATGAAAAGATATATTAAGGCACACCGAATCAGATATACAAGATTCAATGAATACCCCATATATTTTGAGGTATAATCCATTATTTAAAGTCTAACATTGTAATACTATCTACTCTAGATCAGCTCAATTCTTTTCTTCTTCTTCTTCTTCCCTTTTTTTTTTCTTCTCTTGGTACAAAAATATGGGTTTTCTTATGGAGCTAGTTTGGCATTTAGATATTACAACTCCCTCATTTTAAAACAATGCCATGGAAGTATAATTACAATAATTCCATAAGAACAACACATTGGTGAAATTAGTAGGGCCCAACTGTATGTGTTAGAGAATCTATTTTACTTATATCACAAAAGTTCCCCTCACTTAATGGGCTTGAGTTTATACTATTTTAGAACAAGAAGAATTCAGAAGGACTCACCTTCATCACTGCAGCCATGACAACCCAAGTGGGTGGGTGGGTGGGTGGGTGGGTATTTTCACATATACAATAGGCTCCTCCCATACAATATTACTGAATGAGCAGAGTTAGACATGAAACTTCCAGCTAATTTACCTTTATTACTTCAGATTAGCATCTCATTAAACATGCTTTAATAAAATTGTGGTGCATTAGGAATCATTATCTAAATATGTCTCAAGAGGGTTAATTGCCAACTTCTAAACCATACATAAAAGTTAAAACAATGATAAATTGATCCATTATCTCAAAAGCAGTATAGTAGCAAAACAATATCTGATCTAATTGAATGAACAATTCAAGATCCCTAGGAGCGTAAAGCACAGAAGATAAATGAATCTAAAAGAATGATATTAAAAAAGTTTGCATCCTGTACCCAAAGATTATTGAAGCTAAAACTGACAAACAGGCAGCAACATTTTTTTAGTGACGAAAAAACATCTTTAAAGAACGCACAGCTAAACAAATAAATAACCACCCCCAATTCGATCAGTGTGAAAATATACTAACATGGCAATGCCCAGAAACGAGCCAAATAGTCAGCTTGAGTTACTATCAGAATACGCCTTCAATTCGCTCCCTTTGCTAGCAACATCACCATTGATTCCGTCTAAATCCAGAGACTTGACACTAATCTTTTTTTGATCAATCTGAGTGGATGTCCTATCAGCCGCCAGCTGTGCATTGATGATAACATGTTGACTTGATTTTCCATTCGGCACACTTCCCATAATCCCATTGTAAACATTGGCAGTCACACCCGTTGCCCCAATACTACCATTCATGTAGGAAGAATAGAAATTTGCAGCTCCGATATACGGCGATGGACTTCCCCAGACACCGTTCATTGCAGGGCCAGTCCACGGGTTTCTAGGTGCAACTTGAGTCATCCCAAAACCAATCCCACCGTATCCTCCAGTAGGGAAACCACCACTAAATACGCCTGCTCCATACGGGTACCCACCAACAACACCATATCCTGAAAGAGGTCCATAACCTGAATGGTGTCCATAATCCTGAAACAAGTCATATCTAGGACTATAAGACTGAAAATTTCCGTCCTGATAACTATTAGAGTCAAAACCCCTCCCACTACCCATTCGCCCATTATAAGCAGTGTTACTTGCATCTTTTGGCACAGCCTTCTTGACCTCCACATGCTTACCACCCAATCCATGAAAGCTCTTCAGTAAAACATCCTCAACAGCATTCTCTGAATCAAAAGTTATAAACCCAAAACCCCTGGGTCGTCGAGTGACATTATCATGCATCACAACAACATCTGTGATCCTACCAAACTGCTCAAAGTAACTCTTGAACTCATCCTCCGTTATATCAGCTGATAAACCCCCTACAAAAATCTTCTTAGTCCTAAACTGTACATTGCTCCTACCATTACTTCTGCTGCTGTTAATACTCAAAGATCTACTCTGTTGTAGTTGAATTTCATTTTGTTCACCTCTAGGTATCGCTCTTTTCACATCTACCTAAAGAAACATTGCAGAATATATATAAAACTGAATCAACACAAATACTTAAAAGTGTGAGACACAACTTGTCATCTCTAGTTTAAAATTCCAAAAACGAAACTAAAACTAAAACAAAAAATCAAAAATTACTCCTCAAAATGGGTAAATAATGAGAAATAAATATTAACTTTCTCCCCAAAACTAAAAGTCAACACTCCGTCCTACAAAAACAAGGGATTCTTTCTCCCAAAATTGCAGAACATTGCAAACTACAGATTCAAATCACAAGCTTCTTTATTTTAAAAAAATACTTTAACCACAAATACACAAACCCACATACATGAGAACTTCAAATTACCAAGGAACAGAAACAAATACCTATACCTTATTGAAATCCAAACAACCAAGAACTATAACAATTAAATCTTTATTAACAATCCTCAAAAGAGTTTTAATGGGAAAATTTTTATTTAAAAAAAATGAAGAAAAAGGGTATTAAATGTGAACCCATACCGTTCTGCCAAGAATGTAATGGCTGTGTTCTTGAAGAGCTTTACCAACAGCAGAAGGGTCAATGAAGGAAACAAAACCAAAACCTCTTGGTGCCCCTGTATTTCGATCTTTAGCAATCATAGCACTCGCCACTGTTCCGTACTTGCTGAAGTGCTCCTTTAGAACGTCTTCGGTCGTTACCCATGACACTCCTCCCACAAAAAGCTTACGTTGCTCTTCTGATTCTTCCATTCAAAATCAATCAATTTCGCCAAAACCCTAAAACCCCAATTGGAAAAAAAATGACCGAAACCCGGCCAAATTATAAACCTAATTTTTAGGGTTTATCCCGCCCGCATACGATGAAAATAGTGGAAATGGGGTGTTAATTTTGTATTGTGAAACTAGGTAAATCAATCTGGGAGTGGTGTAGTGCTAAAAGGAACCTCTCTAGGATTTGTTTGGAAATTAAAAAAAATTAGTACATTAAAAAAATTACTAAACCTTTTAAACTATTTAGTTTATATTTATATTATTCCCCAAAAAATTAGATCCATATCATTTTTAATATTAGATTTATGTCTATTAAATTTATACTTATTAAGATAAATTTTTTTATATTTCTTACTTCCTCCGTCCTCATGACTAAAAGTTCACGTATTTTTGTTCTTAAGATAAAATAATACATAAAGTTAACCGTAAATATGTAATTTAGTGGGATTTATTAGTATAAAAAAAATAAAATATTCATCATTTAAGGATAAATTTGAAATTTTTTATATTTTAAAAAAAAAAAAATTTACTCTATTTCTTCTACTTTTATTTTTTTAATACATGCGTAGATTTTAATTTTCTCGTCTTTTAGGAGCGGAGGAGTATGATTTTAAATATTATTTTTTATGCTAGATTTATGTCTGTTAAAATTATAATTAGGATATATAAACTAGTTTGAATTGAATAAAATATTTCTATACTAAATTGAATTATTAGATGATTCATAAATAAATTTAAAATAGATATAAATTTGTTGCCAGTGAGGACTTAGGTGAGATTAAGATCATTGAGTTTCATATTGTATAAATTAATTTGTATTCTCTCTTATAGTGAACTTTATTTTCAGCAAGTCTTTATTTTCTTAATTCCTTCTATATCGTAAAGTTTACTAAAATTATAACCTTGCGACTCTTTCTATGAATTTGATATTCCACTTAAGTTGATATTTTTTAAAAATTATTAAATTCATAATAAAATATTATTTTTATAATAAAATTGTCGTTATAGATCTTATAAAAGCGGCGATTTTTACCGCCATTATACATCTATAAGCGACAATATTGTTGTGAAAATAACAAAAAATATTATAAATTTAATAATTTTCATTCCTTTAAAGTGGTGTTGTTAAAAAAAGTAAGGAAAGAAAATCCTCATCTAAAAGAATATACTAGTTTTTTAACTTGAAATTATTCAATGAATATGATTTTACGTATAAATTATTAATGTGACGTGTCCGATTATAAATGGTTATAGAGATTTATTTGTATTTTATGGTTTGCCTTATTTTCATTCTTATTTTATATTTTGATGGAGTATGCAATAATAAAATTTTATTTAAACTGGCATTATTACATTTATTTTAATGATAATAATAAATTAATATTAAGTAAAATAAATTTATTATTTTTTGTATATCATTAATAGACTCAGTGTTCGCAGTTTTGTTATGCGAACGGACCTATCAAAAATAATGTTGTCTTCAAGGGAGTCATATCTAGCGTCGCAGTATTAAATTACGGCTTGATAAGGGGTATTTTGGACATCAACCAATTCGTAATATTAAACTACGAATTAGAGATCGTTCTTAT
The DNA here is from genome assembly GCA_020205615.1 of Panax quinquefolius. Lineage (NCBI taxonomy): Eukaryota > Viridiplantae > Streptophyta > Magnoliopsida > Apiales > Araliaceae > Panax > Panax quinquefolius. The sequence goes on along the minus strand of CM035170.1, from coordinate 9,913,476 downwards.
AGTTCGATCCGTGGATATATATATATATATATATATTCAGATAACATCTTAAATTGATTGTTGTGGTAAACACATGTAAGTAATTGAAAATTACTGTTAAAGTTCATCTTCTTATAAAAAAATTGATTAATAACCAAAAAAAAAGGTAAAATTAATACTAATAGAAGAAAAACACAAACTCAGCTGGCAAGACCCTCTCGTCAACTATCAATCCAAATTAATGTAAAATGAGCCCATCTCTTTCGGAAATCTGGAGCTTCAGAGAAAATTAGCCAAAGATTTATGGAATGCAATTGTAATTGAAGAAAAACTTTTGTAGCAAAAGTTTAGAATTCAGTGGTTGGATCTTGGAGTTGGAGATAAAAACTATAGATTTTTTCATGCTAAAACAAAGAGCAGGTGGAACTCTTAACAAAATCCTTGCTATTGAGGATGACCAGGGAGTTATACCTCATGATGCTGATCAGATTAAGAATATTGTTGTTGGCTGTTATAGAGACCTCCTTGGTTCTAGAAACTCGACCCCTTGCAGATGTTATTTCTCATAGCATCAACCCTGATATTGCTGCTTCTTTGGAGGCTTATGTTTCACCAGAGCCGGAACCAGAGGGTCAGAGGGGGTCATATGCAGGAATCTCCGGAGATTATTTGCTTTTCTTTTTTTTCTTTTTTTTTTATGTAATTTCTTTTTTTTTTTGTTTTTTTCTTTCTTTTGCTTTATCACCAAAATGAGACAAAAAAAGTGGTAGCAATTCTCTATGTAAATTAATTAAAAATAAAAAGCTAAAGAAATTAAATATATTTTTTTTATCCCACTATAGTGACCGTTTACCATAGTTCTATCCTATTAAGATTATTAAATCTCTCTTCTTCTATTTTTTTTTGTTGCTGGAATTCCTTCTTTCAAGCTAATTAATCTCATGGACCACAATAAGGTTTTGAATATATAATATTATAATTTGGAATTTATCTATAAAAGTAGCTAATCAGTTGACTAAAAACTTCAAAATCTGATTAATAGACTCATAGTTCGGAAAAAATTAATATATATATGTAAAGGAATAGGATGATGTGAAATAATAAAATTTTATTTTTACTGTTGTATTTTGACCCCCTCTAAAAATGTCCTTGTTCCAGTACTGTGTTTCACATGAGGACATTTTTAATACGCTTAAAGGTATGAAAAATAACAAAAGCTCGGGTCTTTGTGGGTTTAATGTAAATTTCTTTCTTCATTCTTGGCAAACATTTGGAGATGATTTTGTTAGAGCTGTCTAGTCCTTTTTTGCTTCGGGTAGTAAACTTAAAGAATCAAATGACACAGCTATTATCCTCATTCTGAAGGTTCCAAACCCTTCAAATATGACTGACTTTCATCCTATATCATGCTATAACACAGTTTATAAATGTATTTCAAAAATTCTTATTGATAACTCTTTCTGACCTTATTTCCAAATGTCAAGTTGCTTTTGTTCCTGGTGGTGACAACATTCTGCTAGCCTTAGAACTTCTGAGAAATTATCACAGGCCAAAGTGTCAATCTAGATTTGCAGTCAAGATTGACTTGAAAAAGGCTTTTAATTCGGTTTGTTCACTGGGTTAAAAGTTGTGTTTCTTCAGCTATGTTTTCCGTAAAATTGAATGGAACTCTATGTGGATATTTCAAAGGTCAAAAAGGTTTTCGTCAAGGAGACCCCTCCTTATCTCCATATCTTTTAGCTCTGCTGTTGGTTAAAGAAACTGCCTCTTCAGATTTCAAATATCATTGGAGAAACATGTAAGTTAACTCATGACTTATGCTTTGCGGATGACTTGTTGTTGTTCTGTCACGCAGACTTGGGATCAGTTTGTGTTCTAAACAAATGTTTATCAGCTTTCTCAAACCTATCAGGTATATCAATTAACCATGCAAAAAGTCAATGCTTCTTAGCAAATGTTCCACCTATGTTGTCTGAACGTATTCTTGCTGAACAACATTTCTCAAGAAGATTTGCATGTCAAATTTTTGGGTGTGCCTCTCGTTACCACCAAGCTATCGGCTAATGATTGTGTGCCTCTCATTCGTTTCTTATTGAAGGGTGCCTCACTTGAAAAGTATGGCTCCAAAATAGCTTGGAAAAGAGTCACTCTTCCCCTTGTTGAGGGAGGTTTGGGTCTGAAAAGTGTTGAAGAATGGAACAAGGCATAAATTTTAATTCTACCTCTTTTTGAACTGAATGGGTTCGAAAAACTATACTTTTAAAGCACAATTTCTGGATTCCCCCCGTCCCCGTCCTCGTCCCCTATGATGCTTCTTGGATTTAGAGAAAGGTATTGAACCTTAGGCAGTTAGCTGCTCGTTTTATTGAATACAAAGTTGGAAATGGTCTGAGTATTAGATTGTGGCAGGATATTTGGCTGAAAAATCAACCTCTTGCTCGGCACCCCCTTGATCCCATCGTCTCTATTTCTGGGATCTCGTTTAATGCCATTATTAGTGAGATTATAAGCAAATGCACTTGGTGTCCTCCTCCCTCGAACTATGCTAGCATTCTTCTCATGAAGCAGAAATTCCTTTTAATCCCCCCTCCCTCAAACATACCTGATCAAGTGCTATGGGTAGGAGATTCTCAAGACAAAGCTTCCACTATTTGGGCTGCCATACGCAGTACTGGCTCAACTGTAAATTGGTATGGCACAACCTGCAGATACCTTGCTTCTCCTTCTTCCTTTGGTTGACTTTCCATAACAAACTTGTCATATGGCCTCTTGATATATGCTGCCTATGCAACTAAGCCAATTAATCATTTGATCACATCTTTTTTTAATACGAGTTTTCTAAGCATATTTTGAGAGTTGTTTTTGCTCACCATGGTTGGTTTGGGATACCTTTTAGCTAGGATCAACTTATACATCATGTTCAGTTCACTCGTATGGATTACATGACTTCGCGCATCATAAAAATTTGCTTGACTACTATGCTCTACAAGATATGGAACGAGCGAAATCGCAGATCCCATGGAGGTAAACCCTCTGCTGCCAAAACTCCCGCTCAAGATTGTATTAACATTATCAAATGTAAATTGTTCCTTGTTAAGAAATTGAGTAAATTTGTAAAAAAGCTTTCTTTTCTTAGGGTTTGACAATTATAGTCTTTTCACTATAGAAACTGCATCATTGTTATGCCCTCAGATCTTGTACCTTTAATTTCTTTCAATATACTCTCAATTTAGCACACACAAAAAAAGTCACTTGCAAGTCTCTGAAGCTAACATTATCTTTAACATAAAAATAATGGCTTAAATATAAATTTTTATCCTGAATTTTTTATCTTTTTTTATTTCAATAATTGTTCTTTTAATTTTTTTAATTAGATGATCAAATTTTTAATTTTTTTTTAACTATGTACGATTGATCATGCCACGTCGTAAATTGGTGACATTGCACACTGACATGGCCAATGAATGATTATGTGTAAAAAACACATTAATTAAAAATAATTACACAATTAATTTAACAAACGAGTGAAACAATTAACTTAGACAAACCAAATGACACCAATAACAAATTATGCAATAATTCAATTAAGAAAAAATAAAACCAATCAACATCCCACTACTTTGTGAATATCAACAAACCAAGCACGTCGGCTGCATTATCCGTTCAATCATCATCCGACGCCACCTCCACATGCAGCAACTGCACCAAGCCCGCCCAATCCGACCAAATCAAGTCATGTAAACATGTAAATTCGCTCTGTTGAAGATTGGTTTTTTTTTTTCCTTTTACTGGTGGGAGTTGTGTGGACTGTGTGGGTGTGGGCTTGGATCGTGGTTTTGGTTTAGTTCGTGGTGGTGGTGGTTCTTTGTTTCAATCATACCTGATGACAATGTTATTTGTTTTGATCCACCCCACCCCACCCCACCCCACCTACCTTAAATTTGTTTTGTGCTTAATGATTTACTCTTTTGCATTTTAATCTAATATTCAAAGTTAAAATCTCTTTTAATTATCATATTTTTTATTACATAATGTCATTAACATGTTAATGTGTTATATCATCAATTTATGATGGCCAATTGAACATAATTAAAAGGGTCCTTTACACTAATATACAACAATTAGAAAGTAATTATAAAAATAAAATATACACAACATAATTACAAAAATAAAACTTACACAATAATACGTGCTAAAATCACGTGTCATTAACTCCTACACGTCAGTTACCGACTTTCATATTTGCAATTAACCGCACCTAAAATCATGCAACTTTGAATTCGGAACAACAGATCAACGACAAATCTATCGGAGAAGACAAAAACTTCTGTCGCGACTCTGAGATCGGAGAAGACGAAGCATCCTGTCGCGACGCAACTCGTAATCGGAGAAGAAGAAACTCGTTGTCGCCATTTAATCAGTAAGATCGAAAATAGCATACAAAATCAACAACGCCTTCAAGTTCAAGTAACAAAAACATTACTGCAGGTGATTGTTGAATACAAAATCAACATCGACCCGATACAAATCTTTGTGGTATGTGAGTTTAAAATTTATAAGCATATAGATACCTATGGTTACTACGAATTACTATATTAATTACCTTTCTTAAGTTTTTCGAACTTAAAATTGTCATAAAGTTTGAATACTGAATGTTGTGCTTGCAAAATGTATTTGAAAACATGTTTAATATTATGGTTACTAAAGTTATATAAATTGGTTACTGTCTACTGTTGGCTTGGTTACTGATTATTTTGTATTGGTTACTGTGTAACATTATACTATCTAATGTTGTCTTAGTTACTGACTAATGTTGTCTTGGTTACTGCATAATATTACTAATTAATGCTGACTTGGTTACTGACTAATGCTGACTTGGTTACTATGTAATATTATATTGGTTACTGACTAATGCTGAATTGCTTACTGTGTAACACTATAATGGTAATTGACTAATTCTGAATTGGTTACTGTATAAAATTATAATGCTGACTTGGTTACTTTGTAAAAATATTATTTAGTGAGTCATGCTGACTTTGTTACTGACTAATGCAAACTTAATTACTGCAGTGATTAATTGGTTACTGTATTATTTGTTGCTGAAGCATATTAATGTACACTTCTACTTATGTTTTTTATATTAATGGTTACTTGTTAGCCAAATTGGATACATTCTTACAAAAGTCTGCCTTTAGTTGGTAACAAACAAATTATACTGGTTGTTTTTTACTATAAAAATGCAATGGAAAATGTGGTTATCTTGTGGTTACTAAATAAATATGTGTTGGTTACAGTCTAAAATATATTTGGTTACTGTATAAAGTTGTTATGATTACTGAATAATGTTACGGTGTTTTATATTTGGTTTGTTTTAATATGGTGGTTACTTATTGGCTATATTGGTTACCTACATACAACTGTTATAATTTAATTGGTAATAAATATCAATATACTGATTATTTATATTGTTAGATGAATGTGCAAATGTGTTTTATGTTCTGGTTATTAACATCATGTAGTTTAGTTACTAGCTAACATTGATTTGGTTACTAAATAGATATATGTTGGTTACTGTCTAATCTAAATTTGGTTACTGTATAATGTTGTTATGATTATTGTATAATATTAGTGTGTTTTATACTTGTTTGTTTTATATTGATGATTACTTATTGACTACATTGCTTAACTTCATACAACTGTTAATCTTTAGGTGGTAACAAACTGATGCGGTTGAAGAGCAAACATGTCAATTTATGTAAAGATTTGATCCAATGAGAATTTGGTAATTTTTGTCAAGTTTGGAGTGTCGGATTTTGGCGTTTTCGGAGCCTAATTTCATTGAAAATGGGTCAACGAACAAAAGTCACCAGCTTAGCTGGTGAACTGCAGGGTTTTTTGATCAAATTCCATCATTTAGGCCTTCAAAATCGCATGTAAAAACGTGGTTTATGTTCTGGTTACTAAGATTATGTAATTTGGTTACTGTCTAATATTGATTTGGTTATTTTACAATGTTTATTCAGTTGTTAGACAATGGAGACTCACAGTAACCAATACAACAAATTTAATTGTTTACAGGAATATATAATTGTTTACTATTAGTAACCATTAACCACATGGTTGGTAACATTTTTGATGGTGTACAGTAACCAAAATTGATGTTGATTAATATTTTAATTTTTGATTCCATCACGAGTTATCAATATAAAGTAAACATATACATTGAATAATTAGTAACTATTCTGAAACATTTTTATGTAAATTTGGTTACCCATCTAAAATAAAATGGTTACCTCCATATTCATATTTAGTTACCAATTGGCATGGACCATTTCCAAATAACTTTTATAACTACGTAATTTAAAAGTATCCATCAGCTAGATAATTAAATGGAAACCCTCACATGTACATTAAGCACTTGATAATTGTTCTGATATAAGTTTTTAATTATTTGGTTACTGTGACGCCCCCAAAATTAGGTATACGTCACCCATCTTGGGTCGCCACTTACACGGTACATAAATTCAAATACAACTTACTAATATAAGCGTCGTGTACAATACGACATAAAGCGTGAGTTTGAATACAAATATTGTCTACTAGATATTATACAAACTCAAAAGGAGTCCTCATTATAACTATTATCACACTATTTCACGAATAGTGAGGACTACTAATGCTATCCTCTCGGACCATTACTCCGTTCCCAGGACTCGTCCAAATATGTTCTCATTTCACGAAGAGAACGGTGAAAGAAAGGGTGAGCTCAACTAGCCCAAGAAGAAATATTATGACTAAGATAATGCAGAATAAATTATCATTAGCCTTCAAAACGATGTTAAACCGATAAAATACAATAAATAAACGGGTTTAATCTGCAGTTGAATAAGCAATCCATTAAAAAAGTCAAGTAGAGAATAAAGTCTACTATCTTTTAGGTTTTAAAAGGTTTTCATCAATTTTTATCACGAGACTCGATTTTAATAATAAACCACCACATCTAATCATCCTCGTACCACGGTCAAGGATTTTCATCAAATTATCAATGGTCATGACTATACCGAATCACCCCGGTCATAATCATACCAAAAACTATCCATCATCGCATTTAAAAGCCATCGAGGACTTTTGTCACATCATTTATATCAAGTCATGATTATACCGAATGATCCTGGTCATAATCATACTAAGTTCATCTATGCACGTAAGCCAAAGATAACATAATATAACATGAGGATGATGACAATGACATAGTAATTCAATAAAACAAGTTCAAGAATTATTTAATCCATGAATTATTAACGTCCAAATTGTCAACATGATCTTTATTTTCGTAGAGTAAAATTCAATAATGATCGGAAGAATATTTCCATGAAAAGATATCTTTGGATGAAACGCAAATATCAAGGATATTCTACTAATTTCATGGAGTATAGAAGTCAAAGTTTTAACCAATTTGGGTATAATAAAGAATGAAATAACAAAAGAAATCACCATGCATGCGATTACTTCACATGACGAGTTATTCCAACGAGAATAATAATAACGGAACACGGTCGGTGAAATTCACACCACAGGATGTTCCAATGAGAATAATAAAGATGGAACCGCATCCGGCAAAAAACACATGATAGGATATTCCAACAGAATGATAAAGACGGAACCCGGTCAGGTGTGTAAACACATGATGTGATGTTCCAATGAGAATAATAAAAAGCGGAACCAGGTCGGTGTAAAACACATGCATGGGATGTTCCAGCAGAATAATAGAAGAATGTCACCAAGTATAGGGTAAAATGGCATGATATAAAAGTTATTCCAATGTAATAATAAGCAATGGAATAACATAAGGATTTCACCAAGTATAGGGTATCTGGCATGATACACGAGTTATGTATAGGGTATGCCACTTTTACAAAAGTTATTCCAACAGAATAATAATGAATGGAATAATGAAGTTCTCTTCAAGAAGAAAGAATAACACCCCTCACTAGTAAAAGAAGCTGAATATAGAAGTAGTGAAGTAGCGAGAATACTCTTCTTCTTTTCTATTTTTTTCTCTATAGCTTCTCTCTATAATTTCTCTCTACAGAGTTTCAATGAATTCGTAAGAAAATAATGAAGGAATGAGCTTATTTATAGGAAAATGGAATGCATAGTAACTAATCCATGAACGGTCAGATTGATTTACTTTAATCGACGGTCCATATTTAAAGAAAAATATTTTAAATAAAATATAATATATTCTATTTATATAAAAACATTTTACTATGCAAACACTATGCAATACTATGCAAAATACTATGTAAAACACTATGCAACACTATGCATAATAAAATATAATATATTCTATTTATAGAATAACTTTAATAAAGTATTCTATTTTATATAAAAGATGTTTCATTTTTATTACGTTAATAATACTGAATAAAAAAAACGTCATTATCGCTATATAATAATTCATATTATTAATCGACAATAATGGAATCAAACCGAGTGACTTCTCACATAAGCATCAATAATCAATACAGGTAATGCTACTATATGCAACCACACTTATTCTTTATCGTATTTTTACTACCGAAAGTAGTTCAACAAGTAACTACCAGAAACTTCCGCCGTTATTTCAATAAAATATTTTTGTCGTTTTCTCAATCCAAACAATAATTACATTGTGGGGTCCACCAATGATTGAGTAGTTATACGAATATTCCCTCGCTAAACCGAATATTCCCGACCAATCGAATATAATATAACCACTTGCATACTTTGCAAAATTTATAAATACTACCCACAACTATAATATTATCTCAAATTCACACCATAATATTAAAAAATTATTTTGACAAAATTTAAATCTTTATTGATAAAATCTGGGTCTCACAATCTCCCTCCTTATGGAATTTTGCCCTCGAAATTAGAATGCGTACACTGATATGATAAAGAGGTGAGGATACCTTGAATACCTTTATCGTTGAAAACATTAAATTCATTTTGCAATCCTACCAAAGATATTCATTAACAATTCATCTTTTGCACTACGTGCCAAAGATATACAATCAGTAAAACCAATAATCATGAGACTCAAACTTAATAGTATCACAACCATGAATTATCCATGCACCTTCTTGGCTAAGGATATTCGTGTTTTCAATTACTACCATGATTATACCCGAATAATCTGTGGTCATAATCATACCAAGTCTATCAATGCACTACTACCAAAGATGACTTTTACCACATCCATGGATTAATATTTCATTCTTTGAGACTCATTCAATAATTAATCCATATCATCGAATCATCCCCGCACTACGTGCCGAGGATATTCATTAGTATCACGACCATGAATTATCCATGCACTACTGACCAAAGATAATCGTGTATTCATTAGTATCACGACCACAAATTATCCATGCACTACTGCCAAAGATAATTGTGTATTCATTAGTATCACGACCACAAATTATCCATGCACTACTACCAAAGATAATTGTGTATTCATTAAGTATCACGACCACAAATTATCCATGCACTACTAACCAAAGATAATTGTGTATTCATTAGTATCACGACCACGAATTATCCATGCACTACGACCAAAGATAATTGTGTATTCATTAGTATCACGACCACAAATTATCCATGCACTACTACCAAAGATAATTGTGTATTCATTAGTATCACGACCACGAATTATCCATGCACTACTACCAAAGATAATTGTGTATTCATTAGTATCACGACCACAAATTATCCATGCACTACTACCAAAGATAATTGTGTATTTATTAGTATCACGACCACAAATTATCCATGCACTACTACCAAAGATAATTGTGTATTCATTAATATCACGACCACAAATTATCCATGCACTACTACCGAAAGATAATTGTGTATTCATTAGTATCACGACCACAAATTATCCATGCACTACTACCAAAGATAATTGTGTATTCATTAGTATCACGACCACAAATTATCCATGCACTACTACGGTTACGAGATGACTTTCAACATAATATAAGCATGAGGATAATGATATAAAGAATCAATCAAATGAGATAAAGGATAAATATTAAACATTTATAATATAATTTATCCGAGATTCAAGAATATCCCCATGTTATCAATCACTTAATAATCTCATAATCTAATAACATTAATATTATAATAATATTTTAATCACTTCTTAAATTTATAAACAATTTATCTCAATTGTTTACGCTTTTACCATATAATGCATTTAATCATTCAAAAATGCCATACTCATAAAATATCATCACCAATTATCAAATCCCTCATCAAAAATATGCATATATTCTATATAGGATTCTCTAGCCATAAAATCCTATTTTCAACTTTGTTACTTCACATAACATATTTAACTCATATGTTCAGTAATTAAACTATTTTCATGAAAAATACCAAATTAGTCCCAAAAATATTTCTTTTCTGGGATTTAGCATAATATAGTCCCATAATGAAAATATATTTTTCTCGGAATTTTTAAAATTCATTTACTATTTTTCAAAAATCAATTTCTAATTAATTCCTTAAGAAATTAGCTACCTCAAGTTTAACTTCAAAAATTCCCAAATCTTGGCAGGACCTTACACATGTTAACATGAGCTTCTAGTTTAAATTTCATGGTCATCGGAGTTATAGAACTCTGGTTATAGCGTTTTTCGTCGGAAAAACCTAAATATTGAAATAGTCATAACTTGCTCATTTTAAGTCAGAATGAGCTCATTTTTGGACAGGAGGTACTTTATACCATATACCTTCATGTCCCAAAAGGCCAGAATTTTTCTCATAATTTAAGTGGCCGAAACAGTCCCTTAAAGTTTCTGGGCAGTAGCATTTTCGAAATTTACAGCTTTGACCTCCTTTGCTAAAATCAGTCCACACAAAAATCTACAACACCTTTTCCAGTAATTCCACTTGGATTAGTTAGGTAACTCATAGATCTAACTCTAGGACTTGACCACATTCAAAAATTCAAAATATAATAGGAGATATGGTCAATTGAATTTCATGTTACGTTTTTCACCAAAATCTGATTTTCAACTCTTTGTGATTTCTAAGAAACTTTCATGTTTTCACATACTAACCAACATAACTCATCATAAAACTTAATAATACTTCATATACCCATGATTTTCATTAGTCCAATGCTTTTATTATGACTTTCATCATAAACCACGTAAACTGTTCATTTTAGTTGAAGAAATATTTGAGGGTTTAAGAAATAGGTTTTGTACTGGGGTCAATACAAAATTCGATTTCACGCTCTAGGGTAGGCTAGGAAGTCTTCAAGAATACGCCAAGAAATTTATTAATGATATCATTCAAAACTGTTACTCTCATCCAAAACTTGGATAGTACATCACATTGATACCAACTGTGACTTCTATCCCTTAACCTAGATAGCACCTCACAATGATACCTATAAACTTGCCATCTTCATTCACGATGTCGCCTAGAAGTAAAGTCCGCTTCGATGCATTCCACACAAGGAAGTCAACAACGAAAGGTTGGGGCTCTTTACTTATGGCTTGATATGACAATAATTGACTTTAGTAGTTTGGTTATGAATATAAAAGCTAACAACCTTACGAAAAATAATGATGAGTAGTTAACCAATTGATTCCTAAAATACCATCAAAGGCAAATATTTTCAAAGAGATAATATCGACGAATGTAACGTGAAAGTGTTTATTTGAAACAACAAGATTAATAAGCGTGGAGGTAACGAAGGTTTCTCCCAACGAAGTTTCAACCAATAAGTTAAAGTCTAACTTCTCCGAGTCAAATTTAAATGTTGAACGCAAGCAAAGCGAGATAAAATAATGGGTAGAACCCGGTATCTTATAAGGTATAGACTTCGCAAGAATTTATAATTAACTAACCCGTGCTAACTTCGTTCGAGTCACTTGCTTTTAAGAAGTCATGAAAACGCTCTTCATGAAAACCACCGACTTTGTTTTATCCAGATCCGCCTTTGGTGCCACCGTCCCAATTTGGACTTGACTTTGGTGCACGACAAAATCGAGCTAAATCACCTTCTCTTCTTGAAATTTCCACTTCTATTATCTTGGCCATGATTACAACCGAAGTGGATACCATTCTTGGCATGATAATTTCTCCCACGATGGTCATCATTGTTCCGATGGTCGTTACCGTCGGTATGATTATTATCGTGTTGTTGGTCGTTACATTTTGGTTGAGCTGACTCATTATCGCGCTCCAATAACCGAGCCCTATAAACAACATCTAAATACAAACACTGTCACAAAACAAGGGTTAATTAACATGCAACATATTATCACTATACTCTGACCGACCAATCAAATACCAAATAAACTTAGGTAGGTCATACTAGCGAAGGAATTCCCGCTCTCTCCCCTCCTAGTACTATTCTCACATCTTAGCTGGGATTATATCCCTAAGCTCGATACCAACTGTGACGCCCCAAAATTAGGTATACGCCACCCATCTTGGGTCGCCACTTACACGGTACATAAATTCAAATACAACTTACTAATATAATCGTAGGTATAATAATACGACATAAAGCGTGAGTTTGAATACAAATATTGTCTACTAGATATTATACAAACTCAAAAGGAGTCCTCATTACAACTATTATCACACTATTTCACGAATAGTGAGGACTACTAATGCTATCCTCCGGACCATTACTCCGTTCCCGACTCGTCCTACTATGTTCTCATTTCAAGAGAACGGTGAAAGAAAGGGTGAGCTCAACTAGCCCAAAGAAGAAATATTATGACTAAGATAATGCGTAGAATAAATTATCATTAGCCTTCAAATGATGTTAAAGCGATAAAATACAATAGACAACCGGTTTAAGCTGCAGTTGGAATAAGCAATCCATTAAAAAAGTCAAGTAGAGAATAAAGTCTACTATCTTTTAGGTTTTAAAAGTTTTCATCAATTTTTATCATTGAGACTCAAAACTTAATAATAAACCACCACATCTAATCATCCACGTACTACGGTCAAGGATTTTCATCAAATTATCAATGGTCATGACTATACCGAATCACCCCTGGTCATAATCATACCAAAAACTATCCATCACTGCATTACAGGCCACTGAGGACTTTTGTCACATCATTTATATCAAGTCATGATTATACCGAATGATCCCTGGTCATAATCATACTAAGTTCATCTATGCACGTAAGCCAAAGATAACATTATATAACATGAGGATGATGACAATGACATAGTAATTCAATAAAACAAGTTCAAGAATTATTTAATCCATGAATTATTAACGTCCAAATTGTCAACATGATACTGTTTCGTAGAGTAAAATTCAATAATGATCAGAAGAATATTTCCATGAAAATATACTGGATGAAACGCAAATATCAAGGATATTCTACTAATTTCATGGAGTATAGAAGTCAAAGTTTTAACCAACTGGGTATAATAAAGAATAAAATAACAAAAGAAATCACCATGCATGCGGTATGCAGCATAGACAAAGTTATTCCAACAGAATAATAATAACGGAACCAAAGTCGGTGAAATTCACACCGACATGGATGTTCCAACAGAATAATAAAGATGGAACCGGATCCGGTGTAAAACACACGATAGGATATTCCAGCAGAATGATAAAGGCGGAACCAGTCGGTGTAAAACACATGACGTGGATGTTCCAATGAATAATAAAAAGCGGAACTGTGTAAGGTGTAAAACACATGCACAGGATGTTCCAAATGAATAATAGAAGAATGTCACCAAGTATAGGTAAATGGCGTATCTGAGTTATTCCAACAGTAATAATAAGCAATGAAATAACATAAGGATTTCACCAAGTATAGGGTATATCAGCGTACACAAGTTATGTATAGGGTATGCCACTTTTACGGAGTTATTCCAGCGAATAATAATGAATGGAATAATGAAGTTCTCTTCAAGAAGAAAGAATAACACCCCTCACCGTAAAAAAGAGCTGAATATAGAAGTAGTGAAATAGCAGAATACTCTTCTTCTTTCTATTTTTTTCTCTATAGCTTCTCTCTATAATTTTCTCTCTAGAGTTTCAATGAATTAAGTAAGAAAATAATGAAGGAATGAGCTTTATTTATAGGAAAATGGAATGCATAGTAACTAATCCATGAACGGTCAGATTGATTTACTTTAATCGACGGTCCATATTTAAAGAAAAATATTTTAAATAAAATATAATATATTCTATTTATATAAAAACATTTTACTATGCAAACACTATGCAATACTATGCAAAACACTATGCAAAAAAACACTATGCAACACTATGCATAATAAAATATAATATATTCTATTTATAGAATAACTTTAATAAAGTATTCTATTTTATATAAAAGATGTTTCGCTTTTATTACGTTAATAATACGAATAAAACAAAACGTCATTATCATTATAATAATTCATATTATTAATAAAACGATAATGGAATCAAACCGAGTGACTTCTCACATAAGTATCAATAATCAATACAGGTGTACTACTATGCAACCACACACTTATTCTTATCGTACTTTTACTACCGAGTAGTTCAACGGTAACCACCAGTAAAACTTCCACCGTTATTTCAATAAAATATTTTTGTCGTTTTTCAATCCGAAAATAATTACATTATGAGGTCCACCAATGATTGAGTAGTTATCACGAATATTCCCGCTAAACCGAATATTCCCCACCAATCGAATATAATATAACCACTTGCATACTTTGCAAAATTTATAAATACTACCCACAACTATAATATTATCTCAAATTCACACCATAATATTAAAAAATTATTTTGACAAAATTTAAATCTTTATTGATAAAATCTGGGGTCTCACAGTTACTAACAAAAACAAAAATGGTTAACCTTATATGCAGGTTTGGTTACCAACTGCACCTCTTAAGCTATTTTTATTTTAATATGAGATCGATAAGTGACCATCATATATATAAATGAAAACTCTTAATTGGAGTTTCTTATTCTATCATGATGACATGGTATAAATAAAATATATACATTTAACACTTTATAACAGTCTTGATACAAGTTTATAATTATCTAGTTATTAATAAGTTTGTAACTATCTATGATAATTATCTGGTTACTAACAAGCTTGTAGATAAATAGGACACTCACACATGTATATTTAACAATTGATGTTTGTCCTGATTTAAGCTTGTAACTATTTGGTTACCAATAACAGTAACCATAATGTAACATAATAAAACATTAACCACATAATTATATGATAGTAACCAGAACAGGTTTTAATGGTAACCAAAATAGAAACATCATGTAATGAAATTCAGTTTAGACAATCCATGTATACTAAACAATTATATATTAACCAGAATAAAAAATAAAATTATCTGAAATTCCACATTGAGGACACAATAATAGTAGCCAAACCATAAGGTAACAGTAACCAAAACATAATAAAGAAGTAACCAGATAATTATATGAAAGTAACCAGAACATGTTTTAATGGTAACCAAAACAGAAACAACCTGTATATCCAACCAAGTTTAGGCAACCCATGTATACTCTCACATGTAAATTTTGAAAGTAGTATGCACACAAGCCAATCATGTTTGATGATAAAGCATATACTTTGTAACAATCTTATTCATTTATTAATAAAAAGTATTAATTTATTAAAGGCTTTTAATTATCTACATGATGCTGTTTTATAATATGTGATAAACCCATAGTTTTAAGCAATGCTTTTAGAATAATGATGATGATCATTCTAATGAGATCTAAATTCTTAGAAAGCTTAAAACTAAAATAGTTCCCAATCATTGGATTACTAAATTGGGGATTAGTGAATCCGGATAGATTGGTACATACGTTCTTGCTTTCGTTGGATGAGGATGATTGATCTCATGATCATTTGTGTGGAGACACTAAAGCAAGTATGTAGGTGCTTATTAGAGAATAAGTTCATGAACGTGGCTCCTAAAGGAATACCTAATGGAGTTTTATTTGCTGTCAATAGGAATTCTGTAGTGATAGTAATCAAGTAATCCTTGGACTTGAGATCATCATAGTATCTTGTGTATGATGAGTTATACTTTGACTTATTCCTTAAGACCCTTAGGGTATATCAAAGGGTATGCTTGGGTATAATAAGTTGTACATGGAGATAATGTATGATCAATAAAGAATCTACCACTTCTAATAAAAGAAGAGAAATGTCTATGTGATTCGATAAATGACAACCCAAAGTAGTCCTTGGGTTGCGCGAGAATGAAATTAGAAAGGAGTTTCTAATTTGCATTATTTGGAGTTGCATTTAAGGATCGAAATACATATAATTAAATAAAATAAGACTTGTGAAGTAATTCCATGTCTTATATTTAATTGGGACATTGTATGGTGGAAGGATTGAATGTATGCGGTAACTATTTACTCAAAGGTTCTTTAATGATTAATGTTGAAATCTATATTATCCGGAAAGTCGTTGATCGCTAGGAGACTTATCCTATTGTAGAATAAATATTATTTATTTAAATAAATTAATTGATTAATTTATTTATTTAAATATGATTAGAATTGTTCTAATTGATTTATTCACAAATAGGTTTAATATGGAGAACCTAAAGGGTCACGCCATAAAAGGAAGAATAATTATTTAAGAAGTAAATGGCATAATCGTAATAATATGTTATGTATATTTAATTTAATCTATGGTGATAGAATAAATTAAATAGCTTAATATTTATTATTTAATATTTTAGAAATATTAAATATAAATTAATTAGAGGAGTCTTATTAATATTATTACAATTATTATTATTTTAATTTCTAAAAGAGTTTAGGAATTAATTTAATATAAGTACTCTCATTTATTCCTAATTGGATTAGGAAGGAAAATTAGTTAAAGGAGTTTAATTAATTATCTCTAATAAGATTAGGGAGCTTAATTAATTAAAAGAATTAATTAATTAAAATCCAATTCCTTAATTGTTAAGGTGGGTTGCCCACATCTATAAATAAGAGGAGTCTTATTATGGGTGATATGGGTTGTTGATTTTTCAACATACGTAATAATTCCAATTTGTTGGGAGAGTACCATTTTTCTATAGAGATAGGAAAAACTAGGGTTTGAGCCAATACCCCTTCTTCTTGAATTTTCTTCTTCCTTGGTGGATCACCTCTAGAGGCCAAACACATGGATGGCTAACGTTGATCAAAGGAAGGAACCAAACCCGGTGGATTCAAGATTGAACGCGAAAGGATTTGGAGGTGAACTTGTACCTGAGGAAGCTCGATCTTCAAGGGTATGATTTATTCTTTATCTTTTCGTTTAATTAATAATTGTGCATAAAGGGTGATCCGGGTATATGGTTTGTAAAAAAATTTAAACTCTGATTTTACACGCTTCCGCACTTTTTATGCAATTTGATTGCGTTATGAATATTACAAACCTAATGATTGGCATCGAGCCCAAACCTTTATGCGTAATTATTAATTGTTTTAATTTGATATATAAATTGATATGTGTTTAGAACAATTTAATTGGGCATAATTTTATTGTATAAAATTTAATTAAAAAAAAAAAAAAAAAGAGGTCATTTAAATCGCTTGCGGAATAATAAAAAAAAAAAAAAAAGAAAAGAAATGGCATTTATTTAAAACCAACAGGTGAGAAGCAACACGAGGAGCATGCAAATGTTGTATATATATATAATTAATTGGAGCTAAGCACGTGAATAAGGCTTACAGGAGCATGCAATTTTTTTTTTTTTTATCACATTTTTTTTTTATTTTAGCGTATTGTGTTTACACGGTTATTATATTATATATATATATAATAGTTATATATATATATATATATATATATACTATATATATATATTATTATTTAATTATTTTATAATTAAAATAAAATGTTTATTTTAATTTTAAAATAAAAAGTTTATTTTAATATTAAAATAAAAAAAAGAGTTTATTTTAATTTTAAAATTGAATATATATATATATATATATATATAATTATTTTAATCTTAAAATAAAAGTTTATTTTAATTTTAAAATAAAAGGTTTATTTTAATCTTAAAATAAAAGGGTTTATTTTAATTTCAAATTAGAATTTCATGCTAACTAATTAGAGTTGGAATTGGAATCCATGATAACTAATTGGAGTTGAAATTGGATTATATTTTTCCTTAAATAAAGGAGTTTATTTAGATATGAAATAGATTTCATATTATTCAAAAATAAAAGAGTTTATTTGTGAATAGGAAAGAGAATCCATGTTTCCTTAAATAAAGGAGTTTATTTAATTATGAAATAAGATTTCATATTATTCAAAATAAAAGAGTTTATTTGTGAATAGGAAAGAATATCCGTGTTTCCTTTAATAAAAGATTTTTTTTTTTACATGGAATTGATTCCATAATTAATTAAAATAAAAGAGTTTATTTTAATTAAAGATTTTTTATATATATATATATATATGGAATTGGATTCCATAATTAATTAAAATAAAGGAGTTTATTTTGATTAAAGATTTTGATTAAAATAAAATAGTTTATTTTATTCAAAATAGGATAAATTAAAATAAAATAGTTTTATTTTGATTTAAATTTGGATTAAAATAAAGGAGTTTATTTTGATTCAAAATTAGATTTTATACTAACTAAATTTGCCCATTAAATGATATCAATATATATATTAAATATTTTTATTTATTTATGAGATGAATGTTATTTATTGATGCATATGGTGATGTGTATGATAATAAATGGGATTGATTATGGACTATTGATTAAATGTGATTGGATTTTATTTTAGTTGGATGCATGAATGGGTTTTTTATTAAATGGGAATTCTGCAGACTCGTCTTCTCTAATTTTTCTTAATGTAAATTCTATCTCCCTCCTATGTATTTCCCTCGATCACGATCAAGGCTTCTATTTATTTTAAATAGTTTTGTAATAAGAATATTTAGAATTAATTTTGAAGAATTAGAGATCGAGGGACAAGAAGCGCTTGAAGGCCGTTTTGTAATGGAGCAGAGTTTAAATGTAATAGTTATATTTAAATATTATTTCTTGCACCCTAGGGGTTTGACCTTTTGGTTCACTTGGTGGCTCTAGTGAACCAAACTAGAATAAAAGTCCATAATCAATCCGGGTAGAATATAGTATTCTATATGTGCATGCTTATTCTATATATATTATATATTATGCAAACATGCTTCGCATGTTCATTAATATAATGGCGTATTTTATATATATATGCAATAAATGCGCTTAAACAAGATGAGACAAATTAATAACAAAACCCCTCATAATTTTATATTAAGTCCTAAAGCGTTCAAAGATATTTGGAATATCGAACGTCGCTTTCTAGCATGATAAAATTAATAGA
Organism: Panax quinquefolius; assembly: GCA_020205615.1. Taxonomy (NCBI): domain Eukaryota; kingdom Viridiplantae; phylum Streptophyta; class Magnoliopsida; order Apiales; family Araliaceae; genus Panax; species Panax quinquefolius. The sequence goes on along the minus strand of CM035170.1, from coordinate 9,894,083 downwards.
GTATTAAATATTTAATATGAGTTTTTTTGTGTCACCACAAGGCAAGTATTAAGTATTTAAGATGTTAATTTATCACATTTGATGCTTATAAAGAAAATTGAACAATATTGTTTTGTTGTGTCACCACAAGGATGATATTTTTCTTTTTTGAATATATGGAGTGCTAGGCTCTGGACTTAACTTGGATAATTTTGATTCGGATGTGCCACTACTTGATCAAAATAATCTAAGAGGCAAAATCAAGGAGTTACATAGTTGATGTAATTGACAAAAGTTGTCTACCTATTTATTTATATATAGTTTGTTTATTGTGTCACCACAAGGCTATATACATTTGAAATGGGATCCTTATTCTCACTAGCAAATCTTTAATTAGATTTTTCTTAGAACTATATAAGTGAGGGTAATATAGTTTGAAGAAAATAGTGAGAGATACCAATTTAAAACAAGACCTAAATTATTTTGGTAATTAATAAAAGAATGTATGTTAAAATATTGTTAAATACAAATTCATTTACAGAATTATACAATGTCTAAAATTACTATCACTGCGAAGCATATTAGATGCTAAATTAATCGAACCGAATTACTCGGATTGGTTAAGGAATTTGAGAATTGTTCTCATGGCTGAAAAGCTATCTTATGTCCTTAATACGCCTATCCTTGCAATGGTTGCAGATAATGCCTCTGAGGAAGAGATTGCTACTTTTAGAAAGTGGCAAGATGATGCACCATTGGCTCAATGCATCATGCTCGCATCTATGAGTAACGAGCTTCGCCACAAGATGAAACTATGGATGCTCCTACTATATTCCGGCACATCAAGTAGTTGATGGTGAGGAAAATGGGACCGATAGATATCGAGATATCTAAGGAGCTCTTCCGATCTAGAATGGCCAATGGCACTATAAGATGCAGACAAAAAGTTCTTAACATAATCAATTTGATTGATCAATTAGGACAATGGTTTTTGTGGATGGAGAGTTGAGCCAAGATTTGATCTTGCCCTCACTCCGGACTCCTTTCACAATTGTTGTGAATTTTTCATATGAACAAGCTAGATATCGCCTTTCTTTGATTTGCTTAACATGTTGAAAAATGTTGAGAGTCACTTTCAACCAAGAAAGATCAAGTCTTACCTTGGTAGGGGCCAAAGGATCTTACGAAATAAAGAACGATTCAAAGAAGGTAAATAGAAAGGCATAAACAAAGGATAATAAGAACAAAAAGCGATATGGATAGCAAAGGAGTTTGCTTCCACCGCAATAAGCCTCGACACCTTTGGAAAAAGCTGCTGAGAAGCATCTTGCAGAGGCTAACCAAAGAAGCTTAGTGAAGTTTCGGTTCATAATACGCTTTTTTGTTCATGATTGAAATAAAATTTTCTTTAAGTCAAGGTTCTACTTGGGTATTGGATACCGAGCTTTGGTTATCATAAATATAGATTTATGAAGGACCAAGGTAGTAGAAAGTTAAACAAAGATAAGTAATCCTATGTGTGGGAAATGAAGCAAAGGTTGCTACATTAGCCATAGAAACTTATAGTTTAGCAATGCCTATGGGAAAAATCTATTAAGTCAATAAGTTGTTATTGTATTTCAGTTCTTGTTAGAAATATTATTTCCATTTTATTGTTGGACAATGAAATCTTTGGTATTATAATTAAGAACAATTGTTGTTCTATTTATAATAATAATGTTTCAGATAGAAATGAAAGATTACTTAATGGATTTTGTACACTGACTTACGTGAAAATATATTTTGCAAATCGAACAAACTAGTATAAGAAAAGGAGATGATCATTCAAAGAGTTGAATGTGTGTATTTCTTTGAAATACAAGTGTGAATTATTTGAAAGGTTCAAAGAATTCAAAAGTGAAACAAATTGGCAAAGTATTAGGATTCTTTGATCGGATCAAGGAAGGAATACTTGTGCAATAAGTTTCTAGATCATCTCAAATGGTTTTCTCATAATGGATGCCTCTCGATACATAATAATTGATTGATGTATCTGAAAGGAAAAATCACCTTGTTGAACATGGTACGGTCCAAAATGATTTTACCGAGCATTTCAAAGATATCCTTCTCAGGATCATGTCCTAGAAATGGTGCGATGCATATCACTGAAAAAGGTAACCTCAAAATCCAAATTTCAAGACTCCATAAAAGTTATGGACATGGAGGATTCCTAATCTTAAGTATATTAAGATAAGAGGTTGTCCAACTTATGTGAAACGGTTTCAAAGGATAAGCTTAGGACAAGATTTGACAAATACAGATTTGTGGGACATCCTAAAGTAAGTTTAGGGTAAATGTTCTATAATCCTACTTAGCAAAAGGTGTTTATCATGAAACACGCTTCCTTCTAAGATAAAGGTGTTTATCATTGAAAGGGCTAGTGGGAGGATAATAGATCTTGAAAAGTTCAAGAACCACAAAAACACTATAAGTCAAATAAGAGGAACTGTAGATAGACCTATTATACCACAACCTGAATCGTAAATCGGAATAGTACCAAAGATACCTAGGAGGTATGGATTCATCATGGATGATGATGATGAGGTACACATCATAGAAGATGATGATCCGAGTTACATTCGATGAGGTAAGACTTCTAGTGTGTACAAAAAGGGTCGATTGGGGCGTCGTGAAATTTCTAGTATTATATGTTGATATACTACGGATGAGGAATAACTTATCAATGCTACAATCTGAGTAAAAGATAAAGTTGTCTAAACATTCCTCCATGAATTGTTTGGGAAGAGTATCTTAATTGGGGATAAAATCTATATAGATAGATACAAGAGGATGCTCGACTTAACCCAAGGAACGTATATTCATTTGATGCTAAAGTCGTTTAGCATGGCAAACTCCAAGAGATGTCTCATGTCGATGAGCTATGGAGTGTATCTCTCTTAATAGTCCCCACAGACTCCTGAAAAGAGAGGTCGCATGAGTGACAATCATGTATGCAATGAAATGTACGAGACCTGATGTTGATCAGTCATATTATGGAGAAGTTCACTATGAGTCTGTGAAAAACATCTTAAAGTGCTTGACCGGCACTAAGGATGTGATCATATTCATGGTGGGTCTAAATTAAAACTAGAGGGCTTAGCGGACTCAAGTTTTTCAGACGGATCAAGACGAAAAATCCACTTTAAGGTAAAGGTTACCTTGAGCAAGTGGTGCGATGAATTGAAATGTTCCAAACAAAGAAAAAGAGTTCTTTGGTTTAGTGATAAAGACAAAGTATATAGCTATAAATGAAGCCGCAAGTTGATTGTTTGGATTAAAAGTTCATTACGAACTAGGAATAGTTCTAAGTCTCATCTTGGATCTAAACATGTGTTGTGGCATTTTCATTTGATTATTAGAATCATTGAAAGATGGGAAATCACTATAGAGATAGTGGACTCTCATGAACAACATTACATATCCATTAACTAAAGCTTATCCAAACGGCAGGATAATCGTCACTTAGAGAAGAAGAGTATTAGAGATATCATGACGATTGGCTTTAGTGCAAGTGGGAGATTGAAAGTAGTATGCACACAAGCCAATCATGTTTGATGATAAAGCATATACTTTGTAACAATCTTATTCATTTATTAATAAAAAGTATTAATTTATTAAAGGCTTTTAATTATCTACATGATCTTTGTTTTATAATATGTGATAAACCCATAGTTTTAAGCAATGCTTTTAGAATAATGATGATGATCATTCTAATGAGATCTAAATTCTTAGAAAGCTTAAAACTAAAATAGTTCCCAATCATTGGATTACTAAATTGGGGATTAGTGAATCCGGATAGATTGGTACACGCGTTCTTGCTTTCATTGGATGAGGATGATTGATCTCATGATCATTTTGTGGAGACACTAAAGCAAGTATGTAGGTGCTTATTAGAGAATAAGTTCAACGAACGTGGCTCGCTAAGGAATACCTAATGGAGTTTTATTTACTGTCAATAGGAATTCTGTAGTGATAGTAAGACAAGTAATCCTTGGACTTGAGATCATCATAGTATCTTGTGTATGATGAGTTATACTTTGACTTATTCCTTAAGACCCTTAGGGTATATCAAAGGGTATGTTTGGGTATAATAAGTTGTACATGGAGATAATGTATGATCGATAAAGAATCTACCACTTCTAATAAAGAAGAGAAATGTCCTATGTGATTCGATAAATGACAAACCAAAGAGTCCTTGGTTAATGCAGAATGAAATTAGAAAGGAGTTTCTAATTTGCATTATTTGGAGTTGTGCATTTAAGGATCGAAATACATATAATTAAATAAAATAAGACTTGACAAAGTAATTCCATGTCTTATATTTAATTGGGACATTGTATGGTGGAAGGATTGAAATTGCAGTAACTATTTACTCAAAGGTTCTTTAATGATTAATGTTGAAATCTATATTATCCGGAAAGTCGTTGATCATTAGGGAGACTTATCCCTATGTAGAATAAATATTATTTATTTAAATAAATTAATTGATTAATTTATTTATTTAAATAAGATTAGAATTGTTCTAATTGATTTATTCACAAATTAGGTTTAATATGGAGAACCTAAAAGGGTCACGCCATAAAAGGAAGAATAATTATTTAAGAAGTAAATGGCATAATCGTAATAATATGTTATGTATATTTAATTTAATCTATGGTGATAGAATAAATTAAATAGCTTAATATTATTATTTAATATTTTAGAAATATTAAATATAAATTAATTAGAGGAGTCTTATTAATATTATTACAATTATTATTATTTTAATTTCTAAAAGAGTTTAGGAATTAATTTAATATAAGTACTCTCATTTATTCCTAATTAGATTAGGAAGGAAAATTAGTTAAAGGAGTTTAATTAATTATCCCTAATAAGATTAGGGAGCTTAATTAATTAAAAAAATTAATTAATTAAAATCCAATTCCTTAATTGTTAAGGTGGGTTGCCCACATCTATAAATAAGAGGAGTCTTATTATGGGTGATATGGGTTGTTGATTTTTCAACATACGTAATAATTCCAATTTGTTGGGAGAGTACCATTTTTCTATAGAGATAGGAAAAACTAGGGTTTGAGCCAATACCCCTTCTTCTTGAATTTTCTTCTTCCTTGGTGGATCACCTCTAGAGGCCAAACACATGGGTGGCTAACGTTGATCAAAGGAAGGAACCAAACCCGGTGGATTCAAGATTGAACGCGAAAGGATTTGGAGGTGAACTTGTACCTGAGGAAGCTCGATCTTCAAGGGTATGATTTATTCTTTATCTTTTCGTTTAATTAATAATTGTGCATAAAGGGTGATCCGGGTATATGGTTTGTAAAAAATTTTAAACTCTGATTTTACACGCTTCCGCACTTTTTATGCAATTTGATTGCGTTATGAATATTACAAACCTAACAAATTTAACCATAACTTTTCCAATGAATTTTCTAGAAGAGCATAACCATTGTAGAATAGATTTAAAGGAATTTACAAAAATAATACATCAATGTATACTAAGCAAATACATGGTTTATTATGACTTGGGTTTATTATTTACAAAAATAATACATCCACAAACTAATGATACCTTAAACTTCTCCAACTGACTTGGGTTCAATTTCTTGGTAATAATGTTGGGGACTTCCATGTCACACCAATATATAACTTTTAATTCTAGTGAATTTTCTGTTGCATTCCTCATAATAAAGATCTCATAACTGCAAATAAACATAATCAGATTTACACAGTCATTAGTAACCAAATATAAACAATATTTATAACATAAACAGTTACGTAGTGACCAACAAATAAAAGCATACTAATCAAAACATAATATAACAATTACACAGTAGCCAAAACAGAGTATAACAAATAACCAACATCCCACATTGACTGCACAATAATAGTTAACATATCATAATATAACATTAACCATACCATAATAAAGCAGTAACCAAAAAGTTATATTATATAATCTAATAGTGACCAAAATATAAATAACATGTAGTACAGACCATTTTATGTAGTAAACAAACAATTATATATAATATTAACCAAAACATAATTTAAAGGTCACCAAAACAAAAATGTGTACCAAAAAATATACTAAAGAAGTAACCAAACAATTATATGATAGTAACCAAACCATGTTTTAATGGTAACCAACACATAAACAACATGTATACCAAACTCAGTTTAGTCAACCAATGTATACTAAGCAAATACATTGGAACCAAAATAACATATAAAAGTAACCAAAATCTCAATTGAGGGAAAAAAAATGGTATCCAAATCATAAGCCAACAACTACAAAAAATATACTAATAAAGTAACCAAACAGTTATATGTTAGTAACCAAAATATATATTAATGGTAACCAATACATAAACAACATATAGACCAAACACAGTTTAGTCAACCCATATATACTAAGCAAATACATGGTAACCAGAACAACAAAAAATAGTAACCAAAATCCCAACTCAAGGAAACAAAAATAGAATCCAAATTAAAAACTAACAATAACCAAAAACATACTAAAGAAGTAACCAAATATTTATATGATAGTAATCAAAACATGTTTTAATGGTAACCAATACATAAACATGTACATCAAAACCAGTTAAGTCAACCATGTATACTAAGCAAATACATGGTAACCATAACAATATAAAAAGTAACCAAAATACCAAATCATGGTAACAAAAATGGTATCCGAATCACAATCTAACAGTAACCAAAACATAATGCAGAAGTAACCAAATAGTTATAAGATAGTAACAATAATAAAATTTAAATTAGCACACCTTTAAAATTTTTTGGGTTGGAAATATCTTCTGGCTATGAACTTGAGCTTCTGTCTTGACTACAGGAACATCAAAATCAGAATCCAACTGCACAAACCCAAACAAATTTCTTCAAGTCCTTAATAGAATCACCCTCTATGATTCTTTTCCTCTTTCCATCCTTCTTCCTTATATCAACCATTCTATACAAAACATAAAAACAACACAAATCCAAACAATCAATACCCCATTCTGTTAGAAACATAGCGTATATATATGATCATATTGACACTTAATTAGTAGAATGAGAATTAACAGAAATTAGAAGCAGACCTTAGAGAGAGAAATCAGAATCCTTTCAGTTGTGAGAGAGTTGGAGAGAGAAAGTCACGTATTCGACTGTCAGAGTTGGAAAGAGAAAGTCACGTATTAGCTTGAAAACATAGCCTGAAAGTCACGTATTCAATTTTCTGTCAGAGTTGATAGTCTATGGTGTTGCGACGGCGGCGGAAGAGGACGACGACGAGTGACTTCGAGAGGAGAAAGAGAAGTAGTAAGGGAGAAGAGAGAGAAATAGTAAGGGGGGAGAGAGATAGAGAGGCCGAATGAAGATGTAAACTAATTTACTATGTCAGCCCATTAATATTAATCCCTTATTGAAAATAAAAATGATGAAGTGTCATATTTTTGTAATTATTTTATGAATGTATGATTTTTGTAATTACTTTTAAAAATGTACTATAATATGTAATTGTTCCTAATTAAAAATTAAAATATCTAATTGAAAAAATTTACAGAACGACCATCAAAATAAAAAAAATGTGAAGAGTTCAAAATAATAATTTATATTTAAACTAAAAATAATTCGTAACTCGTAACAAAATACCGAAATATGTGCCGAGTCAAATACAGTGATAAATATCTTAAATTTGCAATTAATTACGATGTGTTTTGGATTTTTTCAGCCTACATAATATAACTCTTTTCGAAAACAGTAGATGATTTTTGGTGTTTACTAGCCTAAGAAATTTGTTTACCATTTCTAACTAAGCCCAGTCTTTGTTGGGCTTTTTATCTATGGGTTGTAACTTGTAAGTTATGTTCTTAGTAGTTGTATGAAGAAAATAGAAAATTATACTCCCTCCGTCCCTATTTAAATGACGTTTTAGAATTTTTTATTTATTCATAATTAATTGACGTTTGTTCAAATTTAGCAGAATTAAAAATAATTTTTTCAAAATTACTCCTCATTACTCTATCTATTTTTTTGGTACTTTAAACTCTTGTGCTATGATAAATTAATGATTTAAGGGTATTATAGACAATTGAGTATTATATTTAATGTTTTCCAATCATTATCTTAATTCTTGTGTCCATCTCTAAAATGTCATTCAAATAGGGACAGAGGGAATACTACCTTTTATTAAAAATTGAACCCCAGCAATTGGTGTAGTGGTTCAAATGAGACACCGAGACGAGCCGTAAACTCAAACGTCTTGAGTTTGAATACCACCAACTCAAATTTAGCCGACCCAGAGGTGGGGAAATTAGTTACTGCAAATCGGATACTCCACATTAAAAAAAAATACTACTCCCTCCGTATCAGGATAAAAGTCCTGGTGGAATAAAATGACAAAATTGCCCATAATAATGTCATTAAATATGGAGAGAGAATTAGAATAAGAAAAGTATGAGATATTTAATGCTACGGGCATAATAGGAAAAAATATGTACAAATTTGGTTATTAAAAGAAAGAGGACATTTAACATCGGACAACCCAAAATAATAATAAAAACTTTTATCCTAGGGACGGAGGGAGTAATAAATAAATTGGAAAAACAGAAGTATGTTCCAAGCCTTTAACATTGTTGAGTGAGTCCATGTTCTCCTGCTACAAATGATTATGTATTACCTTGATCTCCCATTAATTAATTTATATAATTCGTGCGGTCCGGTCCGGTCCGGCTGTGGGTAAGATTAAGATTGGATCATGAAAGAAAACTTGTTGCCGGCGTCGTGCAGGAGGACTCAATCCCAAGATCTTGTCACATGCCAGGCCTCAATTAATTAATTAATTATTATACCAATTGCGACCGGTCTTATGCGTGCGAATATTCGATAATTGTGTCCAAATTATTAATTATGGATATGTTAACATAAGAATCCACATTAATCATTTAACTAATCAATCCATTTAATTCATTGCATGTGACATGACAATATTGACCTTTTCTTATTTGGTTTTTTTACTTTCTAAACTGGTCAAAATAGTACTACTTTCCTATCACAATAAGTACTTTTTTAGGCTTAATAATTTTTTTCAAAATAAGTGATGTGTTAGAACTCCGATACAATTTTTGTAATATTTTCTCATATATCCCTTATGCATTCAATGGTATTTATTGCATCTTATCATCACTATAATTAAATGACACTTATTAACTCTTCAACTTCAAAGAAAATATATTAAGGGTATTTTTATTATTTTAGTTTGTGTATTGGTATGTGTGATTTTAGTTAAAAAAGCACTTATTATGGGACGAAGGTAATAGTAGTAATAAAATAAATTAGAGTGGGCATGATCTTTAGTTTAATCCTCATGGGGTTTCCCAATCTCACTTGCATGACCACACTTTGTCGCCAAACTATTACTATACACACTTGTGTACATTTTTTATGTGTATAATCAGTTAAAACTATGTTGTTTTGACAGATTTATTTTTGATTTCTGATTTGAGAGAAGAAAAATTATTTTTAAAAAAAATAAATTTGTCAAAATGACATAATTTTAACAGACTGTGCATAAATAAAATATACACAATTGTGTATAATCATATTGCCTATAATATAATATACACATAATATGTGTATATTAAATAATTTTAAAGTTTTTTTCATACTAGGGGTAGTATTTATTATTCTTTAATTTGTCTAACTTGTTGATGCCATGAGTGGGAGCCCAAAATCCAACCAATTAAACAAATTTCATTTGTATATATATATTCATATTATTATTAAGTGGTTGGAATTTGATCCTAGAGGTTTTGTTTCTGCTCCTATAGGCAAGATTAAATCCAGGTTAGTCTCAGAAAAACATTTGTCAGCCATGTGGCATGCCATGTCATGATTTATACCAATAAAAAAATTTATAATAATTTTCCGTAACTAATTGCTCAAAGAGGAATAGAAAAATTAAAGTAAAAACAAGTCATTGAAACTAGATCGACTTCACCCTTTTAAATTAAGAGCTTTGAAACTTTGGTATAATTTTCTCGGGTTAACATAATTACAGATTTTATGTACATGCGAACTGCCGGATTATTTTTTTATTATTGTACATAAAAAATATTATCAGTATACAACGCAATTATGAATATACAATGTAATGCGTGATTTAATCAATTATTTACTGTAAAAAATAAATCTTTTTACCATAGTTGTTTAAAATGGGTCATATTCAAGGAATGAAGTTAATTTTGAATAATTAATTAATACAATTACGATATACATGCATAAAAAAAATAAATCTCTCGCTCTGTACTACAAAAGCAGCACCTATATAATTTTAAAAAGATTCATTGTATCTCGTAGGCTCAAATTAATACTCACTTCTTTAATATAAGTATTTTTTATGATTTTAGAATTTTAAATAAGTATTAATTATTTAAGTATTAAACATAACTTTGTTTTTATCGTTATTTTATGTTCAATAAATATCACACCTTTTTTTTAATAAAAAGATAATATAAATAATTGATATTATATTTAATATTTTATAATTATTTTTTTAGTATACAATTATGCATAACTTTAAAACAATTTATATTTAAGAAAGGGACAGAGTAAAATATAAATCGTTTTTTCTAAATTGATTTATGGTGAACAAGAAAAATAAAAAAATAAAAACAAATTGAAGTTGCGTGCATGTATCTGATTTGTGTGTGTGTGTGTGAGAGAGAGAGAGAGAGAGAGAGAGAGAACAAATACCAATGAGATAGGGAAGGGTTAGAGAAAACAAAAATAATGGAAAGACGGCCCTAGAAAACCTTGGAGGTGTAGGCCGGTTCTAGCAAGGAGACACCCAACTTGATGCAGCTCAAGACTAGTAGTAGGATCTAGGACAAGGGAAGGGAAGGGAAGGACAGGCATGGTCACTCCTTCAATATTTTTATTATTCTTTATTTGACCAACACAAATAAAGATGATGAGACAATATGCCTTTGGGATTACACAACTCTTTTCGATATTATCAACGACTTTGTCATTTTCAAGAGAGCAGATCCTCTAATTGGTGTTAAATAAGACATTATGGGTCAAATTTTAAATGAAAGACACAAGAAGACATGAAAAATAGGAACTGCTCTCCATTTTCAAACACTATACACTCATGCTTCTCTACCAAAATTATAATCTCCCTGTTACTGCTACCTCGGTTCTTAAATAAGTGTTATTTGAAATTTTTACATATATATTAAGAAAGTCATTTAATACTAGTATTAGTTAAAATATATAAAATTTAATCACTATCTCTTTATGAAAAGTTAAAAACTATTAATACTAAGAGTGAGAATTTATTGGGACAATGAGAAAAAGTAGTGATAATATAGAAAAATAAATAATTTATTCTCCTAGAAAGTTATAAAAATTATATAATAGGACATATATAAAAATATTAAAATTATATGTAAAAATATCACTCCATAATAAAAAAATAAAAATTAGGGTCTGGATTTTGATGCTCAAGCATCGATACCCGTAGGTTAATTGTTATTTTTAGATTTTGATGTATATACATTTATCTTATTATAATTAGAAGAGGAGATGATTAAATTAAATGACTATTTTACAAAAATAGTCATTTATAAATATTTGCTACTCCCTCCGTCCCAAATTAACTGCCCAATTTTGATTTTTTAAGTTAAATTGACTATTTTTAGAATTAATAATTAAGCATATATAAATATATTTCTAAATTTATAAAAATTAGGATTAGTAATAAATTGTATATACTTTTTTTTGGTTATAATCTCTTCACCTATATTTTTGCAAAAATAATAAAAAAATTAGTTTTAAAAAGGTCAATTTAATTTTAAAAAATCAAAACTGAATAATTAATTTAGAAGGAAGGGAGTATAAATTATATGTAAATTGTTGTCTCTATGGAGTAGTATTTGCTATGTTTGTATCGGAGTAATATGGTTGTATCTACTCCTACATAGATATAGCATCATTAATTATATATGAATACAGATACAGCTATCTCCATTAGCCACTAGGTAGGGTGGCTCAGGATTCTACGCTCTCTACTCTCCACTCTGTCTGGACTTGCATGCGTCTTTTAGTGATTTTTATGTGACAACTTCATTGAAATTAGATTAAGATGGTCCAGGACAATTACTATATACTCCCTCCGTCCCTATTTAAATGACGTTTTAGAGATATGTACAAGTATTAAGATAATAATTAGAAAGCATTAAATATAGTACTCAATTATCTATAATACCCTTAAATTTTTTGTTAGGATAAAGAGAGTTTTGTTGGGATAAGGAGAGAAGAAAGAGAGAGAGTTTACAGTATCAAAAAAGTAGAAAGAATAATGAGGGATAATTTTGGAAAAAATGTCATTAATTCTCCTAGATTTAAACAAACGTCAAATAATTAAGGACAAATAAAAAACTCTAAAACGTCATTTAAATAGGGACGGAGGGAGTATATATTTATAATATTTATTATTATATTGATTAAAATTAAAAAAAATTATTTCAATTTTAAATTTAAAAATCTTTTAAATTAACTTTAAAAAGTCAACAATGATCAAATAATATAAAACAAAGTGAGTATTAATGTTACTATGACAAAATATGCATGATTACAAAAAAATTAAAAATAAAATAAAATATCAAATTATAATTACAAGCTCAGCAAAACCTGTGCGACGCACACGAACGATATGAATAATGGTTTATTATATTATTAAATAGATAAATATTAATTAAATTTTGAGAAACTAATTACAGTTATAAGATTATTAGATATTTATTTAAATAATAAATATGAAATCATATATTATAGGTTACTTCAATTAATTATTAAATTAAACATTTGAATTGACTGCATATTTATTTAGTTATAATTATAAGAAAATAATTATTTAAATTTGGTAATACACACTATTTTATAATCAATTACAATCATACATATCATTTTATTTATTATTTTTAGTTATCAAAATATTATTGTACAATATCAAATTTTAAAATTATACCATAAACTCTTTTTTGAAATAATTATACCATACTCTCTTAATACATACAATACACCCTTAATAAACTAATAATTACAGTTAGGTGTAAGTAGACCCATGGGGATTTCTTTTTCATGGGAGATCTTTGTCACAAGAGATGCGCAAATCTGAAAGGTACACATATAATAATAATAATAATAATAATAATAAATAAATAAATAAAAGAAAAGAAAAGGTAACCATATCATGTACAACAATTTTAACAGCTCAGCACATTGTGGCGTGGCCCTACTGTGATATACACACTGACGTTAAAATTGGGTACTCCACATACCTAACTTAACACCCCAGACAATGTGTTTAAGTGGGACCCAGCAATCTCCTGTCGGCAAAGAGGTGGCGAACTCCTCCTCGGTCTATCTCGTTCTCTTTAGAGGTGAGTAGCATAAAAATAATTTTAAAGGTTAAGTTCAGATGATCACTTGGGGTTTGGATGATTTCTCATTTAATTATCTGTAGTCAGTAAAATTACATTTAAATACTCGATTTTTTGAGGTGAAGTGAAAAACTGCTTTCTGTCATAACTCTGTTACTTAAGTTGGATAAAGACTTAATTACCCTCGTTATATATAAAAGACAGATGCATGTTCATCTCTCTCTGTTTTTCTAACAAACAAAAAACAGAGTAAACACTTTAATCAACTCAAATGCAGCGAAACAATAATTCCTCGTTATATATAAATATTTTCATCAAATAAATCTCACAGAGAATAAATGTTGCTCACTAATATGTTCAAACTAAAAAATTGGATTCCTTTGTAAGAATGCAGGAACCTGACTCACAGAGAATAATAGAAAACACAGGAGCTTGTACAGTAATACAAAAGGAATACAAGAACACTGGAAAGAAAGAATTGTAAATTATGCCACAAAAATTTGTTCTTAAAGACTAAACACGTAATCCTTCCTACAACAACCTAGCTGGGACTCATCTACCCTTTTCCTTCCAGGCTTCCAGCATATTACTCAGATAAATGATATTGCATATGCAACTTTGTTTTGAGTAAAACTCCATGTTTATATATTTTATCAAAATTTTAGTTATCATACAAACAAAGTTAAGAGCTAATTGGCAAAAGAACAAATTTTTATAGCCAAATGCAATTAATTGGGGAACCTCTTTCTGGACTTGAGACTTACTAAAACTCTGTATTGAAGTTATAAAGCATATATACTGCAAATATTAAGGGAGGCCCAAAACAGAGCAAATAATATACAAGCTCTTGCCATTCTTCAAAATTTTACACCCAAATTCACACAAATAACCCAAAATCTCTTAAATGAATTTCAACAATTGTGCCATCAAATTGAACCAAATAGCACTTGATAAACTAAAAATTAATTCACTTCAATCAAATTCCAATTAGTGAACAGAACTTTTCAGAATTCCAATTAGTGCGATTTTGACTCCTTTTTCTTCTATACAAACGCAAGCATGACGAATGATGGAGCTTACCTCATCAAGAAATCAATCAATGCCACATCGTTTCTTCTGCATGATTTTTTGTGCTAAATGTATCTTTACTGCTTCAAGGAGTATGCAGACCTCGCAGGTGGTCAACAACATCAGAGGGACAGTTGAGTCCTAGAAATTCAGAACGCCTAAGAACATTTGGCTAGATAGGGGTGGAGTTTTTGGGTTTATGATCCGTCGGCATAGTTTTTCCTAAGATGCTGTAAAGCACACGAGATCTGATGAATTTTATCTCGGTTAGGTGCGGCTTCCCCGCACCTTTATAAGCAATAGAACTTCCTTATCTCATATTTCAAGAATCCTTCAAGTCTTTTTAACTCAGATCGATTAATCGATCCTTGGTGGGAACTGATATCAAAGATACTATAGAAAATAACCCACCAAACCGGAGCAGAGAACCCAAAGCCATCACCGATCAAATCCAAAAATAAACCAGATCCGAAACAAATCCCTCACTCCTAACATCTCAAACCCAGAAAACCACCAAGATCCGAACCCCAAAACCAAAACCCAAAACCTATCATCGCCATAAAATTTTGGGAAGGTTCCCATTTCAGCTGCCGGAAAAGCCGAACAGTCACCAAGCATGAGAAGTGGAGAGAGAGGGCAGGAGATGTCTTCTTAGATCTGCACAAAAGGTTGAAGGGAGAAGAAGGAATGTCTTTTAAAAGTCAAGAGGAAGAAGGGGCTATTTTAGTCATTTTTAATTGTTAAAGCCCCTTTTCACGCGCTTTTTGACACCTGACATACACGCACAGTTAAATTGGATGGAAAATGTGACGTTTTCACTTCACCTAAAAAGGTCGGGTGTTTAAATGTAGCTTTACTGATTACAGGTGGTTAAGTGAGAAATCACCCAAACTCCAGGTGGTCATCTGAACTTAACCCTAATTTTAATCAATTGGTCAATCCAATGCGACTTATATGTTAGGATGTAATCTCTATCTGCTTATCAATATTATATTGATCAATTGACCAACTTATCATAAAGTTAATTTCATGATAATCAAATTCCTCTCTTTATATCTGATAATTATTTGTGCATGTAGGAATGATAACGGGTTGGGTTGAAATTTATATCTCCTAGGCTTAAAAGTTACATTTATCGCATTTTATACAATGTTTTTAGACCCATAGTTAGACCGATTATCGAATCAAAAAATTTATCGAATGGTTGGATAATTGGTCTAACTAGTGGTTGAACCGTTATTAAACCGGTGACGTCATAACAATATAAAATTTTAAAATTTTATTAATTACTAATAAAATATATTATTAGTAATTAATAAAATTTTAAAAAATAAATTAAAACATAATAAAGTAAAGTTACAATATTACTAAAAGTAGTTAATTTTTACATTAAAAAAATTGGTAAAAAAAATATAAAAAATAATTAAAAACTGGTTTACTAGGTCAATTAATTGGTTGGGCCACCGTTTTCACCGATAGTCAACTAGGTCAATCAATTTTTGACCAAATTAATTAAACCGGACCAAACCATACCAGAGATAAGACCAGTTCCCGGTTCAACCGATTGAATTTGCCGGTACAGTCAAGGTCTGAAAACAATGATTTTATATACTCCATTAGTATTCACAAGTAGTTCATTTCTTTATTTCACATATTTAACTACCAATCTAATATATTTATATAATTAAAAATTTAATTAATAAACATGTATTAACTATTAAAATATTAGTATGTTAATACTCTAGCTTATGCATTTGTTTGATTTAACGATGAAATGAGAAATTAATGTATATTTATAAAACCAGTAACTTTTATAAAGTCCTTAGAAAGACAATTTATGTAAAAGGAATTAATGTGTGGATCAAATTTGTTAAGTTAAATCATTTCTTAATGGAAATGTATTATTTAAAAATTAAGTCTAAAGACTGTTCGTAGAGTTGAACACGAAATATTATGAGATCGTAGAGAATCCAGATCGTAGTGCATGGAGACTGATTATAGAGTCATGCCTTCAGAGCAAGTCACTATATTATCGGATATATAACTTTGCGATTAATTCATAGAGTTTATATCTTGTGATGAAACCTTTGCACCTGTAGCAATGCTTGAAACCATAAGAATCTTCATTGCATATGCTGCCCACATAAAGTTCAATGTGTTCCAAATAGATGTCAAAAGTATTTTTCTCAATTGAGAACTTCAAAAAGAGGTTTGTGTCGAACAACCTTCAGGTTTTGTTGATCCTACTCATTCCAATTATATGTATAAACTAGATAAAGCATTGTATGGATTAAAATAAGCACCTAGGTCATGGTATGAGATGTTAACTAACTTTTTTATTGAAAAAAGATTCACTAAAGGTAGATTAGGCACAACATTATTCCTTAAGAAGCATAAAGACAAATCATTGTTAGTACAAATTTATGTAGATGATATTGTATTGGTTTTACAGATGAAAAGTTGTGTGAGAGATTGCCAAGCTTATGCAAACCAAATTTGAGATGAACATGATGTTAAAGCTAAACTTCTTCCTTGGATTATAAGTGAAACAAACTGATGAAGGCATACTCATAAACCAAACCAAGTACATCAAAGACTTTATAAAGGAATATGACATGTAATCAACTACCCCTATCAAAACCCCAATGACTTCTGCAACTAAGCTTGACAATGATAAACAAGGTAAAAGTGTTTGTGACAATCCGAATTTTTGAAAATTATTAAAATAAGAATTTAATAAATAAAATTCTTATTATGATATGAGAGAGTAATTTATGTTACATATAAATGTATATGTTAATATGTTATGATTGTGAGATCATAAATAATTAAAATATTTATCAAGTAAAATAAGTATTTTAGTTGAAATATTTATGGATTAAAATAAATATTCAATGTAAATTATTATGGAATAATTTATTTAACTATGATGATATTAAATAAATTGATGATAAATAATTTTATAATTTGTGCATATTTATTACATTAATGTGTTGGTGATTTTCTAATTTAATTAAGTAATTAAATTAGAGGATTAATGATTGTTAAATAAAATTATAATTATATTGGCTAAATAGAAGCTATAATTTTATTAGTAAAGTTTAATTGAATTTAGTAATGAATTGAGATTAATTCAATTCAAATAGTTAATGGGTGTGACAAGGGTATCATATGATTAGAAGGATTTAAAAAAAAAAAAAATAAAAAATAAAAAATATTAAATTAAAAAGGATATTTTGGGTGCTAGCCAAACATGGCCTAGTGACCCTTTGTTATTGTAACTGATAGGCCATAATGTATACGCATTATGTTTATATCAGTTATATAAAGGTTACGTGTTTTGTTCCTAAAGCCTAAGGCTAAAGCTAGAAGAGAAAATATAGAGGAAGAGAGAACTCTAGAGAATAATTGGGAGGCAATTGGAAGAGAAATCCTTGAAAACAAGAAGGAAGTAGCAATTCTCTAACATCTCCTAACAAAGCTAAACAAGAATTAAGAGGTAAATAACCTAGTTTCTTCATAGTTTGGGTGTTCTTGAGTTATCCTTTAAATTTGAAAATTTAGTTGGATGAATTGCTAAATATGTTATATATATATATATATATATATATGTGTGTGTATGTGTGTTGTTAGATGTTTATAATCGTTTAGTTGTTATCTAGAAATGATTTTCAGAGATTAAATCCATGAAAACATGATTTAGAATAAAGAAATTGAGTTTTATTGATATATATATATATATATATATATATATATATTAGGGCTTGTTTTGGAATCAAAATTTATGATGAAGTCATGATATAATATTAAATTGATGATATATGTTGTTAGTATGTTGAATTACGAAAATAACGAAAGTTGAATGAATCGAAATGGTTGAGAAACAAATTCGTAGTGAACGAATTCGCTAAATTGTCAAAACATGAACAATTAGAATGAACATGAGTTGTAAATTCATATTAAGGTTAGTTAATGTTTATGTTAGTTGATGGGTATTTGGTATGTTGTAGTTTTATGAGTTACAAACCTATAGTATCGAAAATGGACTGAATTGGATGAGTTTAACTCATGTTATGATCAATGGAAGGAGTAAGGGTCTGTATAAACGCGAAGAGCGAGGCACGAGGGCCTATTCTCGTGACTTTGGGCGCGGTTATCGCCCCAAGGCCAATTGGGAGCAGACAGTCGGGCATCGAATGCTTGACCTGCTTCGACCCACTGCGATAAATTAAGTATAACATTTTCATACGAACTCCGATTAAGGAGAGTCAAGATGATCCGGAACAAGGACGAATAGACCTACAACTTTTGTTCTTTAAGGTTTTTAGTTTGTGGTCTTTAGGAATGGTCAAAATGGTCATCTTTAGGACTGTTGTGTTTTCGGAGGCAATCAGAGGGCGTCGTGCATACACGTATGCAAGTGTAGTGCTCTTGACGATAATAGATGTTGTTCTAAGTTATAGAACATGAATATTATGAAGTATAATGAGGCTTAACATTAATAAATGATATATTAGATAAGTTGAATACGCATACTAAGCACACACAAGATGATAAATCGTGTGATTTAATAAACGTCGAAACGTTGTGATAAGTGATAATGAACATAAAAAGTGTTTTTAATCAAATGAAATGAATATTATAAGATATTGAATAGAGTTAATATAAAACAAATAATGATTCCTAGAAGGACTTAAGCACTTGAATGAACTTCGAATATGAAATATAGTGAGCTATTGTAATAACCCAAAGATTCTCAATAAGGAATTTTACTGAATTAATTTTTTTTATATATATACAAGGATTAGAATATGTGCAAAGTAAAGTAATTGTATCTCGATAAATAAAATTATTTATTAGATGTAAATAATCTCTATTAGATTTATTGATCATAATATTTTTATAATAAAATTATGTTGTAATAAAAATATTTATTAATTTTTTCATGAAAATATGATTATCAGATATATGATATGGATTTTATGATATGTATATATTATATTAAGTTAATTAATAATAGTATCTCGTGAAGTTATATGTCGGATATGAATTGAAAACCCTAAGTCCGGATTTGAATAAGGGATGAGAATAATAATATTATAGTAGTTATATTTCAATGATATAAGCATGTCTTATATGTGTGTAATGTTAATGTGTGGAACAGGTTATAGTAGAGACAATACAAAATCCTAACATTATTGATAAACTATAGTATAAAGTCAAATATGACTATAATGGTTGTTAAGTTATATGTTATGTAATTAATGATTATTATTATAATTAATGTTAATTAGGTAAACCCTAATTAGTATCTAGAATCCTAATTGCTAAATTACAAACCCTAGTTATTAATTTAGCAAGCTTAATAGTAATTAGTAGATTATAAAGTCTAATTTATAAGTCCTAAGTGATTAGGAAACTTAATTTCATTAAGAAACCCTAATCAACATTTTAGAAAACTAAGATTTCTATTTTGCCCTTAATACATAATTTTAGATTTAGAGCTTATGAAACCTTGGAAGGTCAAACCCAAGGGTTAAAACCTAATAAAGCGTGAGAAGTTACCAAAGTACCATGCACTTTATAAGTCAAATGACCAAATTGCCCTTCTAGCATTATTTAAATAGATAACTTGTATAGGTTGCCATAACTTTAGTTGGTAAACCAACTCAACATAGCCATATGGTCCAGTAATAGCCTTTAATCAATAATCATGATCAACCCTAACCATTTCATCAAGTTATATATAGATTGAGAGAGAGGAAAGTTCATAACTTTGTCCCAATTTCTCACACATACACCACCAAGCTTCTCTCTCTAAACCCACGAAAATAGTTAGCATTTCGGTTCTTAGTGAGTCCCCGAACATCAAGATCAGATTAGGAGCGTAAGATCAAAATTTGGTCTATAGAGGTATAAGACCCAACTTAGAAAATTTGATCTTTATGCTATATGTTGGATTAGATGTTAGAATGTTTAGATATGTTGTATGATGTGTAAATTAATGTTCGGGTTGGTATTTAGTGAATCCATAACATTTATATGCTCAAATTTAAGTTTTTCAAAAACTGGAAATTTATTTATGGTTGTTCCATTAAATGAATGTCAGTGGTCGTAGATCTTGGTATGTTTATGGTTTAAGTTGTTTTAAGCTTTATATTTGTAGTATGTCATGTTGTCTTTAATCTGAAAGTGGATTCACTGTCATTGGATATCTAGATTGTGAGATATTAATGGTCAAAGTCGGTTGACCGACCATGACCGGATGAAATCTGGGTAAACCCAGAAAGGGTAAACAGGCTCTGACAAGATCTTTGAAAGTATAGATCTGTCATCTTGTAAGTGATATGATAATGTTATGGTAACCATGTTGTAGCTTGTATAGTATACTACAAATCTGGGTCTTTATATGTCTTCAAACATCAACAGATCAACCGTGAAAAGTGGTCAAACTAGGCCACTCGATATTGATTCACGCTTCGAATTTTCGAGTAAAATTTTAAAACAGATTTTCGACAACTTTGAACCGGACTTGATCTATTAGATTTAGCTGTTGTAGAACTGTGATCTTGTTATCGTGTTATACCTTGTTGTGTATGCTACCATTATGAACCATAAAATCACCCAAATGATGATCAGAACACTAAAATATTTGAGCTTGAATATGCTCACTCGAACTGCTGGGTTTCTGGGAAAACCCAAAAACCTTCTGACAGTTTGTTTGTTGGCCTAGATCTCCTTGTTATGTTGTGGTATGGTCTATATAACGATTGAAACTTGTAGAGTTACATCAACACTACAATACCTAAGTTTTAGATTCGATGTGAAACAAACCAGCACGAAATTAAAGTCATTCAAACTTGGTATGTCAGAATCGAGTCGCCGTTGTTCTTGAGCTCAAGAACACCAACAGCGACAGTTATTGTCGCAAAAGGCCTATTGCGACGGTTTTTAATTAATTTAATTTCTTAATTTCTGGAAATTGATTAAAAATAGAAAATAAATTATAAAAATTACAAAATTAGTTTTAAAAAATTATTTTAAATTATGAAAAATAACTTTTAATTATTTGGGATATTTTCCATTAATATTTATAATTATTTGAATATTAATGATATTTAATTTATTTAATTAGTGTATTAAATAAATTAGAAAAATGATTTTAATTATATAAAAATCATTTTAAATATGAATAAAGTGTTTAAAAATATTATGAGTTAATTTTGATAACTTTTAATATTTTGTGATGAATTTCATTAATAAATTAATATTAATGATATTTAAGTTATTTAATAAATGTATTAAATAATTTATGAAAAATAGAAATTATGATTTAAAAATAATATAAAAATGATTTAAAGGATTATAAAAATATTTTAATATAACTTTTGATATTTTGTCATGAAAATATTAATGATATTAGGTTTATTTAATGACTATAGTAAATAATTTAATTTAAAAATGATTTTATTTATTTAAAAATCATTTTAAATGAAAATAAAGTGTTTAAAGATATTTTAAGTTATAAAATATAACTTTTAATATTTAAACGATAATTTCATTATTAAATTAATACTAATGATATTAAGTTAATATAAATGATATTAAATTTATTTAATAATTATATTAAATAAATAGTTTTAACATGATTTTATTTACTTAACAATCATTTAAAAAGGATATAAATGAATTAAAAATATTTTAAGTTATAATTAATGACTTTTAATATTTGGATAATTAGTTTATTAATATTAATGGTAATTATTTAAAATGATTTTAAATGTTTTAAAAATCATTTAAGGGTAATATAAGTACTTTAAAATATTCTCGAGTTATTATAAATAACTTTAATATTTTAGCAATGGTTTCATTAATAGTTTAATATTAATTAAATATTAATGATAATAGAATTGTGTACTATTTAAATCATTTAATAATGATTAGGTGTTTGAAAATTTGTGATAAAATATAATAAATATTTAAAATTATATTAAGTCATTTAAAAATAATTTGGTGATACTTGTAGATATTGAGTAATTGAATAGAGTCTTAGACTTGATAATTACTCGATAGAGTCAGTTTCAGACAACCTACATAGTTCGTAAATTTTCTAGACTTAGATATTTTTGATTTGCGTTAATGTTTGTTTGTGATGCACGACGATCTTTGAATATGTGTGACAACGTGATTAGGTTATGTGCTGACTGTGAAATGCAGTACTATGTGTTATAGTATATTGTTCTAATCGAACGAATGATCTGATTAATGATAGGTGATTACATAAAAGATAAAACTAAGTTGCGTATCAGGCAAGTATCCTACCTTTGCATTTCCTTTATGCAATGGACATGAGTAAGAATGTTTCA
The DNA here is from genome assembly GCA_020205615.1 of Panax quinquefolius. Lineage (NCBI taxonomy): Eukaryota > Viridiplantae > Streptophyta > Magnoliopsida > Apiales > Araliaceae > Panax > Panax quinquefolius. The sequence goes on along the minus strand of CM035170.1, from coordinate 9,871,183 downwards.
GAATTATATTATTACTTTACAGATTATTAACCCTATATTATATACGCCCATTGATTATCAACATGTTAGTATATGGTAATTCAGATATATATTCTCTGTTCGTTAATTTCTAAATGGTTAAACATGTGTCCCCTGTGACGCCCCCAAAATTAGGTATACGTCACCCATCTTGGGTCGCCACTTACATGGTACAGAATTTAAATACAACTTACTAACATAAGCTGTAGGTAACAATACGACATAAATCGTGAGTTTGAATACAAATATCGCTCTACTAGATATTATACAAACTCAAAAGGAGTCCTCATTACAATTATTATCACACTATTTCACGTAATAGTGAGGACTACAAATGCTATCTTTAGGACCATCACTGCGTTTCCCGACTCGTCCAAATTTATATTCTCATTTTCAAGAGAACAAAGTGAAAGAAAGGGTGAGCTCAACTAGCCCAAGAAGAAATATTATGACTAAGATAATGCAGAATAAATTATCAATAGTCTTCAACAATGTTAAACCGATAAAATACAATAGATAAACCGGTTTAATCTGCAAATGAATATGCAATCTATTAAAAGAGTCAAGTAGAAAATAAAGTCTACTATCTTTTAGGTTTTAAAAGGTTTTTCATCATCGTTATAGCCGAGACTCAAACTTTAATAAATATTCCACATCATCGAATCACCCCGCACTACTACGGCCAAGGATATTCTTTAGTATCACGACCACAATTATTCATGCACTACGGGCCAAGAATAGTTGTGTATTCATTAATGGTCATGATCATGCCAACAATCGTCCATCAATGCACTACTATTAATCGAGGATTTTTTTTATCACATTATTTGTAACATTACGGCCATGATTATCGAATAGTCTCTAATCATAATCATACCAAGTCCATCTATGCACTACAGCCACAGATGACTTTCAACATAATATAAACATGAGGATGATGACAATGATATAAGAATTCAATAAAACAAGTTCAAGAATTATTTTATCCAGAATTATTAACGCCCAAATTATCAACACGATAATCGTTTTGTAGAGTAAAATTCAAGAATGATAAGAAGAATATTTCCATGAAAAGATATCTTTGGATGAAACGCAAATATCAAGGATATTCTACTAATTTCATGGAGTATAGAAGTCAAAGTTTTAACCAATTGGGTATAATAAAGAATGGAATAACAAAAGAAATCACCATGCATGCGATAGACGCGCATGTATGCCAAAAGTTATTCCAACAGAATAAAAATAACGGAACCGTGTTCGGCGTAAAAACGATGTATGCAGGATGTTCCAACAGAATAATAATAAAGAGGCGGATGCAGTCCGGTGTGTAAAACACATGCATGTGATGTTCAAGCGAATAATAATAAAGAGCGGAACCAGTCCTGTAAAAAAACACATGCATGGATGTTTCAACAAAATAATAATAAAGAGGCGGAACCGGTCGGGTGTAAAACACATGCATGGATGTTCCAACAGTAATAATAATAAAGAGCGGAACCAGTCGGTGTAAAAACACATGCATGAGGATGTTCCAGCAGAATAATAATAAAGGCGGAACTAGGTCCAGGTGTAGAACATACGCATGTGATGTTCCAAATGTAATAATAGAAGAATGTCAACAAGTATAGGGTAAACCACGACACAAAGTTATTCCACAGAATAATAAGCAATGGAATAACAACAGTTCTCTTCATAAATAAGAAAGAATAACACCCTTACTTTTAGTAGGAGATTGAATCTGCAGTAGTGTAGTAACAAAATACTCTTCTTCTTTCTCTCTTATTCTCTCTATACTTTCTCTCTCTATAGCTTGAATGAATTCGTGAAAATAATGAAGCACTAGGCCTCTATTTATAGAAGATTTCTAGCTTAGCACCGCCATGTGAAAAGGCAAGTGGCTTGACGCATCGATGATGATGTGAAAAGAAAAGTGGTTTGGCCTTTGTAATGTGAAACGACAAGTGGTTCGATGTCGTAATGTGAAACGACAAGTGGTTCAACGCTTTTGTAATGTGAAACGACAAGTGGTTCGGCCTTTGGTAAAGGTAATTACTATCGACAAAGGTAATTACTATTCACAAAGGTAATTACTATTGACCGAAGGTAATTACTATCGACGAAGAGACTCTTAGATGATGACATATGGGCCCCCATAAAATAATTAAACTTACCACAAATGTCTCATAATGGACTCTTTATATACATCAAGGATTGAATAAATATTACCACAAATCATTTTATTTTTAATCAACACATATTTAATCTTTCAACAATTATTAATCATTTATAACTTGTCGCCTCAATTATTGATTTAATACTATAACATATTATACGATGATAATTGTGACAATAATTGAATCAATAATATAAGAGATATGACGCAAAGAATTATCAGAAGTAATAATTGAGCATATTGAGTGACTTCTCACGTAAAGATCAATAATCAATATCGTGTGCTACTATACAACTACGCAGACATCGCATTTCTTTTACTACGGGTAGTTCAATAGTTTTAACGGTAACACCTCTCGTAGTTATTTTTATAGAAAGATAATTTTGTCATTTTCTAACTACGACAATACTTTCGCGTTGGGGGTCCACTAATAATTGAGCCGTCGCATTTAATATTTCCGAAACAAAAAGAATATTCCCGACCAAACGAATATTTTATAACAACTTGCTTACTTTTGCAAAATTTATAAATATTACCCACAACTATAACATTATATCAAATTTATTCCATAATATTCAAAAATAATATTTATAGAAAAATTCATCTTTATTTATAAAAAATGGACCGATGAATCGAGGATTAAGTTTTCCTCTCTTTCCAAATCTTGTAACTCCTTTCCATGGAGCAAACTCTTAACACATGATCTCCTATATCGAATTCCACGTCCTTTCGATGAAGATCAGCATAACTCTTTTGTCGATTTTGTGAGGTTTTTATACGTTGTCGGATCGTTTGAATCTTTTCCGTAGTCATACGTACCAACTCTGGTCCCAACAACGTTGCTTCACCCACCTCATCCCAGCATACTGGAGAACGACACTTTCTTCCATACAACGCTTGAATGGAGCCATGCCAATACTTGCTTGATAAACTGTTGTTGTAGGAAAACTCCACCAATGGTAAGAACTTGTCCCAACTTCCCTTGAAATCAAGGACACAGAGTCTTAATAGATCTTCAAGAGTTTGAATAGTCCTCTCCATTTGTCTGTTAAATTCGAGGATGATATGCCGAAAGCTAAATCGTAAGTCTGTGCCCATAGCTTTTTTGCAAACTAACCCAAAATCGTGAAGTGAATCTTGGGTCTCGATCGGAAACTATGGATCTACGGCATACCATGCGATCTTACAATCTCGTTTATGTACATCTGAGCAAGCAAGACGTTCAAGTGTATAAGTTTTCTCAGATCGGTAAGAAATGAGCAGACTTGGTCAATCTATCAACAATGACCCAAATCGCATCAATGCCTTGAGAAACCTTAGGAAGACCCCAGAACGAAATCCATGGTAATGTGCTCCCACTTCCATTCGGAATTTCAAGTGGTTGCAATGGACCTTTTGGTACTTGATGCTCGCTTTAACTTTCGTTGACAAGTTAGACACCTTGAGATAAACAAGCGCTATCTCTCTCTTCATATTGCTCCACCAAAATGTATGACCGAATATTTATGATACATTTGGTACTCCTGTGATGGATCAGATATGGTGTGTTGTGCGCCTCCATCATGATATTATACTTTAAATCGTGGTCGTTAGGAACACAAAGTCCGGAGTTGACTCAAGTATTCCTTCTTCATCGATTCTTGCTTTCGCAGATAGCACCTTCTTGCACTTTCTTCCTCATACGCATCAGCTCCTGTGTCCTGTAGCTTGAGCGACTTTAACTTTATCGATTAAAGTCTGTTCTACTCGTATACTCGCTTATCATCACACGCGTCCTTCGAGTCTTTAACTCTATCTCCATCCTTTGCAAGTCACACAAAATGGGCCTTGCGTTGACAATATCGCTTTCAGACTTGCATATGATCTTCTACTCAACGCGTCGCCTACCACGCTCGCTTTTCAGGATGGTATTGGATGGTATGATCATAATCTTTCAATGATTCAAGCCAACGTCGTTGTCGCATGTTGAGTTCCTTTGAGTGAAGAAATATTTGAGGCTTTTATGATCCGTAAAGATCTCCACTTTCTCCCTATACAAGTAATGCCTCCAAATTTTAAGTGTAAAGACAACAATTTGCTTAACTCTAGATCATGAGTAGGATAATTCCTCTCATATTCTTTGAGAGTTGTCGTGAGGCATAGGCTATAACTTTTCCATGTTGCATGAGAACACATCCCAACCCTTTGCGCTCAAGCATCATCAGAGATGACAAATCCTCCGAGCCGGATGGTATTGTCGTAATAGGTCTTTGAAATAAGTCTCCTCTTGAGTTCTTGAAAACTCTTCTCACATTCTTCGCTCCAACCGAACTTTGTATCTTTTCGAGTCAGCTGAGTCAATGGAGTAGCGATTCGAGAAAATCCTTCCACGAATCTCCGATAATAACCAACTAAACCGAGAAAGCTACGTTCTTGGTCCATCGATTTAGGTTGTTCCCGACTTTGAATAGCTTCAATCTTTCTTTGGGTCAACAGATATTCCATGACTTGATACCACGTGCCCAAGGAATGCTACTTCTTCAAGCCAGAACTCACATTTCTTCAACTTGGCATAAAGTTTATATTCACGAAGCTTTTGGAGTGTCAGCCTCAAGTGTTGCTCATGATCTTCACGGCTCTTGGAATAAATAAGGATGTCATCAATAAAGACGACCACAAAGTGATCTAAATATTCCTTGAATACTCGGTTCATCATATCCATGAAAGGCAAAGAGAGCATTAGTCAATCCAAAGGACATGACTAGGAATTCATAATGCCCGTCTCGAAGTTCTCGAAAGCCGTCTTTGGAATGTCGTGGTTCTAATCTTCAATTGGTGATATCCTAAACGAATATCAATCTTTGAAAAGAATTTGCCTCCTTGCAACCGGGTCAAAACAGTCATCAATACGTGGCAATGGATACCTATTTTTGATGGTGACATGATTCAACTCCCGATAATCAATACAAAGTCGCATACTCCCATCTTTCTTCTTCACGAATAGAACAGAGCACCCCAAGGAGAAGTACTAGGACGAATAAAGCCAATGTCTAACAATTCTGCGGTTGGGTCTTTAACTCACGAAGTTCAATAGAGCTATTCGATATGGGGCTTTGGAAATAGGTTTTGTCTGGGGTTCAAGGTCGATACAAAATTCAATTTCACGCCTGGGTAGGCCGGGAAGTTCTTCTGGGAATACGTCAGAAATTTATTAACAATAGAAATATCGTTCAAAACTAACGTATTTTTGTTTAAATCGTGACATGAGCTAAGAAAGCTTGACATCCGTTTTTCAATAAAACGAATAGCTTTTATGGCTTGAGATGACCGTGATTGATTTTAATGGTTTGGTCGCTTGAATTCGCGATAATAGGTTGGTTAGGAATATGAAAGCTAACAACCTTATTTAAAAACAATCAATTTTTGCATGATAAGTAGTTAACCAATCAATCCCACAGAATCACGTCAAATGCAAGTATTTTTAATGAAATAAGATCGACGGGTAATGTGAGGGTACCGATTTGAACCAAACAAGACTTATAAACAAAGTGGATGTAATGAAGGTTTCTCCCAATGGAGTTTCCACAGATAAGTCAAAGTCTAATTCTCTGAGTCAAATTTAATCGATGAGCGCAAGTAGGAGAAATAAAAGAATGGGTAGAACCAGGTATCAAATAAAGTATAGACTTCATTAGAGTTTATGATAAGCTCACCCGTGATGACCTCATTCGGATTCCTTCGCTCTTTGGGAGGTCACAACAAACGCCTCCCTTGACTTCTGGGGTTTGACTTTTTTCGGGACTGACCTTTGGTGCCTCCATCCTAATTTGAATTTGTCTTGAGAAACGACAAAATCGAGCTAAGTGACCTTCTCTTCCACAATTATAACATGCTTTGACTGGCATGGCGCAGCTTTTGATCGATGTGTCCTCTCCTCCGCATTTGAAGCATATGATAGGTGGTCTTTCTCCTTCCTTAACAACGGGTTGGTGCTAACGCTCTTTCCATCATTGTTGAATCTCCTTTTCTTGAAATGTCCATTCTTATTGTTTTGGCCTCGATTACCACCGAAGTGGTTACCATATCTGGCATGTTGATTCCTCCACGCTTGTTGTCACCGCTCGATGACTACTCTCATTTGGTATTATAATTTTCTTTACCGCTCTCTTTTTAGTTGCGTTGACTCATTATCGCGCTCCACTAATCGAGCCCTATTTACAACATCGAATACAAACACGGTTTATGAGAAATAAGATGTCGACGTAACTCCCGCTTCAAACCTCTTAAAAACATTCGCGCCATTCTCTCTTCATTATCCACAAGTGGGGACGAACCGTGATAACTCCGCAAATTTTGCCTCGTATCATGCGACACGGGCCATATTGTTTTGTTCCAACTTGATAAACTCCACCTCCTTCATGTGGCGAATACTTTCAGAAAGTATTTGTCGTGAATGCGACTCTGGAACTTCTCCCAAGATATCTTCAAGACAAAAGCCGAGTTAGTCGTTTTACCGATTCCCACCCAAGTCGCCTCCGCGCAACATAAAGGCGCCGAAAGGAACCTTTGCTCCTCGGAGCATCCCAAGACATCAAATATCTTGGTAATCTGCTTTATCCATGCTTCCGCCGAAGTGGTTTTGGCTCTCCTTAAACTCCGGTGGTCCCAGCTCCTTGAATTATTTAGCGGTGGCGGTTCGAGAGTTTTCCGTGTTTCCACCTACGTTTTTGGACGAGAGTCGCCTCTACTTTCTTTGTTGCATGAATCGCATAAAGCCTCTGAACATTTGATCATTCATCATTTGGTCGGTGTTGTTGTTTGCATGAGGATTGTCGCCTCGATGCACATTATCCACGATTATTGATATGTGGTGAATCAACGATTCACTCGTGCTCCATTGCTATTCTCAACATTCTCGGATGTCATTTTGAGACATCGCCACAAAACAAAAGGTTAATTGACATGTAACATATTATCCATATATTTCGACCGACCAATAAAATAAGACATAAACTTAGTAGGTCATACTAGCAAGGTATTCCCCTGCCTCTCCTCCTAGTACTATTCTCACATCTTAGCCAGGATCATATCCCTAAGCTCGATACCAACCGTGGCGCCCCCAAAATTAGGTATACGTCACCCATCTTGGGTCGCCACTTACATGGTATGTAATTTAAATACAACTTACTAACATAATCGTCGGGTATAATACGACATAAATCGTGAGTTTGAATACAAATATAAATCTACTAGATATTATACAAACTCAAAAGGAGTCCTCATTACAATTATTATCACACTATTTCACGAATAGTGAGGACTACTAATGCTATCTTTAGGACCATCACTCGCTTTTCCGACTCGTCCCGCCTATATTCTCATTTCGAAGAGAACAAAGAAAGAAAGGGTGAGCTCAACTAGCCCAAGAAGAAATATTATGACTAAGATAATGCGAGAATAAATTATCAATAGTCTTCAACAATGTTAAACCGATAAAATACAATGATAAACCGGTTTAATCAGAAGGAATATGCAATCTATTAAAAGAGTCAAGTAGAAAATAAAGTCTACTATCTTTTAGGTTTTAAAAGGTTTTCATCATCAATTATATTTGAGACTCACTTTAATAAATATTCCACATCATCGAATCACCCCGCACTACTACCAAGGATATTCTTTAGTATCACGACCACAATTATTCATGCACTACGGGCCAAGAATAGTTGTGTATTCATTAATGGTCATGATCATGCTAACAATCGTCCATCAATGCACTACTACTAATCGATGATTTATTTATCACATCATTTGTAACATTACGGTCATGATTACATCGAATAGTCTCTCGGTCATAATCATACCAAGTCCATCTATGCACCACTGCCACAAATGACTTTCAACATAATATAAACATGAGGATGATGACAATGATATAAGAATTCAATAAAACAAGTTCAAGAATTATTTTATCCAGAATTATTAACGCCCAAATTATCAACATGATATTTGTTTTGTAGAGTAAAATTCAAGAATGATCGGAAGAATATTTTCATGAAAAGATATCTTTGGATGAAACGCAAATATCAAGGATATTCTACTAATTTCATGGAGTATAGAAGTCAAAGTTTTAACCAATTTGGGTATAATAAAGAATGGAATAATAAAAGAAATCACCATGCATGCGATAGATCGCATGCATAAAAGTTATTCCAACAGTAATAAAAATAACGGAACCGGTCCGGTAAAAAACGCATGCACAGGATGTTCCAACGGAATAATAATAAAGATTTTAACCAGTCCGGTGTAAACACATGCATGTGATGTTCCAAGCAGAATAATAATAAAGATTTTAACCAGTCCGGTGTAAAACACATGCATGTGATGTTCCAACAAAAATAATATTTATAGAAAAATTCATCTTTATTTATAAAAATGGATAGATGAATCGAGGATTAAGTTTTCCTCTCTTTCCAAATCTTGTAACTCCTTTCCATGGAGCAACTCTTAACAACACATGATCTCCTATATCGAATTCCACGTCCTTTCGATGAAGATCAAGATAACTCTTTTGTCGATTTTGTGAGGTTTTTATACGTTGTCGGATCGTTTGAATCTTTTCCGTAGTCATACGCATTCAACTCCGGCCCCAACAACGTTGCTTCACCCACCTCATCCCAAAGATATCGAGAACGACACTTTCTTCCATACAACGCTTTGAATGGAGCCATGCCAATACTTGCTTGATAAGCTGTTGTTGTAGGAAAACTCCACCAATGGTAAGAACTTGTCCCAACTTCCTCAAATCAAGGACACGTAGTCTTAATAGATCTTCAAGAGTTTGAATAGTCCTCTCCGACTATCCGTTCGTCTGAGGATGATATGCCGAGCTAAATCGTAAGTCTGTGCCCATAGATTTTTGCAAACTAACCCAAAATCATAAGTGTGGGCAGGAGGGACAAATCTCTCCTAACTGCCCAAACCCTAGGATGAACAATGGGTGTTTTCTGTGTGGATCCACGGAGCATAAGGTGAAAGACTGTCCAAAAAGGAGAATGGATATAGAAGCGTGAATGCGGGAAAAGCAAAGTGGAACACTTTGGCGATAACGGACCAACTTCAATTTAAATCAACCGCAAGAGTCTTCAACAATGGCGATTCGTAATACCGTAGCGGTAGGGATGGAACTTCAAGTATTATTCGTATGGATTTTATTTAATATAGATGATTTTCTTAAATGCAAGTAAATTAGATTATAAGGACATGTTGAAGGAGAACTTTAGGTTCTGTTAGAAATCAACTTTCCGTAGAATTTGATAGACGAGCTTCATGTTGAGTAGTTAAAGATCAGTTCGATCAAATCTGATCGAGATCTACTTGAAATGACTGTGTATGCTTTTGTGCCTAGTGTCTATAGGTTTTAAAGCGGTGATTTCGGGGGCGAAATCCATATAAGGGAGGTTGGATGTAATAATCCAGTATTCTCAATAAGGAATTTTACGAATTAATTTTTTTTTTATATATATATACAAGGATTAGAATATGTGCAAAGTAAAGTAATTGTATCTGATAAATAAAATTATTTATTAGATGTAAATAATCTCCTATTAGATTTATTGATCATTATATTTTATAATAAAATTATGTTGTAATAAAAATATTTATTAATTTTTTCATGAAAATATGATTATCAGATATATGATATGGATTTTATGATATGTATATATTATATTAAGTTAATTAATAATAGTATCTCGTGAAGGTTTATGTCGATATGAATTGAAAACCCTAAGTCCGGATTTGAATAAGGGATGAGAAAAATAATATTATAGTAGTTATATTTCAATGATATAAGCATGTCTTATATGTGTGTAATGTTAATGTGTGGAGCAGTTATAGTAGAGACAAAGACAAAATCCTAACATTACCGATAAACTATAGTATAAAGTCAAATATGACTATAATGGTTGTTAAGTTATGTGTTATGTAATTAATGATTATTATTATAATTAATGTTAATTAGGTAAACCCTAATTAGTATCTAGAAACCCTAGTTGCTAAATTACAAACCCTAGTTATTAATTTAGCAAGCTTAATAGTAATCAGTAGATTATAAAGTCTAATTTATAAGTCCTAAGTGATTAGGAAACTTAATTTCATTAAGAAACCCTAATCAACATTTTAGAAAACTAAGATTTCCTATTTTGCCCTTAATACATAATTCTAGATTTAGAGCTTATGAAACCCTAGGGTCAAACCCTAAGGGTTAAAACCTAATAGGTGTGAGAAGTTACCAAAGTACCATGTACTTTATAAGTCAAATGACCAAATTGCCCTTCTAGCATTATTTAAATAGATAACTTGTATAGGTTGCCATAACTTTAGTTGGTAAACCAACTCAACATAGCCATGTGGTCTAGTAATAACCTTTAATCAATAAGCATGATCAACCCTAACCATTTCATCAAGTTATATATAGATTGAGAGAGAGGAAAGTTCATAACTTTGTCCCAATTTCTCACACATACACCACCAAGCTTCTCTCTCTCTAAACCCACGAAAATAGTTAGCATTTCAGTTCCTTAGTGAGTCCCCGTAACATCAAAGATCGATTAGAGCGGAAGATCAAAATTTGGTTCATAGAGGTATAAGACCCAACTTAGAAAATTTGATCTTTATGCTATGTTGGATTAGATGTTAGAATGTTTAGATATGTTGTATGATGTGTAAATTAATGTTCTAGGTTGGTATTTAGTGAATCCATAATATTTATATGCTCAAATTTAAGTTTTTCAAAAACTGAAATTTGCTGGGTTGTTCTCGACAATGAATATCGTTGGTCGTAGATCTTGGTATGTTTATGGTTTAAGTTGTTTTAAGCTTTATATTTGTAGTATGTCATGTTGTCTTTACTCTCGAAAGTGGATTCACCGTCATTGGATATCTAGATTGTGAGATATTAATCTGGCCAAAGTCGGTTGGCCGACCACCACGATCGGATGAAATCTGGGTAAACCCGAGAAAGGGTAAACATGTGCTCGACAAGATCTTTGAAAGCATAGATCATCATCTTGTAAGTGATATGATAATGTTATGGTAACCATGTTGTAGCTTGTATAGTATACTACAAAACGGGTCTTTATATGTCTTCAAACATCAACAGATCAACCGTGAAAAGTGGTCAAACTAGGCCACTCGATATCGATTTACGTTTCGGGAATTTTCCGGAAAATTTTAAAACATTTTCAACAACTTTGACGGACTTGATCTATTAGATTTAGTTGTTGTAGAAGCGTGATCTTGTTATCGTGTTATACCTTGTTGTGTATGCTACCATTATGAACCATAAAATCACCCAAATGATGATCGAACACTAAAATATTTGAGCTTGAATATGCTTTCACTCGAATCTTTGGTTTCAGGAAAACCCAAAACCTTCTCGACGCTTTGTTTGTTGCCTAGATCTCCTTGTTATGTTGTGGTATGGTCTATATAACGATTGAAACTTGTAGAGTTACATCAACACTACAATACCTAAGTTTTAGATTCGATGTAAAACAAACTAAACACGAAATTAAAGCTTCATCAAACTTGGTATGTCAGAAGCAAGAAAATTTGCTGGTGTTCTTGAGCTCAAGAACATTAACAATGACGTTATTGTCAAAAGGCCTATTCATGACGGTTTTAATTAATTTAATTTCTTAATTTCGAAATTGATTAAAAATAGAAAATAAATTATAAAAATTACAAAATTAGTTTTAAAAATTATTTTAAATTATGAAAAATAACTTTTAATTATTTGGGATATTTTCCATTAATATTTATAATTATTTGAATATTAATGATATTTAATTTATTTAATTAGTGTATTAAATAATTAGAGAAAAATGATTTTAATTATATAAAAATCATTTTAAATATGAATAAAGTGTTTAAAAATATTATGAAAGTTAATTTTTGATAACTTTTAATATTTTGTGATGAATTTCATTAATAAATTAATATTAATGATATTTAAGTTATTTAATAAATGTATTAAATAATTTATGAAAAATAGAAATTATGATTTAAAAATAATATAAAAATGATTTAAAGGATTATAAAAATATTTTAATATAACTTTTGATATTTTGTCATGAAAATATTAATGATATTAGGTTTATTTAATGACTATAGTAAATAATTTAATTTAAAAATGATTTTATTTATTTAAAAATCATTTTAAATGAAAATAAAGTGTTTAAAGATATTTTAAGTTATAAAATATAACTTTTAATATTTAAACGATAATTTCATTATTAAATTAATACTAATGATATTAAATTAATATAAATGATATTAAATTTATTTAATAATTATATTAAATAATTATTAAATAAATAGTTTTAATATGATTTTATTTACTTAACAATCATTTAAAAAGGATATAAATGAATTAAAAATATTTTAAGTTATAATTAATGACTTTTAATATTTGGATAATTAGTTTATTAATATTAATGGTAATTATTTAAAAATGATTTTAAATGTTTTAAAAATCATTTAAGGGTAATATAAGTACTTTAAAAATATTCGAGTTATTATAAATAACTTTAATATTTTAGTAATGGTTTCATTAATAGTTTAATATTAATTAAATATTAATGATAATAGAATTGTGTACTATTTAAATCATTTAATAATGATTAGGTGTTTGAAAATTAAAGTGATAAAATATAATAAATGTTTAAAATTATATCGAGTCATTTAAAATAATTTGATCGATACTTGTAGATATTGAGTAATAGAATAGAGTCTTAGACTTGATAATTACCTCGATAGAGCAGCTTTTGCATAATCGACATAGTTCAAAAAATTTTTCTAGACTTAGATATTTTCTTTGCGTTAATGTTTGTTTGTGAGGATGAACGATCGCCGAATATGTGTGACAACGTGATTAGGTTATGTGCTGACTGTGAAATGCAGTACTATGTGTTATAGTATATTGTTCTAATCGAACGAATGATCTGATTAATGATATGTGATTACATAAAAGATAAAACTAAGTTGCGTATCAGGCAAGTATTCTACCTTTGCATTTCCTTTATCTGATGGACATGAGTAAGAATGTTTTGTAATTATATTATTCTTTATGCATTATTAACCCTATATTATATACGCCCATTGATTATCAACATGTTAGTATATGGTAATTCAGATATATATTCTCTGTTCGTTAATTTCTAAATGGTTAAACAAGTGTCCCCACTTGAATAATCATTGCATTTAAACACATGTTGATACACCTTTGATATATATATGTATGTTGGATTATAGATTATTGTTGAACAAGATAAAACCTTTGGTTTGGAACCCCGACAGATATGAACATCCCATTCATGGAAAACTTTTTATGCGCCCAAGTCGGACAGAGTGAACGATAATATCGTTCTTGTTATGTAGTATTGATCAATACAAGGCCTATGGGATGTACACCCTCGTGCCCGTAAGTTATGACGGTTTACAGATGAAGTTCTGTCTAACCTTTTCGAAATGAAAACAATGTTCGTAGTATGTCACTTTGACCCTATTTATAGTCAATACGTAGTTTCAAAAATTTGGTAGAGAGTTGTTATGTTATTATTATCGGTACAGATTACTTCACAACTATTGATTCGTTGTAGAAGGGTATTATAAAGAAAACATTTAATCCTTTCAGCTAATATTTATAATTGTTATTACTTGCTGGGCACTCAAATGCTCATCCTTGCTTAAATTAAATGTTTTCAGCTAAGTGTGAACAACTAGACGGCTCATGCAGAAACAAAGGAAAAGGAAAGCGAATAGGATAAGATTTATGGTATTATTGTAATAGTATAGCCTTATTAAGACTTTGATAACTATTAAGTATCATGTAATGAATGTTAAAGGTCGCGTACCTGGGATTCAGACTCTGATATGTAAATTAAGTTTAATATTTATATTATTGTTATTATTATTAGTATGTTTCCGCTCATAGAAATGGTATCGTGAAGCACTGAATTCGGGTTTCAAGTTCCTGAATTTGGGGGCGTCACAGCTATAAGTCGAAAGTAACACAATAAAATTGAACATTGTGTATTGATAATAGGAAGGGTAATGAGACGTAAATTAAAGTTTACATTACAACTACTATGCGTTGCTATGTGACTAATAGTTGATGTGTATGATTATATAATTGTGTAGGGCACGTGAAGTACAGATATCTGTAAGTTGTTAAACTGTTATTGGTAAACAACGATCAAGGCAAGTCTTTCAGTTCCTATTTGCTATGTGAACTTGGTGATTAACTGTTTTAAATCTTTATTTCAAAGAGCATGATGTGTTATATATATGTTGAATGTATGAAATGTTAAAGTCAATTTATGACTATGTTGATTGAGTAAAACATGCTGATTGAGTAAAGAACTCAATCTTTATACTTGTTAAATGAAATGTAACATGTATGTTATGTTAGTCTAATGTTTATGAGATATATGTTGAGCATGTTACTATGTGCTACGTGATGCATGAAAACTGTTAGATTTTGCTGGGCTATCCAGCTCAACGTTGCAAATAACTCATACTTATGGTAGGTTCTTGACTCATAATTATATAGTATATTTTTGAACCCCTCAGCGAATGAACGCCTATGGTCTGACTAGGATAAGTTCTTAAACTCATATGGTTGTGGCAAGTTCCTGAACTCATAACGTGTGGTAAATTTGACGAACTGGGTATAGATAAATGTAAATGGAGTATTGAGGATGATAGGAATAGATAGACCTATTAAGCAATGGATCATTATAGAAAGTGGAGTTGATGGTGGAAGCATAGGTATTCTAAATCTACTAGCTATGCTAAACTTTCAAAATTTATTGACTTCGTTCTTATACCAAACTCAAGTCTGTACAACTCAAAATCTAAATACATACATGAAAGTCAAAATATAAATATAAACTAACTACTGCCCAAGATCAGGAATCTCTGTGCCATCGCCTCCGGTCCCATTGCCGGTCCCACCTCCGATCCCATCACTGGTCCCATCCTCTATGGTCTCATCAGCATCAGCCCGACGATCATCACCATCTCCTCCACAGGCATCGCCTGTGCTGCCATATCCACCCCCACGAGTCTCATCAACAAGACCCTACAAAATTAAAATATTAATAACGAAGTCCAAAATAGAGCATATTTAAATTATTTTAGTTTGTGTTCTACAAGTGTTGGCGAGTTTTACAAACTGGTATAATGAAAATCTAAGTAGAATCGAGTCCCGTCAGTTCTAACGCGTGTCTATTGCCTACGTGGTGCTATGTGTGCGTTTGCGTGTCATTCGGATGGCTGTTGCGGGTTTTGACCTCTTTTTTGGATTTTTGCCTAAGTGTTGGCGAGTTTTGCAAACTGGGCGATAACTCGGTCTCCGTATATTGGAATCGAGTCCCGTTAGTTCTAATGCGTGCCTATTGCCTACGCGGTGCTATGTGTCTTTTTGAGTGTCATTCGGACGGTCGATGCGGGTTTTGACCTCTTTTTCGGCTTTTTGCCTAAGTGTTGGCGAGTTTTGCAAACTGGGCGATAACTCGGTCTCCGTATATCAAAATCGAGTTTCGTCAGTTCTAACACATGTCTATTGCCTACGCGGTTCTATGTGTACGTTTGTGTGTCATTCGGACGGCTGTTGCGGGTTTTGACCTCTTTTTTGGCTTTTTGCCTAAGTGTTGACGAGTTTTGCACACCGGGCAATAACTCGGTCTCCATATATCGAAATCGAGTCCCGTTAGTTCTAACGCGTGTCTATTGCCTATGCGGTGCTACGTGTCTGTTTGTGTGTCATTCAGATGGCCGTTACGGGTTTTGACCTCTTTTTTGGCTTTTTGCTTAAGTGTTGGCGAGTTTTGCAAACTGGGTGATAACTCGGTCTCCGTATATCGGAATCGAGTCCAGTCAGTTCTAATGCGTGTCTATTACCTACGCGGTGCTATGTGTCTGTTTTTGTGTCATTCGGACGACCGATACGGGTTTTGACCTCTTTTTCGGTTTTTTACCTAAGTGTTGGCGAGTTTTACAAACTGGGTGATAACTCGATCTTTGTATATCAGAATCGAGTCCCGCCAGTTCTAATACATGTCTATTGCCTACGCGGCACTATGTGAGCATTTGCGTGTCATTCGGATGGTTATTGTTGGTTTTGACCTCTTTTTTGGTTTTTTGCCTAAGTGTTGGCGAGTTTTGCAAACTTGGCGATAACTCGGTCTCCGTATATCAGAATCAAGTCCCATCAGTTCTAACGCGTGTCTATTGCCTATACGGTGCTACGTGTCTGTTTGCGTGTCATTCGGTCGGTCGATGTGGGTTTTGACCTCTTTTTCGGCTTTTTGCCTAAGTGTTGGCGAGTTTTGCAAACTGGGCGATAACTTGGTCTCTGTATATCGAAATCGAGTGCCGTCAGTTCTAACGCGTGCCTATTGCCTACGCGGTGCTATGTGTCTGTTTGAGTGTCATTCAGATGGCCAATGCGGGGTTTGACATCTTTTTTGGCTTTTTGCCTAAGTGTTGGTGAGTTTTACAAACTGGGCGATAACTCGGTCTCTGTTTATCAAAATCGAGTCCCGTTAGTTCTAATGCGTGTCTATTGCCTATGCGGTGCTATGTTTACGTTTGCGTGTCATTCGGACAGCCGTTGCGTGTTTTGACCTCTTTTTTGGCTTTTTGCCTAAGTGTTGGCGAGTTTTGCAAACTGGGCGATAACTCAGTCTCCGTATATCCGAATCGAGTCCCATCAGTTCTAACGCATGTCTATTGCCTATGCGGTGCTATGTGTGCGTTTGTGTGTCATTCGGACGACCCTTGCGGGTTTTAACCTCTTTTTTGGCTTTTTGCCTAAGTGTTGGCGAGTTTTACAAACTGGGCAATAACTCGGTCTCCGTATATCAAAATCGAGTCCCGTCAGTTCAAACGCGTGTCTATTGCCTACGCGGTGCTTTATGCGTGTTTGCGGGTTCTAACACGTGTTAACTAGTTATTTGACAGTTTATATAAGCAATATAATTACAAATAAGGAAATACAACAATAATAAGTTTTACCTGTCGAATATGTGGAGGAAAGATGTTGGCCAAGATAACTGCACATACACGGATGGCCTCCTCCCGGACTATACCCATGAGGTCGCCAGCGACAGCTGTAGGATCTATGGAGCCATGGACAACCTCCTAAGTAAGCTGGTAGATCCACTCGCGTGATGGCGCGCCTGACTACACGACACTACTCGCCATGCACCCCTCAATGATCCGCCTGAAGAAGTCGTCAGATAATGAAGGGCCGACGCTTGATCCACTCGCACCACTACCTCCGGTGGGTGGGCGACGTCGAGATCTCGCAGCAGGGACTATAGTGTTGGCTGGGACACGGGGAATGCCCACAATTCTACCCTTCTTCGTCCCCCCTGTAGCCTGCAGCCAGTCCTCCATCTCCTCGTTGTCATGCTCAGCATCAGCCACTGGAGTGTCACCTCTCTGGCTGCTCCGGACCACAGAAAGGTCCTCGAACCGTGTCTGAAAAAACATAAAAATAGGTGAAAAGCAAGTATTTTGCTAAAAGAATACAAAAGAATTTCAAGGCCATCAAATACATACTAAATAAAATAATTAAATTATTTACCGCAATGTGCTCTGCCTCAGGTGAGATATAACCACTGTCACCTTTCTTCTGGTGAGCGTGCCACTAAAACTCGAGGTGGGAAGGTCGGTGCTTTAGACTCACCTCGAGTCTCTCTCCCTCAGAGGTCAGACGATCGACTCCGGTCTTGATGTGGGAGACGACTTTATTGTCGAGGCGGTATGTCTGTTGTGGCAATATCTTATTGAACGCTTCGCCCTCCCAAATATCGCATATCTGCTCCCACACCGCAGCACCAATGAAATCTGGTCGAACATCTCTAAGTGTCTATCCACTCGCCATCTTGGTCTGGGCCCTCTTTTTCCAGTCATAGACCCACTTTTGCCAATTCATCTCGAGATACTTCCCGAGAACAGTGCTGCCGTGGGCTTCCTGCCCGTCCTCGAAGCGATAATATCTTTGCAATACAACATATGAATGAATTAGTAGACAACATAAAGCAAAGCGGTAAATAAATATTCAAAAGCACAAATTAAAACTAAATATGAATGAATGACTTCTTACCCTAAACTCAACAATAATCAGCCCACGTGTGCGGTCATCCACATCCTCCCACCTCATCCACGGGCTAGAAAATCGGTTGCGGACGATCCCAAGCAACATGTTCCTTGGCGTCGCGTCAAGGATACTAAAATTGAAGGCGATTAAATTTCCAAATTGCAAAGAATATATAAGAACTAAATAATTAATACAAATGTAATGTATATATTACCTAGTAGTCCCGACACGGCATATAAGCGGCGCTTGGGGGGGATTCCCTAGCAATCCACGTGCTAGTCCCCGCGGAGGCCTATGTCGATCACTTATTTAGTGAAATACAACAATATTTATATTCTCGAATATAATGTCAATATTATATAAAATTAAAAACAATAAGATGTATAACAACAAAACATGTAATTATACCTGATGATCCGACCTGATCATCACCAAGATTACCTCACGGCCCATTTACGGCTACGAACTACCAAAGACGCCCACCACGATCATGCAGGTGTGGTGTACGATCTATATCTGTATATATACTGTCAAATCATCATCAAGAAGATAATATGCGGATACAACTAAAAGGATACAAACACAAATATCAGAATCGTCATGCACATACAACTAAAAGGATACAATATGCAGATATAACTAAAAGGAAACAACACTGCCATTTGAATACAACATGTAGATACAACTATTACATTTGAATACAACTAAAAGGACATAAACAGTACATACTCCTAAT
Organism: Panax quinquefolius; assembly: GCA_020205615.1. NCBI lineage: Eukaryota > Viridiplantae > Streptophyta > Magnoliopsida > Apiales > Araliaceae > Panax > Panax quinquefolius. The sequence continues at coordinate 9,852,106 of CM035170.1, read as the reverse complement.
CATTTATATTATCAAAGCCATCAATATCAGAATCGTCATCTTCGAGCAGTAGATCTTCACTATCGTTGCCATCACCATCTTTGTCATCCTCAACGATTTCTTCAATTATATCTACATCCTCAACAACATCGTCTTTACTTTCGACAACGACAACATCATCCTCTTCTTCACTAGACTCACTAATAATTGTCACATCAACAGGTGTGACACTAGTAGACTCGACTTGTAAAGGTTCATCGTCTGGACGAGGAGCTGTGCCTTGAAAACCACGGGCTTTGGTGGTTATAACAGCATGTCATGGGCTTGCAGGAGTCATAACACTCCGCGCATAGTATACCTGTGTTGCTTGACTTGCTAAAATAAATGGCTCGTCCATACCAGTCATCAGTCTTAGTTTTGACTTAACGTTAACAGTCACCCGTCCTAATTTTTTATCTACTTTAACTCCATTCTCAACATCAAACCAATTACAATTGAAGAAAACTAATTCTTTATGACCCCAATAATTGAGAACAATAACTTCTAGCAATCATCCATACCAGTCATCCCAAATGTTATCGTAGCAGCTACCTTTCACCACAACACCAAAACAGCAGAAGCGACATCCCCAATATCACAACACTTAAATCTGTAACCGTTGACAATGCAGCATGTAAAAGTATCTACAGATCTTTCAGGGTCGTCGGCTATAAGCTTTTGCCGATTGTCAGCTAACTCATCTGTGAGGACCTAATGTACATTAACATAACATATTCTAAAGTTAATTACACCATAAGAATAAATCTATGATGGTAGATTCATTGAACTTGTAAAGGTTAGACTTACATGGTCTTTAAACCATTGCACAAATTATCCTTTTCTCAAATTTTGCAAATCCTCGTCCGATATACTCGGACTCGCTTCACGTACTTCAGCATCATATTGACTGCAGCACAGTTATATACTCAATGTTTTTGTAAAGGAAATTGACACAGTTACACTAGACATATATAGTTATGACTACTTACTTAATGTATGGCGCTACTTCATTCATGTTGACAAGTACATACAATGTGGCAGCTGCATACTCCCTATCGATCAAGAATCGCCTTTTTTTTACCGAATGGGCGTATTGGGATGACTAAATGCCGTTAATTCCCCATTTTCCTCGTCTTGCACAATGTACTGATTCCAACGTAGCGATTGTGCAGGTCATTCGAACATCCGGCTCAAAGTACAACAAGCAGAAATTAACAAGTTCCTCCATAACATACCTTTCAGCAATTGACCCATCTACACGGGCTCTATTCTTCACCTTTTTCTTTAGACATCACATATACCTATGTGATATATAGATTAGCAAAAAAGAATGAACATTTTATCGTATTAAAAATATTAATGTCATTACCTCTCGAATGGATACATCCATCTATATTGCACGAGACCGCCAAACTTAGCTTTATATGACAAGTGAATAGGCAAATGCTCCATTGAATCAAAAAATGGAGGGAAGATCATTTCTAACTTGCACATTATTTCCACTATCTGCATCTCCATTTTATCTATGTCTTTGAGCTGAAGCTCTGTCAAGCATAGATCTCTGAAGAAATTAGAAAGCTCTGTCAGTGCTTCGACCACACGTTTTGGTAACAAGTCGATAAATGCCACAGGGATTAACTTCTGCATGAATACGTGACAATCATGACTTTTGAGACCCCGAAACTTCAGCTCTTCGACTTTACAACACCTTGCTATATTCGAAGAATATCCAACTGGGAGCTTCAGTCCACTAATCCAATTACATATCAATATCAACTGTTCCCTAGTCAAAGTATATTCAGCTTTAGGCGTTCCCATCTTACTACCCTCTTCATACAACCACATATCTTCCCTAATGTTCATTTCTACCAAATCAAGTCTCGACTTGTTGTTTTCCTTTGTTCTACCACTGACATCTAGGATTGTATAAACAATATTATCAAATACGTTCTTCTTAGTGTGCGTCAGATCTAAACAATGACGAATGCAGAGTGTAGCCCAATAAGGTAGGTCAAAGAACATGGATCTGTGTGTCCAGTTGTGAACCTTGTCGTAACCATAAGCTCACTCCAATTTGTGATTCTTCCCTGGAGGTGAAAACTTCAAACGACTAATCCAACTCAATACTGTTGACCTAGAAAGACGGCCAGGTACTTGACGTTTCTTAGTTTTTTGATTGAATTGTATACTCATCCATCTATAACGATGTTCAATCGGCAAAAACTATCTGGATGTTGCAAAGAAACTCATTTTCCCCCCATGTTTGAGCCGTATAGCTTTAACTGACCCCATGCACACGGGACATGACAAGCCCCCGTGAGTCGACCATCCACTGATCATTTATAACGCCGGGAAGTCATTTATTGTCCACAGTAAAGCTTCCCTCATGTCAAAGTTTTGCTTAAGAGATACATCATAAGTTTGAACCCCTTTTTCCCACAACATCTTCAACTCATCAACTAACGGCTTGAGGTATACATTGATGTCTTTACTCGGACACTTATCACCCGGAATCAGTAAAGGCATGAACATGTAGGGATCTTTCATGCACATCGAAGGCGGGAGGTTATACACCACAATAATCACCGGCCAAGTTGAGTAGGGCTTTGTGTAAGACCCCAACTTTTTGAATAAAGATTAAATTTTCTTGAAATATATTTTTGAATATTATGGTGTAGATTTGATATAATGTTATAGTTGTGGGTAATATTTACAAATTTTGCAAAGTACGCAAGTTGTTATATAATATTCAATTGGTCAGGGAATATTCGTTTTAACAGGGAATATTCGTACAACGGCATAATCATTGGTGGACCCACCACAATGGAATTATTGTCGGATTGAGAAAATGACAAAAATACTTTATGAAAATAACTGCGAAAGTTTTACCGTTAACTGTTGAACTACCTGGTAGTAAAAATACAGTAATACGTGTAGTTGCATAGTAGCACACGGTATTGATTCTTGATGCTTACCTGAGAAGTAACTCAGTTATACTCAATTATTGCTACAGTAATTTCTGCATCATATCTCTCATATTATTGATTCGATTATTATCATAGTATCATCTGCATAATATGTTATTTTATTAAATCAATAATTGAGATGACAAAGTTATTCATATTATTAAATTGCAATATTTACAATGTCTAGAAGTTCTGTCAAGGAGAGGTTTGGTCACCTAATTGCGCGCCAATAGGGAGAAATCCTTATTGGAAAGCCCCCTCTTTCTTGGGAACGACAAGGTTGATAAATATTGTGAGTTATAATATTAATGATGAATGTTATTAAAATTGAAGTTGTGTTCGGAGTTGAATTTGGAGGCGCGGACGTGATATTTGAGTCCGGAATGATGAAATTAGTAAAAATAGTCTATAAACACAAAATTTTCCGAAATTCACTATTTGGTCAAAAAGTCAACAGTTGACTTTTTCGGGAAAAGTCAAACATCGAAATTTCAAAATTTATATTTTTGATAAAAATGGTTTCATTGTGTTGGAATTATTTGTGTTAGTGAAAATCGACAATTATTTCGATAATAATTAATGTCTGGAGGTTATATTGACCACTCGGGTATTTAACCAGATAAATGAGCAATTGATTGCTGTTATTTCACATGATTATAACTATTTGTTCACATTCTTGTTACTATTAGGGGAGTTGGTGCAAGATTGATAATACTTGCATGACTAAGTTAAAAATGGAGGTATAGATGGAGGTACTATATCTTGTAATTCGTATTTTCACATGTCTACAGAACTACCGATTCACATAATTTACTATTGAATCACATTATTTACTATTAGGAGAGGTGGTGCAAGTTTGATAATACTTCCATGACTAAATTAAAAATAAAGGAAAAGTTGGAGGTATTGTCTATGAAATTTTTGAGCCCCAAAGCGTGCAATTATCGAAACTATATTTTTCTATAAATAAGCTCATTCTTCCTTCATTTCTCACCAATTCACAAAAGCTTTAGAGATTATTATAGAGAGAAATTATAGAAAGAAGAAGAGAAGCTTTCGCTACCTCACTATATTCTAGTATCCGCTTTTTCTAAAGGTAGGGAGTATTATTTCTTTCTTATCCATGAAGAGAACTTCATTATTCCATTCCTTATTATTCATTGAAAAATAACTTTGTATCGCGGGCTACCCTATACTTGGTGAAATTCTCCTGTTGTTCCATTTTTATCATTACATTTGGAACATCACATGCATGCGTTCTACGTGGGACTGGTTAAAATCTTTATTATTTTGTTGGAATATCACATGCATGCGTTTTTTGGCCGGACACGTTCCTCTTTATTATTCATTTGGAATATCACATGCATGCGTTTCTGTGGGACTCGATAAAATCTTTATTATTATTCTCATTGAAATATCTTATCTCATGCCTTTTTTATGGGACTGATTCCGTTATTTATTATTCTATTGGAATAACCTGCCTGTGCGGTCTATCGTATGCTTGGTGATTTCTTTTGTTATTCCATTCCTTATTATACTCAGTTGGTTAAAGTTTTGACTTCTATACTCCATGAAATTAGTGGAATATCCTTGATATTTGTGCTTCATCCAGTATCTTTTCATGGAAATATTTTTCTAAGCATTCTTGAATTTTACTCTACAAAGCAGTTTCATGTTAACAATTTGGACGTTATTAGTTCCTGGATAAATTAATTCTTGAATTTATTTTATTGAATTCTTATATCATTGTCATCATCCTCATGTTTATATTTTGTTGAAAGTCATCTGTGGCCTATAGTGCATAGATGGACTTGGTATGATTATGACCAGGGATTATTCGGTGTAATCATGACCGTAATGTTACAAATGATGTGGAAAAAGTCCTCATTGGCCCGTAGAGCATTGATGGACAGTTGTTGGCATGATCATGACCATTATTGAATACACAAATATTCTTGGCCCGTAGTGCATGGATAATTGTGGTCGTGATACTAAAGAATATCCTTGGCCGTAGTGCAGGGATGATTCGATGATGTGGATTATTTATTAAGCTGAGTCCCAGCGATAAAAGTGATGAAAAACCTTCTAAATCATAAAAGATAGTAGATTTTATTCTCTACTTGACTCTTTTAATGAATTGCTTGTTCCGCTGCAGTTAAACTTGATGGTTGTTATATTGTATCAGTTTAACTGTGACGCCCCCAAAATTAGGTATACATCACCCATCTTGGGTCGCCAGATACATGGTACAAAATTCAAATACAACTTACTAATATAACTGTCGTGTACAATATGACAAAACATAAACTGTGAGTTTGAATACAAATATTATCTACTAGAGATTATACAAACTCAAAATGAGTCCTCATTACAATTATTATCACACTATTTCACAGAATAGTGAGGACTACTAATGCTATCCTCCTCGGACCATCACTCCATTTCCGACTCGTCCCCGGCTATATTCTCATTTCCTGAAGAGAACAGTGAAAGAAAGGGTGAGCTCAACTAGCCCAGTAAGAAATATTATGACTAAGATAATGCAGAATAAATTATCATTAGTCTCCAACAATGTTAAACTGATAAAATATAATAAATATCAAGTTTAACTGCAGCGGAACAAGATATCCATTAAAAGAGTCAAGTAGAAAATAAAATCTACTATCTTTTATGAATAAAAAGGTTTTTCATCATTTGTTATCAGACGAGACTCGCTTAATAAATATTCCACATCATCGAATCACCCCACTACTACGGCCAAGGATATTCTTTTAGTATCACGACCACAATTATCCATGCACTACAGGCCAAGAATATTTGTGTATTCATTAATGGTCATGATCATGCCAACAACTATCCATCAATGCACTACGGGCCAATGAGGACTTTTACGACATCACTTGTAACATTACTGTCATGATTACACCGAATAATCCCTGGTCATAATCATACCAAGTCCATCTATGAACTACAGGCCACATATGACTTTCAACAAAATATAAACATGAGGATGATGACAATGATATAAGAATTCAATAAAACAAGTTCAAGAATTATTTTATCCAGGAATTATTAACATCCAAATTGTCAACATGATACTGTTTTGTAGAGTAAAATTAAAGAATGATCGGAAGAATATTTCCATGAAAAAAGATATGGATGAAGCTTAAATATCAAGGATATTCTACTAATTTCATGGAGTATAGAAGTCAAAGTTTTAATCAGTCGAGTATAATAAAGAATGGAATAACAAAAGAAATCACCATGCATGCGGTACTTGCAGCAGATGTATTAAAAGTTATTCCAATGTAATAATAATAACGGAACCAGTCGGGCAAAATTTGCAAGCTGGATGTTCCAACAAAATAATAAAGACCAAAAGTCCGGTGTAAAACACATGCATAATGATGTTCCAAAGAATAATAATAAGACGGAACTGTGTATTGTAAAAAAACACATGCATGAGCAGGATGTTCCAAAGTAATAATAAAAAGCGGAACCAGTCCTGTAAAAACACATGCATGTGATGTTCCAATGTAATAATAGAAAAATGTCACCAAGTATAGGGTGAGACAGATATCTGAGTTATTCCAATGAATAATAAGAAATGGAATAACAACAGCTTCTCTTCATGAATAAGAAAGAATAACACCCCTTCCGAAAGTACAACAAATAATATTCCCTACCTTAAGAAGAAGATCTTTGGATATATAAGTAGTGAAGTAGCGAATACTTTTTCTTTCTCTCTATTGTTTATCTCTACAGAGTTTCAATTGAATTCGTAAAGAAAATAATGAATGAATGAGCTTCTATTTATAGAAAAATGGAATGCATAGTAACTAACTCATGAGCTATTCGAGATTGATTTACTTTAATCTGACGGTCCATATTTAAAGCAAAATCTTTTAAATAAAATATAATATATTCTATTTATAATCTAATAAAACGAATAACTTTATAAAAAATTTTACTATGCAAACACTATGCAGGCACTATGCATAATAAAATATAATATATTCTAATTATTGTCTAATAAAACAGATAACTTTATAAAAGTATTCAATTTTATATAAAAAGATTTTACTATGCAAAACACTATGCGGATAATCGTAAGACCCCAACTTATTATTAATGAAATTTAATTTTCTATTTATTATTTTAAAATAGTAAGGGTTGAATTGATTAATGTGGATAGTTAGGGGGTAAAATACGCAAATATTTCAAAATAAGCAAGTGGTTATAAAATATTCATTGTTGTGGGGAATATTCGTTTGGTCGTGGAATATTAAATCGTGTGGGGAATATTAAATACTGACAGTAAAATGACCGTGTGGGCCCCATAACGAAAGCGATTGGATGAAGAAAATGACAAATATAAGTGGTTTAAAAATAACAGTAGTTGTTATTCAAGTATTATCTTGTTAAAATACGGGTTGGTTCACGACACGGTATTGCACCAATTATTGATTCTTACGTAAGAAGGCACTACTCAATAATGGTTACAGTAATTACTATTCAATATTTTATTGATTTAATAATTGTTGCGTTGATATTTTGTATTGCTGTTGTTTCAATAATTGTCATTACACAGTATTTTTCATTATCGAAGCAATAATTCATATTATCTGAATAATATTATTAGATAACATTATTGGCAATGTCTAGAAAGTTCTGTCTAAGGAGAGGTTTGGTCACCTAATTGCGTGCCAGTAAGAAGAAATTCTTATTGGAAAGCCCCCTCTTTCTTGGGAACTGCCTGGTTGTCAATATTGTGATTCTGTAATATTATTTGTGAATAATTAATTATTGATTCATATGATGAGGAAAATATTAATTTTATGTGGATATAGATGGAGACAAATTTTAATGTGACAATTGTTGAAAATTGAAATTTTATCTTTTCTCGATAAAATAATTCATTTAAATATATTATTATATTTTAGTAATATAATAATGGTGATATTTTTACAACGAATGTGGGATATATGAGTATACGAGGAGGAAGAGTATTTTTGTTGCAATAAATGTTTAAAACATGTTAAACATGTCGATGGACCCCATTTATTAACTGAAATTTGATTATAGCCTGTAAAATCGCCCGTTTGTGGATTTCGGTCAATTTCTATTTGGAATTTGGAAAAACTTTCTTCTGCAAAGTTGTAGAGAATTGAATTTCCTATAAAAACTCGCGAGATTTGAATTTTATGATAAAAGGACTATTTATTATGAATTATTGATGTTCTGAAATTCCTGAATAATTGATTTTTGGAAGTTTTAATTATTTTAAATAATAAAAACGTTTTTGATTTGTTTGGTAGACTTATTTGTTGTCAAGCATGGCTGAATTCAGATCATAGATTGTGTGCGTAGGAATTTATATATAATATATTAATATTATATTAAATTTTCGCTTTGTGTTCTAAGCAATTTCTATAAATAGGGTGCTTAAGTTAGAATTGAAAATCACACCGTAAATCAAGTTTCTCTCTATATTATCGAGCGTATTCTTGTTAGTATTTTGAGTATAATTTGAGTATTGCTATTGGGTGCAAGTTCAAGTCATAGCTTTATATCCGATGTTCAAATTAAATCTTGATCTTTCGAGGTAAGGGATATTTTTTTTTTTTGTAATGATATTATTTCTTCAATATCATTATGTTGAAATATTGATCTGAAATTTTTATCAAATTTGGAACTTTTGGTGTAGGAGTTACTATTCACGATATACGACATTATTCACGTAACATTTACACTATTCAATTCTAAAAATGAAATTTTTCTTTTTGTCCAAAATATCTATTATGGATACTAGCTTTGATTGTATCCATGTTTTGATCATTCTTGAATTTTACACCACTGTGATTATTTTTGAGGTATTTTTGGACGTGGATAAAACAAAGTACTTAATCCTTGTCATTTTGTTTCACTAGATTCGTTTCTTAAAAAAAAAAATATTTTTCATCATCCTCAGTCTTAAATGATGATATTATTGATTATCTTTGGGCAGAAAAGTGCAAAGATGAATGATTTCTGAAGAATATCTTTGGCCAGAAAGTCAAAAGATGAATATTTGATTCGGATGTATGTTGATTGATGTTATTGGGGATAAAAGATGACGATGAACTTTTAAATTCATACATGAAGATAGTAGTTTGCATTCTCTACTTAACTCTTCTAATTAATTATTATTTCATTGCGAATATTGATTTAAAATTTGTTGTCTATTGTATTCTATTAGATTTTTCCCTGTTGAAGACTAACGATAATTTGTTGTATATTATCTTAGTCATAATATTCTTTACTGGGCTAGTTGAGCTCACCCTTTTCCTTTTTGTTCCATTTTTCTTCTCAGGATGCGAGAATATAGCGAGTACAAGTCGGGGTATGGAATGAAGGTTCTACACAGAGTTGTTTAGTAGTTCTCACCATTTTTGTAAAATAATGTACCAATAAATGTGATGAGGATTTATTTGAGTATAGATATTGTCTAGAAGATAATATTTGTATTCAAACTCACGCTTTCTGATTGTAATAATAAAGTTGTAGTTGTTTACGCACCACGTATTGACAACCTCGAGAATAGGTGATGTATACCTATTTTGGGGGCGCCACGATTGGTATCGAGCTTAGGATATGATCTCTGGCGGAGATCGGGGAATAGAACTAGGAGGGAGAGACAACTAAATCCTTCGCTAGTGTGTCCTACCTAAGCTTATTTGTTAGTTGGTCAAGATATAGGGATATTATGTGATATATTGATTTCCTTAATTAACCCTTGTTTTATGACGGTGATTTGAGAATGTCGATGAAAATATTAACAATGGAAATGAGACCATGGAGACGCTGTACTCACCAACGAGGAGAACGTGCAACAGTGGCAATGTTCCTCCCGTGAACAACACCATTGAAGCGAGATGATGAACGAGGGATGTTTAGAAGTTTTTTGCAGTTCATGCAAAATCGAGACGAGGAGACTCGTGTTCAAAATCTGAGGAGGAAATGATAGCAATTCACGGGTTGTCATAGCAAGGCAGTTCAAAGAGTTGGGACCACCGAATTTAAGGAAAGCCAGATCCGATCATGGCGGAAACATGGGTCAAGCAAATTACCAAGATATTCGATGTCTTTGGGATGCACGGAGAGAGCGAAGGTTCTATTCTCCACCTTTATGTTCCATGGCGAAAGGCAGACTCTTGGTGGGAGTCTCGTGAAGCGCACCCATCCACCGCACTCGGCATGTCTTGGGAGACGTTTGAAGCTATTTAATGACAAATACTTTCACGAAAGTGTTCGTCTATATGAAGGAAGTGGAGTTCATCGATTGAAACAAAAAACATAGCGGTGTCTCAAAGACGAGGCAAAGTTTGCAGAGTTATCGTGTTTGCACCTCATTTGGTGGAGAATGAGGAACATTATGACGCGGATGTTTCGAGAGGTTTGAAACCCAAGATACTGACAATATCTCATTTCTCATAAATTTTCTCTCTATTCGGATGTTGTTAATGAGGCTCAATTGTTAGAAGCGATATAACGAGTATATTCAACCAAGGACCATAACCGAGGGATCGCATCCGGAGATAGCGATCAGCGAATAATGATAACCGGTGAGAGAAAGAAATAGAGCGGACAAAAATGGTAACCACTACTGGTGGTAATCATAGCCATGAAAATAGAAGAAGCGAAAGAGGAGGAGATTTTAAAAGAGGAGATTTAACAACGACCATGTGAAGAGCAGCGGTCTTGTTTGACAAGAATCGGTTCTAAGGGAGAGAAACGACCACCGGTCATATGCTACAAATGCGGAAAAGAGGGACATATCGATCCAAATGGCCACAACAGATTCAAGGTATGCTATAATTGTGGAAAGGAAGGACATATCGCTTCGAGATCATACGCAGAGCGAAACCTAGTTCAACGGGGGACGATGACTCAAAAGATCATCCCAGAAAAGTCAAAGTCAACGATTCACGGAAGAGCGTTTGTTGTGGTGGTCATAATGCGAGGAACCCAAACGAGGTGATCACGGGTAAGCTATTTATAAATTTTTTTGAAGTTAATACCTTACTTGATAACGGTGTTACCCATTCATTTATCTCTCCGCTTGTGCTCAACGTTTAAACTTGACTCGGAGAAATTAGACTTTGACCTATCTGTGGAAACTCCATTAGGATAAACTTTCATCACATCCATCGTTTATAAATCTTGTTTGATTCAAGTTGGCACCATCACCTTACCATTGACCTTATCTCTTTAAAGATACTTGCTTTTGATGTGATTTTAGGGATTGATTGGTTAACTACTCATCATGCCAAAATTGATTGTTTTCGTAAGGTTGTTAGTTTTCATATTCCTAACCAACCTCATTGCATTTAATTCAAGCAACTAAACCATTAAAATCAATCATTTGTCATATCTAATCATAAAGCTATTCGTTTATTGAAAAGCGGATGTCAAGCTTTCTTAGCCCATGTTATGGATTTGAATAAAGATACGTCAAATTTGAATAATATTCCGTTGTTATTGACTTTCCGACGTATTTCTGAAGAACTTCCGATCTACCCCCGAACGTGAAGTTGAATTCTTTATTGATCTTGAACTCGGTACAAAGCCCATTTCTAAAACCCCATATCGAATGGCTCCAATTGAACTTCAGAGTTAAAGGTCCAACTACAGGAATTGTTGGACATCGATTTCATTCGCCCCAAGTACATCTCCTTGGGGTGCTCCTGTTTTATTAAGAAAGAAGAAAGAGCGGGAGTATGCGACTTTTGTATTGACTATCGGGGAATTGAACCATGTCACCATCAAGAATAGGTATCCTCTACCTCGTATTGATGACTTGTTTGACCGATTGCAAGAGGGCACAATTCTTTTCAAAAATCGATCTTCGATTACGGATATCATCGGTGAAGATTAGGCGAGGATATTCCAAAGCGCCTTTAGAACTCGATGACGGGCATTAAGAATTCTTAGTGATGTCCTTTGGATGACTAATGCTCCTGCTGGCTTTCATGGATAGGATGAACCGAGTATTCAAGGAATATTTGGATCGGCTTTGTTGTTGTCTTTATTGATGACATCCTCATATATTCCAAAAGTCATGAAGATCATGAGCACCATTTGAAATTCGGTACTCCAAAGGCTTCGTGAAAACAAACTATATGCCAAATTGAAGAAATGCGAGTTCGGCTTGAGGAAGTAGCATTTCTTGGGTGTCACGTGGTGTCAAAACATGGAGTATCTGTTGATCCAAGCGAAGATTGAAGCAATACAAAGTTGGGAGCAACCAAGTCGGTGGATCAAGTACGTAGTTTTTTGGGCTTAGCTGGTTATTATCGGAGATTCGTGGAAGGGTTTTCTCGAATCGCTACTCCATTAACCCAGCTAACTCGAAAGGATACAAAATTCGTTTGGAGTGAAGAATGCGAGAAGAGTTTCCAAGAGCTTAAGAGGAGACTTATTTTAAGACTGTTCTAACAATACCATCTGGTTCGGATGGATTTGTTATCTACAGCGATGCTTCAGGCAAAGGGTTAGGATGTGTTCTCATGCAACGTGGGAAAGTCATAGCCTATGCCTCGCGACAACTTAAAGAGTATGAGAGGAATTATCCTACTCATGATCTAGAGTTAGCGGCCCGATCGTTTCAGCGCTAAAGATATGGAGGCACTATATATATGGGGAGAAAGTGGAGATATATTTGCACCATAAAAGCCTTAAATATTTCTTCACTCAAAAAAGAACTCAACATGCAGCAAGCGACGTTTGCTCGAGCTATTGAAACACTACGACCACACTATTCAATACCATCCCGGAAAAGCGAACGTGGTAGGAACGCGCGTTGAGTAGAAGATCATATCATGAGGAATGAGTGCGATGATGTCAAGTATAATGCATAGAGCCAACTTTAATAGAAAAAGTTAAGGTTGCTCAAGCCACCAGACCCAGAGTGATGCGTATGAAGAAGAAAGTACAAGAAGGAGCTATTCCTAAGCGAGAATTGATGAAGAAGGAATACTTGAGTCCACTCTAGACTTTGTGTTCCTAACGACCACGATTTGAAGTACAAGATTATGATGGAGGCACACAATACACCATTTGCAATCCATCTCGGAAGTACAAAATGTATCGTGATCTTGACATACATTTTGGTGGAACAATATGAAGAGAGAGATTGCAAAGTTTATCTCGATGTGTTTAACTCATTAACGTGTAAAGGCGGAGCATCTAGTACCTAAGGGTCCGTTGCAACCACTTGAGATTCTCGAAATGGAAGTGGGAACACATTACCATGGATTTCGTTACGGGTCTTCCTACGGTTTCTCAAGGCATCAATGCTATTTGGATTATTGTTGATAGATTAACCAAGTCCGCTTTCATTTCTTGCTCACACGGAGACTTATTCCTTGAACATCTTTGCTAGTATATACGTGAATGAGATTGTGAGGTTGCATGGCATGCCTGTATCCATAGTTTGGATCGTGACCGAAGATTCACTTCAAGATTTTGGGTTAGCTTGCAAAAAGCTATGGGCACGGATTTGATTGATTCGCCTCAAGATACCATCCTCAAAGCGGACGGACAATCGAGAAAGGACTATTCAAACTCTTGAAGATTTATTAAGACTCGTGTCCTAGACTTCAAGGCGGTTGGGATAAGTATTTACCATTGGTGGAATTCTCCTACAACAACGATTTATCGAGCAAGTAAAGGTGTGGCTCCATTTGAAGCATTATATGGACGAAAGTGTCGCTCTCCAATATGTTGGGATGAGGTGGGTGAAGCAACATTGTTGGGACCCGAGTTAGTATGTATGACTACCGAAAAGATCCAAATGATTCGACAACGTATACAAACGGCACAAGATCGACAAAAGAGTTATGCAGATCTTCATCGAAAGGACGTGGAATTTAGCGTAGGGGATCATGTATTATTGCGTGTTGCTCCATGGAAGGGAGTTACAAGATTTGGGAAGAGAAGAAAGCTCAATCCACGATTTATTGGTCCATTTCAAATTCTTGACCGAGTAGGAAATGTAGCCTATAGACTCGCGTTACCTCGAGTATGTCTCGTGTTCATAATGTGTTTCATATATCGTATTTCAGTAAATATGTGAAAGACCGAACCACGTTATAGAGTTAGAACCAGGATGAGATAGCAGAAGACTTAACGTATGAGGAGGTACCTATCAAGATCTTGGATAGGAAGGAGCATGTCCTACGCGCAAAGGTCATACCACAAGTTAAACTTTTGTGGAGGAATCATGCTATAGAGGAAATGACCAGGAATTGGAAACGGAAATGAAAGCGAGGTATCCTCACCTTTTCAAACACGTGTACGTCACACGTCAATTTCGAGAGACGAAATTTCATAAGGAGGGGAGGTTGTAAGACCCCAACTTATTATTAATGAAATTTAATTTTCTCAATTTATTATTTTAAAATAGTAAGGGTTTATTTGATTAATGTGGATAGTTAGGGGTAAAATACATAAATATTTTAAAATAAGCAAGTGGTTATAAAATATTCATTGTTGTGGGGAATATTCGTTTGGTCGTGGAATATTCATACTTGTCAGAATATTAAATACATTACAGTAGCGACCATGTGTGGGCCCCATAACTAAAAAGCGATTGGATGAAGAAAAGCGACAAATATAAGTGGTTTAAAATAATAGCAGTAGTTGTTACCATTAATATCTTGTTAAAATACCCGGTGGTTAAGACATATGCAGTATTACACCAATTATTGATTCTTACGTGAAGGCACTACTCAATAATGGTTACGATAATTCTTATTCAATATTTTATTGATTTAATAATTGTTGCGTTGATATTTTATATTCTTTGTTGTTTCAATAATTGTCATTACACAACAAGTTTTTTCATTATCGAAGCAATAATTCATATTATCTGAATAATATTATTAGATAACATTATTGGCAATGTCTAGAAAGTTACATCTAAGGAGAGGTTTGGTCACCTAATCATAGGCACCAAGAAGAAGAAATTCTTATTGGAAAGCCCCTCTTTCATGAGAAGCCGCACGGTCATCAATATTGTGATTACGTAATATTATTTGTGAATAATTAATTATTGATTCATATGATGAGGAAAATATTGATTTTATGTGGATATAGATGGAGAAAAATTTTAATGTGACAATTGTTGAAAATTGAAATTTTATCTTTTTACGATAAAATAATTATTTAAATATATTATTATATTTTAGTAATATAATAATGGTGATATTTTTTTACAATCTAATGTGGGTATATGAGTATACGAGGAGGAAGAGTATTTTTGTTGCAATAAATGTTTAAAACATGTTAAACATGTCGGTGGACCCTATTTATCGATGAAATTTGATTATAGCTTGTAAAATCGCTTCGTTTGTGGATTTGATGGCCAATTTCGATTGGAATTTGGAAAAACTTTCTTCGCAAAGTTGTAGAGAATTGAATTTCCTATAAAATCTCTCGAGATTGAATTTTCTAATAAAAGGACTATTTATTATGAATTATTGATGTTCGAAATTCTGAATAATTGATTATTGGAAGTTTTAATTATTTTAAATAATAAAAATGTTTTTGATTTGTTTGGTAGACTTATTTGTTGTCAAGCATATTGAATTCAGATCATAGATTGTGTGCGTAGGAATTTATATATAATATATTAATATTATATTAAATTTTTGCTTTAGTGTTCTAAGCAATTTCTATAAATAGGTGCTTAGGTTAGAATTGAAAATCACACCGTAAACTCAAGTTTTCTCTCTATATTATCGAGCGTATTCTTGTGAGTATTTTGAGTATAATTTGAGTATTGCTATTAAGTGCAAGTTCAAGTCATAGCCTTTATATCAGGTGTTTCAAATTTAAATCGATCTTTCGAGGTAAGGGATATTTTTTTTTGTAATGATATTATTTCTTCAATATCATTATGTTGAAATATTGATCTGAAATTTTTATCAAATTTGGAACTTTTGGTGTAGGAGTTCTTATTCACGATATCTAAGACTATTCACGATACGACACTATTCACGAATACTTTTGACTATTCACCAAAAAAATAAAATTTCTTCTTTTTGTCCAAAATATCTATTATGGATACTAGCTTTGATTGTATCCATGTTTTGATCATTCTTGAATTTTACACCACCGTGATTATTTTTGAGGTATTTTTGGACGATGGATAAAACAAAGTACTAATCCTTAATCCTTAATCCTTGTCATTTTGTTTCACTGGATTCGTTTCTTAAAAAAAAAAAATCATCATCCTCAGTCTTAAATGATGATATTATTGAATATCTTTGGCCTGTAGTGCAAAGATGAATGATTTTGAAGAATATCTTTGGCCCGTAGTGCAAAGATGAACAGTGTTTAGATGAACATGACTAATCGATGAATATCTTTGGCCTGTAGTGCAAAGATGAATATTTGATTCCGGATGTATGTTGATTGATGTTTAGGGGATAAAAGATGAGCGATGAACTTTTAAATTAATACATAGAAGATAGTAGTTTGCATTCTCTACTTAACTCTTCTAATGAATTATTATTTCGCCATGAATATTGATTTAAAATTTGTTGTCTATTGTATTCTATTAGATTTTTCCTCGTTGAAGACTAACGATAATTTGTTGTATATTATCTTAGTCATAATATTCTTCTTGGGCTAGTTGAGCTCACCCTTTTCCTTTTTGTTCCATTTTTCTTCTCGGGATGTAGAGAATATATATAGAAATGCAGTCTGGGTATGGAATGAAGGTTCTAGAAGACGAGTTGTTTAGTAGTCCTCACCATTTTTGTAAAATAATGTACCAATAAATGTGATGAGGATTTATTTGAGTATAGATATTATCTAGAAGATAATATTTGTATTCAAACTCACAGTTTTACTGTTGTAATAATAAAGTTGTAGTTGTTTCTGTACCATGTATTGACAACTCAGAATAGGTGATGTATACCTATTTTGGGGGCGTCACAGACACTATGCAACACTATGCATAATAGAATATAATATATTCTATTTATAGAATAACTTTATAAAAGTATTCTGTTTTATATAAAAAGATTTTCTGTATTATTATATTAATAATACCAACAAAACTTAGTGACTTATCACTTAAGCATCAATAATTAATATCGTGTGCTATTATGCAACCACGCGTATTACTATACTTTTAACACCGGGTGTTTCAACAGTTAACGGTAAAACTTCCGCCGTTATTTTCATAAATTATTTTTGTCGTTTTCTCAATCCGACAATTATTCCGTTGTGGGGTCCACTAATGATTGTGCCGTTGTACGAATATTCCCTGTTAAAATGAATATTTCCCGACCAATCGAATATTATATAACAACTTGCGTACTTTGCAAAATGTATAAATATTACCCAGAACTATTATATCAATTTCACTCCATAATATTCAAAAATAATATTTATAGAAAATTCATCTTTATTCAAAAAGTTGGGGTTTTACATTAACACTGTTGAAGGCTAACAATAATATATTTTGCATTATCTTAGTCATAATATTTTCTACTGGGTTAGCTGAGCTCACCCTTTTACTTTCATTGTTCTCATCATGAAATGAGAACGTAGCGAGACTACTCGAATGGGGAAGCGGAGTGCGGGCCGATGATAACATTAGTAGTCCTCACTATTCTGTGAAATAGTGTGATAATAATTGTAATGAGGACTCCTTTTGAGTTTGTATAATCTCTAGTAGACAATATTTGTATTAAAACTCACAACTTATGTTTTGTCGTATTGTACACCTACGGTTGTATTATTAAGTTGTATTTGAATTTCATATCATGTATCTGGCGACTCAAGATGGGTGATGTATACCTATTTTGGGGCGTCGCGGTTGGTATCAAAGCTTAGGGATATGATCCATGGCTAAGATGTGAGACTAGAACTAGGAGGGGAGAGACGGGGAATTCCTTCGCTACTATGACCTACCTAAGTTTATTTGGTATTTAATTGGTCGGTCGAGTGTAGGGATAATATGTTTCATGTCAATTAACCCTTGTTTTGTGGCGATTTGAAAATGGCATCCAGAATGTTGAGAACATCAATGGAGCAAAGGAGACCGTTGAGTCTCCATGGATCAATAACCGTGACAATGTGCATCATCGAAGGCGACAATCCTCATGCAAACAACAACACCGACCAAATGATGAACGATGGCATGTTCCGAGGCTTCATGCAATTCATGCAACATCAAAGCGAGAGCGGCTCTCGTCCAAAATGCGGTGGAAACATCGGCAACTCTCTGACGGTCACCGCCAAACAGCTTCAAGGAGCTGGGACCACCGAGTTTATTGGAGAGCCAAAACCACTTAAGGCGTAATCATGGATAAAGCGAGATAACCAAGATATTTGATGTCTTGGGATGCTCCGTGGAACAAAAGGTTCCCTTCGCCACCTTTATGTTGCGTGAAGAGGCGACATTCTTGGTGGGAATCGTAAAACGCACTCCAACTGGCGACGACTCAAGATGTCTTGGGAGAAGTTCTAAGAGTCATTCAACGACAAGTACTTTCCCAAAAGTATTTCGTCACATGAAGGATGTGGAGTTTATCAAGTTGGAACAAAACAATATGACCGTGTCGCAATACGAGGCTAAATTTACTTGAGTTATCCGGTTTGCATCCCATTTGGTTGATAATGAGGAGCGAATGACCGAATGTTTTTAAGAGGTTTTAAACCGGAGATACGACAATATCTTATTTCATAAACCGTGTTTGTATTCGATGTTGTAAATAGGGATCGATTGTTGGAGCGCGATAACGAAGTCAATGCAACCAAGAGAAAGCAAATGCTACAGAAGGAAAATACGGTGGTACTTGATCATCGAGCGGTGACAACAAACGTGGAGGGAATCAACATGCCGAAATGGTAACCACTTGGTGGTAATCATAGCCAAGACAATAAAATGGATATTTCAAGAAAAGGAGATTCAACAATGATGGAAAGACGTCAACACCAGCACCCGTTGTTAAGGAAGGAGAACGACCACCTATCATATGCTTCAAATTCGGAGGGGAGGGACACATCAGTCCAAATTACGCGATGTCGTCCAAAGCATGTTATAATTGTGGAAGAGAAGGTCACTTAGCTCGATTTTGTCGCTTCACCAAGACAAATTAAACTAGGATGGAGGCACCAAAGGTCATCCCGAGAAAAGTCAAAGCCAGAGTGTAAGGAGAGCGTTTGTTGTGACCTCCCGGAAAGTAAGGAACCCGAACGAGGTTATCACGGGTAAGCTTATCATAAACTCTAGTGAAGTCTATACCTTATTTGATACGGTTCTACCCATTCTTTTATTTCTCCTACTTGCGCCAACGTTTAAATTTGACTCAGGAGAAATCAAACTTTGACTTATCTGTTGAAACTCCATTAGGAGAAACCTTCATTACATCCATCGCTTATAAGTCTTGTTTGATTCAAATCGGGTAGAATCTTGACGTTACCGTCGATCTTATCTCCTTAAAATTCTTGCATTTCGACGTGATTCTAGGGATTGATTGGTTAACTACTCATCATGCTAAAATTGATTGTTTTCGTAAGGTTGTTAGCTTTCATATTCCTAATAAACCTATTATGCGAATTCAAGCGACCAAACCATTAAAATCAATCACGGTCATCTCTAGCCATAAAGCTATTCGTTTATTGAAAAAAGGATGTCAAGCTTTTTTAGCTCATGTCACGGATTTAAACAAAAATACGTTAGATTTGAAAGATATTTCTATTGTTAATAAATTTCCTAACGTATTCCCTGAAGAACTTCCTGGCCTACCCCCAGAGCGTGAAGTTAAATTTTGTATCGACCTTGAACCCGATACAAAACCCATTTACAAAGCCCCATATCGAATGGCTCCTATTGAACTTCAGGAGTTAAAAACCCAATTGCAGGAATTGTTAGACGTTGGTTTCATTCGTTCTAATACGTCTCCTTGGGGTGCTCCTGTTCTATTCGTGAAAAAGAAAGATGGGAGTATGCGACTTTGTATTGATTATCGGGAGTTGAATCATGTCACCATAAAAAATAGGTACCCATTGCCACATATTGATGACCTGTTTGATCAGTTACAAGGAGCACAATTTTTTTCAAAGATCGATCTTCGTTCTGGATATCATGAGCTGAAGGTTAAAACTGAGGATATTCCAAAGACTGCCTTCAGAACTCGGTACGGGCATTATGAATTCTTAGTCATGTCTTTTGGATTGACTAATGCTCCTGCTGCCTTCATGGATACGATGAATCGAGTATTCAAGAAATATTTGGATCACTTTGTGGTCATCTTTATTAATGACATCCTTATTTATTCCAAAAGTCGTGAAGATCACGAGCAACACTTGAGGCTGATACTCCAAAAGCTTCGTGAATATAAGCTTTATGGCAAGTTAAAGAAATGCGAGTTCTAGCTTGAGGAAGTAGCATTTCTTAGGCACGTAGTATCAAGTAATGGAATATCCGTTGACCCGGCAAAGATTGAAGCTATTCAAAGCTGGGAGCAACCCAAATCAGTGGCCGAAATACGTAGCTTTCTCGGTTTAGCTGGTTATTATCGGAGATTCGTGGAAGGATTTTCTCGAATCGCTACTCCATTAACTCAGCTGACTCGGAAAGATACTAAGTTTGGTTGGAGCGAGAAATTTGAGAAGAGTTTTCAAGAACTCAAAAGGAGACTCATTTCAGCACCTGTTCTGACAATACCATCTAGTTCGGAGGGATTTGTCATCTACAGTGATGCTTCGGGCAAAGGGTTAGGATGTGTTCTCATGCAACATGGGAAAGTCATAGCCTATGCCTCAAGAAACTCAAAGAATATGAGAGGAATTATCCTACTCATGATCTAGAGTTGGCAGCTGTTGTCTTCGCACTTAAAATTTGGAGGCATTACTTGTATGGAGAGAAAGTGGAGATCTTTACGGTCAACATGCGACAATGATGTTGGCTTGAACTGTTGAAAGATTATGATCATACCATCCAATACCATCCTGGAAAAGCGAACGTGGTAGTTGACGCATTGAGTAGAAGATCATATGCGGGTACGAGTGCAATATTCACAACACAAAAGCCCATTTTGTATGACTTGCAAAGGATGAAGTTAGAGATAAAGACTCCAGGGACCCACATGATGATGGAAAACATACGAGTAGAACAGACTTTAATCGATAAAGTTAATGCTGCTCAAGCTACAGACCTGGAGCTAATGCGTATGAAGAAGAAAGTGCAAGAAGGTGCTATGCCGGAAGCAAGAATCGATGAGGAAGGAATACTTCGAGTCAACTCCAGACTTTGTGTTCCTAACAACCCTGATTTAAAGTATAAAATCACAATGGAGGTGCACAACACACCGTTTACAATCCATCCTGGGAGTACCAAAATGTATTATGATCTTCGACATACATTTTGGTGGAGCAATATGAAGAGAGAGATAGCAGAGTTTATCTCAAGGTGTTTAACTTGTCAACGAGTCAAGGCGGAACATCAAGTACCAAAAGGTCCATTGCAACCACTTGAAATTCCAGAATAGAAGTGGAAACACATTACTATGGATTTCGTTACTGCTCTTCCCAAGGTTTCTCAAGGCATAAATGCAATTTGGGTCATTGTTGATAGATTGACCAAGTCTGCTCATTTCCTACCTATACGAGAAACTTATACACTTGAACGTCTTGCTCGTATGTACATAAATGAGATTTTAAGACTTCATGGTATGCCAGTATCCATAGTTTCTGATCGAGACCTAAGATTCACTTCAAGATTTTGGGTTAGTTTGCAAAAATCTATGGGCACGGATTTACGATTTAGCTCGGCATATCATCCTCAGACGGACGGGAAGTCGGAGAGGACCATTCAAACTCTTGAAGATCTATTAAGACTCTGTGTCCTTGACTTCAAGGGAAGTTGGGATAAGTTCCTACCATTGGTGGAGTTTTCCTACAACAACAGTTATCAAGCAAGTATTGGCATGGCTCCATTTGAGGCGCCAGTATGGAAGAAAGTGTCATTCTCCAAAGATATCTTTGGGATGAGGTGGGTGAAACAACGTTGTTGGGACCGGAGTTGGTACGTATGACTACGGAAAAGATTCAAACGATCCGACAACGTATAAAAACCTCACAAGATCAACAAAAGAGTTATGTTGATCTTCATCGAAAGGACGTAGAATTCGATATTGGAGATCATGTGTTGTTACGTGTTGCTCCATGGAAAGGAGTTACAAGATTTGGAAAGAGAGGAAAGCTCAATCCTCGATTCATTGGCCCATTTTTAATCCACGATCGATTAGGAACTGTGGCCTATAAACTTGCGTTACCGCTAAGTATGTCTCATGTTCATAACGTTTTTCACATATCTATGTTACGTAAATATGTGAAAGACCCGAACCACATTATTGAGTTTGAACCAGACGAGATAGAAGAAGATTTAACGTATGAAGAGTTACCTGTTAAAATCTTGGATAAAAAGGATCATATTCTACGCTCCAAGGTTATACCTCAAGTCAAAGTTTTATGAAGAAACCACGATGTGGAAGAAATGACCTGGGAGTTAGAATCTGAGGTGAAATCAAGATATCCTTACCTCTTCGACATACCAGGTACGCACCCTAATTTCGAGGACAAAATTTCATAAGAAGGGGAGGTTGTAAGACCCCAACTTTTTGAATAAAGATTAAATTTTCTTGAAATATATTTTTGAATATTATGGTGTTGATTTTATATAATGTTATAGTTGTGGGTAATATTTACAAATTTTGCAAAGTACGCAAGTTGTTATATAATATTCGATTGGTCGGGGAATATTCGTTTTAATAGGGAATATTCGTACAACGACACAATCATTGGTGGACACCCCACAACGGAATTATTGTCGGATTGAAAAAGCGACAAAAATACTTTATGAAAATAACGGCGAAATTTTTACCGTTAACTGTTGAACGACCCGGTAGTAAAAATATAGTAATACGCGTGGTTGCATAGTAGCACACGGTATTGATTATTGATGCTTACGTGAGAAGTCACTCAGTTATACTCAATTATTGCTATAATAATTTCTGCATCATATCTCTCATATTATTGATTCGATTATTGTCATAGTATCATCTGCATAATATGTTATTTTATTAAATCAATAATTGAGATGACAAAGTTATTCATATTATTAAATTGCAATATTTATAATGTCTAGAAGTTCTGTTAAGGAGAGGTTTGGTCACCTAATCAAGGCCGCTGATAGGGAGAAATCCTTATTGGAAAGCCCCCTCTTTCCTGGGAACGACCTGGTTGATAAATATTGTGAGTTATAATATTAATGATGAATGTTATTAAAATTGAAGTTGTGTTCGGAGTTGAATTTGGAGACGCGGACGTGATATTTGAGTCCGGAACGATGAAATTAGTAAGAATAGTCTATAAACACAAAATTTTCGGGAATTCACTATTTGGTCAAAAAGTCAACAGTTGACTTTTTCGGAAAAAATCAAACTTCGAAATTTTAAAATTTATATTTTTGATAAAAATGGTTTCATTGTGTTGGAATTATTTTTGTTAGTTAAAATCGATAATTATTTCGATAATAATTAATGTCCTGGAGGTTATATTGACGATCGGGTATTTAACAGGATAAATGAAAGCAATTGATTGTGTTATTTCACATGATTATAACTATTTGTTCACATGTGTATACTATTGTTTCACATTCTTGTTAATATTAGGGGAGTTCAAAAAGATTGATAATACTTGCATGACTAAGTTAAAATGGAGGTATAAATGGAGGTAATATATCGTAATTCAGATTTTCACACATGTTCAGAACTACTTGATTCACATAATTTACTATTGAATCACATTATTTACTATTAGGAGAGGTGGTGCAAGTTTGATAATACTTCCATGACTAAATTAAAAATAAAGGAAAAGTTGGAGGTATTCAGATGAAATTTTTGAGCCCCAAAGCGTGCAATTATTGAAACTATATTTTCTATAAATAGAAGCTCATTCTTCCTTCATTTCTCACCAATTCACAAAAGCTTTTAGAGATTATTATAGAGAGAAATTATAGTGCATGGATAATTGTGGTCGTGATACTAAAGAATATCCTTGGTCGAGTGATGTGAGGGGTGATTCGATGATGTGGATTATTTATTGTCGAGTCCCAGCGATAAAAGTGATGAAAAACCTTCTAAATCATAAAAGATAGTAGATTTTATTCTCTACTTGACTCTTTTAATGGATTGCTTGTTCCACCGCAGATTAAACTTGATGGTTGTTATATCAGATCGGTTTAAACTTTGTTGAATGCTAACGATAATATATTACGCATTATCTTAGTCATAATATTTCCCTTCGGGCTAGTTGAGCTCACCCTTTTTCTTTCATTGTTCTCTTCGTGAAATGAGAACGTAGCGAGGACTAGTCGGGGAGCGGAGTGACGGGCCGATGATGATAGCATTAGTAGTCCTCACTATTACGTGAAATAGTGTGATAATAATTGTAATGAGGACTCCTTTTGAGTTTGTATAATCTCTAGTAGACAATATTTGTATTCAAACTCACAGCTTATTTTTTGTCGTATTGTACACGACAGTTGGATTATTAAATTGTATTTGAATTCTGTACCATGTATCTGGCGACTCAAGATGGGTGATGTATACCTATTTTGGGGGCGTCACACTTTGTATAAGGCCCGTTAAACGGATTAAACCCATCCGTAGCAAGTCCAAGCCTAACATTGCGAACCTCTTCAGCAAACGAGGGGTGCTTGTTATCAAAATTTTTCCACTCAAGCCCATCTGCTGGGTGCATCAGTTGACCTTCGACTATGTCCCGTGTAGAGTGCCACCTCATATCCTCGGCGGTATGTGTTGACATGAACAACCGCTGAAGCCTCGGGGCAATGGGAAAGTAACGTAAGATCTTTCTCGGCACGTCTTTTCCTTTTTTCTTGCGTTGTTCATAGTATCTACTTGTACCACAAATGTGACGCCCCCAAAATTAGGTATACATCACCCATTCTGAGTCGCCAGATACATGGTACAAAATTTAAATACAACTTCATTTATACAACTGTTGAGCTATCATATAGAATACGATCACAGTTAACTATGAGTTTTAATTCAAATGTATGTAACTCTCATGGTACCTCGACCACAACCTTACAATGATACTTTACATAAAAGTATAGTCAAAAACTGTTTTATAAAATAAAATCTTTGGAAAGTGCTCAAGGAAACCTTCGTACATGGGAGGCCATGCGTCTAGGTTATAATAGATATCATATGTCCACAGAATTATCCTTGGTTGACCCAAAAGTCCCCAAAGAAAAATAAGAAGATTACTATCATCTTTCTTCCAATGGTGAGTCTTCTCTTGACATATAAATATCTCCGTTGTCTCCAAGTGAAAATTATATTTCAAATAAACTCCAAGATCATACAGGTAGTGCTCGTAGATATAATCAGCAAGTGGATGTGCACAACCATGTCTTATGAGAACACGAGGTTGTATGTCATTAGACATCTTGTATGATAGTGGCAAAACACCCTTCCAAAGTTGGGTTCACCTCACCCTATTTAATTCACCAAATATAACTACTAAATCATGTATAGAATACAACACACTTTTCTATACTGTTTAGGGAGAATCTCCACAGCAAGAGATCACCATTCTATTCCCCTGTTATCCCCATTCGACCCGACAACACTCTTATTACCTGAAAGGAATTGTGAAGCAGAAAGGGTGAGCACAACTAGCCCAGTAAAGAATATCATGACTAAAGCTAATTTACACCATCAATAGCCTTCATCATTAATAAATCAGAGATTTAGAACATATGGTAGATGATAAAAGTTTTCAACCATAGTTGCAGCGGAACGAGCAATCCATTAGAAGAGCCAAATAGACCATCAGGTCTATTATCTTCTCCATGTTAAAAGTCCACCAATAATGTTTTATCCCTGTAACATCAATCAACAATTCTTGTCCACAATCATATGAATAACTCATAATCATAATTGTGATTCTAAATTCCTTTTCGCACCCAGAACAAAGATAATTTTCATCACCTATCTTCACCTGAAACATCAAAAATCATGGTTATACCAAATCACAATTCCTGCTCATAATCATACTAATAAATTCATCTTTGCACTACGACCAAAGATATTCATTAACAATTCATCTCTGCACTACAAGTCAAAGACATACAACTGTATTTTAGAAGAGTCAAGTAGAGCATGATATCTACTATCTTCTACAAATTAAAAGTGTATAACCAATATTTTATCGCTAAGACTCAACTTAATAAATAATCTAGATCATCAAATTATCCATGCACTACGGCCAAGGATATTCGTTAGTATCACATCCATGAATTATCCATGCACTACGGCCAAAGATATTCATTATTATTACATCCATGAATTAATATTCCGTCGCTGATACTCAGCTCAATAATTAATCCACATCATTGAATCATCCCTGCACTATAGGCCAAGGATATTCATTAGTATCACGACCACGAATTATCCATGCACTACGGGCCAAAGATAATCGTGTTTTCATCAACGGCCCCGATCATGCCATAAAACAATTCATTTGCACCCTTGGTCAAGAGAATCCATAGCCATAATCATACCAAAAAAGCGTCCATCAATGCACTACGGGCCAATGAGGACTTTTTCCACATCATTTGTAAAATTACGATCGAGGATTATACTTAGAATAATCACTCGGTCATAATCATACCAAGTCCATCTATGCACTACAGGCCATAGATGACTTTCAACATAATATAAACATGAGGATGTTGACAATGACATAATAATTCAATAAAACAAGTTCAAGAATTAATTTATCCATGAACCAATAATGTCCAAATTGTCAACATGATACTTCTTTGTAGAGTAAAATTCAAGAATGCTCAGAAGAATATTTCCATGAAAAGATACTGGATGAAGCGCAAATATCAATGATATTCCACTAATTTCATGGAGTATAGAAGTCAAAACTTTAACCAACTGAGTATAATTGAATATATGAAACTACAAATGGATTTTCACCGCCATACGGTAACCCACTTAGACAGATCATTTCCACCATTTAATATGGAATGAATACAAAGGATCATTCACCATGCATGTGATAATCCACATAGACAGGTTATTCCAACAGAATAATAAAGAATGGAATAACATGAGGATTCACTATTATCGCGATAGATAGGCGTTGCATAAAAGTTATTCCCAATGTAATAATAAATAATGGAACCAAGTCCAACGTAAACGCACAGACAGGATATTCTAACAGAATAATAAATAATGGAACCAGGTCCGACATAAATGCACAGACATGATATTCCGACAGAATAATAAATAATGGAACTAGGTCCGGCGTAAATTACGCATGAGGATATTAAACGAATAATAAAGAACGAGAATATTAGAAGATTTTCACCATGTATGCAGATTGCAGATAAACAAAGTTATTCCAACAGAATAATAAGAATGGAATAACAGAAGAATTTCACCATGTATGCAGTACTTTGTATAGATAGGTTATTCCAACATAATAATAAAGAATGGAATAACAGAAGAATTTCACCAAGTATAGGGTATCCCGCGTATACAGGTTATTCCAACAGAATAATATAGAATGGAATAACTGAAGTTCTCTTTTGAACAGGAATCTCCTTCGTTTGGTTTTGCATGAATCGCAAAAAGCTTCTAAGCATCTCATCGTTCATCGTCTGCTCAGTGGTGTTGTTTACAGGAGGAACATTGCCAGTCTGTTGCACGTTCTTCTCGTTGGTGAGTACAGACGTCTCCACGGTCTCATTTACTCCATTGTTAACATTCTCAGTCGACATTCTCAAATACTGCCAAAAAACAAGGTTTAATTTAACAAATTAACATATCACATAATATCCCTATATTATGACCGACCAACAAATAAGCATAGGTAGGACACACTAGCGAAGGATTTACTCGTCTCTCCCCTCCTAGTTCTATTCCCCGATCTCCGCCAGAGATCATATCCCTAAGCTCTGATACCAACTGTGACGCCCCCAAAATAGGTATACAACACCCAATCTGAGTCGTCAAAATACATGGTACAGAAACAACTACAACTTTATTAATACAACATAAAAAATGTGAGTTTAAATACAAATATTGTCATCTAGACAATATCCACACTCAAATAAGTCCTCATAACAATTATTGATACATTATTTTACAAAAATGGCGAGGACTACTAAAACGACTTTCTAGAACCTTCATTCCACACCCCGACTAGTTTCCGTTATATTCTCGCCTCCTGAGAAGAAAAATGGAACAAAAAGGAAAAGGGTGAGCTCAACTAGCCCAGTAAAGAATATTATGACTAAGATAATGTACAACAAATTATCGTTAGTCCTCAACAGGAAAAAATCTAATAGAATACAATACACAACAAGTTTTAGATCAACAACTGCAGTGGAAATAATAATTCATTAGAAGAGTTAAGTAGAGAATGAAATCTACTATTATCTATGAATTTAAAAGTCAATCATCGATATTTTATCCCTGTAACATCAATCAATATACATCTTGAATCAAATAGTCATCTTTGCACTACAGGCCAAAGATATTAATCAGTCGGCCATGTTCATCTTAACACCTGTTTATCTTTGCACTACGGGCCAAAGATATTCATCATAAAATCATTCATCTTTGCACTACAGGCCAAAGAAATTTAGTTATACCATCATTTAGGACTGAGGATGATGAAAAATATTTTAAAGAAAACGAATCCAGTGAAACAAAATAACAAATATTAAGGATTCGTACTTTAAACAATCCAAGTTCAAAAATACTTCATAAATAACCAGAGTGGAGTAAAATTCAAGAATGAAGACCAAAACATAGATCTAATCAAAGATAGGAATCATAATGTACAATCTTGGACACGAAAAAAAGAAAATTTAATTTTTCTATGAATAGTGAATAAGTCAGATCGTGAAATAGTAACGTTCAACACTGACACTAAGAGATAGAAATTTCACAAAAAATCATCATGCTTCGTGAATAGTACTCGTGAATAGTAACTCATGAATAGTAACTCGTGAATAGTAACTCATGAATAGTAACTCATGAATAGTAACCCCGACATGAAAAAATTTTAAATTTGATAAAAAGTTCAAACCAATATTTCAGCATAATGATATGGAAGAAAATAATATCATTTAAGAAGAAAATAACATCCCTTACCTCGGAAAGACAGTACTTCTGACTGGAATACTGGATATAGTGCTGAAGGGAACTAGCACCATATAGCAACACTTAAAGTATCAAAATACTCACAAGAACACACTCGATAATATAGAGAGAGAAAGAGAGAGAAAACATCAGTTTCTGGTGTGATTTTCAATTCTAACCTAAACACCCTATTTATAGAAAAATACTTAGAACACCAAAGCAGAAAATTTAATAAAATATTAATATTTATAAAAATATTATACGCACTCTTTGAAATCTGAATTTCAGCAATTCACACATGCTAGAGGGGCCCATCAAAATGAAAAACATGTTTTAAACACTTTTTATAACAAAATCAATTCAGACCCAATATTTCGAAACTTCAATAATTCATAATAAATAGCCCTTTTATCAGAAAAATTCGAATCTTATGTCCTTCCATAGGAAATTCAATTCTCTACAACTTTGTAGAAGAAAGTTTTTCCAAATTCCAAACAGAAATTGACCAAAATCCACAAACAGACGATTTTACAAGCTATAATCAAATTTCAGTCAAGAAATAGGGTCCACCGACACACAAAATATGTTTTAATCACTTAATGTAACAAAAATACTCTTTCTCCTCATATACTCATATATCCCACATTCATTGTAAAAATATCACCATTATTATATTATTAAAATATAATAATATATTTAAATGAATTATTTTATCAGAAAAAGATAAAATATTAATTTTCAATAATTGTCACATTAAAATTTTCTCCATCTATATCCACATAAAATTAATATTTTTCTCATCATATAAATTAATAATTAATTATTCACAAATAATATTACTGTAATCACAAAGATTGGTAACTGTGTAGTTCCTCAGGAAAGAGGGCTTTTAATAAGGATCTCTCCTTACTTGCCGCGCAATTAGGTGACCAAACCTCTCCTGAGATGTAACTTTCTAGACATTGCCAATAATGTTATCTAATAATATTATTTAGATAATATGAATTATTGCTTCGATAATGGAAAATATGTGTAGTAGTGACAATTATCAAACAAAAGTAATATAAAATATCAACGTAGCAATTATTGAATCAATAAAATAAAATATCGAACAATAATTCTTGTAGCAATTATTGAGTAAGTGCCTTCACGTAAGAATCAATAATTGGTGCAATACCTGTGTGCTCGCGCTGCAACAACGCCAGACATCGTGTTTTAACCACCAAGTATTCCAACAAGATAACGGTGAATAACTACGCCGTTATTTATAAACAACTTATACTTGTCGTTTTCTTCATCCAATCGATTTCCGTTATGGGGCCCACACAAGGCTGCGCCGTCATACGAATATTCCTCGACCGTAAAAATATTCCACGACCAAACGAATATTCTCCGATAATAATTAATATTTTATAACCACTTGCTTATTTGAGATATTTGAGCATTTTACCCATAACTAACCACATTAATCAAATCAACCCTTACTATTTCAAAATAATAAATAGAGGAAATTCCATTATATATAAAAAAAAAATTGGGGTCTTACAATCTCCCCTCCTTATGAAATTTCGTCCTCGAAATTGACGTACGTACCTGGCGTTTCGAAAATACCTCGATTTCATTTCTGATTCCAACTCCTAGGTCATTTCTTCAATAACATGGTTCCTTCACAAGACCTTAACTTGTGGCATAACCTTTGTGCGTAGGATATGCTCCTTTAGATCTTGACTGGTACTTCATCGTACGTTAAATCTTCGGTTATCTCATCTGATTCTAACTCAATAATGTGGTTCGGGTCGTCCACATATTTACGTAACATCGATACGTGAAAAACGTTATGAACATGCGACATACTTGGCAGTATAGCGAGTTTATAGGCCACAGTTCCTACTCGATCGAGGATTAATGGACTAATAAATCGAAGGTTTGAGCTTTTCTCACATCGCCAATTCTCGCTTTTGGAATAACAACTTCTTGTACCTCATTCTTCGTATTCATCAGCTCCGGTGTGTAGCTTGAACGGTTTTGACTTTATCGATTAAAGTCGGTTCTACTTGTATATCATCACGTGAGTACCTAGAGTCTTTAACTCTATATCAATCATTTGTAAGTTATATGAAATGGGACTTTGACAATATCGCACTCGTACTCGTATACGATCTTTTACTCAACACGTCAGCTACCACGTTCGCTTTTCCAGGATGGTATGGTCAGAACATGTGCCGAAATGAGTCTCCTCTTGAGTTCTTCAAATCTCTTCCCATATTCTTTGCTCTATTCAAATTTTGTATCTCTATGAGTCAGCTGCGTTAATGGAATAGTGATTCGAGAATATCCTTCAACGAATCTCCGAAAATAATCAGCTAAGCCTAAAAAACTACGTAATTCGATTACCGACTTAGGTTGCTCTGAACTGTGACTCATATCCCAACCTTGGATATCACGTCATAATGACACCTATCAGTTTACTATTGCACGAATATGGCGTCCCCTACGAAGAGTCTGGCTTCGGTGTATTCCACAAAAGAAGTCACCAGATAGAGGCTCGGTTATCAACTTCTATAGTTAGATTTTTAACTCCTGAAGTTCAATAGGAGCCATTCGATATGAGATTTTAGAAATGGGTTTTGTACCGGGTTCAAAGTCAATACAAAATTCAATATCACGCGCTGGGAGTAGGCTAGGAAATTTTTCTAGAAAAACGTCAGGAAATTTACTAACAATAGAAATATCATTCAAATCTGACGTATTTTTGTTCAAGTCCATAACATGGCTAAGAAGGCTTGACATCCATTTTTCAATAAACGAATGACTTTACGGCTTGATATGAAAGAGTTATACTTCAATGGTTTGGTTGCTTAAATTCGAATAACAGGTTGCTTAGGAATTTGAAAACTAACAACCTTACAAAAGCAATCAACTTGGCATGATGAGTAGTTAACCAATCAATCCCTAAAATCACATCAAAAACAAGTATCTTTAAATAGATAAGATCAACAGGTAATGTGATGGTGCCAACTTGGATCAAATAAGATTTATAAATAGTGGATGTAACGAAAGTTTCTCCTAACGGAGTTTCCACAGATAAATCATATTCTAATTTCTCCGGAGTCAAGTTTAAACGTTGAGCACAAGCAGGAGATATAAATGAATGGGTAGCACCGGTATCTAGTAAGGTATAAACTTTGTATGAATTTATGATTAGCTTACTGCGTGCTATCTCGTTCGGGTTCGATTCGACTAGTCACGAAAAATGCTCTTCCAGGAACCATTGACTTTGACTTTTCTGGGACAGCCTTTTGAGTCACCATCCCCACTGGACTTGGTTTCTCTATAGTGCAATCTCGAGCGATATGTCCTTCCTTTCCACGCTTATAACATACCTTAAACTGTCAAGCGGTTTCAATGATATGTCCTTCTTTTTTGCACTTATAGCATATGACCGGTGGTCGTTCTCCTCCCTTGGAACCAGTTGCTGCTGGTGCTAAGGTCTTCGTATATTCATTGTTGAATCTCCTCTTTTTAAAATCTCCTCCCAACACGCTTCTTCTATTCTCATGGCCATGATTACCACCAGAGTGGTTGCCGCTCTTGTCCGTATTTTTCTTTCTCCGCCCGATTATCGTTGTTCGATGACTGCTTTATTCAGGGTATGATCTTGGTTGTGGTCCTCGGTTGAACGTACTTTCGTTATCTCGCTTCTAATAATTGAGCCCCGCTGACAACATCCGAATAAAGAGAAAATTTATGAGAAATGAGATATTGACGTATGCCGGGTTTCAAACCTCTAAGAAACATCCGCGTCATACGTTCCTCATTCTCCACCAAATGAGGTGCAAACCTGGATAACTCCGCGAACTTCACCTCGTACTGGGACACCGTCATGTTATTTTGTTCCAATCTAATAAACTCTACCTCCTTCATATGACGAACACTTTCAGGAAAGTATTTGTCATTGAACAGTTTCTGAAATGTCTCCCAAGACATACTGAGTGCGGCTGGATGGGTACGCTTCACAGATTCCCACCAGTAATCTGCCTCATTACGGAACATAAAAGTGGCGAATGGAACTTTCTGTTCCTCCGTGCATCCCAAGACATCGAATATCTTGGTAATTTGCTTGACCCACGTCTCCGCCTTAATCGAATCCGGCTTTCCCCAAGAATTCTAGTGGTCCCAACTCTTTGAACTGTTTGGCTGTGACCAGCTGTGCGTTGCCACTGTTTCTTCCTATATTTTGAACAGGAATCTCCTTCGTTTGGTTTTGCATGAATCGCAAAAAGCTTCTAAACATCTCATTGTTCATCGTCTGCTCAGTGTTGTTGTTTACAGGAGGAACATTGCCAGCCTGTTGCACGTTCTCCTCGTTTATGAGTACAGACGTCTCCACGGTCTCATTTACTCCACTATTAACATTCTCAGTCGACATTCTCAAATACTGCCATAAAACAACGGTTAATTTAACAAATTAACATATCACATAATATCCCTATATTACGACCGACCAACAAATAAGCTTAGGTAGGACACACTAGCGAAGGATTTACTCGTTTTCCCCTCCTAGTTCTATTCCCGATCTCCGCCAGAGATCATATCCTAAGCTCGATATTAATCGTGACGCCCCAAAATAGGTATACAACACCCATTTCGAAGTCACAAAAATATGGTATGTAAACAACTACAACTTTATTAATACAACATAAAAACTGTGAGTTTAAATACAAATATTGTCATCTAGACAATATCCACACTCAAATAAGTCCTCATTACAATTATTGATACATTATTTTACAAAAATGGCGAGGACTACTAAAACGACTTTCTAGAACCTTCATTCCATACCCCGACTAGTTCCCGTTATATTCTCGCCTCCTAAGAAGAAAAATAGAACAAAAAGGAAAAGGGTGAGCTCAACTAGCCCAGTAAAGAATATTATGACTAAGATAATGTACAACAAATTATGGTTAGTCCTCAACAGGAAAAAATCTAATAGAATACAATAGACAACAAGTTTTAGATCAACAACTGCAGCGGAAACAATAATTCATTAGAAGAGTTAAGTAGAGAATGAAATCTACTATCATCTATGAATTTAAAAGTCCATCATCGATATTTTATCCCTGTAACATCAATCAATATACATCTTGAATCAAATAGTCATCTTTACACTACAGGCCAAAGATATTAATCAGTCGGCTATGTTCATCTCAACACCTGTTCATCTTTGCACTACGGGCCAAAGATATTCATCATAAAATCATTCATCTTTGCACTACAGGCCAAAGATATTCAGTTATATCATCATTTAGGACTGAAGATGATGAATAATATTTTAAAGAAAACGAATCCAGTGAAACAAAATAACAAATATTAAGGATTCGTACTTTAAACAATCCAAGTTCAAAAATACTTCATAAATAACCAGAGTGGAGTAAAATTCAAGAATGAAGACCAAAACATAGATCCAATCAAAGATAGGAATCATAACAGACAATCTTGGACACAGAAAAGAAAATTTAATTTTTTCGTGAATAAGGTCGTATTCGTGAATAGTCAGATATCGTGAATAGTGCCGTATGCGTGAATAGTAACTCCGACACTAAGAGATAGAAATTTAATAAAAAAATCATCATGCTTCGTGAATAGTACTCGTGACTAGTAACTCGTGAATAGTAACTCGTGAATAGTAACTCATGAATAGTAACTCATGAATAGTAACCCCGACATGAAAAAGTTTCAAATTTGATAAAAATTTCAAACCAATATTTCGGCATAATGATATTGAATAAAATAATACCATTTAAGAAGAAAATAACATTATTTACCTCAAAAAGACAGTACTTCTTACTGGAATACTGGATATAGTGCTGAAGGGAACTTGCACCATATAGCAACACTCAAAGTATCAAAATACTCACAAGAATACACTCGATAATATAGAGAGAGAAAGAGAGAGAAAACTTCAGTTTTTGGTGTGATTTTCAATTCTAACCTAAGCACCCTATTTATAGAAAAATACTTAGAACACCAAAACAGAAAATTTAATAAAATATTAATATTTATAAAAATATTATACGCACTCCTTGAAATCTGAATTTCAGCAATTCACACATGCTAGAGGGGCCCATCAAAATGAAAAACATGTTTTAAACACTTTTATCAGAAACTTCAATATTTCATAATAAATAGCCCTTTTATCAGAAAATTTAAATCTTATGTCCTTCCATAGGAAATTCAATTCTCTACAACTTTGCAGAAGAAAGTTTTTCCAAATTCCAAACAGAAATTAACCGAAATCCATAAACGGACGATTTTACAGGCTATAATCATATTTTAGTCAAGAAATAGGGCCCACCTGTGACAACCCCAAAATAGGTATACAACACCTATTCTGAGTCACTAAATACATGGTACAGAAAGTAAACTACAACTTCAATAATATAATTGTCGTGCAAAATACGACAACACATACTGTGAGTTTAAATACAAATATTGTCTTCTAGACAATATCTACACTCAAATAAGTCCTCATTACAATTATTCAAGCGCTATTTTATAGAAATAGTGAGGACTGTTAAAACATTTTACTAGAACCATCACTCCATACTCCGACTAGATCTTGCTATGTTCTCACCTCCTGAGAATAAAAATGGAACAAAAAGGAAAAGGGTGAGCTCAACTAGCCCAGTAAAGAATATTATGACTAAGATAATATACAACAAATTATCATCAGTCTTCAACAGGGAAAAATCTGATAAAATATAATAGACAACAAGTTTTAGATCAACAACTGCAGCGGAAACAACAATCCATTAGAAGAGTCAAGTAGAGAAAGAATTCCACTATCTTCTAAGATTTAAAAGTCCATCATCAATATTTTATCCCTGTAACAACAATCAATATACATCTTTAATCAAATATTCATCTTTGCACTACAGGCCAAAGATATTCATTTGTATCACCAGTTGGTCATGTTCATCTCAACACCTATTCATCTTTGACTTCACTGGTCAAAGATATTCATCGATTAATCATTCATCTTTGCACTACAAGCCAAAGATATTCAGTAATATCATCATTTAGGACTGAGGATGATGAAAAATATTTTAAAGAAAACGAATCCAGTGAGACAGAAGGACAAATAGTAAGGATTCGTATAACAGTTTATCTTAAGATCAATAATACTCCATAATAACCAATTTTGAAGCAAAATTCAAGAATAAAGATCAAAACATGGATACAATCAAAGATAGTAACCATAATAGACATCTTGGACAAAAAGAAAAAAATTTCATTTTTTCGGTGAATAGTGCCGTATTCGTGAATAGTGTCGTATACGTGAATAGTAACTCCGACACAAAAAGTTCCAAATTTGATAAAAAGTTCAAACCAATATTTTAACATAATGATATCGAAAGAAATAATATCATTTACGAAGAAAATAACATCCTTTACCTCAAAATAACAGTACTTCTGATCGGAATATCGGATAAAAAGCCGAAGGAAACTTGTACCGAACAACAACTCTCAAAGTATCTAAATACTCACAAAAATACACTCGATAATCTAGAGAGAAAGAAAACTTGTTTCTAGTGTGATTTTCAATTCTGACCTAAGCGTCTATTTATAGGAAAATGTTAAAACGCCATACGAGACTAAAATAATAAAATAATATTATTTAAAATAATTCTACGCATGCAATCTTTTGTTGACAATTCAAGCTAGCCACCTTTGAACCAATTTTCAGCAGCCCACATGTTGATAACCAAGTGGGTCCCACCCATAAATTAATAAAAATTATTTTATTTTTCGAAACTTCAACAATTCATAGAAAATAGTCCGGTTATCAGAAAAATACGAATTTTATGTCTATTCTGCCTGAAATCGAATTCTCTACAACTTTGTATCTTTGAGTTTTTCCAAATTCCAAACATAAAATATTCGCAATTCACAAACGGATGATTTTTAATACCTCCACACTGACAAAATACTGATAAAACACCTCAGCATTAATTCCTTCATTTTTATCCACATAAAAATAAATATATCCATCATTTATATCCATATAAAATAAATATTTCCTTATCATATAAATCAATAACTAATTATTCACAAATAATATTACTGAATCACAATTATGACAACGGTAGCTGCTCCGTGAAAGTGGGGGCTTTCAATAAGAATTTCTCTCATCTTGGCGTGCAATTAGGTGACCAAACCTCTCCTCGACAGAACTTTCTAGACATTGCCAATAATGCTATCTAATAATATTATTCAAATAATATGAATTATTGATCGATAATGGAAATATTGTAAAGTGATAATTATTGAAACAACAATAATATAAAATATTAACGCAAAGAATTATTGAATCAATAAAATAAAATATTGAACAATAATTACTGTAATAATTATTGAGTAGTGCCTTCTTACGTAAGAATCAATAATTCAAAAATCACTGCATCCACTCAGACATCGTATTTTAACCACGGGTATTCCAACAAAGTTGTTAATCAGAATAACTACTGTTGTTATTTATAAAAACTCAAACTTGTCATTTTCTTCATTCGACAGCTTATTCTCATTATGGGGCCCATAAATGATCATGCGCCATCGCATTTAATATTCCCGACAACAAGAATATTCCACGACCAAAATAATATTCCCCGACACCAATGATTATTTTATCCACATAAAATCAATATTTTCCTCATCATATAAATCAATAATTAATTATTCACAAATAATATTACGAGAATCACAAGATCGGCAACTGTGTAGCTCCGTGAAAGAGAGGCTTTCTAATAAGGATCTCTCTCATCTTGCGCGTAATTAAGCGACTCAAACCTCTCCTAGAGCGTAACTTTCTAGACATTGCCAATTATGTTATCTAATAATATTATTCAGGATAATATGAATTATCGCTTCGATAATGGAAAATCGTGTGTAGTGACAATTATTGAAACAACAAGTAATATAAAATATCAACATAGCAATTATTGAATCAATAAAATAAAATATCGAACAATAATTATCGTAACAATTATTGAGTAGTGCCTTCTCACGTAAGAATCAATAATTGGTGCAATACTGGTGCCATCGCGGCAACAACGCCAGACATCGTGTTTTAACCACGGGTATTCCAACAAGTATTAATTCAGAATAACTACGTCGTTATTTATAAACAATTTATACTTGTCGTTTTCTTCATCCAATCACTTTCCGTTATGGGACCCACATACAAGGTCGGCCGTCGCATTTAATATTATCACACAATAAAAATATTCCACGACCAAACGAATATTCCTCGACAATAATGAATATTTTATAACCACTTGCTTATTTGAGATATTTGCGCATTTTACCCATAACTAACCACATTAATCGAATCAACCCTTACTATTTCAAAATAATAAATAGAGGAAATTCATTTATATATAAAAAAAATTTGGGGTTTTACAATAAAATTTGGGGTCTCACAATCACCCCTCCTTATGAAATTTCGCCTTTGAAATTTACGTACGTACTTGATATTCGAAGAGATGAGAATACCTTTCTTTCTTTTCAGATTGTACCTTCCCGGTAATTTCTTTGCTATCATGATTTTTCCATTTCTCATCTCCTGTATTTCAGATATCATTCTAGAATATAGCTTCAAAACAAAGGTTAATTGACATATCATAATTTGTCAACTTATCAAGTAAACAATTTCAGCTTAGGTAAGTCACACACTAGCGAAGTATATAACTCGTCTCTCCCCTCCTACTTCTAGACTCTTATCTCCGCCAGCGACCATATCCCTAAGCTCTGATACCAACTGTGACGCCCCCAAAATTAGGTATACATCACCCATTCTGAGTCGCCAGATACATGGTACAAAATTCAAATACAGCTTTATTTATACAACTGTTGAGTTGTCGTATACCTAAAAGTCCCCAAAGAAAAATAAAAAGATTACTATCATCTTCCTTCCAATAGTGAGTCTTCTTTTGACATATAAATATCTCCGTTGTCTCCAAGTGAAAATTATATTTCAAATAAACTCCAAGATCATACAGGTAGTGCTCGTAGATATAATCAGCAAGTGGATGTGAACAACCATTTCTTATGAGAACACGAGGTTGTATGTCATTAAACATCTTGTATGATAGTGGCAAAACACCCTTCCAAAGTTGGGTTCGCCTCACCCTATTTGAGTCACCAAATATAACTACTAAATGATGTATAGAATACAACACACTTTTCTATACTGTTTAGGGAGAACCTCCACAGCTAGAGACCACCGTTTTATTCCCCTGTTATCCCCACTTGACCCGGCAACACTCTTATTACCTGAAAGGAATTGTGAAGCTGAAAGGGTGAGCACAACTAGCCTAGTAAAGAATAGCATGACTAAAGCTAATTTACACCATCAATATCCTTCATCATTAATAAATCAGAGATTTAGAACATATGGTAGATGATAAAGGTTTTCAATCATAGTTGCATCGGAATGAGAAATCCATTAGAAGAGTCAAATAGACCATCAGGTCTATTATCTTCTCCATGTTAAAAGTCCACCAATAATGTTTTATCCCTGTAACATCAATCAACAATTCTTGTCCACAATCATATGAATAACTTATAATCATAATTGTGATTCTAAATTCCTCTTCGCACCCAGAACGAAGATAATTTTCATCACCTATCTTCACCTGAAACATCAAAAATCATGGTTATACCAAATCACAATTCCTGCTCATAATTATACTAATAAATTCATCTTTGCACTATGGCCAAAGATATTCATTAACAATTCATCTCTGCACTACAAGCCAAAGACATACAACTGTATTTTAGAAGAGTCAAGTAGAGCATGATATCTACTATCTTCTACAAATTAAAAGTGTATAACCAATATTTTATCCATGAGACTCAACTTAATAAATAATCAACATCATTAAATTATCCATGCACTACGGCCAAGGATATTCGTTAGTATCACATCCATGAATTATCCATGCACTACGGCCAAAGATATTCATTATTATTACATCCATGAATTAATATTTCATCGCTGAGACTCAGCTCAAAAATTAATCCACATCATTGAATCATCCCTGCACTACAGGCCAAGGATATTCATTAGTATCACGACCATGAATTATCCATGCACTACGGGCCAAAGATAATCGTGTTTTCATCAGCAGTCCTGATCATGCCATAAAATAATTCATCTTTGCACCCTTGGCCGAAGAGAATCCATGTCTTTGCAAAACACTATGCATAATAGAATATTATATATTCTATTTATAGTCTAATAAAACAAATAACTTTATAAAAGTATTCTGTTTTATATCAAAAGCTTTTCTGTTTTATTACATTAATAATACTAATAAATTAAAACTGAGTGACTTCTCACGTAAGCATCAATAATCAATACCGTGTGCTACTATGCAACCACGCGTATTACTATACTTTTTAACATAGGGTGTTTCAACAAGATTAACGGTAAAACTTGCCGTTATTTTCATAAAAATATTTTGTCATTTTTCTCAATTCGACAATAATTCCGTTGTAGGGTCCACTAATGATTGTACAAATCGTCATTTAATATTCCCGACAAAAAGAATATTCCCCGACACAACGAATATTTTATATTAACTTGCTTACTTTGCAAAAAAAATTTCATATATTACCCTTAACTTTAAACTTTTATCAATTTAACTATTTACCAAAATAGAAAAATTGAATACTTTTATTTCATAAAATTCGGGGTCTCACAACAAATATCACATGACCTCTTATCTTTATTGACATCACCGTAATACAACATACAGTCATTCTCACATGCATCAATCTTCTCATACCCTAGATTGAGCCTTTTGACCATTTTCTTCACATCATAGTAAACTATTTCATTAACTTATTGCCCTGCAGTAAGCACTCCTTCACAATGCTTAATAGTTCATAAAAACCTCTCTCGCTTCTACCACGCTTCGTTCTAGAAGTGTAAAACTTAGTCACGGCAGATAAGATTTGTCTTTTTTCATGCCCGTTATACAGTGGTGTCGCTGCTTCATTCAATAACTCATAGAAACCCTTAGCCCCATCATTCGGCTCTTGCTCGACACTACTGCCATCCCTGTCTGTATTCCACTGGAAGTATGAACCAGCAGCTTCGACTACCATATTAGTACAGTCAAAGGTTTCGTCACCTTCGGATTCCGGTTCTGAATCATGTTCATCCAACCAGGTTTCTTCATGATAGATCCATGTCGTAAAACCCTGCTTGAACTCATACGTAAATAAGTCGCACATGAAATCACTCCTTTCCTTCCACACTTCATTCACACACCTCTTACAAGGACATCTGATCTCATCGCCCCTGACTTGCTCAAACGCGAAGTTAAGAAACTGTTCAACCCCACTACTATACTCAGAGCTAAGCCCACTCCTATCACTAGCTACCCCACGTTCCATCCAACTTCAATCAACAGACATCTCAGACTATGCACTATGGGCTGCTATATATGAGGAAAAACAAAACACAAATAGGAGGGTTAATGTATATGCATACATATGAGTGTCCTAACTTCATCTCCACTCTAACGGGTTAGGCTTCTATCCCATTCCTGAATGCGTCGCCCCACCTGATGCCAACAACATGAACACACCTTTGTATTTTAAGAAATTTCGGCAGCACCTCCTCATGGTCTTCAAGTACACGAAATAGACTACCATGTCGTAGCCTAAATATGCACTCGAAGAACATCAAGAGATATTCACCAAAAATTCTCAAAATAGAAATCCGTTCTTAATCCGTTAACACCGACCTAAGTGGGATCGAAACATTCAGGAATAGTCCCAAAATGGGGACTATTCGAGATTCACTTCTATTAAGTAAATCTCGAACGAGTTTCTAAGCTTCCTAAACTATATGAAAAATATGCAAATGCAATAATGACAAATAGAAGCACAATATCAGGAGCACAATATCCAAGTTTTGTGGGTTCTTGTGTTTTTTCATTATTTACCGCAATTGTTTGGGTAGCTAAGAAATGTTGTTATTTGAATTTGGTAACCTGTTCAGTTTGTGGTCAACAACAAGTTACTTACTGGAAGGATTTTATAATTAAAGTATTCTTACTCTTCGCTCAGTAAGCTCAGTAAGTCTTTTCTTACTTGAACATCAAACCCTATATTTATTGAAATACAACATAAGTTAATTCTTCCCAATTATTTGACAATTGATAATTGTAAGGGTACAAGTGTCTCAAAACTTTGTATTTAGTATGACCATATAAAATTTAATATTCTCAGTACCTTTCATCTTTTGACTTTGAATGACTTGTTTCTTCGGATGTAGTTATATAGCAAAGACATGTTCCACAATCATCATTTTTTCAGAAGAATAAATTTATAATGCATATCCAAGTGTTAATGGACTCACTACCTTTTGCAGAAAGTAGAGACCTATTATGTGAATTATAAACTTACCACTATAGTAATTATGGGTTCACTAATGGTGAATTATAACAACAATTTACACACTAACAAACACCAGTTAAAAGAAAAAATCAAACAGTTAACTTGTCTCACTTATAAAACCACTACTAATGCGAATACAAAACCCAGGCACAATAAACAAATAAATTAATGTCTAAAAATATTATAAACCCAGGAACAATGAAAAAATACTAGATTATTCAAATCATATTTTGCATAGAAATCAAGAAAAGTAAAATAAAAAAAGGATAAATTTTCATGGATAAAGAAAGAGGGCATATAGATTTCCATGGATGTCATACCTTTAAATTTAGGGGAAACCAAGAGTAAAGAAGAAGAAGAGGCAGCAGGGAGAGCGGTGGTGGCAGAAGGTTCACTCGGCCGGAGTGGGTTCGCTCGGCCGGAGTGGAGTAGCTCGACCGGAGTGGGTTTGCTCAGCTAGATCAGTGGAGTGTGTGTGTGTGTGTGTGTGTGTGTGTGTTGTTAGATGTTTATAATCGTTTAGTTGTTATCTAGAAATGATTTTTAGAAATCAAAACCATGAAAACATGATTTAGAATAAAGAAATTGAGTTTTATTGATATATATACATTAGGGCTTGTTTTGGAATCAAAATTTATGATGAAGTCATGATATAATATTAAATTGATGATATATGTTGTTAGTATGTTGAATTACGAAAATAACGAAAGTTGAATGAATCAAAATGGTTGAGAAACGAATTTGTAGTGAACGAATTCGCTAAATTGTCAAAACATGAACAATTAGAATGAACATGGTTATAAATTCATATTAAGGTTAGTTAATGTTTATGTTAGTTGATGGGTATTTGGTATGTTGTAGTTTTATGAGTTACAAACCTATAGAATCGAAAATGGACTGAATTGGATGAGTATAACTCATGTTATGATCAATTGAAGGAGTAAGGGTCTGTGTAATCGCGAAGGGCAGAGCCTGAGGGCCTATTCTGCGACTAGGGTGGAACAAGGCTGCCCCCAAGGCCAATTGGGGAGCAATTTGCATCGGGCATCGATAGCAGTTGGACCGCTTCGACTCATCTGCGATAAATTAAGCATAACATTTTCATACGAACTCCGATTTAGACGATTCAAGATGATCCGGAACGAGGACGAATAGACCTACAACTTTTGTTCTTTAAGGTGTTTAGTTTAAGGTCTTTAGGAAGGGTTAAAATTGTCATCTTTAGGATTGTTGTGTTTTCGGAGGCAATCGGAAGGCGTCGGGCATGCACGTATGCAAGTGTAGTGCTCTTGACGATAATAGATGTTGTTCTAAGTTATAGAACATGAATATTATGAAGTATAATAATTCTTAACATTAATAAATGATATATTAGATAAGTTGAATACACATACTAAGCACACACAAGAGAGACAAATTGGGCGTGTGACGAATAAACGTCTAAACGTCGTGATAAGTGATAATGAACATAAAAAGTGTTTTAAATCAAATGAAATAAATATTATAAGATATTGAATAGTGTTAATATAAAACAAATAATGATTCCTAGAAGGACTTAAGCACTTGAATGAACTTCGAATATAAAATATAGTGAGCTATAAGTCGAAAGTAACACAATAAAATTGAACATTGTGTATTCATAATAGGAAGGGTTCTGAGACGT
This sequence comes from Panax quinquefolius, assembly GCA_020205615.1. Taxonomy (NCBI): domain Eukaryota; kingdom Viridiplantae; phylum Streptophyta; class Magnoliopsida; order Apiales; family Araliaceae; genus Panax; species Panax quinquefolius. Next base: position 9,807,734 of record CM035170.1, on the reverse strand, counting down.
AAATTAAAGTTTACATTACAACTACTATGCGTTGCTATATGACTAATAGTTGATGTGTATGATTATATAATTGTGTAGGGCACGTGAAGTGCAGATATCGGTAAGCTGTTAAACTATTATTGGTAAGCAAGGATCAAGGCAAGTCTTTCAGTTCCTATTTGCTATGTGAACTTGGTGATTAACTGTTTTAAATCTTTATTTCAAAGAGCATGATGTGTTATATATATGTTGAATGTATGAAATTTTAAAGTCAACTTATGACTACGTTGATTGAGTAAAGCATGTTGATTAAGTAAGGAACTCAATCTTTATACTTGCTAAATGAAATGTAACATGTATGTTATGTTAGTCTACTGTTTACGAGATATATGTTGAGCATGTTACTATGTGCTACGTGATGCATGAAAACTGTTAGATTTTGCTGGGCTGGCGAGCTCAACCTTGCAAATAACCCTTTTTGCAGGTTAAGGATTGAAGGTAACACTATGTGCTACTTGAATTACGTGGATCAGAAATAATACACGAAGATTAATATTTTAGCTAAAGTTTTATTTCTTTATACCATGATTAAAATTCATGAGACGTATTAAATGTTTTATGATGTATAGTTTTATGTTGAGTTGTAAAGCTAAAGTTAGAGTTATCTGATATATAAAGGTTATCGGATTGAAATGTAAAATTTTATATAATATCAGTGATAAAGTGAATCATAAAATAAGATTGATTCAAAAACATGTAGATGATAAAGGTTTTGATTCAGGGAATTAAAGTAAAAAGACATAAAAGTTTAAATTATTCCGTATTTTATAAAGTTTAACATCGAATAATGATGTAAAATTAGAGGTTGAATGTATTATTAACGACCGAAGTCGAGAATTAAAATGTATGAATTTTGGGGTCGTTACGGTTGGTATCAAAGCTGTAGGTTATAAACCTTAGGTAGGAGTACCGTAGGCTATAACTTTAGAGAAAAGAAGTGAAGATAATGAAAGAATAAGCTCAGATAGAGTTTGCGCAATAAGAAGTAAGTTAAGAAATTTATAAAGAAGGGGTTAAAAAATGCGTGAAAGGATTCAAAGAAGAATCTCGCAGAATTATAAGGAATATGAATGTGGGGTTACCCAACTCCAATAATAAGGATGTAAGGCGATAATAAATAGACAGTGTCTATAAGAAGAGAATGATAAAGAAGTTAAGAATAGAGAGTTATATTTAAGTATGGCATAATTGTACTCTTTAATGGTTGATGTTAAGTATCTGGGCTAAACGATTCCTTTATAGAGCGGAGGTATATACGAACTAGTAACTCGGAACCTAGTTTGTTGGTTGTTTGTGGGAAACCACTCAGCGTAGCATATTAAAACTGTTAGAGACTCGATGTGTACCAAGTATAGAAAATGGATACGTATGATGAAAATGTAGAACTTGAATGAAATGTTGAATGATATAAATGAAGTTGGAAATTCTTAAAGCAAGAATTGTTATATAAACAAGAAGATTCAAAGAAGAATCTTGAAGAGATATGTAGATAAGAAATGGGAGTTACCTAACTCCAATAGCCAAGATAACGAATAATGTCGTAAATGAAAGGAAAGAAAGGGGATCGTAAAACAAAACGATCACGAGTTAACAAAAGAATTTTAAGAGAGATGATTATAGAATAAGATCACGACGTGATCAGTTGAAGTTATAAAAGAAAGATGGTCTGTAATATTTGAATGATTATAGCTTAATGCTATGAAGATGGTGTACTATGAAATAGTACGAGATAACTCATGAGGATTTATAGATGATGTGATACGAGAAATTCGTATCGAGGAAAGAGCAAGTTAAGAGCAAGATAGAGTTAGGTGGGGTTTCAATTGAGGACTCCTGTGATGGCTGAGTTGTACAAATCTTTGTATGGGCGAGGGTTTTGTGCTTGCACTTAGTTTATCACATTGATAATCATTGGAATGTTTGTGTCGCGCTATTTGCTATATGCCTGTTGGGAAGTTGATTCTTTTTTCATGTGTATAAAAGATAGGTAAAGTATAGTTAGAGAATATTATAAGGTTAAGTGTGAGTTCTTAAAACTCATACTTATGGTAGGTTCGTGACTCATAAATATATGGTATGTTTTTGAACCCTCGTGAATGAACTCCTATGGTTCCGACTAGGATAAGTTCTTAAACTCATATGATTGTGGCAAGTTCACGAACTCATAACATGTGGTAAGTTTGTTTGAACCGGGTATAGATAAATGTAAATGGAGTATTGACGATGATAGGAATAGATAACCTATTAACCAATGGATCATTATGTAAAAGTGGAGTTGATGGGAAAAGCATAGGTATTCTAAATCTACTAGCTATGCTAAACTTTCAAAATTTATTGACTTCGTCTTTGATGTTTACACTTTTATTTTCTTGAAAAAATTGGATCAAATGATGGAACCAATGAGTTTTAACAACAATAGTGTTATTATCAGTATGTCTATGCTAATTGCTTTTGGCTAGACAAAAATGATTTGCAATATATCAAAATGTATTTTATATCATTAATGCATCATGTAACTTCAGTGCAAAGATGATAAAAACGATGGAGTCATCAATGCAGTATTACCTAGTGTTGGATGTGATCTAAGGATCGTCAGCCCACTATAGTATGATGTAGTATGATAAAATCACCAAATGACGAAATCCTCAACGGACTGTAAATACAGTGCGGTATCATGACGTCATAAAATTTTTTTGAGATTTCATTAAGATATGAGAATACATATGTATGTATGTATATGTATATTTTGGTTGATGTCCAAATTGTTGTAGAGGTCTATGCTATTTGATTCAGCTAGACAAATATTGAAAGATGTTCATGAAATTCAAGAGTTTCTTGAGAAGTTATGCCAAACCAAATTGTTTTGGTACGGATTCAGATGTTGAAAAGCTGAGATGAACAACCCTTTTATAGGGGATTACGCGGAGGCGTTTAGATGTTTGTGCACAATACATTGTACGAAGGGTTGATCCCCCTAAGTACGAGGAGTCTCTATAGTCTTATGACTGTTAAAGTTTAAGTTGAAAGATTACTTATAACTATGGGCATACACATAGCGTTTAAATGTTTGTGTACAATACATCGTACGAAGGGCTTAACACCCTAAGTACGGGAGTCCTTATAGTCTAATGACTGTTAAGGTTTAAGTTGAAAGAGTACTTATAACCATGGACGTAGTTAAAGGTCTTATGACCCTCAGCATGATTTGGAATCTTTTAAATTCCTGAGTTATTCATACTACTTACCAATTATTGAGCAATTGTGGAAGATTCTTGCTATTCTAAAAGATGAATGTGGTAAGGATGATATTCCTTAGAAAGAAGTGAGTCGTAGAATGCGACACTGAATTATGAATATATTGAATAAGTGAGAAAAGAAATTTTGAAATGAGAATGAGATGAGTTATCAAAGAATAATATAAAACTTTTAATAAAAAAGTTTAATAATTGTAGAAAGATCTTTGTGGAAAGAAGTAGTTATAGAACCCAATGAATGAATAAAGTATTAACATAAAATCTATTTTGATAGATTGAATGAATGAAGATTAATAAATAAAATTTCGAGGACGAAATTCTTAGAAGAATGGGTGAATGTAATATCCCGAGTGATTATGATAATGATCCTTAGAAAAGAAAATGAATGGGTTAAATAATATATAATACTCAAAATATAATTGAGTTCAAGTGAAAGTTATGAAATAAAACTTACAAGAATTTATTATGAATAATGGTGGGAGTACAAAATATAAAACCTATATTAAGGTAATGTGTTGAAGTTATTCAATGAAGAGATTTGATGAAAACCTGAGTAAGGTAGGGTTTCGGTGATTCCGAGGACGGAATCCTTATAAGGGGGGAAGGAAGTGACAATCCGAATTTTTGAAAATTATTAAAATAATAATTTAATAAATAAAATTCTTATTATGATATGAGAGAGTAATTTATGTTACATATAAATGTATATGTTAATATATTATGATTGTGATATCGTAAATAATTAAAATATTTATCAAGTAAAATAAGTATTTTAGTTGAAATATTTATGGATTAAAATAAATATTCAATAGAAATTATTAAGGAATAATTTATTTACCTATGATGATATTAAATAAATTGATGATAAATAATTTATTAATTTGTGCATATTTATTACGTTAATGTGTTGGTGATTTTCTAATTTAATTAAGTAATTAAATTAGAGGATTAATGATTGTTAAATAAAGTTATAATTATATTGGCTTAGAAGCTTTAAATTTATTAGTAAGGTTTAATTGGATTTATTAATGAATTGAAATTAATTCAATTCAAATAGTTAATGGGTGTGACAAGGGTATCATATGATAAGAAGGATTGTAAAAAAAAAATTAAAAATAAATAAATAAATAATATTAAATTAAAAAGGATATTTTGGGTGCTAGCCAAACATGGCCTAGTGACCCTTTGTTATTGTAACTGATAGGCCATAATGTATACGTATTATGTTTATATCAGTTATATGAAGGTTACGTGTTTTGTTCTTAAAGCCTAAGGCTAAAGCTAGAAGAGAAAATACAGAGGAAGAGAGAACTCTAGAGAGGAATTGGGAGGCAATTGGAAGAGAAATCCTTGAAAACAAGAAGGAAGTAGCAATTCTCTAACATCTCCTAACAAAGCTAAACAAGAATTAAGAGGTAAATAACCTAGTTTCTTTTTAGTTTGGGTGTTCTTGAGTTATCCTTAAAATTTGAAAATTTAGTTGGATGTATTGCTAAATATGTTATATATATATATATATATATATATATATATATGTGTGTGTGTGTGTGTGTGTGTGTGTGTGTGTGTGTGTGTCTGTGTGTGTGTGTGTTGTTGTTAGATGTTTATAATCGTTTAGTTGTTATCTAGAAATGATTTCCAGAAATCAAATCCATGAAAACATGATTTAGAATAAAGAAATTGAGTTTTATTGATATATATACATTAGGGCTTGTTTTGGAATCAAAATTTATGATGAAGTCATGATATAATATTAAATTGATGATATATGTTGTTAGTATGTTGAATTACGAAAATAACGAAAGTTGAATGAATCAAAATGGCTGAGAAACGAATTCGTAGTGAACGAATTCGCTAAATTGTCAAAACATGAACAATTAGAATGAACATGAGTTGTAAATTCATATTAAGGTTAGTTAATTTTTTATGTTAGTTAATGGGTATTTGGTATGTTGTAGTTTTATGAGTTACAAACCTATAGAATTGAAAATGGACTGAATTGGATGAGTATAACTCATGTTATGATCAATTGAAGGAGTAAGGGTTTGTGTAATCGCGAAGAGCAGAGCCTGAGGGCCTATTCTACGACTAGGGGCGCAGCTGCGCTAGCCCCAAGGCCAATTGGGGAGCAGCTGCGCCGGGCATCAGTAACAGTTGGACTGCTCTGACCTACTGCAGTAAATTAAGCATAACATTTTCATACGAACTCCGATTAAGGAAATTCAAGATGATCCGGAACGAGGACGAATAGACCTACAACTTTTGTTCTTTAAGGTGTTTAGTTTGAGGTCTTGAAGAAGGGTCAAAATGGTCATCTTTAGGATTGTTATGTTTTCGGAGGCAGTCGGAGGGCGTCAGGCATGCACGTATGCAAGTGTAGTGCTCTTGACGATAATAGATGTTGTTCTAAGTTATAGAACATGAATATTATGAAGTATAATGATGCTTAACATTAATAAATGATATATTAGATATGTTGAATACGCATACTAAACACACATAAGAGAGACAAATTGGGCGTGTGACGAATAAACGTCGAAACGTCGTGATAAGTGATAATGAACTTAACAAGTGTTTTAAATCAAATGAAATGAATATTATAAGATATTGAATAGTGTTAATATAAAACAAATAATGATTCCTAGAAGGACTTAAGCACTTGAATGAACTTCGAATATGAAATATAGTGAGCTATAAGTCGAAAGTAACACAATAAAATTGAACATTGTGTATTGATAATAGGAAGGGTTATGAGACGTAAATTAAAGTTTACATTACAACTACTATGCGTTGCTATATGACTAATAGTTGATGTGTATGATTATATAATTGTGTAGGGCACGTGAAGTGCAGATATCTGTAAGCTGTTAAACTGTTATTGGTAAACAACGATCAAGGCAAGTCTTTCAGTTCCTATTTGTTATGTGAACTTGGTGATTAACTGTTTTAAATCTTTATTTCAAAAAGCATGATGTGTTATATATATGTTGAATGTATGAAATGTTAAAGTCAACTTATGACTACGTTGATTGAGTAAAGCATGCTGATTAAGTAAGGAACTCAATCTTTATACTTACTAAATGAAATGTAACATGTATTTATGGTGTATATAAATATATATTTTGTGGCATGAAGTGTGATAATTCAATTTTAATTGGATTAAGAAAATGATAATTGAGAAATGTGATGGAAGCAAGTGATGTGGTGGAAATGCCATTGGGCTTAATTAAGCATATGTGATATGCCTAGTGTGGCATAGCAGTGGACTAATAAAGAGTTAGTACAATCATTATTATATTAACTATTGTGATTAGTTAATTGTTATGTGTCATTATACATGTTATGTGAGCATAATAATAATACAGCATCATGTGTAATATTTAAGATTGGATGTTAAGGATAATATTATAATGTGGATATTATTCTGTAAGACTATAGTATAATAATCTTAATTTATGTAATTCTACAAAACTTGAATAAAAGAGTCTTGTGTGATATAATGATTCATGGTAAACCAATTAAATGTGTATTTTAAATGTATGGGAGAAAATAAATTTAAGTAAATAAATATTTGCTATTAAATGTTTATTTCCATATTTATGTGTAATTGAGATAATAAGTTTTATGGAAAATAATTTGTTGATAGTGCCTAACTAATTTATACTCTAGCCCAATTCAAATATTATTTGGACTAACCCAATGTAACGACCCCAAAATTTTAACAATACAGCTCTCGACATCGGTCATTATCAATACATTTTTATTCTGACTTTACATCATTAATGCATAAAAATGAGGAATCACAACCTTTATCATTACATATTTTTTATTCAAATTTATTTTATGAATCGCTTCATCAGAGTTATTATAAACTAAAACTTACAACCAAGTTCAATACCCTTTATACATCAGATAAAATTAAACTTTACAACTCAACATCTGTTAAACATCATACATTATATACATCATCTGGAACCTTATTCATGGTTCAAAAACATTAACAACTCAGCCAAAGTATATAAATCTTCAAGCATTACATCTGATTCATATCTTTCAAGTAGCACATAGTGTTGTTACCTTGACTTCTTAACCTGCAAAAATGGTTAATTGCAAGGTTGAGCTCGACAACCCAGCAAATCTAACAATTTTCATGCAACACGTAGCGCATAAGTAACATGCTCATCTTATACATCATAAACATCTTTCTAATCATATTATACATGTTGTAAATCATATATCAAATAATGTTTGAGTTCTATAAACCAATCAGCAGTCATTACTCAACTATATATTGAACTAACATAACATACATGCTATTGTTCATATAACAAGTATAAATATTGAGTTCCTTACTCAATCAACAGTCTTTACTCAATCAAAGTAGTCATAAATTGACTTTAACGTTTTATACTTTCAACATATATAACACATCAAGTTCTTTACAATAAAGATTTAAAATAGTTCATCATCAAGTTCACATAGCAAATAGGAACTGAAAGACTTGCCTTGATCGTTGTTTACCAATAACAGTTTAACAGCTTACAGCTATTTGCACTTCACGTGCCCTACACAATTATATAATCATGCACATCGACTATTAGTCACATAGCAATGCATAGTAGTTGTAATATAAACTTTACTCTATATCTCATAACCGTTCCTATTAATCAACACAACACTCAATTTGATTGTGTTAACTTTCGACTTATATCTCACTATATTTCTTCTTAGGTCACACTCGAAGTTCATTCAAATGTTTAAGTCTTGATAGGACTACTTATTGGTTTTATATTAACCATATTCGATATCTTATAATGTTCATTTCGTTTGACTTAAAATACTTTTTACGTTCATTAACACTTGTTACGACCTTTCGACGTTCATTCATCATACGCCCGATTGTCTCTCTTGTGCATGCTTAATATGCTTATACAAATTATCTAATACATCATTTATTAATGTTATGCATCATTATATTTACTAATAATCATGTTTTATAACTTAGAAAAACATATTTTATCGTCAGAAGCACTACACTTGCATACGTACATACCTGACGCCCTCTGATTGCCTCTTAATACACATCAGTCCCAAATATGACCATTTTGACCCTTGCTAATGACCCAAAATTGAAAACCTCAAAGAACAAAAGTTGTAGTTCTACTCGTTCTCGTTTTGGATCATATTGAATCGCATCAATCGGAGTTCGTATGAAAACGTTATGCCCATTTTAATAAAAATATGTCCGGTCAGATTTTGTCTAACATTTGGTAAGTCTGCTACCCCCGCCAGGGCGATGGTTTTGTGCTATAAAATCCCATTGGGGTGGCATAAAATACACTAGTAACTGCCGTTGGAGCGGGGGTACCCAGTTTTAGCTTCTTCAGTTTACCGTTCTCACGATTTTTGAACTTTTTCTCCTTCTAATCTTCATAACTTGAGTTATACACATCCAAATTAGTCCGTTTTCGATTCTATGGATTTTTAATTCATAGAAATACAACATACCAGAGAATTGAAAATTCACAGAACCATTAACTAACCTAACTCTTGACCCAAAACTCACGTTCATACTAAACTTTCATGTTTTCAACATATTTAGCATAATCGTTCACCACAGATTCGATTCTTAACCAAATCAATCAGTTTAACCTTCGTTGTTTTCGTTTTTCAACTTATTAACAACATATACTATCAATTCATAGAATCCAACATGAATTCCTAGCCAATTTTAGCCTCAAAATAGGGCAAAACATATATTTTAACCCAAAACCAAATTCTTCTTATTTAGCACTAACAACACCAATTTACTTGATTCAAATCCAACTATGGATGATATATATATATATATATATATATATATATATATATATATCAACGCATATATCAACTTCTCATCAAATTCTCCATCAAAATCCACTTACAAAGACTAACTTGGAGAAAACAGAAATTGAGATTTTTAAAGTGAGTTTATTACCTTTGATTCCTTGTTAGTCTTAGATAGATGATGAAGAATTTGTTTACTTCCTCTTTCTTTCCAGAGTTTTCCCCCTCTCAAGATTCACAGAGAATTCTTTCTCTCTCAAACCTTCTTCCTCTCTTCTTCTTTTCTATTTTCTCTCTCAGACTAAGAAAATAAACGTAAAACCACATACTACATAACTCTTCAGTTATACACACGAGTCTCAGCAGTTATAGAATGGCTCTATGCCTTGTTTGGTTAAACCCAATTAACCCTCATCTTATTTATTTTAATCATTCACTTATTATATGGTTAACAAATGTCACACTTTATTGGATTAAATTAATTAACCAATATAACTCTAATTTTATTTTAAAAAATCTTAATATCTCTAATTTAAGTATTTAAATAAATTAGAATATTTCTCATTCCATCAATATTATCACACTTTAAATAATTATCCCAAAATAATTACAATTTAATTAACAAATCTTTAATCTTCTAATTTAATTAAATAAGATTAGCATAATAAATTACTTAATTCAATTATAAAATCATTTAACATAAATTAAATCAATATTATTATATTTAAACAAATTATTCCTAATAATTTCCATCAAATATTTATTCCATAAATATTCTAACTAAAATATTTATTCTATTCGATAAATATTTTAACTATTTATGAGACTCACAATCGAATTACATTAACATATTATATTTATATATAATATGATACATTCTCATTTTATTAAAAACAATTATATTAATTCACTATTTAAATTAAGTGAATTACTCACATTATTTATGAAATTTAATTCATAATAACTTCCATCGTCATTAATAATAACTAAATTATATTATCTCATAATATAATTTTAACTTAATCAAATTAACTAATATTACTAGGTTAATTTCCTTTTCATAACAACTACATTTATTTTCTTCAATAGTTTAATTAACTATTAAACCTCTTTTTCCCAAAACATGAATATATAATTCTCTACACACCAAACCACATATTTCACAATATATATCACATATATACACATACCAAAACTCAAAACATCTCATGATAGAATTTTATTAATTAAATTCTTATTTAGATAATTTTTAAAAAAATTAGGTTGTTACACCCAATGTACATGGATTATATGATTTTGTGTATATGTGTCCCTGACTTGGTATAAGGTAACAATAATAACACATTAAAGTTGACTTTGTGAGTCCTAAAAGGAAATAACCTCTGTATATGAGGTCCACTCTAAATGATAAATAAGAGAGTAATAAGCCTTGTCCCAAAATAAGTGTCACACTTCATTAATCAACCGTAATAGGCCATTGGCCTATCATATTCCTTGTTGTTTAGACTCAAAAGAGTGATGATGGCTAGAAGAATGAAGGGGAGGGAGTTGGTAACAAATTTCCGCCAAATTTTCCTTGCCCATTGGTTTCTTCTTCTTCATGTTAAACCAAAACACTGGGCAAAGGCATTGTATGGGTAATGAATTCTCTATAAATAGCAGCCATTCTCTTCATATCTCTAGTTGCTAAATTGTCTAATTAGTATACATTAAAGAGCGTGTTGCTGAAATTTGAGAGCAATCAGAAGTTTGGGGAAACAAAAGTTCACAATTCAAGCTTCAAGAGGTTATATCCATATACATGTTCTTGATTTCAAGTATTATAAATTCTTAAAATTCTCATGAATAATCTATTAACTGGTTTGGAAAGGAATTTCATTGTATTAGAAGAGTTGTATGAATGTATGGAGTCAATACGAATATTCTGAGCATGCTAAATGAAAGAGTAATTATTGTATGGTCTAAAATCTGCAGAGGCCATGTCTGGAGTTGTGCGGAAATGGCACGGCCGCACCTCTTCCCAGTACAATCCCAGTGCGGTCGCGCCATCTGCCAGATTTGTAATCTATGTTAGGAATAAACATGAGAATGCTATTCCTAATTATATAAGATTTGATTATGATCTTAATAAATGAATTTGCAAATATGTCTGCATTGAAATAAGATGTAAAGTCCTTGAATAGATAATAGGAATTATGTACAAGGACTTAGACTAAAATGATCAAATATGTTAGGTTGATTCTATATGAACAAAACAACTTTGTAAAGTCCTTAAAAAGAACATGATGTACAAGAACTAAATATAGAAAGATCAAGCTTGTTAGGTTGATCTTATATGATGTAATAGATAGGCCTGTCTTATCGTCGAGCACTGCACCAGCTTTCGAAATCTGCCAGGAGAGACAAGGAACTCGGAGACTATCAAGACATAATCGTAGTCTGGCGAGCCATTCGAGGGACTACAAAAGCCAAGGCAGAATAGTAGAGTATCGAGAAAATTTCTACATAATCGTAGTATGCTTTGGAGAGTCTTACTCAGAATCGTAGAGTTGTGTTGGGAGATTGCATATTTAAATTTGATGTTGAAAGTAAATATTCATAATTATATGTAAAGTCCTTCAAGGAATATATGTACAAGGACTTAGTGGTAGATCAAATTTGTTAGGTTGATCTGAGCTTTTAATGTTCATCATTCTATAAATGAATGTATAGATGAAAAGATCAAAGCCGTTACGTTGATCTATATCTTGAGATGTAATAGATAGGCTTCAAAAGAATCGTAGTCTATCAAGCTGATTAAGAGATTGCAGAAGCCAAGGCAGAATCGTAGAGCATGGAGAATCGTAGTGTGTCTGCTTGGAGAGCCTCTCCCAAAATCGTAAAGTGGTCCAAACGCTTGCCGAGCCAACTCAGATATCGTAGTGTGCTCTCGGAAGCGTAGAGTCTGCAAGACAATCAAGTGAAGATCGTAGTGTGCCATTTTTGAAAAAAAATCCTAGTGCTCTCGTTCACTAGTACCGGATCAAGCACCAAAGTGGCAAGACACCATGATCAGAATCATAGAGCTTCATCTGTCTGTGTCAGAAGCTTCGAGCCTTGTCCATTTGTTTAAAGAATAAATCACAACAAATATGGAATGCGTTATAAACGTTGAACTCCTCGGGAGTCCCAATGACACAACAGTCATCCTTAGTATATAACAAAGAAACATATTGAAGAAGCTAAGGAAAGTACAATGGGTTAGCAGAAAACACCTTTTCAGGTGTTAGGTGAGACAGCAGTCTGTTGTGTCAGTGGGCCAAACTGTAAATTAGAAGTTGTGTAAAAAGTTCCCATAAAATCTCAGAAATGTCAAATGCATTTGATGCTTCAACGGATGTCTTCAACGGATACATTTCAAAGGCATCATATATACAAAACATAAGCATATGAAAGATCAAGCAAGCACTGAACAAAAATGCTGAAGAATACTCAGCGCTCAACTCTACGATCTGAAAAAGAAAGCTTGCTCAACTACTCAGTTCTTTCGAACACAAGCTTGACAGCAACTGAGTAACACCATTCAAGAACTCAACTATTATCAAGTGAAGTAAGAAGTTCCAAGTCAGAAGGACTTGAAGAGTTCTAAGTGGATTGAGAAGTACCAAGTCTGCTGAACTTGCAGAGTTCAAAAGTGAACGAAGAAGTTCCAAGACTGCTGGTCTTGAAGGAATCTGTGAGATTCGGGAAGTGTAAAGATATTCTTAGTGGATTTCCTAATCGAGGAGTAGAAGAGTGGACTAGGAGCTTTAAGTGCCCTGAACCATTTAAAAACATTGTGTCTGTTATATTTTCTATAACTGCTATAACTGCCATAACTGCTTAACTCCTATTAACTCGTTATATCTTAAAGGGAAAATAAACAAATCACAATTCCCCTTAATAGATGAAGATCTATTTAAAACTATTCAGAATGGGCCCTACGTTCCTATAAAGCTTACACCGACTTCAGACAACCCTAACTGAATTCAGATCAAGGTGAATGCAGAATGGACTGACAACGAAAAGAAAGTTGTCCAACTCAACAAAAAATCCAAGAACATTTTGTTCCAATCTCTAGAAGATGACCTATTTGAGAATGTGGTCAATAGCAAAACAACAAAGGAAGTATGAGAAGCATTGTTCATCATGCATGAAAGAACAGAAGAAGTCAGAGAAAATAAGCAATCACTCCTGACTCAGCAATATGAAATGTTTTCCCATGTTCAAGGAGAAAATATCACTTCCACCTACAAAAGATTCAATGTTTTGCTCAACTCTCTTCGAGCCTTTGGAAAGATCTATCCAAATAAAGATCTAATCATAAAGTTCATGAGATTCTTACCTAGCAAGTGGGATTCCAAAACCACTGCCATCAGAGAATCAAAGAATCTCCATGAAATGACTATCCAACAGTTATATGGAAACCTTCTTACGTATGAACTGGAGCTGACTCAATGAGCAAAAATTCTATCTGAAGGAAGAAAGAAGGACAAAGGGGTTGCTCTCAAAGCAACAGATAACATCTCCAAAGCCAACACTGAGAATGACTCTGACTATGATGAAGATGATGATGAGGACTTTGCAATGCTGGTAAGAAGACTCAAAAGGTTCATGCGCCAAGGCAGAATAAGCAAACCAAAGAAATTCAACAACTACAACAGCCAGGAGCAGATAAATGACTTATGTTACAACTGCATGAAGCCTGGACATTTCATTGTAAACTGCAACAAACCTCTTAGAGAAAAACTAAAGAGGAAATCAAATTCAAAGAAAGAATTCAAAGGCAACAAAAGACCTCAAAAGAAAGACAAATGTCTTGTGGCCGGAGGATCGTGGAGTGATTCAGACAATGACTCAACTCCCGAATCTGGAGATGATGAAGATCCTCAAATGGCAAATCTTTTCCTGAAGGAAAAACATGCAAAGGATAAGAAGAGCTCTGACATTCATGAAGCAAGTATAGATGAGGTATTTTACTTTAACTTTCCTGATGTAGATATTGATGATTTAAGAACTGCACTACATGGCATAACATCTAATCTGCATTAATACATGAAATAATTCAGAGTTCTGTCCAAAGATTATTCTCTTCTTCAAAAAGAGAAAGAGAAAGTTCAGGAAGAACTAGAAACAAATCTTCTAAGTACTAACTCTCTCTCTAAATTTGAAGCTAAAAATAAGTTCTTAAAATAGACCAATGAACTGAATGTACAAAGAGAGTCAAGTCTAACCTCTAAAATTGAGGAACTATAAAGGACTATCTCTACATAGAATAAATCCTCTTCTTCCATGGACTCCCTGATCTCCAGTCAGAGAAGTGCATCTGACAGAACAGGTTTAGGTTTTGGAGAATCCACCTCAAAACCATATGTAGAAAAGATAAAGGAAACTAGCTCTAGTAATGTTTCAAGTTTTAGTAGAAGCATTACATTTATGAAATCCTCACAGAAGGAACAACCAGTCCAACCCTGCTCTTCTGATCCAATCCATGTTCCAAGGAATAAAGGATCCCATACTGGCCTAGGTTTCAGAAAAGAGAAGAGTAACTCAGTCACCACTCTCCAACCTCGAAGGATCGTAGAGTCGAGTAAAATCAACTCCATGAGCCAATCGGAAAGGAACAGTAGAGTTAAGGTTCACTCCTCACAAATCATGAAGCTCAAGGATACATGGAAAAAGGAGAATTAGTATAAAGGAAGGACTGCTGAGAATCCACATAAGTCCAAATGGAGGAAGAATCCACATACACACACAAACATGCATCATATTAGATGCTTTGTATGTAATAAGATTGGTCATAAGGCTACAATATGCTACCATAATCCTATGCATGTGAGACCCAAAATCAAGCAAATTTGGGTTCCCAAGGGTACTAACAAAATAGGACCCATGCAAGTATGGGTACCAAAATAAGAGTTTAATCTTACCACAGGAACAGAGCTCCATGATCACAACCTGGTATCTGGACAGTGGATGCTCAAGGCACATGAGAAGAATGGTTCGTCAGTCATCTTCGGAGACAATGGCTCTGGCAAGACAAGAGGTTATGGCTCAGCTGGGAATAGTGCAGTGTCCTTCAGTAAAGTAGCCTATGTGGAAGGTTTACAACACAATATTCTGAGCGTAAGCCAACTTTGCGACAAGGGTCATCAAGTCACCTTCCTCAACAATCAATGTCAAGTCAGAGATCTGAAGACATCCTCTATAAAGCTGACTGGAATAAGAGAAGGAAACGTCTACACTGTTAATCTTGGTCAACTAAGCTCGGACGAGACAATATGCTTTTTGGCTAAAGCATCTAAAGAAATGAGCTGGTTATGACATAGAAGACTGTCTCATCTCAACTTTAAAAGCATGTCAAAACTGGCCTCCAAAGATCTGGTAGCAGGCTTACCCAAGTTCAGCTTTGTCAAAGAAAGGCCATGCAATTCCTGTCAGCTTGGAAAACAGACTAGAAGCTCATTCAAGAACAAAATTGCCAACTCAATTCACAAACCTCTGCAGTTGCTTCACATGGATCTTTTTGGGCCAATTCCAACAACAAGCCTTGGAGGGAAGAGATACTCATTGGTCGTAGTGGATGACTACACCAGATTCACATGGGTGTTCTTTCTAAACTCAAAAGATGAAACAAGATCCCAACTAATCAAGATGTTCAGACTGGTGATGAACGAGAAATGGGAGAAAATCAAGACTATAAGGAGTGATCATGGTAGAGAATTTGACTTCTCTGAGATGGACCAGTTCTGCACAGATAATGGCATCAGTCATAAATTTTCAGCTCCACGAACTCCTCAACAAAACGGAGTAGCTAAGATAAGGAACATAACGTTGATAGAGGCTAGAAGAACTCTACTCGCAGCAGCTCATCTGCCTGAATACTTATGGGCTGAAGCTGTCAACACTGCATGCTACACGTAGAACATATCGCATATACACTCTATGATAAATAAGACTTCTTACGAATTGTAGAAAGGAAGAAAGCCAAGTGTCAGCAACTTTCATGTATTCAGTTGTGCGTGCTATATTCTCAACAATGGAAAACAGTATCTGACAAAGTTCCAACCCAAGTCAGACGAAGGAATTTTTCTCGGATATGCCACAGACAACCAGGCTTACAAAGTGTTTAATAAATAGATTCTGAGTGTTGAAGTCTCAATTCATATAATCTTCGATCAAATAGACTTAGACAAAATAGTATCTCAAGACACTACGAACGACAATCCAGACACTACGAACGAGGTCGTTGAGCTCAACACAACGATCGTAGTCCCAGAAAATGAAATCATCGAGCAAAGAGAGGAGATCGTAGAGAGAACTATGCAAGACAATGAACCTCCACATCAAGAAGCAGAAATTGATCTTGAAGAACTCAGACAATAAGGCATCATGTCAGATGTTCCAATAGGAAACAGATGGGCAAAAGATCACACTCAAGACTTAATCATTGGAGATCCAAATGCAAGAGTTAAGACAAGAGCTATCACCCAGATTGAGTGTTTCTATCTAAGCTTTCTATCAAAAATGGAACCGAAGAAGATAGAAGATGCTATGGAAGACTCCAGTTGGATAGAAGCCATGAAAGAAGAACTAAATCAGTTTGAAAGAAGCAAAGTATGGAGATTAGTTCCAAGACCAAGAAGCCACCCGGTCATTGACCCCAAGTGGTTCTTTAGAGACAAGATGGATGAAGATGGAGTAATAACAAGTAATATGGAAAGACTAGTGGCCAAAGGTTACTCTCAAGAAGAAGGCATTGATTACGACGAGACCTTTGCACCTGTTGCCAGATTAGAAGCCATCAGAATATTTCTTGCCTTTGCTGCTCACATGAAATTTAAAGTCTTTCAGATGAATGTCAAAAGTGCATTCCTGAATGGTGAACTTGAAGAAGAAGTATATGTGGAGCAACCTCCAGGTTTCATCAATCCAACTCTATCTAATTATGCCTATAGATTAGATAAAGCCTTATATGGTCTTAAACAAGCATCTAGAGCATGGTATGAAACACTAACAAACTTTCTCATTGAAAATGGATTCACTAGAGGTAGAGTAGATACCACATTATTTCTTAGAAAGCATAAAGACAAAGTCTTATTAGTTCAAATATATGTTTATGACAAAATCTTTGGCTCTACTAATGAAAAATTGTGTAAGAGATTTGTCAAGCTTATGCAGAGCAAGTTCGAAATGAGCATGATGGGTGAGCTGAATTTCTTCCTTGGATTGCATGTAAACCAGACTGATGAAGGAATCTTTATAAACCAAGCCAAGTACATTAAAGACTTACTTAAAAAGTGTGGCATAGAATCAACCTCTCCCATGAAAACACCAATTTCTCTAGCAACCAAGCTTGACAAAGATGAAAAAGGTAAAAGTATTGATATAACTCAATACAGAGGCATGATAGGCTCTCTTTTATATCTAACTGCCAGTAGACCAAACATAATGTTTGCAACGTGCATATGTGCTAGATTTCAAGCTAATCCTAAGGAATTACACTTAACTGTTGTAAAAATAATTTTCAGGTATCTCAAGGGTACACCTCACTTGGGACTTTTGTGAGACCCCGAATTTTATGAATAAGATTTAATTTTTCTTGAAATATTTTTTTTAATATTATGGTGTGGATTTGATATAATGTTATAGTTGTGGGTAGTTTTTATAAATTTTGCAACGTATGCAAGTTGTTATATAATATTCGATTGATCAGGGAATATTCGTTTTATCAGAGAATATTAAATACAACCAAGACAATCGTTAGTGGACCCATAACGGAATTATTATCGGATTGATTGAAAAAACAAAAAATTATCTTTCTATAAAAATACTTGGCGGAGGTGTTACTGAATTAAAAGCCGTTGAACTACCCAAAGTAGTAAAATACGATGTGCACGTGGTTGCATAGTAGCACTGCAGTATTGATTATTGATGCTTACGTGAGAAGTCACTCAGTTATACTCAATTATTGTTACAGTAATTACTGCATCATATCTCTCATATTATTGATTCAATTATTGTTACAGTATCATCTACATAACATTTTATATCATTAAATCAATAATTGAGACGACAAATTATTCATATTATTATTTACAATATTTACAATGTCTAGAAGTTCTGTCAAGGAGAGGTTTGGTCACCTAATTGCGCGCCAATAAGGAGAAATCCTTATCGGAAAGCCCTCTTTCTGAGGAGCGACACGGTTGTTAAATATTATGAATTATAATATTAATGATGAATAAGTTCGTATTGATTAAAGATGAATTTTATAGTTCCATTGTGTTGAAATTATTTGTGTTAGTGGAAATCGACATTTGTTTCGATAATATTTTATGTCTGGAGGTTATATTGTTCAATCGGGTATTCGGGGCACTTTTCGTTTCGAAGTACTATTCACGAGTTACTATTCAGGAGTTACTATTTACGAGTTACTATTTATGAGTTACTATTCACAAGTTACTATTCACGGGGTACTATTCACCCGTAAGATATATTTCTTTTTGGTACAAATCATTTTTGGGTACAATATTATTCCATAAGGAGATGTGCTAATTTTTCAAACCGTTGGTTGAAGATATAATAGTAAATCAATATGGACCGCTGGTGAAAAGTTATAATAGTAAATCAATAAGGATTGCTGGTTTAAAGTTTTAATAATAAATTAGTATGGACCGTTGCTTTAAGTTTTAATAGTAAACCAATATGGACCGTCCATTTAAAAGTAAATCAATCTGGACCGTTCATGAATTAGTTCTTATTCGATCCATTCTCCTATAAATAGAAGCTCATTCCTTCATTATTTCTTACGAATTCACTGAAACTCTAGAGAGAGAAGCTATAGAGAGAAAGAAGAAAAGTATTCTACTACTTTACTTTTCCAATATCCAGTTTCTTCTAAGGTAAGGGATATTATTTGTTGTACTCGTAAAGGGTATTAATTCTTTCTTATTCATGAAGAGAACTTCTGTTATTCCATTCTTTATTATTCATTGGAATAACTCGTATCTGCGGGCTACCCTATACTTGGTGAAATTCTTACGTTATTCCATTCTTATTATTTCATTGGAATAACTTGGTTTATCGCAATCCGCATACATGGTGAAATTCTTCTAATATTTCGTTCTTTATTATTCGTTTGAATATATCGTCATGCTGTGCGTTACGCTGGGACACAGTTCTATTATTTATTATTACGGCAGAATATCCATCTGTGCGTTTATGCAGGACTGGTTCCATTATTTATTATTATGTCGAATATCACGTATGCGTGCGTTTACATGGGACACGGTTCCATTATATATTATTCTATTGGGAATAACACATGCATGCGATCTATCGCATTTATGGTGAATCCATCGGTTATTCTATTCTTTATTATTACATTGGAATAACATGTCTATGTGGATTACCACATGCATGGTGAATGATCTTTCGTATTCATTCCTTATTAAATTATGGAAATGATGCATACATGTGGATTCTTTGCATTTAAAGTGAAAATCCATTTGCAGTTTCATATATTCTTGATTAAATCTTTGGCTTCTATACTCCATTAAATTACTGGAATATCCTTGATATTTGCGCTTCATCCAGTATCTTTTCATGGAAATATTCTTCTGAGCATTCTTGATTTTTACTGCACAAAGCAGTATCATGTTGACAATTTGGACGTTATTGAGTTCAGGATAAATTAACATATAAATCTTTAAAATTTATTCTTGAACTTGTTTTATTGAATTGTCATCATCCTCATGCTTATATTATGTTGAAAGTCATCTTTGGCTTACGTGCATAGATGGACTTGGTATGATTATGACCGGGGATTATTCGATATAATCATGACCGTAATGTGACGAATGATGTGGTAAAAGTCCTCATTGGTCTGTAGTTCATTGGTGGACAGTTGTTGGTATGATTATGACCAGGGATTATTCGGTATAGTCATGACCATTGATGATTACATGAATATCCTTGGCCGTGGAGCAAGGATGATTTGATTTTATTTATTGTCGTGAGTCTCGTGATAAAGTTGATGAAAAACTTTTTAAATTATAGAAGATAGTAGATTTTATACCTTACTTGACTCTTCTAATGGATTGCTTGATCCGCTGCAGTTAAACTTGATGTTTATTATATTTTATCAGTTTAACATTGTTGAAGGCTAATGATAATTTATTCTGCATTATCTTAGTCATAATATTTCTTACTGGGCTAGTTGAGCTCACCCTTTTTTTCACTGTTCTCTTCAGGAAATGAGAGCATAACTGGGACTAGTCGGGGAACAGAGTGATGGTCCTAGATGGTGCAATAGTAGTACTCCCTATTCTGTGAAATAGTGTGATAATAGATGTAATGAGGACTCCATTGAGTGTGGATATTGTCTAGATGACAATATTTGTATTAAAACTCACAGCCTATGTTTTGTCGTATTTTACACGACTGTTTTATAATTAAGTTGTATTTGTATTCAGTACCTTGTATCTAGCGACTCAAGATGGGTGGTGTATACCTATTTTGGCGGCGTCACAGTTGGTATCAAAGCTTAGGGATGTGATCCCTGGCTGAGATGTGAGACAAGAACTTGGAGGGGAGAGACGGGGAATTCCTTCGCTAGTATGACCTATCTAAGTTTTTTTGGTATTTAATTGGTCGGTCAGAGTATAGGGATAATATGTGATATGTTAATTAACCCTTATTTTGAAACTATATTCTAGAATGATATCTGAAATACAGGAGATGAGAAATGGGAAAATCATGATAGAGAGGAAATAACCGGGAAGGTACAAACCAAAAAGAAAGCAAGGTATGTTTTAGTTGTGGAAAAGAAGGTCACCTAGCTCGATTTTGTCATGTAGTGAAGTCAAGTCCAGTTGGGACGGTGGCACCAAAGGCGGATATAGACAAAACAAAGTCGGTGGTTTCAGGAAGAGCATTTTTCGTGACTTGTTAAAAAGCGAGTAACCCGAACGAAGTTAGCACGGGTTAGTTAATTATAAATTCTTGCGAAGTCTATACCTTATTAGATATCGGTTCTACCCATTCTTTTACCTCTCTTGCTTGCGCTCAACGTTTAAATTTGACTTCGGAGAAATTAGACTTTGACTTATTGGTTGAAAATTGATAAGAGAAACCTTCGTTACATCCATCGTTTATAAATCTTGTTGATTCAAATTGTCACTTTCACGTTAATTCGTCGATCTTATCTCTTTGAAAATACTTGCCTTTGATGTGATTTTAGGAATCGATTGGTTAATCGCACATCAAGCTTTTTTGTAAGGTTGTTAGCTTTCATATTCTAACCAACTTTGTTATGCGAATTCAAGCAACTAAACCACTAAAGTCAATCATTGTCATATCAAGCCATAAGTAAAGAGCTCCGGTCCTTTCGTTGTTGACTTCCTTGTATGGAATGCACCGAAGCCAGACTTTCGGTAGGCGACGTCGTGAATGACGATGGCAAGTTGATAGGTATCAATGTGACGTACTATCCAAGTCTTGGATGAGGGTCACAGTTTTGAATGATATTTCTATTGTTAATAAATTTCTTGACGTATTCTTGAAGACTTCTTAGCCTACCCCTAGAGCGTGAAATCGAATTTTGTATTGACCCCAGTATAAAACCCATTTCTAAAACCCTCAAATATTTTCTTCACCCAAAACTAACGTATTATGCGCCAAAGACGTTGGCTCGAGCTGTTGAAAGATTACGATAAATTTTGAGGGCAAAATTTCATAAGGAGGGGAGACTGTGAGACCCCGAATTTTATGAATAAGATTTAATTTTTCTCGAAATATTTTTTTTAATATTATGGTGTGGATTTGATATAATGTTATAGTTGTGGGTAGTATTTATAAATTTTGCAAAGTATGCAAGTTGTTATATAATATTCGATTGGTCGGGGAATATTCGTTTTATCAAGAAATATTCGTACAACAACACAATCATTGGTGGACCCATGAACGGAATTATTCATTCGGATCACGAAACGACAAAATTATCTTTCTATAAAAATAACTACGGAGGTGTTACCGTTAAAACCGTTGAACTACCGGTAGTAAAAGTACAAAGAATGTCTGGCGTGGTTGCATAGTAGCACACCAGATTGATTATCGATGCTTACGTGAGAAGTCACTCGGTTATACTCAATTATTGCTACAAGAATTCACGCATCATATCTCTCTCATATTATTGATTCAATTATTGTTACAGTATCATCTACATAATATGTTATATTATTAAATCAATAATTGAGACGGCAAAGTTATTCATATTGTTATTTACAATATTGACAATGTCTAGAAGTTCTGTCAAGGAGAGGTTTGGTCACCTAATTGCGCGCCAATAACGACCTAATTGTTAAATATTGTGAGTTCTACAGAAATGGAGCTGTTGAGAACGATGTTATCAGCACAAGAGTCAAGGGAGTGGAAATCAAACTCAAAGCTGAAGATATAAACTTAGCCCTAGGTTTCAAATCGAAAGGACTTCCGTCTATTGAGGTAATCGACTTTCATGATGGACTGAAGAAGATGCATCATAAAAAGTTTCAGACCGTCAAGGGGTACAAGAAGAAAGATTTTCCCCAACGGTATGAATTTTTGGCTGACATTTTTGAGAAATGCATATGCTGTAAGAGCTCTGGCCATGACTCTATGAATGAAGTGCAACTTAAGCTCATGAAAACAATCTGCTTCGGGGTTCAACTCAACTATGGAGCCTTACTCATTGACTGGATTGGGAAGTGGATACTCAGTTCGAAGAAATCAAGGATGTAAGACCCCAACTTATTATTAATGAAATTTAATTTTCTTAATTTATTATTTTGAAATAGTAAGGGTTGATTTGATTAATGTGGATAGTTATGGGTAAAATACGCAAATATTTTAAAATAAGCAAGTGGTTATAAAATATTTATTGTTGTTAGGGAATATTCGTTTGGTCGTGGAATATTCTCTTTGTTGGGGAATATTCGCGATTGTAGCGATCTTTTGTGGGCCCCATAACGGAAAGCGATTGGATGAAGAAAACGACAAATATAAGTTGTTTAAAAATAACAACAGCGTAGTTATCAAGATTATCTTGTTAAAATACTGGTGGTTAAAACATAGTAGCACACTGCGGTATTGCACCAATTATTGATTCTTACGTAGGAATGCACTACTCAATAATGGTTACTGATAATTCTCGCTTATTCGATATTTTATTGATTTAATAATTCTTTGCGTTGATATTTTATATTCTTTGTTGTTTCAATAATTGTCATTACATAGTATTTTTCATTATCGAAGCAATAATTCATATTATCCGAATAATATTATTAGATAACATTATTGGCAATGTCTAGAAAGTTACATCTAAGGAGAGGTTTGGTCACCTAATTGCTTGGCGCAAGATGAGGAGAAATTCTTATTGGAAAGCCCCTGCTCACAGAACCGCTATGCAGGTTATCAATATTGTGATTCGTAATATTATTTGTGAATAATTAATTATTGATTCATATGATGAGAAAAATATTAATTTTATGTGGATATAGATGGAGAAAATTTTAATGTGACAATTGTTGAAAATTGAATTTTATCTTTTACGATAAAATAATTATTTAAATATATTATTATATTTTAATAATATAATAATGGTGATATGTTTACAACGAATGTGGGATATATGAGTATACGAGGAGGAAGAGTATTTTTGTTGCAATAAATGTTTAAAACATGTTAAACATGTCGGTGGACCCCATTTATTGACTGAAATTTGATTATGGCATGTAAAATCGCCCGTTTGTGAATTTCGGTCAATTTCTGTTTGGAATTTGGAAAAACTTTCTTCTACAAAGTTGTAGAGAATTGAATTTCCTATAAAAAGTCACGAGATTAGAATTTTCTAATAAAAGGGCTATTTATTGTGAATTATTGAAGTTTCGAAGCTCCGAAATAATTGATTTTTGGAAGTTTTAATTATTATTTTAAAGAAAAATGTTTTTTTGCATTTAAGTGGGCTAACATGTGATATTAATTGCTGAAATCAGATCTTCAAAGGTGGGCTAAGGAAATTTATAATATATATTAATATTTTATTAAATTTTCTGCTTTGGTGTTCTAAACATTTTCCTATAAATAGGGTGCTTAGGTTAGAATTGAAAATCACACCGTAAATCGAAGTTTTCTGTGGCGCCCCAAAATAGGTCCATTCCATCCAACCCATTCGAAAGTCGCCAAATACATGGTATGTAAATAACTACAACTTTATTATTACAACATATAAAGCTGTGAGTTTAAATACGAGATATTGCCATCAGCATAATATCCACACGCAAATAAATCCCCATCATAATTATTGATACATTATTTTACAAAATGGTGAGGACTACTAAACAACTCTCTCTAGAACCTTCATTCCATACCCGACTAGTACTCGCTACATTCTCGCCTCCCGAGAAGAAAAATGGAACAACAAGGAAAAGGGTGAGCTCAACTAGCCCGATAGAAGAATATTATGACTAAGATAATATACAACAAATTATCGTTAGTCTCCAATGGAAAAAAACTAATAGAATACAATAGACAACAAGTTTTTAAACCAATATTCGTAGGAAAAATAATAATTCATTAGAAGAGTTAAGTAGAGAATGCAACTACTATCTTACATGTATGAATTTAAAAGTTAAATAAATCTATCTTTTATCCTGTAGAACATCAATCAACATACATCCGGAATCAAGTATTCATCTTTGCACTACTGTGCCAAATATATTAATCGATCCATTATGTTCATCTCAACACTGTTCATCTTTGCACTACGGCCAAAGATATTCATCAAGAAATCATTCATCTTTGCACTACTGAGGCCAAAGATATTCAAGTAATATCATAATTTAAGACCGAGGATGATGAAAATATTTTTAAAGAAAGCGAATCCGGTGAAACAAAATGACAAGAATTAAGGATTAAGGATTCAGTATTTTGTTTTATCCATGTCCAACAATACCTCAAAAATAATCATAGTGGTGTAAAATTCAAGAATGATCAAAACATGGATACAATCAAAGCTAGTATCCAAAATAGATATTTTGGACGAAAAGAAGAAATTTCATTTTAGATGAATAGTGCAGTATTAAGTGAATAAGTGTCGATTATCGTGAATAAGACCAGATATCGTGAATAGTAACTCAGACACCAAAAGATAGAAATTTCACAAAAAAACATTTTCACGCTTCGTGAATAGTACTCGTGAATAGTAACTTCGTGAATCGTAACTCATGAATAGTAACCCAGACATGAAAAAGTTCCAAATTTGATAAAAAGTTCCAACTAATATTTCAAAGATAATGATATTGAAGAAATAATATCATTTGAGAAGAAAATAACATCCTTACCTCGAAAGACAAAGACTTTAGTTGAAACAGGATATAGGATATGACTTGAACTTGCACCAGTATAGCAATACTCAAAGTATACTCAAAATACTCACAAGAATACGCTCGATAATATAGAGAGAGAAAACTTGATTTACGGTGTGATTTTCAATTCTAACCCAAGACCCTATTTATAGGAAAATGCTTTAGAACACCAAAAGCAGAAAATTGAATATAATAATATTATTTATAAACAAAATTCCTTAGCCCACCTTTGAAATCTGATTTCAGCCATAGCTTACATGTTAAATGAGGTTCACAAACTCACCAAAACGTTTTTCTCAAAATAATTAATTAAAACTCCCAAAAATCAATTATTTGAGCTTGTAACTTCAATAATTCATAATAAATAGCCCTTTTGTCGGAAAAATTGAATCTCGCAATTTTTATAGGAAATTCCATTATCTACAACTTTACTGAAGGAAGTTTTCCAAATTCCAAAGCAGAAATTAACCAAAATCCACAAACAGACGATTTTACAAGTTATAATCAAATTTCGATCAATAAATGGGGTCCACCGACACACAAAACATGTGTTAATCATTTAATGCCACAAAATACTCTTCCTCCTCATATACTCATATATCCCACATTCATTATAAAAATATCACCGTTAATATATTATTAAAATAATATATTTAAATGAATTATTTTATCAGAAAAAGATAAAATATTAATTTTCAACAATTGTCACATTAAAAATTTTCTCCATCTATATCCACATAAAATCAATATTTTCCTCATCATATAAATCAATAATTAATTATTCACAAATAATATTACAGAATCACAATACTGGCAACCAGGCCGTTCCCAGGAAAGAGGGGGCTTTCCAATAAAGATTTCTCCTTACTTAGTAAGTATGATTAGGTGACCAAACCTCTCCTTAGAGCGAACTTTCTAGACATTGCCAATAATGTTATCCAATAATATTATTAGGATAATATGAATTATTGCTCCGATAATGGAAAATACCGTGTAATGACAATTTATTGAAACAACAAGTAATATAAAATATCAATGCAAAGAATTATTGAATCAATAAAATAAAATACTGAACAGTAATTACTGTAACCATTATTGAGTAGTGCCTTATTACGTAAGAATCAATAATTGGTGCAATACCATGTGCTACTATTCAACAACGCGTAATACTGTGTTTTAACCACCGTGTATTCCAACAGTAATAACTTGAATAACAAGCTATGCAGATTATTTATAAACAACTTATATTTGTCATTTTCTTCATCCAATCGCTTTTCGTTATGGGACCCATAAAGATCAAGTCGTCTGAATATTCCCCGAACGATACGAATATTCCACGACCAAATTAATATTTTATAACCACTTGCTTATTCGAAATATTTGCGTATTTTACCCATAACTAACCACATTAATCAAATCAACCCTTACTATTTCAAAATAATAAATAGAGGAAATTCCATTTTATTAAAAAAAAATTCGGGGTCTTACATTTTCTCTCTCTATATTATCGAGCGTATTCTTGTGAGTATTTTGAGTATACTTTGAGTATTGTTAGACGGTGCAAGTTCCTTGAAGACTATACCCAGATTCCAAATTTAGAAGTACTAATCTTTCGAGGTAAGGGATATTATTTTTTTCGTAATGATATTATTTCTTCAATATCATTATGTTGAAATATTGATCCGAAGTTTTTATCAAATTTGGAACTTTTGGTGTGAGATTCTTATTCACGATATCGACCTTTATTCACGAATCGCAAGACTATTCATCGAAAAATGAAAAATTTTCTTTTCGTCCAAAATATCTATTACGGATACTAGCTTTGATTGTATCCATGTTTTGATCATTCTTGAATTTTACACCTTTGTGATTATTTTTGAGGTATTTTTGGACATGGATAAAACAAAGTACGAATCCTTAATCCTTAATCCTTGTCATTTTGTTTCACTTTGGATTCGCTTTTTTTAAAAATATTTTCATCATCTTGGTCTTAAATGATGATATTATGGAATATCTTTTGGCACGTAGTGCAAAGATGAATGATTTCTGAAGAATATCTCGCCCGTAGTGCAAAGATGAGCAGTGTTTAGATGAACATGACCCGGTGATGAATATCTTTGGTAGGTAGTGCAAAAGATGAATATTTGATTCAGATATATATTGATTGATGTTACTGGGGATAAAAGATGAGCGATGAACTTTTAAATTCATGCATAGAAGATAGTAGTTTGCATTCTCTACTTAACTCTTCTAATGAATTATTATTTCATTGCGAATATTGATTTAAAATTTGTTGTCTATTGTATTCTATTAGATTTTTCCTGTTGAAGACTAACGATAATTTGTTGTATATTATCTTAGTCATAATATTCTTTCTTGGGCTAGTTGAGCTCACCCTTTTCCTTTTGTTCCATTTTTCTTCTCGGGAGGCGAGAATATAGAGAAGTGCTAGTCTGGGTATGGAATGAAAGTTCTAGAGAGTTGTTTAGTAGTCCTCACCATTTTGTAAAATAATGTATCGATAAATGTGATGAGGATTTATTTGAGTATATATATTGTCTAGAAGATAATATTTGTATTCAAACTCACAGTTTTACTGTTGTAATAATAAAGTTGTAGTTGTTTCTGTACCATGTATTGACAACTCAGAATGGGTGATGTATACCTATTTTGGGGGCGTCACAAAGGAGCTCTGGAAAGATGCTCTACGGGCGGTTTATAAGTATCATCATGCAGTCAGCACTGGGTGACAAAATTGGGGATAATGAAGGAGAATCCATCAATCCCAACTGAAGGATGACCCAACAGCTGTTTGAAAACTGGAAAAGAAATCCAGCAGAAAATGTCAGGATGATGTCTGAATCTAGTGGAAGAACTGGTGAAGCAAAGGAGTCTGGGCTACCAGGAAATATGTCTGTTGTAAAGGAAAATGAAGAAGAAGAAGAAATCAACACGGGGGAACCCATTGCTTTGATCAGAAAAATCAAGGGTAAGAGAATAATGAAGGCTCAAATGACAGAGGAGCCTTAAGGTTCAACTACTGATGCACCTCAAAAGAGTTCAGACACTGAAACTCTAAAAATGTTGAAGAGGAAATAACATTAGTCTGAGGAAGAAGAAGACATGGCTACCATCTCTCAGCTGCTTAAGAAAGGAAAGCATAACAATAAGTCAAAGAAGTCTTCTTTCTCTTCGATCGTAGAGTCACTACCGATCGTAGAGTCCATACTTGACACTACTCCAGAAGAAGATGCTGCAATAGCTTCTCAGCCTGATCAACCTTTCAGAACTGAAGCTGAAGAAAGCGATGAGGCTGTGGCTCAGCCTAGGAAGTTAAAGAGAAAACTGGTCAAGAAGTACATCTTTGTCAATGAAGGAGTGCTAAAGGAAGAAGACAGGAGGATAACTGCTGAGAAAGGGCTACCCGATGCTAAGAAGGGAATACCCGAAGCTGAGAAAGGGCTATCCGAAGCTAGTAAGGAAAATACAGCTCAAGTTGAGGGGGAGCTTCCTGAAGTTCTTACACTAGAGAATGTTCCAGCTGAGGGGGAGCTGTTTAAAATTCAAATGGATGATTGAGTTGAAGGGGAGCCTCACGAAGTCCCTACGTCAGAAAAGGATACAGCTGAGGAGGAATTTCCAAGAGATCATCATTAATCTTCCTCAGTCCCTCAAGAGATTCTGGCTTCAGAAACTGTAGAAGTGGAAAAGATTGAAGCTATGGAGGATGAGAGAGCAGAAAAGCAAAGAAATCAAGTGGAGATAATTGATGTAGTGGAAACTTCAAATGAAGACAGAGAAGAAAAAGAGGATGACGAAGTTGAGATCATTACAGTGGGCTGTGATGGATATAGGAGAGCCAACTACAATCAATTGATCTCCTATCTAGTTATGATGCCATTTTACAGAGCCCAAATCCTCAACTCATGGGATCACATGTTCTCTACCTTCAAAGCCTATCCAGCAATCTCGGTGCTAGCTCATGGATTCCCATGCAACCTCAATTTTTCCAGAAAGATGATCACCAACGGCCCCTCTTCAAAAAATGGGCATGAGATACAAACTATTCTCATCTCTTTTAGGGTTAATCACTATTCACCATCAACCTTCAATTAATTCTACGAGTTGCCAAGATGGTTGGAAGTGATATTTCATCCAATCATTCAATTTCCAGTTATAGAATCCCAATATTCTGTAACTAATGAACCAAATGTGCCTAACTTTGTGTTGATCCAGTCTCCTATCATCTCTCACTCTACGATTACTAATCTAAATCCAATCGTAGAGTCACCTACTCAATTCGTAGAGTCATCTCCTCTTGAGAATCAACCTCAAACACCTGCTCCTCCATCAGATATCCCTTCCTCATCAACAAATGATTATTTCAAACTTGATCTTGTTCTCTACAATATGCAAGATCAATACCCAAGCGCCTCTCCTCTAAACAATCAGCAACTCCTTGAGCTCATATCAGATCTTCCTACAAAAACGGAGTTGTCTGATGCATCTAAGAAGGTGACCAAGGACATACAAGAAGATCTTGAAGTTCACTCAGACCTTGTTCACCTAAGGCTGACTCATTTGATCTATGTTGCTAACACTCTCCCAAGCAACCTAAGTTCTAAGATTTCAAAGAAGCTTAGGGAGATCATAAAGGAGATGATTCAGAGGATCAATGAAAGGGATCAAATCCACTTTCAAGCTGCCAAGAAACACATGGAAGTTATTCTTGTTTTGCAGAATACTCAGGAATCACAGAATAAACTTATAATGGAAAGTCTCACGAGTCTACGAACTTCAATGAAAGAATTCCAAGGATTTTCCATGGGCTAAATACAACAAGCAAAAAATGTCTTGGCCATTCTCCAAAAGAGGGAAGCTCGAACTGATTCTCTGATTCAAGAAAACTGTGAAGACATTGCTCAATCCAAGAATCAGCTCAACGAGCTTGTACAAGGCATGACTCGACTATCTGAAGATATTCAAACCCTTGATGCTGACATAAAGGGGGAGAATAAAGGGGAAGGAGAGAAAAGTAAAGGCAGAGGTACCTTCGCTCAATCTTCAAGGAGTCCTCCTGCAAGATAGCCTCGCCATCAGCCTCCACGACCTGAACAGCAGCGAATTATCATGGCACAACCACTGAGGAGTCAAGAGCCATCTCCCAACTCACAAGATGTAACCACCACAGGCCTACACATGCCAATTGGAGATACTGCATTCATGAACAAACACGATCATTTGAAACGACTAAGTCAAAGAGAACTAGAAGATATAACATGGAGAGACGAAGCTAGCAGGAGAAGGAGAGCTGAAGAATATGCCAATCCTCCAAAGAACAAAATGCAAAAGAAATAGAGATAAGTTGAACTCAATTCATATTAATGTAACTAAGCTCAATTGAAATATATGTCCTTACAAACATCAATAAATTCATGCTTATTCTCTAAAAATTTCAGTTGCTCACTGATACACTAAGTCATATTTACTTTCTACCAACTGCATCTAGAAATTGATAATCATGACACAAATCTCCTTGGTTATGTCAACATCAAATAGGGGGAGATTGTTGGGAGATTGCATATTTAAATTTGATGTTGAAAGTAAATATTCATGATTATATATAAAGTCCTTCAAATAATGTATGTACAAGGACTTAGTGGTAGATCAGGTTTTTTAGGTTGATCTGAGCTTTTAATGTTAATCATTCTGTAAATGAATGTATAGATGAAAAGATCAAAGCTTTTAGGTTGATCTATATCTTGATATATAATAGATAGGCTTCAACATAATCGTAGTCTATCAAGCTGATCAAGAGATTGCAGAAGCTAAGGCAGAATCATAGAGCATGGAGAATCGTAGTGTGTCTGCTTTGGAGGTCCTCTCCCGGAATCGTAGAGTGGTCCAAACGCTTGCCGAGCCAACTCAGATATCGTAGTGTGCTCTCGGAAGAGTAGAGTCTGTAAGACGATCAAGTGAAGATCGTAGTGTGCCAGTTCTTAAGAGAAATCGTAGTGCTCTCGTTCGCTAGTATCGGATCAAGCACCAAGATGGCAAGACACCATGATCAGAATCGTAAAGCTTCATCTGCCTGTGTCAGAAGCATCGAGCCTTGTCCATTTGTTTAAAGAATAAATCACAACAAATATGGAATGAATTATAAACATTGAAGTCCTCGGGAGTCCCCATGACACAACAATCATCCTTAGTATATAACAAAGAAACATATTGAAGAAGCTAAGGAAAGTACTATGGTTCAGCAGAAAACACCTTTTCAAGTGCTAGGTTAGATAGCAGTCTGCTGTGTCAGTGGGCCAGACTGCAAATCAGAAGTTGTGCAAAAAGTCCCCATAAAAGCTCAGAAATGTCAAATGCATTTAATGCTTCAACGGATGTCTTCAACGGATACATTTCAAACGCATCATATATACAAAACATATGCATATGAAAGATCAAGAAAGCACTGAAGAAGAAAGCTTGCTCAGTTACTCAGTTCTTTCGAACACAAGCTTAACGGCAACTGAGTAGCACCATTCAAGAACTCAACTATTATCAAGTGAAGTAAGAAGTTCCAAGTCAGAAGGACTTGAAGAGTTCTTAGTGAAATGAGAAGTACTAGGTCTGCTGGACTTGAAGAGTTCAAAAGTGAACGAAGAAGTTCCAAAACTGTTGGTCTTGAAGGAATCTGTGAGATTCAGAAAGTGTAAAGATATCCTTAGTGGATTTCCTACTCAAGGAGTAGAAGAGTGGACTAGGAGCTTTAAGTGCTCTGAACCATTTAAAAACATTGTGTCTCTTATATTCTCTATAACTGCTATAACTGCCATAATTGCTTAACTCTTATTAACTCGTTATATCTTAAAGGGAAAACAAATCACAATTCTGCTGTGTTTAAGTCATTATCAAAACTAACAAGTATTTCAAAAATAATTTAAAATATCTATTCAACCCCCTCTAGATAACTATTATGCCTTTGGAAACTAACAAGTTGGTCTAAGCGTCTGTCGAGCCAAGTCAAGAATCGTAGACCACAATTGAAGTCGTGGAGTCTACTGATCATATCAGAGGAAAAAATCGTAGTTTGTTCTCGGAGTCACAGTGTCTGCAAAACCAAAACTAGATCGTAGTCTGCAGAACAAAGTCTTCGATAAAGTCTATCAGTGCCCACAAAGCCAATGAAGAATCATAGTGATAACACGATTCTCAACAAATGAGCACTTCCAAAAGCATCCAAAGAATGTAGCCTCTAGTCATAAATATAAAGATGCAATCTACCTGAACAAAGTCAGAGAACGCTCACCAAATGGTTTACAAGAAAACAAAAGATCAAAGCACCAATTCAATCAGCATCCTGATTGAGAAGTGAATCCATTCAGGAAGGTCTTCCACAAGAGATAATAAGAAGACTTCAGATAATATGATTGACAAAAGGAAGTCAGCAATGCAGTAGTTGTCAAGATAAACAAAATATGACGATCGTGGGAGTGACTAAGATCGTGGTGCTTGCCAGATGAGGAACATGAACTGATGTAGCTTATACAGAGACATTGGTCAACCTATAAAGAATAGACAAAGAAGATTAAGGATGGGTCAAACCATTGATGATATGTGAACCGGAGATCACAAGGAGAAAGAGAGTTGATCATGACCAATCAGATGAGTCTTGAAATTCAGGAGGGCCAGAACATTCAAATAAGTTGTCAGTGTCTAATGTAAGTCAATGGAAAGCAGAAGTATTGAAGTACTGCACGAGTGAAGAAAGAGAGGTTCTACATTGCAAATCCAATAAACACTCTCAGAATCATAGTGTTGTCCCAATCAGTCAACGAGCAATATTCAAATGACTAACTACGATCAAGTTCAAGGTCATCTGAATCAGAATCATAGAGTTCAGTCATCGGAGTATTGAAGCCTTGACAACGTCTCAATACAAAGACTGACATTCAAACGTTGTTGATTGAAAGCAGCGATGCAGAAGGACAACTCCTGATGTTCTGATTGAGGAGTTAGAAAGAAAAAATAAAGGTGACTACCAACCTGACACGTTAAAGTGACTATCTGATGTGGTAGGTGAAATAGTAGACTGCAGTGTCAGAAAAGTGAAGAAGGGGATGTCACGTCATATCAGCAGTCTGCACCAAATAACTCGAGATCTGCGAATCAATTCAAATAGCTTCCAACGGCTATAGTCCAATGGGAAGCTTATGGAAGGATATTTAACAGCTGAAGCTAGAATGAAGAAGTGTGGTTGGTTTTAGTAAGTTGTTGACTCTACGAGTTCTACAAAGCCAAAAACAGAATACGTCTCAGTGGCACTGAGACTACGAAAGTAGAAGTGAAGCAAGATAAGAGAAGAGCTTTAACAGAAAATGGCTTAACTCAACAACAATGAGAATGCCATTGAGAATATCAGCTAAGCTGAGAGCCGAGAAGGACAAGAAAATAGCATTCAGAAGATTGACAGATCAGAGAGAAGATTCAAAGAGCCATTCTACAAATCACCATGAACCACCAAGAGCTGAAGAAGAACATAGAACTAAATCTGTACACAAGTCAACTAAGGTTCGGGGGATGCTAAATGCCAGACGGAGTCTACCAAAAGTGCGAAGACTTAGCAAACCTCAAGTGGTGAAGGTGTACAAGCTGAGATCAGATAAAGATAAGAACCAACCACAGGATCAGATGCGACAAAGAAGAAGTGACAAATTCTAAGTACTCAAAGAGAACGAGCTTCATGAACAACTTAGCAGTTTGTCCAATAGTGATCCAGTCTCGATGCAGAATCCAAAGTGGATCACATCAAACTGATAATTATCAAAGGATGAACAAGCCTAAAGTCATCTTAGCAGCTCAGCACCAACAACAACATCAACTAGGAGCTAGGGCTTGGGGGGTCCTTATCCTAGGTGTAAGACCCCAACCTTTATGAATAAAAATAAATTTTCTATAAATATCATTTTTTTAAATATTATGAAATGAATATGATATAATATTATAGTTGTGGGTAATATTTACAAATTTTGCAAAGTATGCAAGTTGTCATATTATATTCGATTGGTCGGGTAATATTCTTTTTGTCAGGGAATATCCGTACGACGATACAATCATTTGTGGACCCCACAACAGAATTATTGTTGAATTGAGAAAACGACAAAATATTTTATTGAAAATAACGGCGGAAGTTTTACCGTTAATACTGTTGAACTACTCGGTAGTAAAAGTACGATGTCTGGCGTGGTTGCATAAGAAGACACCGGTATTGATTATTGATGCTTACGTGAGAAGTCACTCAGCTTTTGTTTAATTATTGCCACGATTATTTGATGTAAATTTTGCTTATTTTATGAACCCCATTTACCCATTTTTCAAAATAATATATATATATATATATATATATATATATATATATTTGAAACATGTGGGTGGATGATAAATGATTTTGGCAAGTTATGGGAGAATTTTTCAAGCTTGCACATTATTGGCCAACCTTTTTCAATTATCTTTGCATTGATTGACAACTTGTAAATTGGGGTGTATTTTAATTGGTCAAGGATTTTAATTGGCATGTGTTCATTTTCTTTCATTGGACAACTCTTTGAAAAGGATTATCGACACGTTGGATCATTAAAGTCATCATATTAAACCGTGAGTCACACCAAATTAATTAAATCAAAATTCGCAATGCGTCCATGATAAATTTTGTGACAACCCGAATTTTCGTAAGTTATTAAAATAAGAATTTAATAATTAAAATTCTTATTATGAGATGTATATATTCTGAATTATGTATTTTGGTGTGAGTAAATTAAATTTATAGGAGTTTTAATAGTTGATTAAACTATTAAAAGTGAATAAAATTAGTTATAAAAAAGGAATATGATGGCAAAAGAAATTAACTAAATAATATTAGTTAATTACGATGAAATTATATTATGGAATAATATAATTTAATTTATATACCTTGTTGGTAATGAAATTATTATGAGTTTAAGCTAAGTAAATGAAGCGAGTAATTCACTTAATTTAAATAATGAGTTAATGCAAATATAATTGGTTTAATAAAGTGGGAAGGTAATATATTGCATGTAAGAGTAATGTGTTTATGTAATGGCTTAATATATTATATTTAGCCAATTGAATGTAAATGGAGTATGGGAATGAGAAGAACCAATATAATTATAAATAAATTTTGGTGTTAGGATTAATAAATTAAATAAATATCTAAATTTTTATTAAAAGTATAGATTAAATAAATTGTCTTGGAACAATTTATAAAAGGAAAGAAAATTGTATAATTATACATAATAATTGTATAATTTATTAAAATAATTAGTGAAATAAATATTAATTATTTTAATGAAAATGTTTAGTTAATTAAAGTTTTTTACTTATGAATGTAATTCCATAAGTCATATGGGTAAATATATGGGAAGAGTGTTGGCTGAATAATTTAGCAATAAAAAGAAAAAAATGAATGAAGTGTGACATATTGGAGGATTTAAAGAACAAAAAAATATTGTATAGTATGAAAATGAAATAAAATAAAGATAAGTCAAATGAGTTTGTTTGAGGTCAAGCCAAACATGGCCTAGACCTTTTGTCTTTTATAACGGTTGGGGATTTTGGGTTCATAACTGATACAAGTTAAGATCACGTATGCTTCATCAGTTTATTTCTCCTTCATATGAGTAAAGAAAACACAGAGAGAAAGATGGAGTTTAGAGAGAAATTGAGAAGCAATTGAAGTAATAGATTGTTGCAAGAAGGAATTAAGAACGAATTTGGAGCAAGAATTCAAAGGATTACATCAATTAAACTTCAAATTAAGAGGTAAGCCGTGTGTTTTATGGAGTTCATAGAAATCGAAAGTATAGAATACTATTTATTGCTATAATTGTGATGTTTGGTTGTGTAATTGTGGGAGTTTTATGTGTTGGGGAATCACGGGGGATTCCGAAGGTATAAGGATGGATTGTGTTTGGAGAATGTATAAATGGCTATGAAAGTTGTGTATCAAAACAGCGTACACCACTTGTTTGTCAAAAGTCCTCTTAGGGGCTGTTTTGATTAAAAGACTGAAATTAAGCAAAGTAAGGCCAAAGATGTCTGTGGGCATGTTATATGAAATCAATTAAATGACTTGTATGGATAGAATTAAGAAAGAAAGCTACTTTTTTGAAGGGAAACAACATGTTAAAGTTGGATTAAAAAAAATTTGTTCAGCAGGGCAGATTGGGCATTCAATAAAGTGTACTCAAGATGCTTGTTTAGAATATGTTATATTTTTCAAAAATACTTTGCTATACCTCTGCAATATACCAGAACTTGGTTTTTATTGGATGTGTAGTTTGAGGATTTCAAATTAGTAAAATGTATTAGAAACTGAAAACCTAGTGGACTGCTGACCCTAAAAGCAAAATTCGTGGATAGCTAGAGTTTCTAGAAACTTGTGGGCTTTTGGGGTATTATAGTACATTTAATAAGATTTACATAGACTCCAGAACGGACTAATTTCGACTTGAAAAAGAGTTATAATGATTCAAAGTAGTCACATCAAAAGCATTTAACAAACTCTGGCGATCACCTTGAGCGAATTTTCTAGAATTACGTGTTTTGAATTTGGAAATGGTCAAAGAATGAAAGTTGTAGTTCGAGAAGTTAGCTTAGGCGTGGGCTGAGAAGAATAGCCTAAAATGTTTTAAAAACGAAAAAGTTATATATTTGTTTAGCAAGAGAGTGTACGATTGGGAAGAAATTGAAAGCAGTTATGAGCGTCTACTTTTTGACGCATTATTTGGGCTTCCTAATGAACCCGAATTGGGT
This sequence comes from Panax quinquefolius, assembly GCA_020205615.1. Classification (NCBI taxonomy): domain Eukaryota; kingdom Viridiplantae; phylum Streptophyta; class Magnoliopsida; order Apiales; family Araliaceae; genus Panax; species Panax quinquefolius. Next base: position 9,770,368 of record CM035170.1, on the reverse strand, counting down.
GACTCATATTTTTAAAAATAGTCTCATATACTATATATAACATATTTAAAATTCGTTTCTAATCCGATTATCTGAGCTAGAAGTAATGAGGTCATAAAATGGGCACATTGAAAGCAGAGTTGCTACCCATGGCGGGAAGCGGTGGTGATGTTTGGCAATGGTGGGGATTTTCCTTGGGCTCTCGACCAACAAACTTAAATTGCTTAAGATGCCGACTAATGTTTTACTATAATAGTGAGTATATCACCTACATAATATCAAAATTCCATATGAATAGATCAAAGCCGTGAGGAGCGAAAAAGCTAGCAAAACAAGAGAAAAGAAGATGGGGTTGTTGCCCATTAGCGTGATGATTAGCAACAAGAACAAATTTGGAAAGCAATTGGGTTCATATATTTTATATAGTATCGCAAATTGTTAGTTATTTTAATAGGTGGGTGTACCATCTATAATTTATTAAGAGTTAATTGTGAAATGGATTATTAAACTAGGAACTAAAATTTGCATGATGTTTGGGGCAAGGGAAAGAGTTCTTTGCCATTTGGCGTAGCGAAAAACGATGAGACAATGATGAAGAAAGGCTGCTGCCAGCGTTGATTGAAGAGCCATCTTAGCTTCAATTTAGTTCAATAATTTACCCAAAAAGTTGAGTTTGTTATCTCTAAATGGATAGGTGTATAAAATCTACAACGTACCTGTAGTTTAATACCATTGAGTTAGTAATCTATAAGTTAAAGTCTAGTAGAGATATTGAGTATCTAAATTGGGCCTGTTAATCTAAGTTTGAAATTGTTAATTCCTCGAAGGGGTTGTTTTGTCAATATGATAAAAAATAACAATATTTAAAGCATTAGTGGACCTAAATGGAACTATAAAGTATTACGAAAGCTATACGTTGTCCATACAAGTTATAATTGCACTTAAAGCACAAAATGAGTTTCGAATTCACCTTGAATACCTAAATTATGTATAAAAAATATGGAATACCCATGTAATATGATACAAGAGAATTATAAAATGAAAGTGTGAGGTATTCATGAACTAAAATCATGTCAAGGGTTGTTAAAGCGATAAAAGACTATCGTGAGTAAAAGAATAAACGTTTTTGAAAAGAATATAAGAAGTTTTCAAAAACGAGAATTTAAAATTTAAGGATATGGCCAATATGGATATGTAATATATAACTATACATGTTATATGACATGGACACATAACTAACATGTTTTGTATGTGAAGACACTTAATTAAAAGTCGTGTTTGAACTTTTTGAGAATGTATAGCTACAATAAGTTGAAACTTAAAATATTTGAAAAAAAATATGGAAGTTTTTGGAAATGAGAATATCAGTTACTGATATAACGTATATGAATGTTTAATATCTATACATGAGTATGTGGCTAATGTATGCATACATGTGAACATAACTGTGTAGGATTCGTGAAGCGAAGTTAAACTAAAGTTTGTATTAATGGTCGTTGAACAAGGCAAGTTTTTCAGTTCTATTATGTTTGTGGATTAAATGTGATTATGTATTGAGTTACATGCCATGCTTTATGAATTGTTAAAGTCAAAATATGACCAAGTTAATTGGGTTATGGAACTCAATTTATATGTGATATGTGATAACACATGCAGATTGTATAATGTAACTCGATAAATTAGAAATATATAATGCATGAATTGTGTGCTATGTGAAACATGATAGACTGTTAAATTTGTTGGGTTGTCGAGCTCAACCTTGTAAATAACCACTTTTGCAGGTTCAAGATTCAAGGTAAAGTTATGTGTTACTTGAAAGACATGAATCAGATGTGATACTTGAAGATTTATATACTTTGGATGTGTTATTATTATTTGAACCATGTGTAAGGTTTCAAATAATGTATTAATGTTGAATTGTAATATTATTTTGCGAATGTAAACTATTGTAGTATTAAAATGATTCTGAGATATTTAGATGTAAAGGTTGAAGGTTTTGGGAACGAGGATAGTTTGTAATAGAAAATTTTAATTATTTCGCAAATTTCAATGGTTGTATTATCGTTTAATGATATAAAATTAGAGGTTGAATGTATTATTAACAACCGAAGTCGATAATTAAATTGTATGAATTTTCGGGTCGTTACAATTTTTTCTAAATAGTATCCTTCCATTCTTCTATAAATAGAAGCTCATTCCTTCATTATTTTCTTACGAATTCACTGAAACTATAGAGAGAAAAAATTATAGAGAAACTATAGAAAAATATTCTGCTACTTCCCTACTCTTATATCCAGTTTCTTTTACTGTAAGGGGTATTATTTCTTTTGTATTCATGAAAAGAACTTCTGTTATTCCATTATTTATTATTACATTGGAATAACTCAGATCTGTGAGCTACCCTATACTTGGTGAAATTCTTACATTATTCCATTCGTTATTATTACATTTGGAATATCGTATACGTGTGTTTCTTGTACGGACCGATTAAAAGTCTTGACCGTAGTAATAATCATGACCATAATATTACAAATGATGTGGTAAAAGTCTTCTTTGGCCCGCAGTGCATTGATGGACAGTTGTTGGTATGATCATAACCATTATTGAATACACAAATATTCTTGGCCCGTGTGTGCATGGATAATTGTGGTCGTGATACTAAAGAATATCCTTGGCCGTAGTGCAGGGGTGATTCGATGATGTGGATTATTTATTAAGTTGAGTCCAGCGATAAAGTGATGAAAAACCTTTTAAATCATAAAAGATAGTAGATATTATCCTCTACTTGACTCTTTTAATGGATTGCTTGTTCCGCTGCAGTTAAACTTGATGTTTGTTATATTGTATCAGTTTAACACTGTTTAAGGCTAATGATAATTTATTCTGCATTATCTTAGTCATACTATTTCTTACAGGGCTAGTTGAGCTCACCCTTTCTTTCACTGTTCTCTTCAGGAAATGAAAATATAGCTAGGACGAAGTCGTGGAGGCGGAGTGATGGATCGGGATGATAGTATTAGTAGTCCTCACTATTACATTAAATAGTGTGACAATAAATATAATGAGGACTTATTACGAGAGTGGATATTGTGCAGAAGAGCGGTATTTGTATTGAAACTCACACTCTCTTGTTGTATATTAAAGATTGCATTTGTATTACATACCATGTATTTGGCGACTTCGAGAAAAGGTGATGTATACCTATTTTGGGGCGTCACGGTTAGTATCGAGCTTAGGGATATGATCCACGGCTAAGATGTGAGAATAGAACTAGAGGGAGAGGCGGGAATTCCTTCACTAGTATGACCTACCTAAGTTTATTTGGTATTTAATTGGTCGGTCAAAGTATAGGGATAATATGTTATATGTTAATTAACCCTTGTTTTGTGGCAGTATCTGAAAATGACATCTGAGAATGTTGAGAATAGCAATGGAGCACAGGAGACTGTTGAGTCTCCATAGATCAATAATCAGGATAATGTGCATCAGGAAGGCGACAATCCTCATGCAAACAACAACACTGACCAAATGATGAATGATGGAATGTTCAAAGGCTTTATGCAATTCATGCAACAGCAGGCGAGAGCAGCTCCTGTCCAAAATATAGGTGGAAACACTGGAAACTCTCGGACGGTCACCGCTAAACAGTTCAAGGAGCTGGGATCACCAGAGTTTATTAGATAGCCAAAACCACTTAAGGCGGAAGCATGGATAAAGTAGATCACCAAGATATTTGATATCTTGGGATGCTCCGAGGAGCAAAAGGTTCCCTTTGCCGCCTTTATGTTATGAGGACAGGAAAATTACTGGTGGAAATCGGTAAAGCGTACTCAACCTGTCGCACTGAAGATGTCTTGGGAGAAGTTCTATGAACTATTCAACAACAAGTACTTTCCCAAAAGTATTCATCACATAAAAGAGGTAGAGTTCATCAAGTTGGAGCAGAAAAATATGACCGTGTCGTAGTATGAAGCAAAGTTTGCCGAGTTGTCTCGGTTTGCGTCCCACTTGGTGGATAATGAAGAGAGAATGACGCGAATATTTTTAAGAGGTTTAAAGCCGGAGATACGTCAACATCTTATTTCTCATAAACTGTGTTTGTATTCAGATGTTGTAAATAGGTCTCAATTAGTAGAAGCGCGATAACGAGTCGGTATGAACCAAAAAGAGAGCGACTATAAAATGATAATACCAATGAGAGCAATCATCGAAGCGGTGACAACAAGCGTGGAGGAAATCAACAGGCCAGAAGTGGTAACCACTTCGGTGGTTATCAAGGCCAAAACAATAAGAATGGATATTTCAAGAAGAGGAGATTCAACAATGATGGAAAGAGCGTCATCACCAAAGACCCGTTGTTAAGGAAGGAGAGCGACCACCTATCATATGCTTCAAATGCGGAGGGAGGACACATCGGTCAAAGCGTATGCGATGCCATCCAAAACATGTTATAATTGTGGAAGAGAATGTCACTGGCAGATTTTGTCATTCACCAAAACAAGTTCGACTAGGATGAAGGCACCAAAGGTAGTCCCGAGAAAAGTCAAAGTCGGTAGTGCAAGGGAGAGCGTTTGTAGTTACCTCCCAAAAAGAAAGGAACCCGAACGAGGTCATCATAGGTAAGCTTATTATAAACTCTAGCGAAGTCTATACCTTATTTGATACCGGTTCTACCCATTCTTTTATTTCTCCTACTTGCGCTCAACGATTAAATTTGACTCCGGAGAAATTAGACTTTAACTTATCTGTAGAAACTCCGTTGGGAGAAACCTTCATTACATCCACTGTTAATAAGTCTTGTTTGGTTCAAATCGGTATCCTCACATTACCTGTCGATCTTATTTCATTGAAAATACTTGCATTTGACGTAATTCTAGAGATTGATTGGTTAACTAATCATCATGCAAAAATTGATTATTTTCGTAAGGTTGTTAGCTTTCATATTCCTAACCAACCTATTATGCGAATTCAAGCAACCAAACCATTAAAATTAATCACTATCATCTCAAGTCATAAAGCTATTCGTTTATTGAAAAACGGATGTCAAGCTTTCTTAGCTCATGTCACAGATTTAAACAAAGATACGTCAGTTTTGAATGATATTTCTATTGTTAATAAATTTCCTGACGTATTCCCTGAAGAACTTCCTGGCTTACCCCCAGAACGTGAAATTGAATTTTGTATTGACCTTGAACCCGGTACAAAACCCATTTCCAAAGCCCCATATCGAATGGCTCCTATTGAACTTCAGGAGTTAAAGACCCAATTGCAGGAATTGTTAGACATTAGTTTCATTCATCCTAGCACGTCTCTTGGGGTGCTCCTGTTCTATTCGTGAGGAAGAAAGATGGGAGTATGCGACTTAGTATTGATTATCGGGAGTTGAACCATGTCACTGTCAAAAATAGGTACCCGTTGCCTCGTATTGATGACCTGTTTGACCAGTTGTAAGTTGCCAAATTCTTTTTAAAGATCGATCTTCGTTCCGAATATCATCAATTAAAGATTAAAACTGATGACATTCCAAAGACTGCTTTCAGAACTTGATACGGGCAATACGAATTCCTAGTCATGTCTTTTGGATTGACTAATGCTCATGCTGCCTTCATGGATATGATGAACCGAGTATTCAAGGAATATTTGGATCACTTTGTAGTCGTCTTTATTGATGACATCCTCATTTACTCCAAAAACCATGAAGATAATGAGCAACACTTGAGGCTGATACTCCAGAAGGTTCGTGAGAACAAGCTTTATGCCAAGTTGAAGAAATGCGAGTTCTGGCTTGAGGAAGTAGCATTCCTTGGGTACGTAGTATCAAGTCATGGAATATCTGTTGACCCGGCAAAGATTAAAGCAATAAAAAGATGGGAGCAACTTAAATCAGTGACCAAAGTACGTAGCTTTCTCGGCTTAGCTGGTTATTATCGGAGATTCGTAGAAGGGTTTTATCGAATCGCTACTCCATTAACTCAGCTGACTAGAAAGATACAAAATTCGGTTGGAGCGAGGAATGTGAGAAAAATTTTTAAGAACTCAAGAGGAGACTCCTTTCAGCACCTGTTCTAACAATACCATCTGACTCGGAGGGTTTTTTTATCTACAGTGATGCTTCGGACAAAGGGTTAGGATGTGTTCTCATGTAACATGAGAAAGTCATAGCCTATGCCACTCGACAACTCAAAGAATATGAGAGGAATTATCCTACTCATGATCTAGAGTTGGCAGTTGTTGTCTTCGCACTTAAAATTTGGAGGCATTACTTGTATGGGGAGAAAGTGGAGATCTTTACGGATCATAAAAGCCTCAAATATTTCTTCACCCAAAAGGAACTCAACATGCAACAACGACGTTGGCTTGAACTGTTGAAAGATTATGATCATACCATTCAATACCATCCTGAAAAAGCAAACGTAGTAGCTGACGCATTGGGTAGAAGATCATATGCAAGTACGAGTGCATTATTGTCAACGCAAAAGCCCATTTTGTGTGACTTGCAAAGGATAGAGATAGAGTTAAAGAATCTAGGGACCCACGTGATGATGGCAAATATATGAGTAGAATAGACTTTAATCAATAAAGTTAAAGCTGCTCAAGTTAAAGACCTGGAGCTGATGCGTATAAGGAAGAAAGTGCAAGAAGGTGCTACCCCAGAAGCAAGAATCAATGAAGAAGGAATACTAAGAGTCAACTCTAGACTTTGTGTTCCTAACGACCTTGATTTAAAGTATAAAATTATGATGGAGGCGCACAACACACCGTTTGCAATCCATTTTGGGAGTACAAAAATGTATCGTGATCTTTGACATACATTTTGGTGGAGCAATATGAAGAGAGATCGCGGAGTTTATCTCAAGGTGTTTAACTTGCCAACGTGTCAAGACGGAGCATCAAGTGCCAAAAGGTCTATTGCAACCACTTGAAATTCCAAAATAGAAGTAGGAGCACATTACCATGGATTTCGTTACTGGTCTTCCTAATGTTTCTCAAGGCATAGATGCAATTTGGGCCATTGTTGATAGATTGACCAAGTCTGCTCATTTCTTACCTATACGAGAAACTTATTCACTTGAACATCTTGCTCGTATTTACATAAATAAGATTGTAAGACTGCATGGTATGCCGGTATCCATAGTTGCTGATCGAGACCCAAGATTCACTTCACGGTTTTGGGTTAGTTTGAAATAAGCTATGGGCACGAATTTACGATTCAATTCGACTTAGCATCCTCAAACGGACGGGCAATCGGAGAGGACTATTCAAATTCTTGAGGATCTATTAAGACTCTGTGTCCTTGACTTCAAAGGAAGTTGGGACAAGTTCTTGCCATTAGTGAAATTCTTCTACAACAACAGTTATCAAGCAAGTATCGACATAGCTCCATTCGAGGCGTTGTATGTACTTAAGTTTCGTTCTCTAGTATGCTGGGACGAGGTGGGTGAATCAACATTGTTGGGACCGAAATTGGTACGTATGACTACAGAAAAGATTCAAACGATCCAAAAACGTATAAAAACCTCACAAGATCGACAAAAGAGTTATGATGATCTTCATCGGAAGGTCGTGGAATTCAATGTTAGAGAACATGTGTTGTTACATGTTGCTCCATGAAAAGGAGTTGCGAGATTTGGAAAGAGAGGAAATCTCAATCTTTGATTCATTGGCCCATTTGAAATCCTTGACCGAGTAAGAACTGTGGCCTATAGACTTGCTTTACCGCCAAGTATGTCTCGTGTTCATAACGTTTTTCACATATCCATGTTACGTAAATATGTGAAAGACCCGAACCACATTATTGAGTTGGAACCAGACGAAATAGCGGAACATTTAACATATGAAGAGGTTCCTGTTAAAATCTTAGATAAGAATGAACATATTTTACGCTCCAAGGTTATACCTCAAGTCAAAGTTTTGTGGAGAAACCACGATGTTGAGGAAATGACCTAGGAGTTAGAATCTGAAATGAGATCAATGTATCCTCACCTCTTCATCATACCAGGTATGTATCCTAATTTCGAGGGCAAAATTTCATAAGAAGGGGAGGTTGTAAGACCCCAAATTTTATGAATAAAGATTTAATTTTCTTTAAATATTATTTTGAATAATAAGGTGTGATTTGATATAATGCTATATGTATGGATGATATGTGCAAATTTTACAAAGTAAGCAAGTTGTTATAAAATATTCGTTTGGTCGGAGAATATTCTTTTTGTCAGGGAATATTAAATGCGACGGCAAGACAATCATTAAGTGGACCCTACAACGGAATGTATCGGATATAGATTGGGATGAAATAACCTTTTATAAAAATAAAGGCAAAACTTTTATCATTAACTGTTGAAATATCGATGATAAAAGAACAAGAATGTCTGGCGTGGTTCGCATAATAGCATCAGATATTATAATATCTACGATTATTGATGTTTACGTAAGAAATCACTCAGTTCATTTAAATAATTGCCACAGTAGTTGATGCATAGTATCTCATATTATTGATTCAATTATTGTCACAGTATCATCTGCACAATATTTTATATTATTAAATCAATAATTAAGATGACACACTTATTCATATTATTATTTACATTATTAACAATGTCTAAAAAGTTCTGTCGAGGAAAGAGGTTAGGTTAATTAATTGAGCGCCAATAAGGAGAAATTTTTATCGAAAATCCCCATCTTTCCTGAGAATGATCTGGTTGTCAATATTGTGAGTTATAATATTAATGATAAATAATTATTGAAAGATTTAAAATGTGTTTATTGAATATAAGTGAATTGTAGTAAATATTTATTCAATTTTTGATATAAATAGAAGGGTTTAGTCATAAAGTATTTTTTGTAAATTTGGCTTATTAGATGGACCCCCACTTACTCATTTTTCAAAATCGCCGGTAGAAAGTTGTCTCGGTTTTGTTTTATTATTATTATAATAGTAATAAAATAGAAATTTTTTTATATAAAATAAAACACTTTTTATATTATATATAAAATTATTTGTTTTATTAGATTATAATTAGAATACATTATATTATATATAAAGTTTTTGTTTTATTAGAATATTTTATTGCACAGTGATGAATAGTGAAATCAAATTTTTGCTGAATTCTTCGCCCGTGAAATTGTTACTGTGCGTCCATGATTATTTTCTTAAATAGTGCCCTGCCATTCTCCTATAAATAGGATGCTTAGTTAAGAAATGAAAATCACACCAGAATCAGAGAATTGTTCTTCTATAATATTATGCGTATTTCTTTCTAGTATAAGTATACTTTGAGTATAGCTAATAGTGAAAAAATTTCTCAAGAATATCTTCGTTATACCAGTCAGATTTACTCTCCTACTAAGGTAAGGGATATTATTTTCGTTCAATATTCGTAAAGAATATTATTTTCTTCCATACTCTATAGTATGTAAGTAATATTATTTTCGTTCAAAAGTTGTAAGTCTTGTGATCAAGAAGTTTAGCGTTACTTAGCAGAGCCTCAAATCATTCAATTTCTTTGTGATTCAATCTTAGTGATCTATGTATTCTCCAAGTCTATGTGGCTTGAAGGATTCTTAATGAATCAGTTATAAATTAGTTCTTAATAAACTTTAATATGTGTGATTACCCTCCTTAGTATCCCTACTCTCGGAGTAGACGAGAGGACTAGGAGACGTTTGTACTCCGAATCTCTTAAAAAACTTTGTGTCATTTACTTTATTGAACTTATTTTTTGCACTCTACGTTTCATTTCGGTGTGCATAATCAAAATATATTCAACCCCCTTCTAAATTTTTTTGTGCCTTTGGGAATAACATATTATTTATACATCTCTATGTATAAAGCCTCTAGCTTTTATAATTGCCATTTTGATGATTTTGTCTCACAAAATATAATTCAATATCCTATTTTATCTCCTGTAATCTCTCTACTCCTATTTTATCTCTATTAACCTCTCTTACATATACGGTAAGGATCAAGAGCATTCTCCTTAAATAGCATTCCGCCTTAAATAGCATTCTTTTATCAAAAGCAGCGTAGTTTTTGGAGGGCCAGCGGTGGCATTTTTGTAAATACAATGCCACCTCGTATTTATAAAAATGCCACCGCGTCCCTCCAAAACTACGTCGTTTTGATAAAAGAATGCTATTTAAGGCGGAATGCTATTTAAGGAGAATGCTCTAGATCCTGACCGCTTACATATATAATTAAATCGTGTTTCTTTTCACTCTCTTTTTCGCTTTGTTTTATTTTCAACCCAATTTATATTTAATTTTTATTATTTAAAAATTACAATAGAAAATTTTAAGGCACGCATATCATGTGTGTCAGAGTGAAGGGTATATATAAAAATATTGAGTAAAAATATTGTAGTGATTGTATAATAGTACTCAATGAACTAGAGTTAGAACAAAAGAAAGACATGTTAACAATTTAATGTCACTTTATAATATTTATGAAAATAAAATTTTAATTTCAAAACAAATAGAAGAATATATATATATATATATATATATATATATATATATATATATCTGTTCGGGAGTGTTTTACCGACCATCATGTTAGCTAAAGGTCGGGACTAGAACTGATGAGATTGGGCCCATGGGGCCGAAGGCATACAGGATGTCGAAGGTGTTCGGGTTCGGATATCCGAGTCCATTAGGCCGGAATCCGGTTGTGATCAGGGAGGTCGGGGTCGGGTCTTCGAGTCCTTTGGGCCGAAGCCCAGACCGGTGTTTATGAAGTCTGTTGGATTGGGCATGTGCAGTTGGATAGCCCATATGCAAAGTCTAGAGTTAAAAGGGGTTTACGTGGTTAAATACTCTCCTTCTAACCATATTTGAATAAGGCAACTCCAAAGGTAGTATTGGAAAGGGATTCTACTTACACCTTTTAAGGAGATTGCGTTGGACCCAAATATGGGTAACTACCATATTTAGGAGTTCTATTCCGACTCGGAGAGGAACTCTTGGAAAGTGAGAATGGCTATAAATACAAGGCTTGGCTACAAGTAAGAGGTAATACATCTTTGAGCACTAAACACTTAAGCCTCCATTGTTAAATCTTGTGAACGGCCTGTACTTATTCTCACACCGGAGCTATCCCCCGGTGGCACAAGCCGTCAAGCTTCCTGTGTGATCTGTTATTGCGTGCGGAGTTTCAAGTAGCGTGGATTTTGTGATTGACGCCTTGTGAGCGAAACTCAAGCGTTAACAATATCTAATTTTTGAAATAGATAGAATAATTTATAAGTAAATCAGAATCATATTATGTGGGTTCTAATACAACAGAAAGGATCGATGAGATCTTAATGGTTAAGATTATGGTGATACTGCAATCTTTAGGTCTCAAGTTTGAAGGTGAGTTTATTTATTTTATTATAGGAATTTTTTTTCTCTTTATATGAGACTTATTTGTGAGAGTTTATTTCTTTCTTTTTTTATGAAGTTTAATTAGTTCTTAACAATGTATTTAATTATAAAATTATATTATATTCCCCCCCAAAAAAATAGGGCTTTCAAGAAAATACAATAGAAAGTACTACTTCAAATATTACTATCAAATCTCTAGTACAAAACTTCAATAAAAAAAAAAATCAGAAGATGTAGTTAAAATAGGTAATAGTTTTGTAAATTCGTTACCAGATTCGATTCTTCCTAATAAAATGCTAATTAAACTTAAGTATAAGTAGACTTGGCAAAGCAGACCCCAAAAGCATGGTAAGCCCAAACCGTCGTCCCAAACTCTAAGACTTTAGTCATTTTTTTTAAGCCCATGAAAACTCAGTAGTTTATTTTCGCCTGTGGAGGGCCTACCACCAGCCAACCATTAATTTTTTTTTTTTAAATAAATTATTAGGTTGTGAGGCTTGAATACAAGACTTGTAAGTAAATAAATAAGAGTTCAAATCAACTGAGCTTCAACAACTATTTATTTTTAATGTAATCTTCAATATATTTTAACTATAATTAAAAATTATAATTAAGATATGTAGTTAATGTAATTTAAACAACAAATTCAAATCCAAATTATCATCATAAATAATGTAGGTAATTAATTAATAATACTAATTTACTCATAACGGTGGAATGTCTCCACTCCACAATGCTATATATCTGAATCTTGATGAAATAATTACAGTTGCCATATTACATTTCTGAAAAATATAATAACTACATATGCTATTGACCCAATGTGTAACTACTGCCGATATCCCGCATCACTGGAGGCGTATAGTGTGACGCCCTCAAAATAGGTATACATCACCCTTTCTGAGTTGTCAATACATGGTACAGAAACAACTACAACTTTATTATTACAATGAAGAAAGCGTGAGTTTGAATACAAATATTCTCTTCTAGACAATATATATACTCAAATAAATCCTCATCACATTTCTTGATACATTATTTTACAAAATGGTGAGGACTACTAAACAACTCTCTCTAGAACTTTCATTCCATACCCAGGCTACGTGCTTTCGCTATATTCTCGCCTCACGAGAAGAAAATGGAACAAAAAGGAAAAGGATGAGTTCAACTAGCCCGATAAAGAATATTATGACTAAGATAATATACAACAAATTATCGTTAGTCTTCAACGAGGAAAAATCTAATAGAATACAATAGACAACAAATTTTAAATCAATATTCGCATGAATGAAATAATAATTCATTAGAAGAGTTAAGTAGAGAATGCAAACTACTATCTTCATGTATGAATTTAAAAGTTCATCGTCTATCTTTTATCCTGTAACATCAATCAATATATATCGGAATCAAATATTCATCTTTGCACTCTGAGCCAAAGATATTCCATAATATCACCATTTAAGATGAAGATGATGAAAAATATTTTTAAAAAATGAATCCGGTGAAACAAAATGACAAGGATTAAGGATTAAGGATTCGTACTTTTGTTTTATCCATGTCCAAAAATACCTCAAAAATAATCACAAGTGGTATAAAATTCAAGAATGATCAAAACATGGATACAATCAAAGCTAGTATCCGTAATAGATATTTTAGACTTAAAAAGAAAATTTTTCATTTTTCGATGAATAGTGTCAGATTCGTGAAAAAGGTCGATACGTGAATAGTAAATCAGACACCAAAAGTTCCAAATTTGATAAAAACTTCAGATCAATATTTCAACATAATGATATTGAAGAAATAATATCATTCTGAAAAAAAATAATATCCCTTACCTCGAAAGATTAGTACTTTATTTGGAATAATGGGTATAGTCTTTGAAGGAACTTCAGACCGTCTAACAATACTCAAAGTATACTCAAAATACTCACAAGAATACGCCGATAATATAGAGAGAAAACTTGATTTACGGTGTGATTTTCAATTCTAACCTAAGCACCCTATTTATAGGAAAATGTTTAGAACACCAAAGCAGAAAATTTAATAAAATATTAATATATATTATAAATTTCCTTAGCCCACCTTTGAAGATCTGATTTCAGCAATTAATATCACATGTTAGCCCATTTAAATGCAAAAAAACGTTTTTCTTTAAAATAATAATTAAAACTTTCAAAAATCAATTATTTCGGAGCTTCGGAACATCAATAATTCACAATAAATATTCCTTTTATCAGAAAATTCGAATCTCGCGAATTTTTATAGGAAATTCAATTCTCTACAACGCGTTGCGAGAAGAAAGTTTTCCAAATTCCAAAAGCGAAATTGGATGAAATCCACAAACGGGCAATTTTACGGTTTATAATCAAATTTCGATCGATAAATGGGGTCCACCGAGCATGTTTAACATGTTTTAATCATTTATTGCAACAAAAATACTCTTCCTCCTCGTATACTCATATATCCCACATTCGTTGTAAAAATATCACCATTATTATATTATTAAAATATAATAATATATTTAAATGAATTATTTTATCGAGAAAAAAATAAATTTTCAATTTTCAACAATTGTCACATTTAAAATTTTCTCCATCTATATCCACATAAAATCAATATTTTTCTCATCATATGAATCAATAATTAATTATTCACAAATAATATTACTGAGAATCACAATATCGACGAGGCAGTTCTCGAGGAAGAGGGGCTTTCGATAGGAATTTCTCCTTACTTCTGGCATGAATTAGGTGACCAAACTTCTCCTAGGCAGAACTTTCTAGACATTGCCAATAATGTTATCTAATAATATTATTGAGGATAATATGAATTATTGCTTCGATAATGAAAAATACTATGTAATGACAATTATTGAAACAACAATGAATATAAAATATCAACGCGATAATTATTAAATCGATAAAATCTTTGAAGTAATTCTGTAACCATTATTGAGTAGTGCATTCTTACGTAAGAATCAATAATTGCAATAAATCTGGTATGTCTTCTTGTGTTTTAACCACCGAGTATTTTAACGAAGATTAATTCAGAATAACTACTCATTATTTTTAAACAACTTATATTTGTCGTTTTCTTCATCCAATCGCTTTTCGTTATGGGGCCCATAAAAGAGGCGCTACTGGTCGTGCGAATATTCCCCAACAAAGAAGAATATTCCACGACCAAACGAATATTCCCAAACAACAATGAATATTTTATAACCACTTGCTTATTTTGAAATATTTGCGTATTTTACCCATAACTATCCACATTAATCAAATCAACCCTTACTATTTCAAAATAATAAATAAAGAAAATTAAATTTCATTAATAATAAGTTGGGGTCTTACAACCTCCCCTCCATATGAAATTTCGTCCTCGAAATTGATGTACGTACCTGGTGTTTCGAAAAGGTGAGGATACCTCACTTTCATTTCCGTTTCCAATTCCCAGGTCATTTCCTCTATAGCATGATTCCTCCACAAAACTTTAACTTGTGGTATGACCTTTCTTTAGCGTAGGGACATGCTCCTTCCTATCCAAAATCTTGGATGGTACCTCCTCATACGTTAAGTCTTGGCTATCTCGTCTGGTTCTAACTCTATAACGTGGTTCGGGTCTTTCACATATTTACGAAGTACAGATATGTGAAACACATTATGAACACGAGTCTATAGGCTACATTTCCTACTCGGTCAAGAATTTGAAATGGACCAATAAATCGTGGATTGAGCTTTCCTCTCTTCTCAAATCTTGTAACTCCCTTCCATGGAGCAACTCGCAACAATACATGATCCCCTATACTAAATTCCACGTCCTTTCGATGAAGATCCGCATAACTCTTTTGTCGATCTTGTGCCGTTTGTATACGTTGTCGAATCATTTGGATCTTTTCGATAGTCATACGTACTAACTCGGGTCCCAACAATGTTGCTTCACCCACCTCATCCCAACATATTGGAGAACGACACTTTCGTCCATATAATGCTTCAAATAGAGCCACACCTATACTTGCCTGATAACTGTTGTTGTAGGAGAATTCTACCAATGGTAAATACTTATCCCAACTGCCCTTGAAGTCTAGGACACAGAGTCTTAATAGATCTTCAAGAGTTTGAATAGTCCTCTCTCGATTGTCCGTCTGGTTTGGGGATGGTATCGAACTAAATCGCAAAATCCGTGCCATAGCTTTTTTTGCAAGCTAACCCAAAATCTTGAAGTGAATCTTGGGTCACGATCCGAAACTATGGATATCTTGGCATGCCATGCAACCTCACAATCTCATTTCACGCACATACTAGCAAGACGTTCAAGGAATAAGTCTCCGTGTCGGCAAGAAATGAAAGCGGAACTTGGTTAATCTATCAACAATAACCCAAATAGCATTGATGCCTTGAGAAAACCGTAGGAAGACCCGTGTGAAATCCATGGTAATGTGTTCCCACTTCCATTTCGGAATCTCAAGTGGTTGCAACGGACCCTTAGGTACTAGATGCTCCGCCTTTACACGTTGACAAGTTAAACACATTGAGATAAACTTTGCAATCTCTCTCTTCATATTGTTCCACCAAAATGTATGTCAAGATCACGATACATTTTAGTACTTCCAGGATGGATTGCAAATGGTGTGTGTGTGCCTCCATCATAATCTTGTACTTCAAATTAGAGTCGTTAGGGACACAAAGTGCAGAGTGGCGCCCCAAAATAGGTCCATTCCATCAACCCATTACGAGTCGCCAAATACATGATGCGAAATAACTACAACTTTATTATTACAACATATAAAGCTGTGAGTTTAAATCGAGATATTGCCATCTAGACAATATCCACACGCAAATAAATCCCCATCATAATTATTGATACATTATTTTACAAAATGGTGAGGACTACTAAACAACTCTCTCTAGAACCTTCATTCCATACCCAGAGCTAGTACTATTTACATTCTCGCCTCACGAGAAGAAAAATGGAACAACAAGGAAAAGGGTGAGCTCAACTAGCCCGGTAAAAGAATATTATGACTAAGATAATATACAACAAATTATCGTTAGTCTTCAACGAGGAAAAATCTAATAGAATCTGATAGACAACAAATTTTAAATCAATATTACGCGTGAAATAATAATTCATTAGAAGAGTTAAGTAGAGAATGAAATCTACTATCTTCTATGTATGAATTTAAAAGTTCATCGTCGATATTTTATCACTGTAACATCAATCGATATATATACGGAATCAAATATTCATCTTTGCACTACTGAGCCAAAGATATTCATCGATTAGTCGTATTCATCTAAACACTATTCATCTTTTACTCTGGGCCAAAGATATTAATCGATTCGGTCGTGTTCATCTCAACACTGTTCATCATCTTTGCACTACTGGGCCAAAGATATTCATCAAAAATCATTCATCTTTTTGCACTACGGGCCAAAGATATTCCATAATATCATCATTTAAAAGTGAAGATGATGAAAAATATTTTTTAAAAGCGAATCCGGTGAAACAAAATGACAAGATTAAGGATTAAGGATTAAGGATTTAGTACTTTGTTTTATCCACGTCCAAAAATACCTCAAAAATAATCATAGTGGTGTAAAATTCAAGAATGATCAAAACATGGATACAATCAAAGCTAGTATCCGAATAGATATTTTAGACGAAAAGAAAAATTTTCATTTTTAGGATTGAATAGTCTTAAGTATTCGTGAATAATGTCAGAGTATCGTGAATAGTCTGCAGTATCGTGAATAGTAACTCAGACACCAAAAGATAGAAATTTTCAAAAAAAACATCTTCACGCCCGTGAATAGTATTCGTGAATAATAACTTCGTGAATAGTAACTCATGAATAGTAACTTCGTGAATAATAACTCATGAATAGTAACTCATGAATAGTAACCCAGACATGAAAAAGTTTCAAATTTGATAAAAGTTTCAACCAATATTTGACATAATGATATTGAAGAAATAATATCATTTGAGAAGAAAATAACATCCCTTACCTCGAAAAGGCAGTACTTTAGTTGAAACAGGATATAGGCTATGACTTGAACTTTACTTGCAGTATAGCAATACTCAAAGTATACTCAAAATACTCACAAGAATAAATCTCGATAATATAGAGAGAAAACTTGGTTTACGGTGTGATTTTTAATTCTAACCTAAGCACCTATTTATAGGAAATTGCTTAGAAACAAAAAGTAGAAAATTGAATATAATAATATATATAAACAAAACAAAATTCACGCCCACATCTTGAATCTGAATTCAGCCACCATGCACATGTTAAATATGCCTACAACATATAAAAAACGTTTTCTTAAAAAAATAATTAAAACTTTCAAAAATAAATTATTTGAACTTGAACTTAAATAATTCATAATAAATAGCCCTTTTATCAGAAAATTTGAATCTCGCGACTTTTTTATAGGAAATTCAATTTCTCTACAACTTTGCAGAAGGAAGTTTTTCAAATTCCAAACAGAAATTGGTGAAAGAAATCCATAAGCAGGCGATTTTACAATTTATAATCAAATTTCGATCGATAAATGGGGTCCATGACACATGTTTAACATGTTTTAAACATTTATTGCAACAAAAATACTCTTCCTCCTCATATACTCATATATCCCACATTCATTGTAAAAATATCATAGTTAATATATTATTAAAATAATATATTTAAATGAATTATTTTATCGGAAAAAGATAAAATATTAATTTTCAACAATTGTCACATTTAAAATTTTCTCCATCTATATCCACATAAAATCAATATTTTCCTCATCATATAAATCAATAATTAATTATTCACAAATAATATTACTGAGAATCACGATCTTTGACGCGGTAGTTCAGGAAGAGGGGCTTTCGATAAGGATCTCTCTTCTTCTGGGGCATGATTAGGTGACCAAACCTCTCCTTAGAGCGAGAACTTTCTAGACATTGCCAATAATGTTATCTAATAATATTATTAGGATAATATGAATTATTAGCCGATAATGAAAAATCTTGTGTAATGACAATTATTGAAACAACGATAATATAAAATATCAATATGACAATTATTGAATCGATAAAATAAAATCTTTGAGCGATAATTCTTGTAACAATTATTGAGTAGTGCTTCTTCTTACGTAAGAATCAATAATTGGTGCAATCTGGTGTCTTCTTGTTCAACAGCAGCGTATTAGTGTGTTTTAACCTTAGGGTATTCATTCGATGTACTTAATAACAACTACGTGATTATTTATAAACAACTTATATTTGTCGTTTTCTTCATCCAATCGCTTTACGTTATGGGGCCCACAAAAGGCTGCGGCGAGTAAATACGAATATTCCCGAACGATACGAATATTCCACGACGAAACGAATATTCCAAACGATAATGAATATTTTATAACCACTTGCTTATTGAAATATTTGCGTATTTTACCCATAACTATCCACATTAATCAAATCAACCCTTACTATTTCAAAATAATAAATAGAGGAAAATAAATTTCATTTATTAATAATTTGGGGTCTTCTGACCTCCCTCCTTATGAAATTTCGTCCTCGAAATTGGCGTACGATACACAGTGTTTGAAAAGATGAGAATACCTACGCTTTCATTTCGTTTCCAACTCGGTCATTTCCTCAATAGCATGGTTTCTCCACAAAACTTTAACTTGTGGTATAACCTCGGTACATAGGACATGTTCTTTCCTATCCAAGATCTTGGTACCTCCTCAAATGCGTTAAGTCTTGGCTATCTCTCGTGGGTTCTAACTTCGATAGCGTGGTTGGGTCATCCACATATTTACGTAACATCGATCGTGAAAAGCGTTATGAACACGCGTCATACTTGGCGGTAAAAGCGAGTCTATAGGCCACGAGTTCCTATTCGATCGAGAATTTTAAATGGATTAATAAATCGAAGGTTTGAGCTTTCCTCACCTCTCCGATTCTCGCTTTTGAAATAACAACTTCTTGCACCTCCTTCTTCAAATTCATGACTCCCGGTGTGTAGCTTGAGCGACTTTAACTTTATCGATTAAAAGTCGATTATACTCGTATATCATCACGTGGGTACCTAGAGTTTTCATCTCCATCTCTATTATTTGTAAATTATCTGAAATGAGTCTTTGACAATATCGTACTTCGTACTTGTATACGATCTTCTACTCAACACGTCGGCTACCACGTTCGCTTTTCCAGGATGGCATGGTGAACATGTCTTTGAAATGAGTCTCTCTTGAGTTCTTGAAACTCTTCCCACATTCCTTGCTCCATTCAAATTTTGTATCTCTCTGAGTCAATTTGCGTTAATGGAATAGCGATTTGAGAATATCCTTAACGAATCTCGATAATAACCAATTAAGCCTGAAAGCTACGTATTTAGATTCTGAGCTTAGGTTGTTCTCAATTGTGACTCATATCCCAACCTTGGATATACGTTACAATGACACCTATCGGTTTACTATCGCTTACGAATATGGTGTCCCCTACGGAGATGCGGCGGTGCATTCCACAAAGGAAGTCACCGGATAAAGGCTCGGTACCAAATTCTATAGTTGAATTTTAACTCACGAAGTTCAATAGGAGCCATTCGATATGAGATTTTAGAAATGAGTTTTGTCTTAGGGTTCAAAGTCGATACAAAATTTAATATCGATCTTTGGGAGTAAACCGAGAAATTCTTGAGGAAATCGTCGGGAAAAATCAATAACAACGGGAATATTATTCAAATCGGCGTGTCTTTATTCAAATCCATAACATGGACTAAGAAAACTTGACATCCGTAATAAGCGAATGACTTCATGGCTTGATATGAAAATGTTTGACTACAATGGTTTGATTGCTTGAATTGAATAACGAGGTTGCTTAGGAATATGAAAACTAATGACCTTACGAAAGTAATCAATTTCGGCGTGATGAGTAATTAACCTTAAAATCACATCAAAAGCAAATATCTCTATAGAAATAAGGTTAACGAGTAATGTGATAGTGCTGACTGAATCAAGCAAGATTTCTAAACAACGGATGTAATGAAAGTTTCTCTAAGCGGAGTCTCCATAAATAGGTCAAAGTCTAATTTCTCGTAGTCGAGTTCAAGCGTTGGCCTGTAAGCGAGAGAGATAAAGAATGGGTAGAGCCAGGGTATCTAGTAAGGTATAAACTTCGCAAGAATTTATAATTAACTAACCGTGCTAACCGTTCGGGTTCCTCGCATTTTAATGACCGGTCACGACAAAGCGCTCTTCGAGGCGTTGACTTTGACTTTTACGGGACATCCTTTTGAGTCACCATTTCATTGGTGGGTTTCGATATCGTCTGATCTCGGCGATATGTCCTTCTTTTCCACAATTATAGCATACCTTAAAGCTGTTGTGGGCGGTTTGGTGATATATCCCTCTTTTCGCATTTGTAACATCGATACCGGTGGTCTTTCTCCTCCTTGGAACCGATTCTTCTTTGGTGTTGGCGTCTTCACATAGTCGTTGTTGAATCTCCTCTTTTAAAATCTCCTCCAGGCTCGCTTCTTCTATTTTCATGGCCACGATTACCACGGAGTGGTTCTAGCCTTTGTCAAGTATTCTTCTTTCTCATTTGGTTATCGTTATTACGATTATTTGCTATCTTGGTATAATCTGGTTATGGTCCCTCGGTTGAGCGTACTCGTTATCTCGCTCTCAATTTGAGCCACATTGACAACATCTGAATAGAGAGAAAATTTATGAGAAATGAGATCTTTGGCGTATGTCGGGTTTCAAACCTCTCGAAACATCCGCGTCATCGTTCCTCATTCTCCACCAAATGAGGTGCAAACTGGATAACTCATGAACTTCGCCTCGTCTTTGGGACACCGTCGTGTTATTACTGCTCGGTCTAATAAACTCCACTTCCTTCGTATATAGCGAATACTTTCGGGAAGTACTTGTCATTGAATTTATTCTGAAAGCGTCTCCCATGACATCTTTGAGTGCATTTGGATGGAGTGCGCTTCTGATTCCACCGATAATCTGCCTCGTTCACGGAACATAAAAGTGGCGAATGGAACTTTACATTCCTCGTGCATCCCGAGACATCGAATATCTTGGTAATTTGTTTGACCACGTCTCGCCTTAATCGGATCCGGCTTTCCCTAGAATTACGGTGGTCTGACTCTTTGAAGCTGCTTGCATTTGTGACCACAAGTAATTGCTATCATTTCCTCTGTATTTTGAACACGAGTCTCTCCTAAATCGATTTTGCATGAGCTGCAAAAAGCTTCTAAACATCCCTCGTTCATCATCGCTTTCGGTGGTGTTGTTCACGGGAGGTACATTGCCCGACTGTTGCACGTTCTCCTCGTTGGTAAATCTGAGGCATCTCCACGGTCTCATTTACTCCTTGTTAATATTCTCGATTCGACATTCTCAAATCTTGTCGTAAAACAAGGGTTAATTAAGGAAATCAATATATCACATAATATCCTATATCTTGACCAACTAACAAATAAGCTTAGGTAGGACACCTAGCGAAGGATTTACTCGTCTCTCCCTCTAGTTTATTCCCGATCTCTCATGGAGATCGTATCCCTAGCTACGATACCAATTGTGGCGCCCCAAAATAGGTCCATTCCATCCAACCCATTACGAGTCGCCAAATACATAGTGCGAAATAACTACAACTTTATTATTACAACATATAAAGCGTGAGTTTAAATACGAGATATTGCCATCTAGACAATATCCACACGCAAATAAATCCCCATCATAATTATTGATACATTATTTTACAAAAATGGTGAGGACTACTAAACAACTCTCTCTAGAACCTTCATTCCATTTGAAAGCTAGTACTCATTACATTTCTCGCCTCACGAGAAGAAAAATGGAACAAAAAGGAAAAGGGTGAGCTCAACTAGCCCGATAAAGAATATTATGACTAAGATAATATACAACAAATTATCGTTAGTCTTCAACGAGGAAAAATCTAATAGAATCTGATGAAAAACAAATTTTAAATCAATATTACATGATGAAATAATAATTCATTAGAAGAGTTAAGTAGAGAATGAAATCTACTATCTTCTATATATGAATTTAAAAGTTCATCGTCGATATTTTATCCTGTAACATCAATCGATATATATACGGAATCAAATATTCATCTTTTGCACTCTGGGCCGAAGATATTCATCGATTGGTCATATTCATCTAAACACTGTTCATCTTTGCACTACGGGCCAAAGATATTAATCGATCAGTATGTTCATCAACACTGTTCATCTTTGCACTACGGGCCGAAGATATTCATCAAGAAATCATTCATCTTTGCACTACTGGGCCAAAGATATTCCATAATATCATCATTTAAAGGTGAAGATGATGAAAAATATTTTTAAAAAAGCGAATCGATTGAAACAAAATGACGAGGATTAAGGATTAAGGATTAAGTACTTTGTTTTATCCACGTCCAAAAATACCTCAAAAATAATCATAGTGGTGTAAAATTGAGAATGATCAAAACATGGATGATCAAAGCTAGTATCCGAATAGATATTTTAGACGAAAAGAAAAATTTTCATTTTTTGGTGAATAGTCTTAAGTATTAAGTGAATAGTCTTTAGTATATCGTGAATAGTCTTAGTATCGTGAATAGTAACTCAGACACCAAAAGATAGAAATTTCACAAAAAACATCTTCTTCACGCTTCATGAATAGTACTCGTGAATAGTAACTTCGTGAATAGTAACTCGTGAATAGTAACTTCGTGAATAGTAACTCATGAATAGAATGAATAGTAACCCCGAGCATGAAAAAGTTCCAAATTTGATAAAAAGTTCCAACCAATATTTGACATAATGATATTGAAGAAATAATATCATTTGAGAAGAAAATAACATCCACTTACCTCGAAAGGCGAGTCTTTAGTTGAAACAGGATATAGGCTATGACTTGAACTTGCAAGTATAGCAATACTCAAAGTATACTCAAAATACTCACAAGAATACGCTCGATAATATAGAGAGAAAACTTGATTTACGGTGTGATTTTCAATTCTAACCTAAGCACCTATTTATAGGAAATTGCTTAGAACACAAAGTAGAAAATTGAATATAATAATATTATATATAAACAAAATTTCATCGCCCACATCTTGAATCTGAATTCAGCCACCATGCACATATTAAATATGCCTACAACATATAAAAAACGTTTTTCTTAAAAAACATAATTAAAACTTCAAAAATAAATTATTTGAACTTGAACTTAAATAATTCATAATAAATAGCCCTTTTATCGAGGAAAATTCGAATCTCGCGCGATTTTTTTATAGGAAATTCCATTATCTACAACTTTGCGAGAAGAAAGTTTTTCCAAATTCAAACAAAATTTGTAGAAATCCATAAGCAGACGATTTTACAATTTATAATCAAATTTGATCGATAAATGGGGTCCATGAGACATGTTTAACATGTTTTAAACATTTATTGCAACAAAAATACTCTTCCTCCTTGTATACTCATATATCCCACATTCGTTGTAAAAAAATATCATAGTTAATATATTATTAAAATAATATATTTAAATGAATTATTTTATCGAGAAAAAGATAAAATATTAATTTTCAACAATTGTCACATTAAAATTTTTCCATCTATATCCACATAAAATCAATATTTTCCTCATCATATAAATCAATAATTAATTATTCACAAATAATATTACGAGAATCACGATATTGTGACGGTAGTTTCAGGAAGAGGGGCTTTCGATAAGGATCTCTCTTCTTGGTAGCATGATTAGGTGACCAAACCTCTCCTTAGGCAGAACTTTCTAGACATTGCCAATAATGTTATCTAATAATATTATTAGGATAATATGAATTATTAGCCGATAATGAAAAATCTTGTGTAATGACAATTATTGAAACAACGATAATATAAAATATCAACGCGACAATTATTGAATCGATAAAATAAAATCTTTGAGCGAGTAATTCTTTGTAACAATTATTGAGTAGTGTCTTCTTCTTACGTAAGAATCAATAATTGGTGCAATCTGGTGTCTTCTTTGTCAACAATGCGTATTAGTGTGTTTTAACCACCGGGTATTCAATGATACTTGGTAACAACTACGATTATTTATAACAACTTATACTTCATCCAAGTTATTTATAAACAACTTATATTTGTCCACGACCAAACGAATATTTTAATGAATATTTTTCATCAATCGCTTTCAGTTATGGGGCCCATTAATCAAATCAACCCTTACTATTTCAAAATAATAAATAGACGAATATTCATTTATTAATAACAAGGATGGTATTGAATATTCCAGTCGAATAGCTCGAAACGTCGAATATTTTTTGAGTGAAGAAATAATGAATATTTTATAACCACTTCTCCCAATATAGATAGTGCTCCAAAATATTTGCGTCATTTGCGCTTTAACTTTTATTAGTAGGATAATTCCTATCACATTAATCAAATCATGACCCTTACTATTTCAAAATAATAAATAGATGGGAAAATAAATTTCATTTATTAATAATTTCGGGTCTTCACTTCCTCGAGCCGTAACTCGCATTTCTTCAATTTGGCATATAGTTTGTTTTCACGAAGCCTTTGGAGTACCAAACTTCAAATGGTGCTCATGATCTTCACGACTTTTGGAATATATGAGGATGTCATCAATAAAGACAACAACAAACCCGATCCAAATATTCCTTGAATACTCGGTTCATCATATCCATGAAAAGCCATGAGGAGCATTAGTTAGTCCGAAAGATATGACTAAGAATTCATAATGCCCATACCGAGGTTTCAAGCGGTCTTTGGAATATCCTCGATTCTAATCTTGGTGATGATATCCGTAAGCGAAGATCGATTTTTGAAAAGAATTGTGCCCTTTCTTCTTGGTCAAACAAGTCATCAATACGAGGTAGAGGATACCTATTCTTGATGGTGACATGGTTCAATTCCCGATAGTCAATACAAAGTCGCATACTCAAAATCTTTCTTCTTTAAGAATAAAGCAGAGCACCCCGAGGAGATATACTAATTTGAATGAAACCGATGTCCAACAATTCTCGTAGTTGGACCTTTAACTCTGAAGTTCAATAGGAGCCATTCGATATGGGGTTTTAGAAATGGGCTTTGTACCGGGTTCAAGATCAATAAAGAATTCAACTTCACGTTACGGGGTAGGCAGGAAGTTCTTGAAATCGTCGGAAAGTCGATAACAACAGAATATTATTCAAATTTGGCGTGTCTTTATTCAAATCCATAACATGGGCTAAGAAAGCTTGACATCCATTTTTTAATAAGCGGATAGCTTTATGATTAGATATGACGTTGATTGATTTTAATGGTTTAGTTGCTTGAATTCATACAACGGGTTGGTTAGGAATATGAAAACTAACAACCTTACGAAAACAATCAATTTTGGCATGATGAGTAGTTAACCAATCAATCCCTAAAATCACATCAAAAGCAAGTATCTTTAAAGAGATAAGGTCGGCAGTTAAGGTGATGGTGCCAACTTGAATCAAACAAGATTTATAAGCGGTGGATGTGATGAAAGTTTCTCCTAACGGAGTTTCCACGAGATAGGTCAAAGTCTAATTTCTCGAGTCAAGTTTATCGTTGAGCACATGCGGAGAGATAAATGAATGGGTATACCCAGTATCAAGTAAGGTATAAACTTCGCAAGAATTTATAAATAGCTTACCGTGATCACCTCGTTTGGGTTCCTCGCATTTTGACCGATCACAACAAACGCTTCTTCCCGAAATCGTTGACTTTGACTTTTACGGGACGATCTTTTGAGTCACCGTCCCCATTGAACTAGGTTTCGCTTCTGTCTAATCTCGGCGATATGTCCTTCCTTTCCACAATTATAGCATACCTTGAGCTGTTGTGGACAATTTGGGTGATATGTCCCTCTTTCCGCATTTATAGCATATAATGGGTG
The DNA here is from genome assembly GCA_020205615.1 of Panax quinquefolius. Lineage (NCBI taxonomy): Eukaryota > Viridiplantae > Streptophyta > Magnoliopsida > Apiales > Araliaceae > Panax > Panax quinquefolius. The sequence goes on along the minus strand of CM035170.1, from coordinate 9,744,077 downwards.
GTCGTTCTCCTCCCTTAGAACCGGTTGTTACGCAGACCTTTGTCGTCTTCACATGGTCGTTGTTGAATCTCCTCTTTTAAAATCTCTCACGACTCGCTTCTTCTATTTTCATGGCCATGATTACCACCGAGTGGTTACCATTTTTGTCCGTCTGTTTTTTTCTCCATTTGGTTATCATTATTACATTGATTGCTTATCTACGATGCGATCCTCAGTTATGGTCCTTGGTTGAACATACTCGTTATCTCGTTCTAACAATTGAGCCTCATTAACAACATCACGAATAGAGAGAAAATTTATGAGAAATGAGATATTGTCGTATCTTAGGGTTTCAAACCTCTCGAAACATACGCTTCATACATTCCTCATTCTCCACCAAATGAGGTGTCTGAACACGGATAACTCTACAAACTTTGCCTCGTCTTTGAGACACCGTCGTGTTGTTTTGTTCTAATCGATGAACTCCACTTCCTTCATATGACGAACACTTTCGGAAAGTATTTGTCATTAAATAGTTCTCAAACGTCTCCCAAGACATCTTTGAAGTGTATTTGGATGGGTGCGCTTCACTGAGACTCCTACCGAAGGTCCGCCTCACCACTGCGGAACATAAAGGTGGCGAATGGAACCTTACGTTCTCTCGTGCATCCCAAGACATCGAATATCTTGGTAATTTGCACGACCCATGTTTCCGCCGTGATCGGATCTGGCTTTCCTTGAATTACGGTGGTCCCAACTCATTGAACTACTTGGTTGTGACAACCCATGAATTGCTATCATTTCCTCCTATATTTTGAACACGAGTCTCCTAAATGCGATTTTGCATGAGCTGCAAAAAAGCTTCTAAACATCCCTCGTTCATCATCGCTTTCGGTGGTGTTGTTCACGGGAGGAACATTCTTAGGCACTGTTACACGCGTTTTCCTCGTTGGTGAGTACAGGCGTCTCACGGTCTCATTTCCATTGTTAATATTCTCATTCGACATTCTCAAATATCGTCATAAAACAAGAGTTAATTAAGGAAATCAATATATCATATAATATCCCTATATCTTGACTAACTAACAAATAAGCTTAGGTAGGACACACTTAATGAAGGATTTACTCGTCTCTCCCTCCTAGTTTATTCCCCGATCTCCGCTTGAGATCATATCCCTAAGCTCGATACGGTTGTGAAAAATGTCCCATCGATTGAATGACACCTCACATTGGTACTATCGATTTACTGCCATGAGCGGTGTCCACTACGGAGATCGGCCCGGTGCATCCCCCATCAAAAGGAAGTCACCGGCGAGAGGCTGGGGCTCTTTACTTATAGCTACGATACTGTTGTGGCGCCCCAAAAAAGGTATACATCACCCATTACGAGTTGTCGATCGTAGATGCGAAGCAACTACAACTTTATTATTACTGATAAAGCTGTGAGTTTGAATACAAATATTATCTTACAAGCGATATCTATACTCAATTAAATCCTCATCACATTTTCTTGATACATTATTTTACAAAAATGGTGAGGACTACTAAACAACTCTCTCTCAGAACTTTCATTCCATTTACCCAGGCTTCGTGCTTATATTCTCGCCTCTTAGAAGAAAAATGGAACAAAAAGGAAAGGGTGAGCTCACTATCGATAAAGAATATTATGACTAAGATAATATCTGACAAATTATCGTTAGTCTTGACGAGGAAAAATCTAATAGAATCTGATGAACTGACAAATTTTAAATCAATATTAGCGTGAAATAATAATTCATTAGAAGAGTTAAGTAGAGAATCTGAACTACTATTTTACGCTTTTTGGTTTCAAACTCTTATTTGCATTCTCTACTTAACTCTTAATGAATTATTATTTCATTGCGAATATTGATTTAAAATTTGTTGTCTATTGTATTCTATTAGATTTTTCCCATTGAAGACTAACAATAATTTGTTGTATATTATCTTAGTCATAATATTCTTTCTTGAGCTAGTTGAGCTCACCCTTTACCTTTTTGTTCCATTTTTCTGAGAGGCGAGAATATAAGCGAGTATGAGTCGGGGTATGGAATGAAGGTTTTAGAAAGGATTGTTTAGTAGTCCTCACCATTTTAGTAAAATAATGTATCAATAAATGTGATGAGGATTTATTTGAGTATAGATATTATGCTCAGTAAGATAATATTTGTATTTAAACTCACGCTTTTCTTGTTGTAATAATAAAGTTGTAGTTGTTTACGTATCATGTATTGACAACTTTCGAATGGGTGATGTATACCTATTTTGGGGCGTCATAGAGGGCTTCATTATTTTTCACGAATTCATTCAAGTATAGAGAGAGAAAGTATAGAAAGAATAAGAGAGAAAGAAGAAGAGTATTTTGTTACTACATCGCTTTGCGAGTATTGATCTCTACCAAAAGTAAGGGTGTTATTCTTTCTTATTCATGAAGAGAAGCTGTTGTTATTCCATTGCTTATTATTACATTGGAATAACTTTTATACGCGGATTTACCTATACTTGGTGACATTCTTTATTATTACATTGGAACATCACATGCGTGTGTTTTACAGGACACAGGTTCCGTCTTTATTATTTTGTTGGAACATCACATGCGTGTGTTTTACAGGACACAGTAAAATCTTTATTATTACATTGGAACATCTCACATGCATGTGTTTTTACCGGACGATTAAAATCTTTATCATTACATTTGGAATATCCTATCTCTGTGTGTTTTACAAGAATACGGTTCCATCTTTATTATTACATTTGGAAACATCCCGCAATGGTGTGAATTTCACCGACACAGTTCCGTTATTTATTATTACATTGGAATAACACCGTCTGCATGCTATGATACATCGCATGCATGGTGATTTCTTTTGTTATTCCATTCTTTATTATACCCGGTTGGTTAAAACTTGACTTTCTATACTCCATGAAATTAGTGGAATATCCTCGATATTTGCGTTTCATCCAAGTATCTTTTCATGAAAATATTCTTACGATCATTCTTGAATTTTACTCTACAAAAAAAGATGTCGTGTTGATAATTTGGACGTTAAAAATTCACGGATAAAATAATTCTTGAACTTGTTTTAATGAATTCTTATATCATTGTCATCGTCCTCATGTTTATATTTTTTTAAAGTCATACGTGGTGCATAGTGTATAGATGGACTTGGTATGATTATGATGACGAGAGACTATTGATTGTAATCACTGGGTAGTAATGTTACAAATGACGTGGTAAAAAAAAATCCTCGATTAGTAGTAGTGCATTGGTGGACGATTGTTGGCATGATCATGACCATTAATGAATACACAAATATTCTTGGCCCGTAGTGCGTGAATAATTGTGGTCGTGATACTAAAGAATATCCTTGGTAGTAGTGCGTGGGGTGATTCGATGATGTGGAATATTTATTAAAAGTGAGTCTCACTATATATATGATGATGAAAAACCTTTTAAAACCTAAAAGATAGTAGACTTTATTTCTACTTGACTCTTTTAATGGATTGCATATTCACGCATGATTAAAGCTGGTTGTCATTGTATTTTATCGGTTTAACATTGTTGAAGACTATTGATAATTTATTACGCATTATCTTAGTCGTAATATTTCTTCTTGGGCTAATTGAGCTCACCCTTTCTTTTTTGTTTCTTCTTGAAATGAGAATATATTTGGGACGAGTCTGGGGAAGCAGTGATGGTCACGAAGATAGCATTAGTAGTCCTCACTATTATACGTAAAATAGTGTGATTATAAGCTGTAATGAGGACTTTTTGTTTGAGTTTGTATAATATCTAGTGAAGCGATATTTGTATTTAAACTCTGAGTTTATGTCGTATTGTATACCTACGCTGAGTTATGTTAATAAGTTGTATTTAAATTACATGTAGTATAAGTGGCGGCCAAGATGGGTGATGTATACCTAATTTTGAGGCGTCGCATATATGTAGTTAATGTATGTAATTAATTAATCGTGTTTGTTTGTATTATTGTTTATTATTAATTATTTTATTATTTTTAATATTTATTATTATTATTATTATTGGTGTAACAAATAGTTTACAAAAAAAAAATTAATGTTTCTAAGCCTAAGCCCTTGGTAGGCCTACCCGCCGCCGTAAATTATGGCCATTTTCAAACTATCAAAATCAGGGCTTTTGGCCCGCCTTAAACCACTTGGATTGGTTTGCAGGGGTGTAAGTATAAGAATGAGTGGTATTATAGCAATTATAATTATTTCTACCAAAATTATTAAGAAAAAAAATTGAATTATATTTCTTACAATTAAATAAAAAATAAAAAAATATAATAATAATAATAATAATAATAGAATATTACTACTCTTTCCACACAAAAAAAAAACATGCATGTATATACAGACACATTGAGTTAAACAAATACATGTACGTATAGATTCACCACATACATATATAATTACTATACAGAGAGAGAAGTGTAGTTACCTTCCAGGTTGGGGTAGAACCGTAGGAGTATTTAATGTACTTGCGTTGTCTTTCTCTCTTACTGGTCTGAAATAGGACCATGTGGTTGGTGGGACCCCACCTATCGTTGACACGTCCACATCATTTGTACGTACATATACAACCCCTCTTCCTCCCATTTGCTTTCTTTCTCCTCTGTCTAAAATTCTTCTCCTCTTTCCTTCCTTCCTTCCTTCTCTCTTTAATTTAATAAGGGAGGCACTAGGGAGACAGCACTGCGTTCAGATTCCGAGATGATATGATAGAGATAGTCATACATACATACATACATACATACATACATACATACATTATAATTAGGTAAACAGGATCCGGTTAGCATGAAGTTTATTTTTGAATAAGTCGGTCAATTGGCTAATATAATCTTGACCCACATAGAATTTGATCTGCGTGTCAGCACTTTATTAACCAACTTATCTAAAAATAAATTTCATATTAATCACTCAGTAAACAGCGCTTGCAACTTTAAGTGTGTTTAAAACGTTTAAAATATATTTTAAAATTTTATATATTTAATAATAATTTATTTTAAATAAAAAACAGTACTCTGTTTGTCTGAAAAAGATGATTATTATTAAAATAATAATAATTTAAAATTTATCTATAAAACATAATATTATTATTATTAAAATCAGAAAATGTCCTTTTAATTATAAAAAAAAGTTATTATTTTTAAAATATTAATTTAAATTTTAAAATATCTAAAATTAATTTTAAAAGTTAAAGAAGTATACATGTGTGTGTGTGTATATATATATATATATATATATATATATATATATATATATATATATATATTGTCTTTTATCTGCAATTATAATAATATACATTGCATGCTGTTTTTTACTTTTCTCTTACCTCTTTTATTGCTGGCAAATCTTCAACTCAACTTGTCTTCTCCAACCGTACAAATAATATACCTTTAACTTTAAGTCTCTCCCCCCTTCCCCTCACGCGCTTCCCTACTACCCCAATAATCTTATTAAACAGGTCACGCGTGTATCACGTGATATATGTGTGTGTTGAACTTTTACCCATTTTGAAAGTAAATGATAAGGAGATAGATTCCGGCGGAAGTTATTCACTTTAATTAATTAGTCAATATAATATCGATACATAAGTTGAAAGTTAATTTATAAGATCTTAATTTTTTATAAATAAAGATTTAATTTTTTTCTAAATATTAAGGTGATAATTTAATAAATGCTATATTTATGGGTGATATATGTAAATTTTACAAAATAAGCAAGTTATTATAAAATATTCGTTTTGTCGAGAAATATTCGTTTGGTCGGAAAATATTCTTTTTATCGAGAAATATTCGTACAACGGCGCAATCATTGGCGGACCCCACAACGAAATAACTGGGATATAAAAATAACCTTTTTATAAAAATAATGGTAAAATTTTACCGTTAAACTGTTGAAATAATCGGTAATAAAAATACAGTAATACGTGTTGTTGCACAGTAGCACACGGTATTGCACAGTATCTCTGATTATTGATTCTTACGTAAGAAGTCACTCAATATTCAATAATTGTCACAGTAGTTGTTGTATAGTATCTCATATTATTGATTCAATAATTATTACAGTAACATCTGCATAATATTTTATATTATTTAATCAATAATTGACACGACACAGTTACTCATATTATTATTAGCATTATCGACAATGTCTAGAAAGTTTTATCGAAGAAAGGGGATAGGTTATTTAATTGCGCGCCAGTAAGGAAAAATCTTTATCGACAAGTCCACTCTTTTCTCAGAACGATCTAATTGCCAATATTGTGAGTTAAATATTAATGATGACTAATTGTTGAAAGATTAAAGATGTGTTAATTGAAAATAAGTGATTTGTGATAAATATTTATTTAATTTTAGATATAAATAGAGGGGTTTGTCATGAGCCGTTTGTTATAAGTTTGGGTTATTATTCCATGGAGGAACGTGCCAAATTATTTAAACCGTCTGTAGAAGTTTATCTCAATTTTATTTTATTATTATTATAATAGTAATAAAACAGAAAACTTTTTTATATAAAACAAAAATTTTTTTATAATTACATAAAGTTATTTATTTTATTAGAATATATTACATTATATATAAAGTTATTTGTTTTATTTGAATTATTTTAAAACTTACTATGCGTCCGTGAATTTTATTTTTTTCCTTCTGTTCGTCCGTGAGATTTGAAGTAGTGTTGTTCCATTCTCTTATAAATAAGTTGCTTAGTTAAGAAAAGAAAATCACACCAGAATCAGAGAATTTTTCTTCTATAATATTATATGTATTTCTTTTGAGTATAAGGATACTTTGAGTGTAGCAAATAGTGCAAAATTTTCTCAAAATAATCTCCGTTATACCAGTCAGATTTAGTCTCCTATTAAGGTAAAGGATGTTATTTTCTTCATATTCATAATGATTGTCATTATATTCCTTATTAATATATGGGAATAACATGTCTACACGGATTACCGCATGCCTGGTGAATAACCCTTCGTATTTATTTTTTATTAAATTATGGAAATGATCTGCCTACGCGGATTACCGCATGACGGGTGAAAATCCATTTGCAGCTTTGTATAATCTTTCATACTCGTATGTGATATCTTTTCTTTTGTACTCGTCAAGGATATTGTTTTCTTTCATATTTCTCCATTTATGGTACGAAATTATTGTTTGTTTTCATAACATTATTATTAAATGCTGAAAATCCCTGAAATTAGTAGAATATCCTTAATAGTTTGCGCTTCATTTAATATCATTTCATTGGAATATTGGTCTGCACTTTCTTATTAAATTTTAATCTATTCATCCGAGATACTATTCATATTGAGGTACTATTCATCCAGGGTACTATTCATGTCGGAGTACTATTCACGACAAAATTTTGTTTCTTTATTTTTTTGTCCAAATTATCTTTAAAATTTTGATTCTTAAATATTATTCTTGAATTTTACTCCACAATTGGTTATCATATTGACAATTTATACATTCTTGAACTCTAGATAAATTAAATTATAATTTTTAATATTTATCATTGATCTCACTTGATTCATTCTTTATATCATTGTCATCCTCATGCTTATATTGTGTGAAAGTCATCTTTGGCCCGTAATGCAAGATTGATTGTTGATTAGTATGATTATGATCATGAATTATGTATTGGTATAATCATGACTTTTAATTTTATAAATAAAGGTTTGTGGTGAAAGTTCTCTTTGGCTCGTAGTGCATAAATGGACAAGTGTTTGGCATGATCATGACCACTGGTGATACCAATGAATATCTTTGGCCCGTAGTGTATAGATAATTCGTTGATTTGAAATAATTATTGATTGGTGTTACAAGGATAAAATACTGATGATGGACTTTTAAATCATAGAAGATAGTAGACATCATGCTCTACTTGACTATTTTAATAGATTGCTATTTCCGATGCAGTTGTTGATCTAAAACTTGTTGTCTATTATATTTTATCTATTTTTTCATTGTTGAAGGCTAAAGATAATTTATTCCTCATAATCTTAGTCATAATATTCTTTACTGGGCTAGTTGAGCTCACCCTTTTGCTTTTTGTTCCATTGTTCTTCTCAGGAAAATGAAAGTGTAGCTAGGACTAGTCGGGGAGTGGAGTAATGGTCCGAGATAGTTATTATAAAAGTCTTTACTATGTTATGAAATAGTGTGATAATAATGGCAGTATTTGAGAATGACATCTAAATTTCTGGAGATAAGCAATGGAGCATATGAGACCATTGAGACACTATCAATCAATAACCAGGATAATGTGCATCAGGAAGGCAATAATCCTCCTGTAAACAACACCACCGACCAAATGATGAACGATGGGGGTGTTTAGGAGCTTTCTACAATTTATGCAACATCAAACGAGAGAGACTCCTGTTCAAAATACAGGTGAAAACAATGGTAACTCACGGCTGGTCACTACCAAGTAATTCAAAGAGTTGGGACCGCCAGAATTTTGGGGAAAGCCAGAGCCACTTAAGGCGGAAGCTTGGATTAAACAAATCACCAAAATATTTGATGTCTTGGGATGCACAGAGGAGTAAAAAGTTCTCTTCACCACCTTTATGTTGTGTGGAGAGGCAGATTACTGGTGGGAATCTGTAAAACGTACTCATCTTTCTGCACTTAAGATGTCTTGGGTGAAGTTCCAGGAATTTTTCAACGATAAATATTTTCCAGAAAGTATTCGTCATATGAAGAAGGTGGAATGAATCAAACTAGAGCAGAACAATAAGACTGTATCACAATAAGAGGCCAAGTTTGCGGAATTATCCCGGTTTGCATCCCATTTGGTGGATAATGAGCAACGAACACTACAAAATAACCGATCATTCTTGAACGACACGCGCCGTCGCCACTTCTTGAAGCGAACGCTCGCCGTCACCTATGACTATAAGGTTATTGGCGACGACAGATGTTGTCGGTAAGACCGTCGCCTCACAGGTCGTCGCCCCTGGTTCCCGTCGCCAACCGTTAGAATCATTATCATTGGCGATGGGACTCATTGGCGACGACACAATGTCAATATCGACGGACAAAGCGATGGAGAGGCCGCCGGTAAAGACTAAATGAATTTTTTGAGGGAAAAACTCATTCCCGATGGCGAGACCGTCGGCCATGACTTTATAGCCATCGACAATGACTTTTTACTTATGACTGCCGTTATATGTCATTGGCGACGGCCGTGCCATCGCCATTACCCCCGTCGGTAATGACTATATATATTTTGAATTTTTTTTATAATTTCAAAATTTTCCTATTCATTTAAAAAATAAACATACACCTGTTATAAACTAATAACAACCATCAAATAACAAGCAAATATCATATAATTCACCATTCAAATAGTAATCCAAATCAAATATATAGATCAAAAATATAATGGCCGTCGGTACAACTCAAAAACTGTACAAGTACATACATGAAACTCAGAATATAACATACACTAACTACAACCCGTCGCCTGTCTCCTCATCATCGACTCGGCGGTCATCACCCTGTACTGGAGGAGGCTGCTCGTCATCAACTCGACGGTTATCGCCATGTGCTAGAGGAGGTTGTTCGTCATCAGCTCGGCGGTCATCACCAGTGCCTCCACCTCCACCTCCACGAGTCTCGTCAACAAGACCCTAAAAAATTAAAATATTAATAATAAAGTCAAAATGAAAATATATTTACATTATTTTAGTTTGAGTTCTTTAAGTTAGGCGGACGGAACTCGAACTCGAGCTCCGTATACCAGAATCGAGTCCCGTCAGTTGTATTGCGTGTCTATTGCATATGCGGTGCTATTGCATGTGTTTGCGTGTCGTTTGGACGACCAGGGTGGGTTTTGGTCTCTTTTTTCGACTATTTTTCTAAGTTTTCTCAAGTTAGGCGGACGAGAATCGAACTCGCGCTCTGTATATCAGAATCGAGTCCCGTCGGTTATGTAGCGTGTTCATTGCTTATCGGTGCTATTGCTTATGTATTTTGCGTGTCATTTGGACGGCTTTTAAGCAGGTTTTGGTCTCTTTTTTGACTATTTTTCTATGTTTTCTCAAGTTAGGCAAACGGGATTCGAACTCGAGCTTCGTATATCGGAATCGAGTCCCGTTAGTTGTAACGCGTGTCTATTGCCTATGTGGTGTTATTGCATGTGTTTGTGTGTCGTTTGCACGACTGGGACGGGTTTTGGTCTATTTTCCAATATTTTTTTGAGTTTTCTAAAGTTAGGCAGACGGGACTCGAACTCGAACTCCGTATATCGAAATTGAATCCAGTCAATTGTAACGCGTGTCTACTACCTATACGGTGCTATTGCCTGTGTTTGCATATCGTTTAGACGACCGGTGCGGGTTTTGTCTCTTTTTCGACATTTTTTTTAAGTTTTCTCAAGTTAGGCGGACGGGACTCGAACTCGGGCTTCGTATATCAGAATCGAGTCCCGTCAGTTGTAACACGTGTCTATTGCCTATGCGGTGCTATTGCCTGTGTTTGCATATCGTTTGGATGATCGAGATGGGTTTTGTTCTCTTTTTTGACTATTTTTCTAAGTTTTCTCAAGTTAGGCAAACGGGACTCGAACTCTGGCTTCGTATATTGGAATCGAGTCCCGCCAGTTGTAACGCATGTCTAATGCCTATGCGATGCTATTGCCCGTGTTTGTGTGTCGTTTGGATGATCGGGGGCGGGTTTTGGTCTCTTTTTCGACTATTTTTTTAAGTTTTCTCAAGTTTGGGGGACGAGACTCGAACTCGGGCTCCGTATATCAGAATCGAGTCCCGTCAGTTGTAATGCGTGTCTATTGCCTATGCAGTGCTATTGCCAGTGTTTGCGTGTTAACTAGTTATTTGATAGTTTATATAAGCAATATAATTACAAATAAGGAAATACATCAATAATAAGTTTTACTTGTCGAATATGTGGAGGAAAGATGTTGGCCAAGACAACTGCACATACGCGGATGGCCTCCTCCCAGACTACACCCATGAGGTCGTCAGCGGCAACTGTAGGATCTATGGAGCTGTGGACAACCTCCTGAGCAAGCTGGTAGATCCACTCGCGTGATGGTGCGCCTGACTACATGACATTACTCGCCATACACCCCTCTATGATCCGCCTGATGAAGTCGTCAGATAATGAAGGGTCAACGCCTGATCCACTCGCACCACTACCTCCAGTGGGTGGGCGACGTCGAGATCTCGCAGCAGGGACTATACTGTAGACTGGGACACGGGGAATGCCCACAACTCTATCCTTCTTCGGCCCCCCTGTAGCCTGCATCCAGTCCTCCATCTCCTCGTCCTCATGCTCATCATCAGCCACTGGAGTGTCACCTCTCTGGCTGCTCCGGACCACAGAAAGGTCCTCGAACCGTGTCTAAAAAAACACAGAAATAGGTGAAAAACAAGTATTACACAAAAAAATACAAAAGAATTTCAAAGCCATCAAATACATACTAAATGAAATAATTAAATTACTTACCGCAATGTGCTCTGCCTCAGGTGAGATATAACCACCGTCACCTTTCTTCTGGTGAGCGTGCCACCAAAACTCGAGGCGGGAAGGTCGGTGCTTTAGACTCACCTCGAGTCTCTCCCTATAGAGGTCATACGACTGACTCCTAGTGCAATTTAGGAGACGACTCTGTTGTCGGGTAGCTGTACGCTGTGCCCTCCCAAATATCGCACATCTGCTCCCACACCACAACACTAATGAAATTTGGCCGGACATCTCTAAGTGTCTGTCCATCAGCCATCTTAGTTTGGGCCTTCTTCTTCCAGTCGTAGACCCACTTGTGCCAATTCATCCCGAGACAATTTTCTTTGTTAATTTCACACAACGACATATCCAACACTGAATTTACTTGCATATGAGCCATCCCAATAACATAGGATGCATACCTGGGTTCATATTTCTACGGGAGTATTGTTTTATCGAATTTGTGCATGCATTGACTACTTGATCTAAATTACTCAAAATTTTAGCTTACATGTAATGTCAACAGTTTTTCATGACCCATGTACCGAATGTATGCAGTTGTTTGCCATAAATTTTGTTATCAATATCACATCTGTTGGGCATACCGTGCTTTTCATTTACCAATTATGCTATGTGAATATAAAATGAGGCTACTCGATCAATTTTGTACTTTCTTGCTACTGTTTGATTAATCACACCCCCACCCTTATTACATAAAGTGATCTTGTTTTGAAGTTGGGGGCCGGGCCATGGATACATATGTCCATATCAAAGTTATGCCCAAATTTAATACATATGAATGTGATTTCCTTGCAGAATTTTGTAGATGGCCTCGAAGCGTCAACGCGGAGAAGGTTCTGGGTCCGCATCGGCTCCTCCAAAATTTGACAGCCGACGGTTCGTCAGTGTCGCAGCTCAAGAACATTATAACCATATGGCTACCCGCTCACTAATACCGGAATGAGGTTTAAAGCCAGACCAATTAAAGGATGGTGAAATGGCTGTGATGATTGCGGAGAGGAATTGGTTCACGTTTACTGAACAGCCGGACCCGACAGTGATTGCAATCCTTAAAGAATTCTACGCCAACGTTTCTGAACACTTCCATTACGGAGTGTATGTGCGTGGCAAGACAATGGAATTTGGTGAAGAGGACATTAACGGGTGTTATCAGCTGCCGTTGGAGGGACACCACAATGAATATGCAAGTCTTGTGAGTCAAGGACCAAACTATGAAACCTTAATACGCAAGCTTTGTCAACCGGGAACAACATGGACAATGCATGAACGTGGCAGCATGACGTTCCCTCTTTCGCACCTCAGTTTATATGGAAAGGCATGGTATGCCTTTATATGCGCCAAACTTATGTCGTGCACACATGTTAGCCATGTCACCAATGAGAGGGATATGATGTTTTATTCCATAATTCAAGGCTTGAAAATTGATGTCGGCCTTGTCATTCAGCTGTCCATTCTGCGAGCTGCAAGAGGGGGTACCCCAGGAGGTTTGCCTCATCCATCTCTCATTTGTGTTTTATGTGCAAAATTTGAGGTCAAATGGAAGTCGGATGAGATAATTCAACCCCCAATGCCAGTGTTGGACCATAAATTGATTAGCATGTATAGGGAGTGGACTGGTGGAGAAAACCACCCCCGTGGATTGGGTTTTATAATTCCTCAAGATGAAGCTTCACAAGCTTCACCAGCTCCTGCCCCACCGACTTATGGTCCTTTATCTGCAGCTCATCGTGGTGTTGTTCCTGATGCTGTCCAGCGTGAAATTGATGGTTAGTTTTACAATCTTGAATCCCAGAATGTCCGCCTGTCTGAATGCCAAGATGTGATCTATAAGTTTTTAGTCGACTACTTCCACGCCTAGAAGACTATTTATGCTCAGCTGTACCCTGGAGTTGATCTTAGGCATTTCCTTGTTGCTCCTATTCTGCATGTGTTTCCCTCGTCTGATCAAGAGATGAGCGAGGATGATGATGCTGCACCCGACGAATAAGCTCGCCAGGGAAGTCCTCTGTTTTAAATTGCTATATTTGTCGCATGAGGACATTGCTCATTATACGTTTGGGGGTAGTATTTTATTTTATTTGCATTTTTAGGTGTCATGCTATAGTAACTTGTGGATATTATGTGTTAGTTGGTAAACGTAATGATTATGTTGCTATGTTGCATTTAGGATTTCACATAATTCCAACTGTTAAATAGTTTAAGTATATTCGGGCCCAATGATGAATCTAAAATTGCATAATTAAGCCTAGTAAGGATTGTTAAGCTTGTGATGTGATTTCTTGACATGATTTAAATCTTTATCTGTTTGAAACTGGTATTATTATGATAGCACATGTTAAGAAACGACCATGTTTGCTGAGTAAGTTTACATGGAGAGATAATAGATTTCTAAAGGATAAATACTAGTTGAATGAAAGAATAACATGAATAGCTAGTGATGACTGAAGTTAGACATGGATTTAAGTTTGGGGGGAAATATTTGGAGTATATAAGCTTTTCTTTAAAAAAAAAAAGAAAAATCGTGGCTAGTTTTGTTTCAGGGCCTTTGTTACTTGAGCAAATAAGCCCGAGGGAGTGTCTCTACACCAAGCGCCCTAAGGTCTTATATGGTCTGGGAGTCGTTGGTTGAAAGCTCGCTAAGGGGTAGCACTGTTAGCCTAATGGAATGAGACATTGCACAATCATGGAAAATAAAAAAATGAATAAAACAGGAAAAAGTGCAAAAAGCCCCCATAAAATATATATATATATATATATATATATATATATATATATATATATATATATATATAAAGCATAACTATTCTATTTTGACCCTTGGACTTTGGGTATTTGTTTGATTTTAGCCGAATCTAGTTTATTTGAGGAGTTCTCGAGTTTACACTGTATAATGCCTTCTAAGAAATTTATTATGTTTCGCATTTTGCTTTTCATCAGTTAGCATGGTTGTTGAGCACACACGCACAATATCAGTAATAGTAGGTTTAGATTTGATGATTGTTGGGATATTATTGATCTGTCTTGATATGATGTACTAGCATGTTATTGTGATTTTTTTGAGGCCTAATGAGTATACGACGTTCTGTTTGATTGTTGGAATTACAAACATGTAGATAGTTATAGGTGCATTTGCATGGTTTATTTAGTTTTTCGTGTTGCATTGTGTGTTGTTGCTTGAGGACAAGCAACGATTTAAGTTTGGGGGTATTTGATGATTGGGTGATATACCCATGAATTGGGTATACTCGGGCTTAAATTATTGTATTCTCAAGTCTTTTAGGAGAATTTTTATTGTGTTTATTTATTATTTTGCAGATTCAGGAGACGCAGAGACAAATTTGGAAATTTGAGCTACTTAATGGCAAAATCGTAATTAACTTGAATAGTAGCGCCGGGGCGCTAGCCTTAGTAGTGATCTCAGCGCCGGGGCACTGAGGCGCGGAGTCAGTTGACCAAGGCGCGAGTATGCATTGAACGAGAAGTTGATTTGGACTAGGACTAAGGCAACATGGAAAAAGAGTATTTAAAGAACAATTAGCTGAAAATTGAGGAGAGTTGGTTTTCATCCATTCATCACTGGAGTCTAATTAGGAAACAAGAGAGATATCGTGGAGAAGAATTTCCAATTGAAGATTGGGAGAATTTCTTTAAGAGTTTCTTCTTCTTATTTTTAATTGTGTAATTCTTTAAAGATGATTTTCATGAGATTGCTTGTTTTATTATTCGTTATGAACTAATTTTTTTATTAAGACTACAAATTGAACCTTTTATGTCTATGAATTAATTATTTAATTTAGTCCAAATATTTATGTCAATGGGAATTGTTTATTATGTCTTATGCGTATTTATTAATTATTTGGCCAGTAATTATCTTGTTACTCTAGAAGGATTCAGAAGATGAAATTTAGGGTTAGAACTGGATATGGTAACATATATGCTTGATTATTTGCATGAGACAAATAATTAGGGTCGTGAATTGAATAGGAATATTTGTTCATTGCGTGTAACAAATTGGGAATTGGAATGTAATGAGTTTAATTTAGTTATTTTACATAGGGATATCGCAAGATTAATTGAATTGAATAAAAGTTAATTGATCACTTGGGAAAGGGCTTTTAACACTTAGAATTCCTGTTAACAATTCAGTAGGCATAGTAATTAGATTAATTGGATAATTGACTGATAATTCATAATTTGGGATATTATAGTCATAACCTTTATTTAATTGAATTCATCCATATAGTCTTAATCTTTATTTATTTAAATTAATTTTAGGAGTAATTTAGTTTTAATTGAGTAATTTAGTTTTCTTAATTAGAAAAACCATATTTTGCAGTTGTTTAAATAAAATTGAATTGGTATATTACTAGTAGTTGGAGTTTATTGATTGGAATTCTCTGTGGGATCGACACTTAATTTTACCACTTTATTACTTGTTGACCGTGTACACTTCCACGTATTTATTGATTGTGAAATCAACCAACACACGCCCGCGAAAAATTTCCAAGCAAATTAGACCCGGGAAGGGTCATTATCGACGGACCTCATTGGCGACAGCTAGGCCGTCGATAATGACATTATTCTTGACGATAATATTGTCGTCGCTAATGAGGTCGTCGCCAATGACCTGTTTTTTTGTAGTGGAATGACACATATATTTTTTAGAGGTTTGAAACCTGAAATTCTTCAATACATCATTTCTCATAAACTTTTTTTGTATTCAAATGTGGTGAATAAAGCTCAATTATTGGAGCAAAATAATGAGAAAGTTCAACCAAAAGACAAGAACCGACAGCACGATAATAGTCGTAACAATGGCAACAGTTACCGAAACAATGATAACCATCCTGGAGGAAATTATCATGCCAGAAATGGTAACCACTTCGGTGGTAATCCTGGTCCAGATAATAGGAGAGGTGAATCAAGTGGAAACAACTTTAAAAAGAGGAGATTCAAAAATGACAACAGAAAAACATCAGCATCATCACCAACACCTGTTTCTAGGGGAGGAGAATGACCTTCAATCATATGTTACAAATGCAGACAAGAGGGACACATAAGTCTAAACTGCACATAACAACCCAAAGTGTAATGCAGTTGCGGAAAGGAAAGTCACATAGCTCGAGTGTGCCTTATATCAAAGTTAAGTCCAGCTGGGATGGTGACACCAAAGACTTTCCTGGACAAGTCAAAGTTGATGGTCAGGGGAGAGCTTTTGTCGTGACTTCCCAAAAAGCGAGGAACCCAAATGAAGTTATCACGGGTAAGATAATCATAAACTCTTGTGAAGTCTATACCTTATTAGATACATGTTCTACCCATTCTTTTATTTCACCTGCTTATGCTTAACGTTTGAACTTGACTCCTGAGAAATTAGACTTTGACTTATTTATTGAAACTTTGTTAGGAGAAACTTCGTTACATCCACTATTTATAAATCTTGTTTGATTCAAGTAGGCACCCTCACATTACCTATTAACCTCATCTCTTTGAAAATACTTGCATTTGATGTGATTATAGGAATTGACTGGTTAACTACCCATCATGCTAAAATTGATTTTTTTTCGTAAGGTCATTAGTTTTTATATTCCTAATCAACCTGTTATGAGAATTCAAGCAACCAAATTGTTGAAATCAATTGTTATCATCTCTGGCTATAAAGCCATTAGTTTATTGAAAAATGGATGTCTAGCTTTCTTAGCTCACGTCACATATTTAAATTCAGATTTGAATGATATTTATGTTGTTAATAAATTCCCTGACGTATTTTTTGAAGAACTTCTAGGTCTACCCCCAGAACAAGAAGTTAAATTTTTTATTGACCTTGAACTCGTTACAAAACACATTTCCAAAACCCCATATCGAATGACTCCTATTGAACTTCAGGAGTTAAAAGCCTAACTATAAGAGTTATTAGACATTGGTTTCATTCGTCCTAGTACATCGCCTTGGAGTGCTTCTGTTTTATTCGTAAAAAAGAAAGATGGGAATATGTAACTTTGCATTAACTATCGGGATTTGAACCATGTCACCATCTAAAATAAGTACTAGGTACCCATTACCTCACATTGATGACCTATTTGACCAGTTGTGTAAGACCCCAATTTTTACAAATAAAGATTATTTTTTCTCGAAATATCATTTTTAATATTATGGTGTGGATTTGTTATAATATTATAGTTGTGGGTAATATTTACAAATTCTGTAAAGAATGCAAGTTGTTATAAAATATTAGATTGGTCGGGGAATATTCGTTTTAACAAAAAATATTCGTACGATGGCACAATCATCGGTGGACCCCATAACGGAATTATTGTCGGAGTTAGAAAATGACAGAAATATCTTTTTATAAAAATAACGATGAAAGTTGTACCGTTAACTGTTGAAATACCCGATGATAAAAAGTACAGTAATACGCGTGATTGTATAGTAGCACACAGTATTAATTATTGATGTTTACGTGAGAAGTCACTCAATTATACTCAATTATTGCTACAGTAATTGTTGCACAGTACCCCAAAATAGTACTTCGGATGAATAGTACCGTGTGAATAGTACTCCGACATGAAAAAGTTAAAACTTATCAAGAATGCTCAGAATAATATTTCCATGAAAAGATACTGGATGAAGCGCAAATTTCATGGATATTCTACTAATTTCATGGAGTATAGAAGCCAAAACTTAACAAAATGAGTATAGAATTCAGAATCTGAAACAAAAAAATATTACTTACATACTACAGAGTATGGAAGAAAATATTATTTCATACGAATATTGAACAAAAATAATATCCCTTACCTTAAAAAGGAGAGTATTCCAACTAGTGTAGCGGAGATATTTTTAAGAAAAACTTGCACTGTTTTCTACGCTCAAAGCTTTCTTAAACTCTAAAGAAATACGTTCATGATTATAGAAAAAGAATTATCTGATTCTGGTGTGATTTTCAATTCTAACTAAGCATCTTATTTATAGGAGAATGGAATGATACTATTTAGAATATTTCACGGATCAACAGTTGAAGTATTTCACGGGCTGAATTCTTCGAATTCACGGACGCCTAAAACAAACTTTTATAACATGTATATATATATATATATATCAACATCACCCACCACCACGTTTCTTCCACCCATCACTTTTATACACACACACACATATCACTATCACCATACACACACACACACTATTTCACTCATACACTATTATATATATATATATATATATATATATATATATATATATATATATATATATACACCCTCTCATTCACGTTTTCTCCCCCACCCCAATTTTATTTTTTCATCCCACATATGGTCCCCACCCCACATGTCACTTTCACACACATATATATTATATATATATACCGAATAATTTTATACCGATTATTTTGGAAAATGGGTAAATGGGTGTCCAAATACTAAACAAAATTTACACAAATACTTCATAAAAATTCCCTCAATATTTTTAAAAACATTTATTCATTATTATTATAACTCGCAATATTAACAAACAGATCGTTCCTAGGAAAGAGGGGGATTTCCGATAAGAATTTCTTCTTATTGGCGCGCAATTAGGTGACCAACCCCCTTTCCTCGACAGAACTTTCTAGACATTGTTAATTATGAAGATAATAATAATATGAATAACTTGTTATCTCAATTATTAATTTAATAATATAAAATATTGACAATAATTGAATCAAATAACGTGAGATACTATGCAGCAATTACTGTAGCAATAATTGGGTATAACTGTGACGCCCCTAAAATCGGTATACATCACCTATTCTGAGTCGCCAAATACATGCTACAAAATTCAAATTCAACTTAATTATACAACAGTCGTGTAAAATACGACTAAATATATGCTGTGAGTTTTAATACAAATATTATCATCTAGACAATATACAAACTCAATGGGGTCCTCATTATATTTATTATCACACAATTTTATAGAATAGTGAGGACTACTAATGTTATTATCTGGACCATCACTCTGTTTCCCGACTAGTCCCTGCTACGTTCTCATTTCCTGAAGAGAACAATGAAAGCAAAAGGGTAAGCTCAACTAGCTCAGTAAAAAATATTATGATTAAGATAATGCAGAACAAATTATCATTAGCCTTCAATAGTGTTAAACTGATAAAATATAACAAACATCAAGTTTAACTGCTGCGGAACAAGCAATCCATTAGAAGAGTCAAATAGAGAATAAAATCTACTATCTTCTATGATTTAAAATATTTTTCATGAATTTTATCGCTGAGACTCAGCTTAATAAATAATCAACATCATCCCTGCACTACGGCCAAGGATATTCATTAGTATCACAACCACAAATTATACATGCACCACAACCAAGGATATTCGTGTATTCATCAATGGTCATAATCATGCCAACAACTGTCCATCAATGCACTACGGGTCAATGAGGACTTTTTTCACATCATTTGTAACATTACAGTCATGATTACATCGAATAATCCCTGGTCATAATCATACCAAGTCCATCTACATGCACTACTGTGCCCACGAGATGACTTTCAACATAATATAAACATGAGGATGATGACAATGATATAAGAATTCAATAAAATAAGTTCAAGAATTAATTTATCCAGGAACTAATAATGTCCAAATTTTCAACATGATACTTCTTTGTAGAGTAACACTCAAGAATGCTCAGAAGAATATTTCCATGAAAAGATATTGGATGAAGTGAAAATATCAAGGATATTCTACTAATTTCATGGAGTATAGAAGTTAAAACTTTAACCAACTGAGTATAATAAAGAATGGAATAACAAAAGAAATCACCAGGCATGCGATAGACCGCATGAGATAGGTTATTCAAGAATAATAAATAATGGAACTAGGTCACGTGCGTACGCACAAGCAGAATATTTCAACAGAATAATAAATAATGGAACCAGGTCATACGTAAACACACCGACAGGATATTCCAACAGAATAATAAATAATGGAACCAGGTCATGTGGAAATGCACAGACAGGACAAGATGTTCCAACAGAATAATAAACAACGGAACGGTAAATGCGAGAACGCGCATGAGATGGATGTTTCAATGAGAATAATAAATAATGGAAAAACAAAAGAATTTCACCAAGTATAGGGTATCCCGCGTATACAAGTTATTCAACAGAATAATAAAGAATAGAATAACAAAAGAATTTCACCAATAAGAAAGAAGGAATACCCGACGCAAGTACAACAAATAATATCCCTCTAGTAAAGAAGAGTATTTTGACTAGTAGTATGGGGATATACTCAAAGAAATCTTGTACTACTAAAGCTTTTTAAACTCTAAAGAAATACGCTCAAGATTATAGAAGAAGAACTCTCTCTATAGTTTATCTCTTTAGAGTTTCAATTGAATTCGTAAGAAATAATTAAGGAATGAGCTTACATATATAGAAGAATGGATTGCGATAGTAACTAATTCATGAAGCGGTCCAGATTAATTTACTTTAAGCAGACGGTCAGATTAATTTATAATAAAATATAATATATTCTATTTATAATCTAATAAAAAGCGAATAACTTTATAAAAGTATTACATTTTTTATATAAAAAGATTTTACTATCTGCAAACACTATACGGCTTTATGCAAATACTATGCATAATAAAATATAATATATTCTAATTATTGTCTAATAAAATAGATAACTTTATAAAAGTATTCTATTTTATATAAAAAAGATTTTACTATTAGTCTAATAAAAGCGAATAACTTTATAAAAGTATTACATTTTTATATAAAAGCTTTTTACATTTTATTACATTAATAATACTAATAAAACAAAACTCATCATCATTATTATAATTCACAATATTAATCGATCAAAGTCGTTCCCAAGAAAGAGGGGCTTTCAATAAGGATTTCTCCCGTTGGCCGCGCAATTAGGTGTCCAAACCTCGCAGCGTGAACTTCTAGACATCGTTAATATTGCAAATAATAATATTAATAACTTTGTCATCTCAATTATTGATTATAAAATATTGACAATAATTGAATCAAATAACGTGAGATCTTATCACAACAATTCTTTGTAACAATAATTGAACAAAACCGAGGTGACTTCTCACGTAAGCATCAATAATCAATCTGGTGTGCTATTGTGCAACTACAGCGTATTCTTGTACATTTTTAACACCGGATGTTTCAACAGTTAGCGGTAAAACTTCCGCATATTATTTTTATAAAGTATTTTTGTCATTTTTTTTAATCAAACAATAATTCCATTGTGGGGTCCACCAATGATTGTCTTAGTGCATACGAATATTCCCCGTTAAAAGCGAATATTTCCGACCAATCGAATATTATATAACAACTTTGCGTACTTTGCAAAATTTATAAATATTACCACAACTATAACATTATATCAAATTCATTCCATAATATTCAAAAATGATATTTATAGAAAATTCATCTTTATTCATAAAAGTTGGGGTCTTACAATAACTGAGTGACTTCTCATTTAAGCATAAATAATCAATACAGTGTGCTACTATACCCACCAGTATTCTTGTACTTTCATCATGGAGATATTTTAACAGTTAGCGATGCACAACTTTCATTCATTATTTTTATAAAAAGATATTTCTGTCGTTTTCTAACTCCGACAATAATTCCGTTGTGGGGACCACCAATAATTGTGCCATTGTACGAATATTTCCTGTTAAAACGAATACTCCCCGACCAATCGAATATTTTATAACAACTTGCATATTTTACAAAATTTGTAAATATTATCCACAACTATAATATTATAACAAATCCACACCATAATATTAAAAATGATATTTCGAAAAAAATTAATCTTTATTTATAAAAATTGGGGTCTTACAGGTTTGGTTACCTAATTTCGCACCAATAGGAAGAAATTCTTATCGGAAAGCCACCTCTTTCCTTGGAACGATCTGGTTGTTAATATTGGGAGTTATAATAATGATAAATAAATGTTGTTAAAATTATTGAGGGGATTTTTATGAAGTATTTGTGTAAATATGTTTTGTAAGACTCCAACTTATTATAAATAAAATCGAATTTCCTCTAATTATATTTGTGAATAATAAGGTATTAATTTGATATAATTCTCTGGTTATGGGTGAAATGTGCAAATTTTGCAAAATATGAAAGTGGTTATAAAATAATCATTGTTATCGGGGGAATATTCGTTTGGTCGTCAGAATATTCTTGTTGTCGAGGAATATTAAATGCGACGGCACACGGTCATTTATGGGCCCATAATGTAATAACTATCGGATGAAGAAAGCGACAAGTTTGAGTTTTATAAATAACGGCGTAGTTGTTACAGATTAACACTCGTTGGAATACTCGGTGGTTAAAATACTGATGTCTGGCGTGGATACGATATTGATGAATTATTGATCCTTAAGTAAGAAGGCACTACTCAATAATTATTACGTGAGTTATTCAATATTTTATTTTATTGATTCAATAATTGTTGCGTTGATATTTTATATTATTGTCGTTTCAATAATTGTCACTTCACGCGATATTTTCCATTATCGGATCAATAATTCATATTATTTGAATAATATTATTAGATAGCATTATTGGCAATGTCTAGAAAGTTACATCGAGGAGAGGTTTGGTCACCGATTACTGGCCAATGATAAGGAGAAATTCTTATTGGAAAGCCCTCTTTCACGGGAGCTACTTTGGTTGTCATAAATGTGATTACGTAATATTATTTGTGAATAATTAATTATTGATTCATATGATAGGAAATATTTATTTTATGTGGATATAAATGTTGGATATATTTATTGTGGTTAAAAATGAAGGAGTTAATGTTGAGGTATTTTATCAAGTATTTTTTGTCGGAATGAAGGTATTAAAAATTAAACCAAAGGTGTTTTTGAGATATATTGTGTGAGTTATAATTTTAATCCGACCATTGGATCGTTGTAATTTTTGAATATGTTATACATATATAAGTTGAGTATATGTCCACAAATTTTGAACCATTTAAAATGAGCGTATGATTTGTTATGAATTTTAAGAGGTGGTGATTAGGAAATTAGGTTTATAAATAATTTTGGTGGAAAATTCTAGAATTGGTGGGCCCCACTTGTGGTTGGTGAAGAAATGTCTGAATTTATTTCAAATGTGGTGGGTGGGAATAGTAGCGAAGTAAAGCCATCGGAGTTTGAAGTCAAGTCCGCTAACATTTTCCTATAAATAGAGGGAAAGTTAATTAAAATCACATCACACGGAAACAAGTTTTCTCTCTTTCTTTCTATATTATTGAGTGTATTTTGAGAGTATTTAGATACTTTGTGAGTTTCTATTCATCAGTGCAAGTTTCCTTCAGCCTTATACCGATATTCCGATCAGAAATACTGATATTTTGAGGTAAGGGATATTATTTTCTTCATATATGATATTATTTCTTCAATATCATTATCTTAGAAGTATTGATCTGAATTTTATCAAATTTGAAACTTTTTATGTCGGGTTCTTATTCACATATACGCACTTATTCACGTATACGACTTTATTCACGAATCTGGCATTATTCAATTAGAAAAATGAAAATTTCTTCTTTTGTCAAGAGATGTCTATTATGGTTAATATCTTTGATTGTATCCATGTTTTGATCTTTATTTTTGAATTTCGCTTCAAAATTGGTATTTATGAAGTATTATTGATCTTGGATAAAGTGTTATACAAATCCACGCTATTTGTCCTCCGTTTCCTTTGGATTCGTTTTCTTTAAAATATTTTCATCATCCTCGGTCTAAATGATGATATTACTAAATATCTTGACCTGTAGTGCAAAAGATAAATGATTAAGCGATGAATATCTTTGGCCGTAGTGCAAAAGATGAGCAGTGTTGAGATGAACATGACCAATGTTGGTGATACAAATGAATATCTTTGGCACAGTAGTGCAAAGATGAATATTTGATTAAAGATGTATATTGCTTGTTGTTACTGAGGATAAAATATTGATAATGGACTTTTAAATCTTAGAAGATAGTAGAACTCATTCTCTCTTGACTCTTCTAATGGATTGTTGTTTCATTGCAGTTGTTGATCTAAAACTTGTTGGCTATTATATTTTATCGATTTTCCTGTTGAAGACTAACGATAATTTGTTGTATATTATCTTAGTCATAATATTATTTTCTTGGGCTAGTTGAGCTCACCCTTTTCCTTTTTGTTCTATTTTTCTCGGAGGAGGTGAGAACATAGCGAGGAACTAGTCGCAGTGCGGAGTGATGGTTCTAGAAAGATGTTTTAGCAGTCCTCACTATTTACGTAAAATAGTGTTTGAATAAGCTATAACGAGGACTTATTTGAGTGTGGATATTGTCTGAAGACAATATTTGTATTTAAACTCACGATATGTGTTATGTCGTATTTTGCACGACAATTGTATTATTGAAGTTGTAGTTTGCTTTACATTCCATGTATTTGGCGACTCGAGAATGGGTGTTGTATATGGCGCCCCAAAATTAGGTATACATCACCCATCTTTGGTCGCCACTTACATGGTATGTAATTTAAATACAACTTATTAACATAAGCATGCGTGTGCAATACGACATAAAGCGTGAGTTTAAATACAAATATCGTCTTCTAGATATTATACAAACTCGAAAAAAAAGTCCTCATTACGATTATTATCACACTATTTTACGAATAGTGAGGACTACTAATGCTATCTTCGGGACCATCACTGCTTCCCCGACTTCGTCAAACTATATTCTCATTTCTGAAGAGAAAACGATGAAAGAAAGGTGAGCTCAACTAGCCCAAGAAGAAATATTATGACTAAGATAATGCGTAATAAATTATCAATAGTCTTCAACAATGTTAAACCGATAAAATACAAAAAGACAACCGGTTTAAGCTGCGGTGAATATGCAATCCATTAAAAGAGTCAAGTAGAAAATAAAGTCTACTATCTTTTAGGTTTTAAAGGTTTTCATCATCTTTGTTATATTTGAGACTCAAACTTTAATAAATATTCCACATCATCGAATCACCCCTGCACTACGGCCAAGGATATTCTTTAGTATCACGACCACAATTATTCATGCACTACGGGCCAAGAATATTTGTGTATTCATTAATGGTCATGATCATGACAACAATCATCCACCAATGCACTACTACTACCATCGAGGATTTTTATCACATCATTTGTAACATTACGGTTATGATTACATAGAATAGTCTCTGGTCATAATCATACCAAGTCCATCTATGCACTACTGGGCCACAGATGACTTTCAACATAATATAAACATGAGGATGATGACAATGATATAAGAATTCAATAAAACAAGTTCAAGAATTATTTTATCCAGAATTTTTAACGTCCAAATTAGTAAAATTCAAGAATGATCGGGAAGAATATTTCGAGAAAAGATCTTTGGATGAAACGCATGAAATATCAAGGATATTCCACTAATTTCATGGAGTATAGAAGTCAAAGTTTTAACTAAACTGGGTATAATAAAGAATGGAATAACAAAAGAAATCACCATGCATGCGATAAATCGCATGACGAGTTATTCAGCGAGAATAATAAATAACGGAACGGTCGGTGAAATTCACACAAGCGAGGATGTTTCAACATGTAATAATAAAAGGCGGAACCGGAGTTGGTGTAAAACACATGTATGCAGGATGTTCCAACAGAATAATAAAGGCGGAACCAGTCGATTGTAAAAACACATGCACAAGATGTTCCAATGAGAATAATAAAAAGCGGAACGTGTCGGTGTAAAACACATGATGCGAGGATGTTCCAGCGAGAATAATAATAAAGCGGAACCAGTCGGTGTAAAAAAACACATGCAGGATGTTCCAAATGAGAATAATAAAAGAATGTCACCAAGTATAGGGTAAAATGGCGTGATACAAAGTTATTCAGCAGAATAATAAGCGATGGAATAACAACAGTTCTCTTCATGAATAAGAAAAAGAATAACACCCTTACTTTTGGTAGGAGATTGAATCTTTACTTGAAGTGTAGTAACAAAATACTCTTCTTCTTTCTCTCTTATTCTCTCTATACTTTCTCTCTCTATAGCTTGAATGAATTCGTGAAAAATAATGAAGCCCTGAGCCTCTATTTATAGAAGATTTCTAGCTTAGCACCGCCGAGTGTGAAAAGGCAAGTGGCTTGATTAATGGTTTGGCGCCTTTAATATGAAACGACAAGTGGTTCGGCGCTTTGTAATGTGAAGCGACAAGTGGTTCAACGTCTGGTAAAGGTAATTACTATTAACGAAGGTAAATACTATAATGAAGGTAAATACTATTCACAAGGGTAATTACTATTGACGAAGGTAATTACTATCGACGAAGGTAAATACTATTCACAAGGGTAATTACTATTGTGAAGGTAAATACTATTGACGAAGGTAATTACTATTCACAAAGGTAATTACTATTAACGAAGGTAAATACTACTATTGTGAAGGTAATTACTATTCACAAAGGTAATTACTTATTGATTGAAGAGACTCTTAGATGATGACATATGAGCCCCCCATAAAATAATCAAACTTACCACAAATCATAACACATATTTAATCTTTCAACAATTATTAATCATTTATAACTTGTCGTCTCAATTATTGATTTAATACTATAACATATTATCTGGATGATCTTTGTGACAATAATTGAATCAATAATATAAGAGATATGATCACGACAATTATTGTAGCAATAATTGAGCATAGCTAAGTGACTTCTCACGTAAGCATCGATAATCAATCTGAGTGCTACTATGCAACTACGCCAGATTCTTGTACTTTTACCACCGGGTAGTTCAGCAGGTTTTAACGGTAACACCTCATAGTTATTTTTATAAAATATTTTTGTCGTTTTCTTAATCCGGCAATAATTACATTGTGGGGTCCACCAATGATTGAGTAGTTATCGAATATTCCCTAACAAAAAGAATATTCCCCGACCAAACGAATATTTTATAACAACTTGCATACATTGCAAAATTTATAAATATTACCCACAACTATAACAATATATCAAATTTATTCCATAATATTCAAAAATAATATTTATAGAAAAATTCATCTTTATTTATAAAAGCTGGGGTCTTACATTGTATACCTATTTTGGGGGCGTCACAGTTGGTATCAAAGCTTAGGGATATGGTCTCTGGCGGAGATCGGGGGATAGAACTAGGAGGGGAGAGATGAGTAAATCCTTCGCTAGTGTGTCTTATCTAAAGCTTATTTGTTGGTCAGTCATAATATAGGGATATTATGTGATATGTTAATTTGTTTAATTAACCCTTGTTTTATGGCAATATTTAAGAATGGCCGCTGAGAACGTTAACAATGGAGTGTATGAGACTGTGGAACAACCTTTTGTTACAAACCAGGAGAACGTGCAATAGGAAGGCAATATTTCTCCTATAAACAACACTACCGAGCAAACGATGAATGATGGAATGTTTAGGAGCTTTTTGCAGTTCATGCAAAACCAGACGAGGGAGACTTGTGCACAAAATACGGGTGGAAATGATAGCAATGCGCGGCTTGTCACATCCAAGCAGTTCAAGGAGTTGGGACCACCAGAATTTAAGGGAAAGCCGGACCCGATCATGGCGAAAATGTGGGTCAAGCAAATTACCAAGATATTCAATATCTTGGGATGTACTTGAGAACGTAAGGTTCCATTCGCCACCTTTATGTTTTCATGGTGAGGCGGACTTCATGGTAGAGTCGTGAAGCGTACTGACGATCGCACTCAAAGCATGTCTTGGGAAGCGTTTGAAACTATTCAATGACAAGTACTTTCCGAAAGTATTCGTGCATATATGAAGGAGGTGGAGTTTATCGATCGAACAAAACAACATGGCGGTGTGTCAAAGACGAGGCAAAGTTTGTAGAGTTATCAGTTTGCACCTCATTTGGTCAAAAATGAGGAGCGAATGACGAGGATGTTTCTAAGAGGTTCTGACCTAGAGATTCGTAATATCTTATATCTCATAAATTTTCTTTATATTCAGGATGTTGTAAGCAGGGGCTCAATTATTAGAGCGAGATAATGAGTATGTTCAACCGAGAGACCACAACTAGGGTCATCTACAGGTGGCAATGATCATCGAGCGATGATAACCAACGAGGAGGAAAAATATCTGAACAAAAGCGGTAACCACTCGGGTGGTCATCGTGGGCCGTGATAATAGGAGAGGTGAGTCAGTGGAAATTTGAAAGAGGAGATTCAATAATGACAGGAAGACATCAACGAAAGACAAAGACCAACAACAAATTCTAGGGAGGGAACGACCGCTTGGTTAGATGTTACAAATGTGGAAAAGAGGACATATCACCTCAAACTCGTCACAACAATCCAAGGTATGTTACTGTTGTGGAAAGGAAGGCCTCATAGCTCGGGATTGTTACGTAGCAAAACCAAGTTCAACGGGATGGTGACTCAAGGGTCATCCGGATAAGTCAAAATCGGCGGTTCTTGGAAGAAGCGTTTGTCGTGATCAGCCAAAACGCGAGGAACCCGAACGAGGTGATTACGGGTAAGCTAATCTTAAACTCTTGTGAAGTTTATACCTTACTAGAATCTGGGTTCTACCCATTCTTTTATCTCTCCGCTTGTGCTCAGCGTTTAAACTTGACTCAGGAGAAATTGGACTTTGACTTATCTGTTGAAACTCGTTGGGTGAAACCTTCGTTACATCTACTGGTTTATAAATCTTTCATGATCCAAGTTGGCACTATCACATTACCTGTTGATCTTATATCTTTAAAGATACTTGTTTTTGATGTAATTTTAGGAATTGATTGATTAACCACTCATCATGCCAAAATTGATTATTTTTGTAAGGTTGTTAGTTTTCATATTCCTAACCAACTTTGTCATAACTAATTCAAACAACTAAACCACTAAAATCAGTCACTATCATATCAAGCCATAAAGCTATTCGTTTATTGAAAAGCGGATGTCAAGCTTTCTTAGCCCATGTTATGGATCCGAACAAAGACAAGTCGATTTGAATAATATTTACATTGTTAGAGAATTTTTACGATGTATTTCTCGAAGAACTTCCCGGGCCTACCCACGAACATGATGTTGAATTCTTTATTGACCTTGAGCCAGGGTACAAAACCCATTTCTAAAACCCCATATCGAATGGCTCTCTATTGAACTTTAGGAGTTAAAAGTCCACTACTGTGAATTGTTAGATATAGGTTTCATTAGGTCTAGTACATCTCCTTGGGGTGCTCTGTTTTATTAAGTAAAGAAGAAAGATGGGAGTATGCGACTTTGTATTGACTCTCGAGAATTAAACCATGTCACCATCAAGAATAGGTATCCGTTACCTCGTATTGATGACACATTCGACCGATTGCAAGGAGCACAATTCTTTTCAAAGATCGATCTTCGATTCGGATATTATCGGTGAAGATTAAAGCGAGGATATTCAAAGGCGCCTTGAGAACTCGATGACGGGCATTATGAATTCTTAGTCATGTCTTTTGGATTGACTAATGCTCCCGCCGCTTTCATGGATATGATGAACCGTGTATTCAAGGAATATTTGGATCGGGTTTGTTGTTGTCTTTATTGATGACATCCTCATCTATTCCAAAAGCCGTGAAGATCATGAGCACCATTTGAAGGCCGATACTTGAAAAGGCTTCGTGAAAACAAACTTTATATGAAATGTGAAGAAATGCGAGTTCTAGCTTGAGGAAGTAGCATTCCTTGGGCACGTGGTGTCAAAACATGGAGTATCTGTCGACTCGGCGAAGATTGAAGCAGTACAAAGTTGGAAGTAAACAAAGTCAGTGACCGAAGTGCGTAGCTTTTTGGGCTTAGCTGGTGATTATCGGAGATTCGTGGAAGGATTTTCTAGAATCGCTACTCCGTTAACTCAGTTGACTCGGAAAGATACAAAATTTGTATGGAGCGAGAAATGCGAGAAGAGTTTCCAAGAGCTCAAGAGGAGACTCATTTCGACACACATTGCAGCAATACCATCACGAATGCGGATGGATTTGTTATATACAGCGATGCTTCAGGCAAAGGGTTAGGATGCGTTCTCATGCAACATGGGAAAGTCATAGCCTATGCCTCACGACAACTCAAAGAATATGAGAAGAATTATCCTACTCATGATCTAGAGTTGGCAGCAGTCGTATTCGCGTTAAAAATTTGGAGACACTACTTGTATGGGGAGAAAGTGGAGATTTATACGGACCATAAAAGCCTCAAATATTTCTTCACCCAAAAAGAACTCAACATGCAGCAACGACGTTGGCTTGAACTATTGAAAGATTACGATCACACTATTCAATATCATCACGAAAAGCTTAACGTAGTAGGCGACGCATTGAGTAGAAGATCATATGCGAGTACGAGTGCGATATTGTTAATGTAAAGACCCATTCTGTATGACTTGCAAAGGATGGAGGTAGAATTAAAGACTCCATGGACCCACATGATGATGGCGAATATACGAGTAGAACCGACTTTAATCGATAAAGTTAAAGCTGCTCAAGCTACGGACCTGGAGCTGATACGTATAAAGAAGAAAGTGCAAGAAGGAGCTATTCCAGAAGCGAGAATCGATGAAGAAGGAATACTTAGATTCAACTCCAGACTTTAGGTTCCTAACGATTCTGACTTGAAGCATAGAATCATGATGGAGGCACACAACACCCCATTTGCAATTCATCCTCTGAGTACCAAAATGTATCATGATATTCGACATACATTTTGGTAGAACAATATGAAGAGAGAGATCGCGGAGTTTATCTCGATGTGTTTAAGTTGTCAACATGTAAAGGCGGAGCATCAAGTACCAAAGGGTCCATTACAACCACTTAAGATTCTGAAATGGAAGTGGGAACACATTACTATGGTTTTTGTTACAGGTCTTCCCAAAGTTTCTCAAGGCATAGATGTGATTTGGGTTATTGTTGATAGATTAACCAAGTTTGCCCATTTCTTACCTATACGTGAGACTTATTCCATTGAACGTCTTGCTCGCATGTACATGAATGAGATTGTGAGATTGCATGGCATGCCAGTATGCATAGTTTCGAATCGTGACCCAAGATTCACTTCACGATTTTGGGTTAGCTTGCAGAAAGCTATGGAGCGCGGATTTCTGATCTGATTCGGCAAGATACCATCCTCAAACGGACGGATAATCAGAGAGGACTATTCAAACCCTTGAAGATCTATTAAGACTTTGTGTCCTAGATTTTAAAGGAAGTTGGGATAAGTACTTGCCACTGGTGGAATTCTTTTACAACAACAGTTATCAAGCAAGTATATGCATGGCTCCATTTGAGGCGTTGCATGGACGAAAGTGTCGTTCTCCAGTATGCTGGGACGAGGTGGGAGAAGCAACGTTGTTGGGACCAGAATTAGTACGCATGACTACAGAAAAGATCCAAATGATTCGACAACGTATATAAACGGCATAAGATCGACAAAAGAGTTATGCGGATCTTCATCGAAAAGACGTGGAATTTAATATTGGGGATCATGTATTGTTACGTGTTGCACCATAGAAGGGAGTTACAAGATTTGGGAAGAGAGGAAAGCTCAATCCACGATTTGTTGGTCCATTTGAGATTCTTGACCGAATAGGAAATGTGGCCTATAGACTCGCAATACCTCCAAGTATGTCTCGTGTTCATAAAGTTTTTCACATATCCATGCTTCGTAAATATGTGAAAGACCCGAACCATATTATTGCGTTAGAACCAAACGAGATAGCCAAAGATTTAACGTACGAAGAAGTACCTGTTAAGATCTTGGATAGGAAAGAGCATGTCCTATGCACCAAGGTTATACCACAAGTTAAGGTTTTATGGAGAAACCATGCTATTGAAGAAATGACCTGGGAGTTGGAATCAGAAATGAAAGCGAGGTATCCTCACCTTTTTGAAACACCAGGTACGTATGTCAATTTCGAGGACAAAATTTCATAAGGAGGGGAGGTTGTAAGACCCCAACTTATTATAAATAAAATCGAATTTCCTCTAATTATATTTGTGAATAATAAGGTATTAATTTGATATAATTCTCTGGTTATGGGTGAAATGTGAAAATTTTGCAAAATATGCAAGTGGTTATAAAATAATCATTGTTGTCGAGGAATATTCGTTTGGTCGTGGAATATTCTTGTTGTGGGAATATTAAATGCGATTTGCCAAATGATCATTTGTGGGCCCCATAATGAGAATAAGCTGTCGAATGAAGAAAAGCGACAAGTTTGAGTTTTTATAAATAACAGCGTAGTTATTACAATTAACACTTGTTGGAATACTAAATTGGTTAAAATACGATGAATGGCGTGGATGCATGATATTGATGAATTATTGATCCTTACGTAAAAGGCACTACTCAATAATTATTACGAGTGATTCTTATTCAATATTTTATTTTATTGATTCAATAATTCTTTGCGTTGATATTTTATATTATTGTTGTTTCAATAATTATCATCGCACATGATTTCTCATTATCGGATCAATAATTCATATTATTTGAATAATATTATTAGATAGCATTATTGGCAATGTCTAGAAAGTTACAATGAGAGGTTTGGTCACCTAATCATGGCTACCAATAAGGAGAAATTCTTATTGGAAAGCCCCTCTTTCTGAGAAGCATTGCGGTTTGTCATAAATATGATTCGTAATATTATTTGTGAATAATTAATTATTGATTCATATGATAAGGAAATATTTATTTTATGTGGATATAAATGTTGGATATATTTATTGTGGATAAAAATGAAGGAGTTAATGTTGAGGTGTTTTATCAGTATTTTTGTCGGAATGAAGGTATTAAAAATTAAACCAGTGTTTTTGTGATATATTGTGTGAGTTATAATTTTTAATCCGACCGTTGGATCGTTGTAATTTTTGAATATTTTATACATATATAAGTTGAGTATATGTCCACAAATTTTGAACCGTTAAAAATGAACGTATGATTTGTTATGAATTTTAAGAGGTGACTGATTCGGAAATTAGGTTTATAAATGATTTTGGTGGAAAATTCTAGAATTGGTGGGCCCCACTTGTGGTTGGTGAAGAAATGTACTGAATTTATTGCAAATGTGGTGGGTGAGAATAGTAGCAGGTAAAGCCATCAGGTTGCAGGTCAAGTTTGCTAACATTTTTCTATAAATAGAGGGCTAAATTAGAATTGAAAATCACACCAGAAACAAGTTTTCTCTCTTTCTCTCTCTAGATTATTAAGTGTATTTTGTGAGTATTTAGATACTTTTTGAGTTTCTATTCATTAGTGCAAGTTTTCTTCAGCCTTATACCGATATTCCGATCAGAAGTACTGATATTTTGAGGTAAGAGATGTTATTTTCTTCATATATGATATTATTTCTTCAATATCATTATGCCGAAGTATTGATCTGAATTTTTATCAAATTTGGAACTTTTTGTGTCGTGGGATTACTATTCACATATATACGGCCTTTATTCACGTATAAGACACTATTCACGAATACGGCACTATTCATCGAAAAATGAAATTTTCTTCTTTTTGTCCAAGATGTCTATTATGGTTAATATCTTTGATTGTATCCATGTTTTGATCTTTATTTTTGAATTCTGCTTCAAAATTGGTATTTATGAAGTATTATTGATCTTGGATAAACTGTTATACGAATCCTTACTATTTGTCCTTCCGTTTCACTGGATTCGTTTTCTTTAAAATATTTTTCATCATCCTCAGTCCTAAATGATGATATTACTAAATATCTTCTACTGTAGGCAAAAGATAAATGATTAACTGATGAATATCTTTGGCCCGTAGTGCAAAGATGAACAGGTGTTGAGATGAACATGACCAACTGGTGATACAAATGAATATCTTTGGCCTGTAGTGCAAAGATGAATATTTGATTAAAGATGTATATTAATTGTTGTTACAGGGATAAAATATTGATGATGGACTTTTAAATCTTAGAAGATAGTAGAACTCATTCTCTACTTGACTCTTCTAATGGATTGTTGTTTCCGCTGTAGTTGTTGATCTAAAACTTGTTGGCTATTATATTTTATCAGATTTTTTCCTGTTGAAGACTAACGATAATTTGTTGTATATTATCTTAGTCATAATATTCTTTACTGGGCTAGTTGAGCTCACCCTTTTCCTTTTTGTTCTATTTTTCTCAGGAGGTGAGAACATAGCAGGAACTAGTCGGGGTACGGAGTGATGGTTCTAGAAAGATGTTTTAGCAGTCCTCACTATTTCTGTAAAATAGTGTTTGAATAATTATAACGAGGACTTATTTAAGTATGGATATTGTCTAGAAGACAATATTTGTATTTAAACTCACAATGATGTGTTGTCATTATTTGCACACGACAATTGTATTATTGAAGTTGTAGTTTGCTTTTCTGTACCATGTATTTGGCGACTCAGAATGGGTGTTGTATACCTATTTTGGGGGTGTCACATTTTTTTATTATTTGGACCCCCATTTACCCATTTTTCAAAATAATCGGTATAAATTTATTCGATATATATATATATATAATATGTATGTGAAAGTGACATGTGAGGTGGGGGCCATATGTGGGATGAAAAAATGAAATTGGGGTGGGGTGAGAAAATGTGAAAGAGAGGGTATATATATATATATATATATATATATATATATATATATATATATATATATAATATATAAATGTGTGTGAAATATGTGTGTGTATGTGTGTGTGAAAGTGATTGGTGGAAGAAAAGTGGTGGTGGGTGATGTTGATATGTATATATACGTTATAAAATTTTATTTTATTCAAAAGTTGGGCATTCGTGAATTCGAAGAATTCACCCGTGAAAAACTTCAACTGTTGGTCCGTAAAATATTCTAAATAGTTTCCTTTCATTCTCCTATAAATAAGATGCTTAGTTAGAATTGAAAATCACACCAGAATCAGAGAATTTTTCTTTTATAATCTTGAGCGTATTTCTTTAGAGTTTAAAAAAACTTTGAGCATAGAAAACAGTGCAAGTTTTCTTCAAGAATATCCCCGCTACACCAGTTGGAATTCTCTCCTTTTTAAGGTAAGGAATATTATTTTTGTTCAATGAAATATTATTTTCTTCCATACTCTATAGTATGTAAGTAATATTATTTCGTTTCAGATTCCGAATTCTATACTCATTTTGTTAAGTTTTGGCTTCTATACTCCATGAAATTAGTAGAATATCCTTGAAATTTGCGCTTCATCCAGTATTTTTTTATGAAAATATTATTCTGAGCATTCTTGATAAGTTTGTACTTTTTCATGCCGGAGTACTATTCACGGGGTACTATTCCCGAAGTACTATTCATGGGTTACTATTCATCCGGGGTACTATTCATAACAAAAATTGATTTCTTTTCGGTTCAAATAATTTTTGATATAATATTATTCTTAAATTTTACTCCACAAAGCAGTATCATGTTGACAATTTGGATGTTTTTGAATTCTGGATAAATTAAATTATAAATCTTTAAAAATTTATCATTTACTTTTATTTAATTGAATTCTTATATCATTATCATCATCCTCATTTTAATATTGTTATGAAAGTCATCTTTGGCCCGTAGTGCATAGATGGACTGTTGATCGGTATGATTATGACCAGGGATAATTCGGTATAATCATGACCTGTAATGTTAGAAATGATGTGATAAAAGTCATCATTGGCCCGTAATGCATTGATGGACAGTTTTTTGGCATGATCGTGACCATTGATGATTACACGAATATCTTTGGCCCGTAGTGCATGGATAATTCGTGGACGTGATACTAATGAATATCCTTGACCAGTAGTGCAGGGATGATTCGATGATGTGGATTGTTTATTAAGCTGAGTCTCAGCAAAAAAAAAATTGATGATAACCTTTTTAAATCATAGAAGATAGTAGATATCATGCTCTACTTGACTCTTCTAATGGATTGCTTGTTCCGCTGTAGTTAAACTTGATGTTTATTATATTTTATCAGTTTAACACTGTTGAAGACTAACGATAATTTATTCTGCATTATCTTAGTCATAATATTTCTTACTGGGCTAGTTGAGCTCACCCTTTTGCTTTCATTTTTCTCTTCAGGAAATGAGAACGTAGCCGGGACTAGTCGGGAAATGGATTGACGGTCCGAGATGGTTGTTTTAGTAGTCCTCACTATTTAGTGTGATAATAAATGTAATGAGGATTGAATTTTAGTTTGGATATTGTCTAGAAGACAATATTCCTGTTAAAACTCTCAACTATGTTTTGTCGTATTTTACACGACGATTGTATAATTAAGTTTGTATTTGAATCTTGTACCATGTATTTGGCGACTCAAGATGGGTGATGTATACCTATTTTGGGGGCGTCACAGTTGGTATCAAAGCTTAGGGATATGATCCCTGGCTAAGATGTGAGACTAGAACTACGGGAGAGATGGGGAAATCCTTCGCTAGTATGACCTACCTAAGCTTATTTGTTATTTAATTGGTCGGTCAAAATATAGGGATAATATGTGGTATGTCAATTAACCTTTGTTTTGTGGCAGTGTTTGAAAATGACATCCGAGAATGTTGAGATAAGCAATGGAGCACATGAGACCGTTGAGTCATCAATGATCAATACTCAGGAAAATGTGCATCAATAAGGCAATAATCCTCAGGTGAACAACAACACCTATCAAAAGATGAACGATGGAATGTTCAGAGGCTTTCTGCAATTCATGCAACATCAGGCGAGAGAGACTCTTAGTCAAAATGCAAGTAGAAACACTGGAAACTCACGGATGATCACCGCTAAGCAGTTCAAGGAGCTGGGACCACCGGAGTTTGTGGGAAAGCCAGAACCACTTAAGGCAGAGACGTGGATAAAGCAGATCACCAAGATATTTGATGTCTTGGGATGCTCCAAGGAGCAAAAGGTTCCCTTTGCCACCTTCATCTTGCGAGGAGAAGAAGATTACTGGTGGGAGTCTGTAAAACATACTCAGCCTGCCGCACTAAAGATGTCTTGGGAGAAGTTCCAAGAACTGTTCAACGATAAGTACTTTCCCAAAAGTTTTCATCACATAAAGGATGTAGAGTTTATCAAGCTGGAGCAAAACAATATGACCGTGTTGCAGTACGAAGCTAAGTTTGTCGAGTTGTCCCGATTTGCGTCCCACTTGGTTGATAATGAGGAGAGAATGACGCGAATGTTTCTGCGAGGTTTGAAACCTGAGATATGTCAATATCTCATTTCTCACAAACTGTGTTTGTATTCAGATGTTGTAAGTAGGGCTCAGTTATTGGAGCTTGATAATGAGTCAACCCAACCAAGAAAGAGCAGTCGAAAAATGATAATACCAGTGGTAGCAGTCATCGAAGCGGTGACAACAAACATGGAGGAAGTCAACATGCCAGAAATGGTAACCACTTCGGTGGTAATCATGGCCAAGACAATAGGGGCGGAAATTTCAAGAAGAGGAGATTCAATAATGATGGAAAGACGTCAACACTAGCAAACATTGTTCAGAAAAGAGAACGACCACCGATCGTATGCTAAAAATGCGGAGAGGAGGGACACACCAGTCCAAACTGTACGCAGCAGTCCAAAACATGTTACAATTGTGGAAGAGGAGGTCACCTAGCTCGATTTTGTCGAGCAGTAAATCCAAGTCCAGCTGGGATGGAGGCACCAAAGATCATCCTAGAAAAGTCAAAGCCTGTAGTTCAAGGGAGAGCGTTTGTTGTGACCTCCCAAAAAGTGAGGAACCCGAACAAAGTCATCACAGGTAAGCTAATCATAAACTCTAGCGAAGTCTATACCTTATTTGATACCGGTTCTACCCATTCTTTTATTTCTCCTACTTGCGCTCAACGTTTAAATTTAACTCCGGAGAAATTAGACTTTGACTAATCTTTTGAAACTCTTTTGGGAGAAACCTTCATTACATCCACTATTTATAAGTCTTGTTTGATTCAAATCAGCGACCGCACGTTACATGTCGATCTTATTTCTTTGAAAATACTTGCATTTGATGTGATTTTAGCGATTGATTGGTTAATCACTCATCATGCAAAAATTGATTATTTTCATAAGGTTGTTAGCTTTCATATTCCTAACCAACCTATTATGAGAATTCAAGTAACCAAACCACTAAAGTCAATCACTGTCATATTAAGCCATAAAGCTATTCATTTTATTAAAAAATGGATGTCAAGCTTTCTTAACCCATATCACAGATTTAAACAAAAATACGTCAGATTTCAATGATATTTCTATTGTTAATAAATTTCTTGACGTATTCCCCGAAGAACTTCCTGGCCTACCCCCGGAGTGTGAAATCGAGTTTGGTATCGACCTTGAACCCGGTACAAAACCCATTTTCAAAGCCCTATATCGAATTTCTCCTATTGAACTTCAGGAGTTAAAGACCCAACTGCAGGAATTATTAGGCATCGGTTTCATTCGTCCTAGTACATCTCCTTGGGGTGTTCCTGTTCTATTCGTAAAGAAGAAAGATAGAAGTATGCGACTTTGTATTGACTATCGGGAGTTGAATCATGTCACCATAAAAAATAGGTATCTATTACCTCGTATTGATGACCTGTTTGACTAGTTGCAAGGCGCCAAATTCTTTTCAAAGATTGATATTTGTTCCAGATATCATCAGTTAAAGTTTAAACCGATGACATTCCAAAGACTGCTTTCAGAACTTGGTACGGGCAATATGAATTCTAAGTCATGTCCTTTGGATTGACTAATGCTCATGCCGCCTTCATGGATATGATGAACTGAGTATTCAAGAAATATTTGGATCACTTTATAGTCATCTTTATTGATAACATCCTCATATACTCCAAAAGTTACGAAGATAATGAGCAACACTTGAGGCTGATACTCCAAAAGCTTTGTGAAAATAAGCTATATGCCAAGTTGAATAAATGCGAGTTCTGGATTGAGGAAGTGGCATTCCTTGGGCACGTGATATAAAATCACGTAATATCTGTTGACCCAGTGAAGATTGAAGCAATTCAAAGCTGGGAGCAACCTAAGTCAGTGACCGAAGTACGTAGCTTTCTCGGCTTAGCTGGTTATTATTGGAGATTTGTGGAAGTATTTTCTCGAATCGCTACTCCATTAACTCAGTTGACTCAAAAAGATTCAAAATTCAGTTGGAGCGAGGAATGTGAGAAGAGTTTTCAAAAACTCAAGAGGAGACTCAATTCAGCATATGTTCTGACAATACCATCTGGTTCGGAAGGATTTCTCATCTACAACGATGCTTCAGGTAGAGGGTTAGGATGTGTTCTCATGCAACATGGGAAAGTCATAGCCTATGCCTCACGACAACTCAAAGAATATGAGAGGAATTATCCTACTCATGATCTAGAGTTGGCAGTTGTCGTTTTTGCACTTAAAATATGGAGGCATTACCTGTATGGGGAGAAAGTAGAGATCTATACGGATCATAAAAGCCACAAATATTTCTTCACCCAAAAGGAGCTCAACATTCGGCAACGACATTGGCTTGAGTTGTTGAAGGATTATGATCATACCATTTAATACTATCTTGGAAAAACGAACGTGGTAGTTGACGAATTGAGTATAAGATCATATGCAGGTACGAGTGCGATATTATCAACGCAAAGGCTAATTTTGTATGACTTACAAAGGATGGAGATAGAGATAAAGACTCAAGTAATCCACGTGATTGTGACGCCCCCAAAATAGGTATACATCACCTATTCTGAGTCGTCAAATACATGGTACAGAAAACAAATATAACTTAATAATACAACTGTCGTGTACAATACGACAAAACATAAGCTGTGAATTTGAATACAAATATTGTCTACTAGAGATTATACAAACTCAAAAGGAGTCCTCATTACAATTATTATCACACTATTTCACGAATAGTGAGGACTACTAATCTTATCATCCTCGCCACATCACTGCGTTCCTCGACTAGTCCTCGCTACGTTCTCATTTCTCAAGAGAATAATGAAAGTAAAAGGGTGAGCTCAACTAGCCAGCCGGTGGGAAATATTATGACTAAGATAATGCGTAATATATTATCGTTAGCCTTCAACAAAGTGTTAAACCGATACAATATAACAACCATCAAGTTTAAGCTGCAATGAACAAGCAATCCATTAAAAGAGTCAAGTAGAGAATAAAATCTACTATCTTTTATGATTTAAAAGGTTTTTCATCACTTTTATCATTGGGACTCAAATTTTAATAAATAATCCACATCATCGAATCACCCTCAGACTACGCCAAGGATATTCTTTTAGTATCACGACCATAATTATCCATGCACTACGGCCATGAATATTTGTGTATTCAATAATGGTCATGATCATGCCAACAACTCATCCATCAATGCACTACGGGCCAATGAGAACTTTTACCACATCATTTGTAACATTATGGTCATGATTATTAATCGAATAATCCTCGGTCATAATCATACCAAGTCCATCTATGCACTATAGGCCACGAGATGACTTTTCAACAAAATATAAACATGAGGATGATGACAATGATATAAGAATTCAATAAAACAAGTTCAAGAATTATTTTATCCAGAACTAATAACGCCCAAATTGTCAACATGATCTTCGCTTTATAGAGTAAAATTCAAGAATGCTCGAGAAAAATATTTCCATGAAAAGATATTGGATGAAGCACAAATATCAAGGATATTCCACTAATTTCATGGAGTATAGAAGTCAAAACTTTAACCAACCGAGTATAATAAGGAATGGAATAACAAAAGAAATCACCAGCATGCGATACAACGCATGACAAAAAGTTATTCAATGTAAGAATAATAAATAACGGAATCAGTCCCACAGTAAAACGCATGCATGTGATATTCCAACAGTAATAATAAAGACGCGGAATCAGTCCCACAGTAAAAACGCATGCATACATGATATTCCAATGTAATAATAAAGACGGAATTAGGTCGGTACAGAAATGCAACAAAGCGTGATATTACAACAAAATAATAAAGAGGCGGAACCAGTCCCGCCAGAACGCATGATGATGCAGGTTGTTCTAAATGAATGATAAATAATGGAACTGTGTCCCACAGAACGCATTGATGCAGGATGTTCCAGCGAGAATGATAAAGAATGGAACAATGTAAGAATTTCACCAAGTATATAGGTAGCCCGCGTATCTGAGTTTTTCCAACGAGAATAATAAAGGATGGAATAATGAAGTTCTCTTACATGGATAAGAAAGAAATAATACTCCCTACCTTAGAAAAAATGGATACTTTGGAATAGTGAGGAAGCAGACTTTCTTCTTCTTTCTATAATTTCTCTCTATAATAATCGCCTAAAGCTTTTGTGAATTGGTGAGAAATGAAGGAAGAATGAGCTTCTATTTATAGAAAAATATAGTTTCGATAATTGCACGCTTGGGGCTCAAAAATTACAAAGACAATACCTCCAACTTTTCCTTTATTTTTAACTTAGTCATGAAAGTATTATCAAACTGCACCACCTCCCTAATAGTAAATAATGTGATTCAATAGTAAATTATGTGAATCAATAGTTCTAGACATGTGAAAATACTTAATTACAAAGATAGTACCTCCATCTATACCTCCATTTTTAACTTAGTCATGCAGGTATTATCAATCTTGCACCAACTCCCCTAATAGTAATAAGAATGTGAAACAATAGTATACACATGTGAACAAATAGTTATAATCATGTGAAAAAATAGCAATCAATTGCTCATTTATCCGGTTAAATACCCGATTGGTCAATATAACCTCCAAACATTAATTATTATCGAAATAATTGTCGATTTCCACTAACATAAATAATTCCAACACAATGAAACCATTTTTATCAAAAATATAAATTTTGAAATTTTAAAGTTTGACTTTCCCCGAAAAAGTCAACTGTTGACTTTTTGACCAAATAGTGAATTCCGGAAAATTTTGTGTTTATAGACTATTTTTACTAATTTCATCGTTCCAAACTCAAATATCACGTCCGAGTCTCCAAATTCAACTCCGAACACAACTTCAATTTTAATAACATTCATCATTAATATTATAACTCACAATATTTATCAACCAGTCGTTCCAGGAAAAGAGGGGGCTTTCAATAAGGATTTCTCCCTATCATGGTAGCGCAATTAGGTGACTTAACTTCTCCTTGACAGAACTTCTAGACATTGTAAATATTGCAATTTAATAATATGAATAACTTTGTCGTCTCAATTATTGATTTAATAAAATAACATATTATGCAGATGATACTACAACAATAATCGA
Source organism: Panax quinquefolius (assembly GCA_020205615.1). Taxonomy (NCBI): domain Eukaryota; kingdom Viridiplantae; phylum Streptophyta; class Magnoliopsida; order Apiales; family Araliaceae; genus Panax; species Panax quinquefolius. The sequence continues at coordinate 9,701,226 of CM035170.1, read as the reverse complement.
ATCAATAATATGAGAGATATGATGCAGCAATTACTGTAGCAATAATTGAGTATAACTGAGTGACTTCTCATGTAAGCATCAATAATCAATACTGCAGTGTGCTACTACGCAACTAACGCCAGATTATCGTACTTTTACTACCAGGGTAGTTCAACAGCTTAACGGTAAAACTTCCGCCGTTATTTTTATAAAGTATTTTTGTCGATTTCTCAATCAGACAATAATTTCATTGTGGGGGTCCACCAATGATTGAGTCGTTGTACGAATATTCCCTGTTAAAACGAATATTCCCCGATCAATTGAATATTATATAACAACTTGCATACTTTGCAAAATTTGTAAATATTACCCATAACAATAACATTATATCAAATCCACACCATAATATTCAAAAATATATTTTGAGAAAAATTTAATCTTTATTCAAAAAGTTGGGGTCTTACAGTGATGATGTCAAATATACGAGTAGAATCGACTTTAATCGATAAAGTTAAAGTTGCTCAAGCTAAAGACCTGGAGCTGATGCATATGAAAAAAAAGTGCAAGAAGGTGCTATTCCGGAAGCAAGAATCGATGAAGAAGGAAAATTTCGAGTCAACTCCAGACTTTGTGTTCCTAATAAACCTGATTTAAAGTATAAAATCATGATGGAGGCGCACAACACACCGTTTGCAATCCATCCTGGAAGTACCAAAATGTATCGTGATCTTCGACATATATTTTGGTGGACCATTATGAAAAGAGAGATCGTAGAGTGTCAACGAGTCAAGGCGGAGCATCAAGTTCCAAAAGTTCCATTGCAACCACTTAAAATTCCATAATAGAAGTGAGAGCACATTACCATGGATTTCGTTACTACTCTTCCCAAGGTTTCTCAAGGCATAGATGCAATTTGGGTTATTATCGATAGACTAACCAAGTCTGCTCATTTCTTACCTATACGAGAAACTTATTCACTTGAACGTCTTGCTCGTATATACATAAACGAGATTTTAAGACTGCATGGTATGCCAATATCCATAGTTTCTTATCGATTCATTGGCTCATTTGAAATCCTCTATCGGGTAGGAACGGTTGTGAGACACCAGATTTTATCAATAAAGATTTAAATTTTGTCGAAATAATTTTTTAATATTATGGTGTGAATTTGAGATAATATTATAGTTGTGGGTAGTATTTATAAATTTTGCAAAGTATGCAAGTGGTTATATTATATTCGATTGGTCGGGAATATTTGGTTTAGCAGGAATATTCGTATAACTACTCAATCATTGGTGGACCCTACAATGTAATTATCATTTGATCGAGAAAACGACAAAAATATTTTATGAAATAACTACGGAAGTTTTACCGTTGAAAATCATTGAACTACTCAGTAGTAAAAGTACAAGAATACGTGTGGTTGCATAGTAAATAATACAGTATTGATTATCGATGCTTATGTGAGAAGTCACTCGGTTTGATTCCATTATCGATTAATAATATGAATTATTATAGCGATAATGACGCTTTTGTTTTATTCAGTATTATTAACGTAATAAAAGCGAAACATCTTTTTTATATAAAAATGTAATACTTTATTAAAGTTATTCTATAAATGGAATATATTATATTTTATTATGCATAGTATTGCATAGTGTTTTTTAGATAGTGTTGCATAGTGTTTGCATAGTAAAAATATTTTTATATAAATAGAATATATGATATTTTATTTAAAAGATTTTGCTTTAAATATGGACCGTCCGATTAAAGTAAATCAATCTGGACCGTTTCATGGATTAATTACTATGCATTCTATTTTCCTATAAATAAGCTCATTCCTTCATTATTTTTCTTACTTAATTCAATCAAACTCTAGTAGAGAGAAATTATAGAGAGAAGCTATAGAGAAAATCTATAGAGAGAAAAAAGAAGAGTATTTCGGTACTTCACTACTTTGATATCCAAAGTGTCTTTTACGGTAAGGAATATTATTTGTTGTATCTGTAAGGGGTATTATTCTTTGTATTCAAAAAGAGAACTTCTGTTATTCCATTTCTTCATTGTTCTGTTGGAATAACCTGTATACGCGAACTCCCCTATACTTGGTGAAATCCTTCTGTTATTCCATTGCTTATTATTACATTGGAATAACTTTGTATAATGCTTTTACCCTATACTTGGTGACATTCTTCTATCATTACTGTTGGAACATCATGTCTGTGTGTTTTACACCGGACCTGGTTCCGTCTTTATTATTATTCTGTTGGAATATCCTGTCTGTGTGTTTTACACCAGACCTTGTTCCATTTTATTATTCCGTCTTTATTATTACGCTTGAATATCACGTCTGCATGTTATACATTTGGGACTGGTTCCATCATTTATTATTTCGTTGGAACATCATCGCCGCTTGTGAATTTCACCGAATTTGGTTTCGTTATTATTATTCTCATTGAATAACTCGCCTTTATGCGGTCTATCGCATGCATGGTGATTTCTTTTATTATTCCATTCTTTATTATACCCGGTTGGTTAAAACTTTGACTTCTATACTCCATGAAATTAGTAGAATATCCTCGATATTTGCGTTTCATCCAAAGATTCTTTTCATGGAAATATTCTTCCGATCATTCTTGAATTTTACTCTACAAAGCAAAGATCATGTTGACAATTTGGACGTTATTAGTTCTGAATAAATTAATTCGTGAACTTGTTTTATTGAATTATTATGTCATTGTCATCATCCTCATGTTATATTATGTTATCTTTCGCTTACGTGCATAGATGAACTTAGTATGATTATGACCGAGGATCATTCGGTATAATCATGGCTTGATATAAATGATGTGACAAAAGTCCTCAAATGGCTCAGTAATGCGTTGATGGATAGTTTTTGGTATGATTATGACTGAGGGTGATTCTAAGATAGTCGCTGACCATTGATAATTAAATGAAAATCCTTGGACCGTGATATGTGGATGATTAGATATTGTGGTTTATTTATTAAACTGAGTCTTAGTGATAAAATTGATGAAAACCTTTTAAAACCTAAAAGATAGTAGACTTTATTTTCTACTTGACTCTTTTAATGGATCAGATATTTCATCGCAGCTTAAACCGGTTATCTATTGTATTTTATCGGTTTAACATTGTTGAAGACTATTGATAATTTATTCGCATTATCTTAGTTATAATATTTCATCGGGCTAGTTGAGCTCACCCTTTCTTTTTCACCGTTTCTTCGTGAAATGAGAATATATTTGGGACGCAGTCTGGGAAAAGAGTGATGGTCCCGAAGATAGCATTAGTAGTCCTCACTATTATTCGTTAAATAGTGTGACAATAAATGTAATGAGGACTCTTGAGTATGGATATTGTCTAAATGACAATATTCCTATTAGAACTCTCGGTTTATGTATTGTCGTATGTTACACGACGGATGTATAATTAAGTTTGTATTTGAATTTATGTACCATGTAAGTGGCGACCCAAGATGGGTGACGATACCTAATTTTGGGGTGTCACGGTTGGTATCGAGCTTAGGATACGATCCCCGCTAAGATGTGAGATAAGAACTAGAGGGGAGAGACGGGAATTCCTTCGCTTAGTATGACCTACCTAAGTTTATTTGTTATTTAATTGGCTCACGTAGTATAGGGATAATATGTGATATGTTAATTAACCCTTGTTTTGTGACGGTGTTTGAGAATGACATCCGAAAATGCTTTGAGATAAGTAATGAAGCACATGAGAGTGTTGATTCATTTCAAACAAAAGGTAACGACCAACAATACGATAATAATCATATCGGTGGCAATTCGCTATCGTAACAATGATAACCATCGTGGGGAAATTATCATGCTAAGAATGGTAACCACTTGGTGGTAATCATGGCAAAGATAATAGAAGTGGAAATTGCAAGAAGAGAAGGTCATTTAGCTCAATTTTTTGTTGTGCACCAAAGTTAAGTCTAGTGGGACGGTGGCACCAAAGGTGGATATGGACAAAACAAAGTCGTTGGTTTTAGGAAGTGCATTTTTCATGACTTCTCAAAAGCGAGTAAACCGAACGAAGTTAGCACGGGTTAGTTAATTATAAATTGCGAAGTCTATACCTTATAAGATACCGGTTCTACCCATTATTTTATCTCTCTTGCTTATGCGTTCAACGTTTAAATTTGACTCAGGAGAAGTTAGACTTTGACTTATTGGTCAAAACTACGTTAGTAGGAGCCTTCGTTATCGCTTACTATTTTTAAATCTTGTTTGATTCAAATAAACACTTTCACGTTATTCGTCGATCTTATCTTTTGAAAATACTTGCCTTTGATGTGATTTTAGGAATCAATTGGTTAACTACTCATCATGCTTTTCAGAAGGTTGTTAGCTTTTATATTCATAACCAACTTTGTTGTGCGAATTCAAGTAACCAAACTACTAAAGTCAATTATTGTCATATCAAGCCATAAGTAAAAAACCCGATCCTTTCGTTGTTGACTTCCTTGTATGGAATGCACCGGCCGGACTTTCTCAGAGGCGTACATCGTGAATGAAGATGGCAAGTTTATAGGTATCATTGTGAGGTGCTATCTAGGTTAAGGGATAGAAGTCACAGTTGGTATCAATGACGACGTACTATCCAAGTCTTGGATGAGAGTCACGGTTTTGAATGATATTTCTATTATTAATAAATTTCTGGCGATTCTTGAAGACTTCTTAGCCTACTAAGAGCGTGAAATCGAATTTCAGATTGACCCCAAAGACAAAACCCATTTCTTAAACCCTCAAATATTTCTTCAACTAAAATGAGCAGGTTTACGTGGGTTTATGATGAAAGTCATAATAAAAGCATTGGACTAATGAAAATCATGGGTATACGTGGTATTAGTAAGTGTTATGATGAGTTATGTTGGTTAGTATGTGAAAACATGAAAGTTTCTTAAAAATCACAAGGAGTTAAAACCAGATTTTGGTGAAAACGTAATATAAAATTCAATTGACCAAATCTCCTATTATATTTTGAATTTTTGAGTGTGGTCAAGTCCTAGAGTTAGATCTATGAGTTACCTAACTAATCCAAGTGGAATCACTGAAAAGGTGTTGTAGATTTTCGTGTGGAGTGATTTTAGCAAAGGAGTCAAAACTTCAAAATGTCCAAAAAGTTGCTGCCACGTTTTTGTAAGGGTTGTTTCGGCCACTTAATTAGTGAAAAAAATTCAGGCCTTTTGGGACATGAAAATATATGTTATAAAGTACCTCCTTCCAAAAATGAGCTCATTCTCGACTTAAAATGAACAAGTTATGACCATTTCAATATTTAGTTTTTTGACGAAAAATGCTATAACGGAGTTCTATAACTCCGATGACCATTAAATTTAAATCTGGAGGCTCACATTAACATGTGTAAGGTCCCTGCCAAGATTTGGGAATTTTGGAGTTAAACTTGAGGTAGCTAATTTCTTAAGGAATTAATTAGAAATTGATTTTGAAAAATAGTAAATGAATTTTAAAAATTCGAGAAAAATATATTTTCATCATGGGACTATATTATGATAAATCCCAGAAAAAGAAATATTTTTGGGAATGATTTGGTATTTTTCATGAAAATAGTTTAGTTACAAACATATGAGTTAAATATGTTATGTGAAGTAACAAAGTTGAAAATAGGATTTTATGGCTAGAGAATCCTATATAGAGTATATGCATATTTTTTGATGAGGATTTGATAATTGGTGATGATATCTTATGAGTATGGCATTTTGAATGATTAAATGCATTATATGGTAAAGCGTAAACAATTGAGATAAATTGTTTATAAATTTCTGAAGTGATTAAAATATTGTTATAATATTAATGATATTAGATTATGAGATTATTAAGTGATTGATAACATGGGGATATTCTGAATCTCGGATAAATTATATTATAAATGTTTAATATTTTATCCTTTATCTCATTTGATTGATTCTTTATATCATTATCCTCATGTTTATATTGTGTTGAAAGTCAAATCATGGGTTTACGTGAATAGATGGACTTGGTATGATTATGACCGTGGATTGTTCGGTATAATCATAACCGTAATTGAAAACACGATTATCTTTGGTCAGTAGTGTATGGATAATTTGTGGTCGTGATACTAATGAATACACGATTATCTTTGGCACGTAGTGCATGGATTATTTGTGGTCGTGATACTAATGAATACACGATTATCTTTGGCACATAGTGCATGGATAATTTGTGGTCGTGATACTAATGAATACACGATTATCTTTGGGTAGTAGTGCATGGATAATTTGTGGTCGTGATACTAATGAATACACGATTATCTTCGGGTAGTAGTGCATGGATAATTCGTGGTCGTGATACTAATGAATATCCTTGGCTTCGTAGTGCGGGGATGATTTGATGATATGGATTAATTATCGAAGTGAGTCTCAAAGAATGAAATATTAATTCATGGATGTGGTAAAAGTCATTCTTTGGTCGTAGTGCATTGATAGACTTGGTATGATTATGACAAGGATTATTCGGTATAATCATGATCAGATTGAAAACACGTAATATCCTTGGCCAAGAGTGCATGGATAATTCGTGGTTGTGATACTATTAAGTCGCGTCTCAAAGATTATTGGTTTTCTGATTTGTATATATTTTGGCTGTAGTGCAAAAAGATGAATTGTTAATGAATATCTTTGGCGGGATTGCAAAGATGAATTTAATGTTTTCAACGATAAAGGTATTCAAGGTATCCTCACCTCTTATCATACTGTGTACGTACCCTAATTTCGAGGCTTAAATTCCATAAGGAGGGAGATTGTGAGACCCCAGATTTTATCAATAAAGATTTAAATTTTGTCGAAATAATTTTTTAATATTATGGTGTGAATTTGAGATAATATTATAGTTGTGGGTAGTATTTATAAATTTTGCAAAGTATGCAAGTGGTTATATTATATTCGATTGGCTTGGGGAATATTCTATTTTAGTGGGGAATATTCGCATAACAAATTTCAATCATTGGTGGACCCCAATAATGTAATTATCATTTGATCGAGAAAACGACAAAAATATTTTATTGAAATAACGGCGGAAGTTTTACCGTTGATATTGTTGAACTACTCGGTAGTAAAGTACGAAGAATAATACGTGTGGTTTCATAGAAAGATACCAGTATTGATTATCGATGCTTTATGTGAGAAGTCACCTCGGTTTGATTCCAATATCACGATTAATAATATGAATTATTATAGCGATAATGACGTTTTGTTTTATTCAGTATTATTAACGTAATAAAATGTAAACATCTTTTTATATAAAATGTAATACTTTATTAAAGTTATTCTATAAATAGAATATATTATATTTTATTACGCATAGTGTTGCATAGTGTTTTTGCATAGTGTTTTGTGATAGTGTTGCATAGTGTTTGCATAGTAAAATGTTTTTATATAAATAGAATATATGATATTTTATTTAAAAGATTTTGCTTTAAATATGGACCGTCGATTAAAGTAAATCAATCTGGACCGTTTCATGGATTAATTACTATGCATTCTATTTTCCTATAAATAAGCTCATTCCTTCATTATTTTCTTACTTAATTCATTGAAACTCTACAGAGAGAAATTATGAGAGAAGCTATAGAGAGAAAATCTATAGAGAGAAAGAAGAAGAGTATTCTAGTACTTCACTACTTTGATATCCAAAGTGTCTTTTACGGTAAGAAATATTATTTGTTGTATTCGTAAGGGGTATTATTCTTTGTATTCAAAAGAGAACTTCATTATTCCATTTCTTCATTTTCGTTGGAATAACTCGTATACGCTTAATTTCCCTATACTTGTTGAAATCCATACATTATTCCATTGCTTATTATTACATTGGAATAACTCGTGATACGTGGTTTACCCTATACTTGGTGACATTCTTCTATCATTCATATTGGAACATCCCGTCTATGTGTTTTACAGGACCTGGTTCCGCCTTTTTATTATTATTCTGTTGGAATATCCTGCTCGTGTGTTTTACACTGCACTGGTTCCATTTTTATTATTCCGTCTTTTATTATTTCGGAATATCTGCGTCTGGTGTGTATATATGGGACTGGTTCCATCATTTATTATTCTCATTGGAACATCCTGCATGCATTGTGAATTTTACACCCGATTGGTTCCGTTATTATTATTCTCATTGGAATAACTTTTGCATGCAATTCTATCGCATGCATGGTGATTTCTTTTGTTATTCCATTCTTTATTATACCCAGTTGGTTAAAACTTTGACTTCTATACTCCATGAAATTAGTAGAATATCCTTGATATTTGCGTTTCATCCAGTATCTTTTCATGGAAATATTCTTCTGATCATTCTTGAATTTTACTCTACAAAGCAGTATCATGTTGACAATTTGGACGTTATTAGTTCCTGAATAAATTAATTCGTGAACTTGTTTTATTGAATTATTATGTCATTGTCATCATCCTCATGTTATATTATGTTATCTTTGGCTTACGTGCATAGATGAACTTAGTATGATTATGACCAGGGATCATTCGGTATAATCATGGCTTGATATAAATGATGTGACAAAAGTCCTCAAATGGCTCTGTAATGCAAATGATAGATAGTTTTTGGTATGATTATGACCGGGGTGATTCTTAAGATAGTCATGACCATTGATAATTTAATGAAAATCCTTGACCGTGATATCTGTGGATGATTAGATATTGTGGTTTATTCATTAAACCGAGTCTTAGTGATAAAATTGATGAAAACCTTTTAAAACCTAAAAGATAGTAGACTTTATTTTCTACTTGACTCTTTTAATGGATCAGATATTTTTCACCGCAGCTTAAACTGGTTGTCTATTGTATTTTATCGCTTTAACATTGTTGAAGACTATTGATAATTTATTCTCATTATCTTAGTTATAATATTTCTTCTTGGGCTAGTTAAGCTCACCCTTTCTTTCACCTTTTTTCTTCGTGAAATGAGAATATAATTGGACGACGAGTCTGGGAAAAGAGTGATGGTCCGAAGATAGCATTAGTAGTCCTCACTATTCTGTTAAATAGTGTGACAATAAATATAATGAGGACTCCTTGAGTATAGATATTGTCTAAATGACAATATTCCTATTAGAACTCTCAGTTTATGTATTGTCGTATGTTACACGACAGATGTATAATTAAGTTTGTATTTGAATTTATGTACCATGTAAGTGGCGACCCAAGATGGGTGACGTATACCTAATTTTGGGGGTGTCACAACGGTGGATTATAGACTCGCCTTACCGCCAAATATGTCTCGTGTTCATAGCATTTTTCACATATCTATGTTATGTAAATATGTGGAACACCGAACCACATTATTGAGTTAGAACCGAACAAGATAGCGGAAGATTTAACGTATGAAGAGGTGCCTGTAAAAATCTTAGATAAGACGGAGCATATTTTACGCTCCAAGGTTATACCTCAAGTCAAAGTTTTGTGGAGAAACCATGATATTGAGGAAATGACCTGGGAGTTAAAATCTGAAATGAAATCAAGGTATCCTCACCTCTTCGAAATACCAGGTACGTACCCTAATTTCGAGGATGAAATTTCATAAAAAAGAGGAGGTTGAAAGACCCCAATTTTTATAAATTAAGATTAATTTTTCTTAAAATATCATTTTTAATATTATGGTGTGGATTTGTTATAATATTATAGTTATGGGTAATATTTAAAAATTTTGCAAAGTATGCAAGTTGTTATAAAATATTCGATTGGTCGGGGAATATTCGTTTTAACAGAAATATTAAATGCACGATTTACATAATTATTAGTGGACCCCACAAATGTAATTATATCGGAGTTAGAAAATGATAGAAATGTCTTTTTATAAAAATAACGGCGAAAGTTGTACCGTTAACAGTTGAAATACCCGGTGATGGGTGGAAGAAAAGTGGTGATGGGTGATGTTGATATGTATATATATTTTTATGTATATATATACATTATAAAAGTTTTTTTCATTCAAAATTTGGGCGTCCATGAATTCGAAGAATTCAGCCCGTGAAATACTTCAACTGTTGGTCCGTGAAATATTCTAAATAGTATCATTCCATTCTCTTATAAATAGAATGCTTAGTTAGAATCGAAAATCAAACCAGAATCAGAGAATTCTTCTTCTATAATCTTGAACATATTTCTTTAGAGTTTAAGAAAGCATTGAGCGTAGAAAACAATGTAATTTTCTTCAAGAATATTCCCGCTACACCAGTTAAAATACTCTTCATTTTAAGGTAAGGGATATTATTTTTGTTCAATATTTGTATAAAATAATATTTTCTTCCATACTCTGTAGTATGTGAGTAATATTATTTCGTTTCAGATTCCGAATTCTATACTCCTTTTTTTAAATTTTGGCTTCTATACTTCATGAAATTAGTAGAATATCCTTGCAATTTGCGCTTTATCCAATAGTTTTTCAAGGAAATATTATTCTGAGCATTCTTGATAAATTTTAACTTTTTCATGCCGGAGTACTATTCACTCAGTTAATATTCATCCGAGGTACTATTCATGACAAAAATTGATTTCTTTTCAGTCCAAATCATTTTTGATATAATATTATTCTTGAATTTTACTCCACAAAGCAGTATCATGTTGAAAATTTGGACCTTTTTGAATTCTGGATAAATTTAATTATAAATCTTTAAAAAATTATCATTTGCTTTCATTTAATTGAATTTTTATGTCATTATCATCATTATCATGCTTATATTGTTATGAAAGTCATCTTTGGCCAGTAGTGCATAGATGGACTATTGATCGGTATGATTATGACCAGGGATCATTCGGTATAATTATGACCTGTAATGTTACAAATGATGTGGTAAAAGTCATCATTGGCCCGTAGTGCATAGATGGACAGTTGTTGCTATGATCATGATCACTGATGATTACACGAATATCCTTGGCCCGTAGTGCATGGATAATTCTTGGACGTGATACTAATGAATATCCTTGGCCAGTAGTGCAGGGATGATTCGATGATGTGGATTGTTTATTAAGCTGAGTCTCAGCGATAAAATTGATGATAACCTTTTTAAATCATAGAAGATAGTAGATATCATGCTCTACTTGACTCTTCTAATGGATTGCTTGTTTCGCTGCAGTTAAACTTGATATTTATTATATTTTATCAGTTTAACACTGTTGAAGACTAACGATAATTTATTCTGCATTATCTTAGTCATAATATTTCTTACTGGGCTAGTTGAGCTCACCCTTTTGCTTTCATTGTTCTCTTCAAGAAATGAGAACGTAGCCGGGCCTAGTCAAGGAATAGAGTGACGGTCCGAGATGGTTGTTTTAGTAGTCCTCATTATTTAGTGTGATAATAAATGTAATAAGGATTGAATTTGAGTTTAGATATTGTCTAGAAGATAATATTCCTGTTAAAACTCTCAGCTATGTTTTGTCATATTTTACACGACGGTTGTATAATTAAGTTTGTATTTGAATTCTGTACCATGTATTTGGCGACTCAAGATGGGCAATGTATACCTATTTTGGGGGCGTCACAAGTTGCAAGTTGCTCAATTCTTCTCAAAGATCAATCTTCGTTCTGGGTGTCATCAGTTATAACCCATCAGTTAAAGATTAAAACTGATGACATTCCAAAGAATGCTTTCAGAACTCGGTACGGGCATTACAAGTTTTAGACCTGTCAAACGGGTCGGGCCATTGGCGGGGCGGGCCAAAACGACCCAGGTTTTGGTGGGTTAAAAAAGTGAAGCCCAATGCCCATTTTTTGATGGGCGAGCCTGGCTGTCCCGCAGGCCTGGACTGATTTATGACCAAATTTTGACACATTTTTTGTCCTAACCCAAATATGCAGAGCCAAAATAGCCCAGGTTTTGATAGGTTGGAAAAATAAAGCCCAAAACCTGCTTTTTAACGGGCGGGATGGGCCGTCCCGTGGGCTTAGGCCGATTTTTCCAGGTCTAACGAATTCCTAGTCATGTCTTTTGAATTGACTAATGTTCATGTTGCCTTCATGGATATGATGAATCAGATATTTAAGGAATATTTGGATCATTTTGTGGTTGTCTTTATTAATGACTTCCTCATTTACTACAAAAGCCGTGAAGATCATAAGTAAGACTTGAGGCAGATACTCCAAAAGTTTCGTGAAAACAATTTATATGTCAAATTAAATAAATACGAGTTTTGGCTTGAGGAAATAGTATTCCTTGGGCACGTGATCTCGAAACATGGAATATCAGTTGACCCGACGAAGATTGAAGCAATACAAAGTTGGGATCAACCTAAGTCAGTAACTGAAATATGTAGCTTTATGGGCTTAGCTCGTTATTATAGGAGATTCATGGAAGGATTTTCTTAATTGCCACTCCATTAACTCAGTTGACTTGAAAAGATACAAAATTCGGATGGAGCGGGGAATGTGAGAAGAGCTTCCAAGAACTCAAGAAGAGACTCATTATAGCACATGTTCTGACAATACCATCAGGTTCAAAGGGATTTTTCATCTACAGCGATGCTTCAGGGAAAGGTTTAGGATGTGTATTCATGCAACATGGGAAATTCATAGCATATGCCTCACGACAACTCAAAGAATATGAGAGGAATTATCCTACTCATGATCTAGAGTTTGCAGCAGTCGTTTTTGCGCTAAAGATCTGGAGACACTACCTGTATGGGGAGAAAGAGGAGATATATACAGATCATAAAAGCCTTAAATGTTTCTTCATTCAAAAGGAAATCAACATATTGCAACCATTTGAAATTGTAGAATGGAGGTAGGAACACATTAACATGGATTTCGTTACGTCTTCCCAAAGTTTATCAAGGCATAGATGCAATTTAGGTTATTATTGATAGATTAACCAAGTCTACTCATTTCTTACCTATACGAGAAACTTTTTCACTTGAACAACTTGCTCGTATGTACATAAATGAGATTATAAGACTGCATGGTATGCCAGTATCCATAGTTTCTAATTGAGACCCTAGATTCACTTCACCATTTTGGGTTAGCTTGTAGAAAGCTATAGGCACTGATTTACGATTCAGTTCTGCATATCAAACTCAGACGAACGGGCAATCAGAAAGGACTATTCAAACTCTTGAAAATCTATTTAGACTTTGCGTCCTAGACTTCAAAGGGAGTTAGGACAAATACTTACCATTGGTGGAATTCTTCTATAGCAACAATTATCAAGAAATTATAGGCATGGCTCCATTCGAGGAATTGTATGGACGAAAGTATCAGTCTCCAGTATGCTAGGAAGAGGTGGGTGAAACAACATTGTTGGGACCAAAATTGGTACGCATAACTACGGAAAAGATTCAAATGAACTGACAACGTAAACAAACAGCACAAGATCGACAAAAGAGTTATGTTGATCTTCATCGAAGGGACGTAGAATTCAATGTCGAATACCATGTATTGCTACGTGTTGCTCCATGGAAAGGAGTTACGAGATTCAAAAAAAGAGGAAAACTCAATCCTCGATTTATTGGTCCATTTAAAATTCTCGACCGAGTAGGAGTTTTGGCCTATAAACTCGCCTTACCACCAAATATGTCTCGTGTTCATAACTTTTTTCACATATCCATGCTATGTAAATATGTGGAAGACCTAAACCACATTATTGAATTAGAACCAGACGAGATAGTCGAAGATTTAACGTATAAGAAGGTACCTGTCAAGATCTTGGATAAAAAAGAACATATTCTACGCTCAAAGGTTATACCTCAAGTTAAAGTTTTATGAAAAAACCATGATATTGAAGAAATGACCTGGGAGTTAGAATCTAAAATGAAAGTAAGGTATCTTCACCTCTTCGAAATACTAGGTACGTACATTAATTTTGAGGACGAAATTTCATAAGGAGGGGAGGTTGTAAGATCCCAACTTTTTATGAATAAAGATTTAATTTTCTTCTAAATAGTAAAGTGATAATTTAATAAATGTTATAGTTATGAGTAATATGTGCAAATTTTACAAAGTAAGCAAGATTTCATAAAATATTCATTTTGTCGGGAAATATTCGTTTGGTCGGGGAATATTCTTTTTGTCGGAGAATATTCGTACGACGGCGCAAGCATTGGTGGACCCTATAATGGAATAACTGTCGTATATAGAAAACGACATAAATAACCTTTTTATAAAAATAACGGCAAAACTTTTACCGTTAAACTATTGAAATACCCGATGATAAAAGTATAGTAATACGCGTTTTTGCACAGTAGCACACGGTATTGCACAGTATATCTGATTATTGATTCTTATATAAGAAGTCACTCAATAATCAATAATTGCCACAATATTTGTTGCATAGTATATCATATTATTGATTCAATAATTGTTATAATAACATATGCACAATATTTTATATTATTTAATCAATAATGGACATGACACAGTTACTCATATTATTATTAGCATTATTGATAATGTCTAGAAAATTCTGTTGAGAAAGAGGTTAGGTTATTTAATTGTGCGCCAGTTGTGACGCCCCCAAAACAGGTATACATCACCTATTCTGAGTCTCCAAATACATGGTACAGAATACAAATATAACTTAATTATACAACTGTCGTGCAAAGTACGACAAAACATAAGTTGTGAGTTATAATACAAATATTGTCGTCTAGGCAATATACAAACTCAAATTCAATATTATTACATTTATTTTCCCACTATTTCACTGAATAGTAAGGACTACTAATGCTATCATCTCGTCCGTCACTCCGCTCCCCCGACTAGTCCTTGCTACGTTCTCATTTCCTGAAGAGAACAATGAAAGTAAAAGGGTGAGCTCAACTAGCCCAGTAGGAAATATTATGACTAAGATAATGCAGAATATATTATCGTTAGCCTTCAACAGTGTTAAACTGATATAATATAACAACCATCAAGTTTAACTGCAACGGAACAAGCAATCCATTAAAAGAGTCAAGTAGAGAATAAAATCTACTATCTTTTATGATTTAAAAGGTTTTTCATCACTTTTATCGTTGGGACTCAGCTTAATAAATAATCCACATCATCGAATCACCCCTGCACTACGGCTAAGGATATTCTTTAGTATCACGACCATAATTATCCATGCACACATGGGCCAAGAATATTTGTGTATTCAATAATGGTCATGATCATGCCAACAACTGTCCATCAATGCACTACGGGCCAATGAGGACTTTTACCACATCATTTGTAACATTACGGCCATGATTACAACCAATAATCCTCGGTCATAATCATACCAAGTCCATCTATGCACTATAGGCCATGAGATGACTTTCAACAAAATATAAACATGAGGATGATGACAATGATATAAGAATTCAATAAAACAAGTTCAAGAATTATTTTATCCAGAACTAATAACGCCCAAATTGTCAACATGATATCGCTTAGTAGAGTAAAATTCAAGAATGCTCAAAAGAATATTTTCATAAAAGATCTTTGGATGAAGCGCAAATATCAAGGATATTCCACTAATTTCATGGAGTATAGAAGTCAAAACTTTAACCAACTGAGTATAATAAGGAATGGAATAACAAAAGAAATCACCAGAATGCGATAGACCGCACAGGCAGGTTATTCCAATCAGAATAATAAATAACGGAATCGAAGTCCCAGTAAACGCGCTTGCAGACGAGGATATTCAACAGAATAATAAAGACGGAATCAGTCCATGAAGAAACTCATGCATGAGGATATTCCAAATGTAATAATAAAGACAAAATCGTGTCCAAGCATAAAACGCATGCATGTGATATTCCAAAAAGAAGAATAAAGAAGCGGAACCGAGTCCCGTAGAAAACTATGCATGGATGTTCCAATGAGAATGATAAAGAATGAAACAATGTAAGAATTTCACCAAGTATAGGGTAGCACAGATACAAAAGTTATTCCAAATGTAATAATAATAAAGAATGGAATAACAGAATTTCTCTTCATAGATAAGAAAGAAATAATACTCCTACCTTGGAAAAACTAGATACTGGAATAGTGAGGTAGCAGACTTCTCTTCTTCTTTCTCTCTATAATTTCTCTCTATAATAATCGCTCTAAAGCTTTTGTGAATTGGTGAGAAATGAAGGAAGAATGAGCTTCTATTTATAGAAAAATATAGTTTCGATAATTGCACGTTTTGGGGCTCGAAAAATTATAGTACAATACATCCAACTTTTCCTTTATTTTTAATTTAGTCATGGAAGTATTATCAAACTTGCACCACCTCCCCTAATAGTAAATAATGTGAATCAATAGTTCAATCATGTGAATCAATAGTATAATCAAGTAAAAAATACGAATTACAGTATAGTACCTCCATCTATACCTCTATTTTTAACTTAGTCATGCAAGTATTATCAATCTTGCACCAACTCCCCTAATAGTAAATAATGTGATTCAATAGTACACACATGTGAAAAAATAGTTATTTAAGCATGTGAATTAGTAGCAATTAATTGCTCATTTATCCGATAAATTACCCGATTTATCAATATAACCCCTAGACATCAATTATCATCGGAATAGATGTCGATTTCCACAAACACTAATAATCCCAACACAATGGAACTATCAAAATTCATTTTTAATCAACACAACTTATTCATCATTAATATTATAACTCACAATATTTAACAACCGAGTCGCTCCGTGAAGAGGGTCTTTCCGATAAGGATTTTTAACAAAGGTGTTTCAACAGATTAACAGTAAAACTTCCATAGTTATTTTCATAAAGTATTTTTGTCGCTTTTCTTAATCCGATAATAATTCCGTTGTGGGGGTCCACTGATGATTGTGCTTAGTTATTTAATATTACCGTTAAAACGAATATTCCCTAACCAATCGAATATTATATAACAACTTACGTACTTTGCAAAATTTGTAAATATTACCCACAACTTTAACATTATATCAAATCCACACCATAATATTCAAAAATATATTTCGAGAAAATTTAATCTTTATTCAAAAAGTTGGGGTCTTACAACCTCCCCTTCTTATGAAATTTTGTCCTCAAAATTAGGGTACGTACCTGATATGTCGAAGAGGTAAGGATATCTTGATTTCATCTCAGATTCTAACTCCCAGGTCATTTCTTCCACATCGTGGTTTCTCCACAAAACTTTGACTTGAGGTATAACCTTGGAGCGTAGAATATGATCCTTTTTATCCAAGATTTTAACAGGTAACTCTTCATATGTTAAATCTTCCTCTATCTCGTCTGGTTCTAATTCAATAATGTGGTTCGGGTCTTTCACATATTTACGTAACATAGATATGTGAAAAACGTTGTGAACACGAGACATACACGACGGTAAAGCGAGTCTATACGCCACAGTTCCTACTCGATCGAGGATTAAAAACGGGCCAATGAATCGAGGGTTGAGCTTTCCTCTCTTTCCAAATCTCGTAACTCCCTTCCATGGAGCAACACGTAATAACACATGATCTCCAATATCGAATTCCACGTCCTTTCGATGAAGATCAGCATAACTCTTTTGTCGATCTTGTGAGGTTTTTATACGTTGTTGGATCGTTTGATTCTTTTCCGTAGTCATACGTACCAACTCCGGTCCCAACAACGTTGCTTCACCCACCTCTTCCCAGCATACTGGAGAACGACACTTTCTTCCATACAACGCCTCAAATGGAGCCATGCCAATACTTGTTTGATAACTGTTGTTGTAGGAAAACTCCACCAATGGTAAGAACTTGTCCCAACTTCCCTTGAAGTCAAGGACACAGAGTCTTAATAGATCTTCAAGAGTTTGAATCATCTCTCCCAACGCCCGTCTGTCCGTTCGAGGATGATATGCCGAAACTAAATCAGAAAATCCGTGCCCATAGCTTTTTGCAAACTAACCCAAAATCTTGAAGTGAATCTTGGGTCTCGATCGAAACTATGGATCTTTGGCATACCATGAAATCTTACAACCTCATTTATGTACATACGAGTAAGACGTTCAAGTGTATAAGTTTCTCGTATCGAAGAAATGAGCAAACCTGGTCAATCTATCAACAATGACCCAAATCACATCTATGCCTTGAGAAACTTTGGGAAGACCCGATGTGAAATCCATGGTAATGTGCTCCCACTTCTATTCGGAATTTCAAGTGGTTGTAATGGACCTTTTGGTACTTGATGCTCGCTTTTAACTCGTTGACAAATTAGACACCTCGAGATAAATTCATGCTATCTCTCTCTCTTCATATTGCTCCACCAAAATGTATGACGAAGATCACGATACATTTTGGTACTCCCAGGATAGATTGCAAACGGTGTGTTGTGCGCCTCCATCATGATTTTATACTTTAAATCAGGGTCATTAGGAACAAAAAGTCTGGAGTTGACTCGAAGTATTCCTTCTTCATCGATTCTTGCTTCCGGCATAGCATCTTCTTGCACTTTCTTCCTCATACGCATCAGCTCCGGATCTGTAACTTGAGCAACTTTAACTTTATCAATTAAAGTCGGTTCTACTCGTATATTTTCCATCATCACATGGGTCCCTGGAGTCTTTAACTCTATCTCCATCCTTTGCAAGTCACATTAAAATGGGCTTTTGTGTTGTGAATATTGCACTCGCACCGCGATATGATCTTCTACTCAATGCGTCACTACCACGTTTGCTTTTCCAAGATGGTATTGGATGGTATGATCATAATCTTTCAATGAGCCCACCAACGTCGTTGTCGCATGTTGAGCTCCTTTTGAGTGAAGAAATATTTGAGGCTTTTATGATCCGTAAAGATCTCTACTTTCTCTCCATACAAGTAATGCCTCCAAATTTTAAGTGCGAAGACAATGTTTGCTAACTCTAGATCATGAGTAGGATAATTCTCTCATATTATTCTTTGTGTTGTCTTGAGGCATAGGTTATGACTTTCCCATGTTGCATGAGAACACATCCTAACCTTTTGCCGAAGCATCATAGATGACAAATCCCTCCAAACCAGATGGTATTGCCGTAGCAGTCTTTGAAATGAGTCTCCTTTTGAGTTCTTAAAACTCTTCTCATATTCCTCGCCCAATCGAACTTTGTATCTTTCCGAAGTCAATTTGAGTTAATGGAGTAGCAATTCGAGAAAATCCTTCTACGAATCTCCGATAATAACCAGCTAAACCGAGAAAGCTACGTACTTCGATCACGTATTTGGGTTGCTCCCAGCTTTGAATAGCTTCAATCTTTGCTGGGTCAACGGATATTCCATGACTTGATACTACGTGCCCAAGGAATGCTACTTCCTCGCTTTAAGTCGCATTTCTTTAACTTGGCATAAAGCTTATATTCACGAAGCTTTTGGAGTATCAGCCTCAAGTGTTGCTCATGATCTTCACGGCTTTTAGAATAAATAAGGATGTCATTAATAAAGACAACCACAAAGTGATCCAAATATTCCTTGAATACTCGGTTCATCATATCCATGAAGGCAGCAGGAGCATTAGTCAATCCAAAAGACATGACTAAGAATTCATAATGCCCGTACCAAGTTCTGAAGGCAGTCTTTGGAATATCCTCAGTTTTAACCTTCAGCTGATGGTATCCAAAACGAAGATCGATCTTTGAAAAAAATTGTGCTCCTTGTAACTGATCAAACAGGTCATCAATACGTGGCAATGGGTACCTATTTCTGATGGTGACATGATTTAACTCCCGATAATCAATACAAAGTCGCGTACTCCCATCTTTCTTCTTCACGAATAGAACAGAGCACCCCAAGGAGACGTCTTAGGGACGAATGAAACCAATGTCTAACAATTCTCAGTAATTGGGATTTTAACTCCGAAGTTCAATAGAGCCATTCGATATGGGGCTTTGGAAATGGGTTTTGTAACGGGTTCAAGGTCGATACAAAATTCAACTTCGCGCTCACGGGGTAGCTGGGAAGTTCTTGAGGAATACGTCAGAAATTTATTAACAATGAAATATCCTTCATCATTTGGTCGGTGTTGTTGTTTGCATGAGGATTATCGCCTTCTTGATGCACATTGTTACGGTTATTGATGCGTGGAGACTCAACGGTCTCTGTGCTCCATTGATGTTCTCAACATTTTGGATGCCATTTTCAAATCGCCACAAAACAAGGGTTAATTGACATGAAACATATTATCCCTACACTGATCGACCAATTAAATACCAAATAAACTTAGGTAGGTCATATTAGCGAAGGAATTCCCGTCTCTCCCTCCTAGTTCTAGTCTCACATCTTAGCCAGGATCATATCCTCAAGCTTTGATACCAACCGTGACGCCCCCAAAATAGGTATACATCACCCATCTTGAGTCGCCAGATACTTGGTACGTAATTCAAATATGACTTAATTAATAATATAAGCGCGTGTACAATACGACAAAACATAAGTTGTGAGTTTGAATACAAATACTGTCTACTAGAGATTATACAAACTCAAAAGGAGTCCTCATTACAATTATTATCACACTATTTCACATAATAGTGAGGACTACTAATGCACAATCTAGGACCATCACTCTGTTCCCCGACTAGTCCCAACTACGTTCTCATTTCCTGAAGAGAACAGTGAAAGAAAGGGTGAGCTCAACTAGCCCAGTAAGAAATATTAAGACTAAGATAATGCAAAATAATTTATCGTTGACCTTTAACGGTGTTAAACTGATAAAATATAACAAACATCAAGTTTAACTGCAGCGGAACAAGCAATCCATTAGAAGAGTCAAGTAGGGAATAAAATCTACTATCTTCTATGATTTAAAAGGTTTTTCATCACTTTTAACGCTGGGACTCAGCTTAATAAATAATCCACATCATCGAATCACCCCGCACTACTGACCGAGGATATTCTTTAGTATCATGACCACGAATTATCCATGCACTACTGACTTAAGATAATCATGTTTTCATCAATGATCTGATCATGCCATAAAACAATTCATCTTTTGACTACTACCAAAGAGAATCCATAGCCATAATTATACAAAAAGCATCGCCCATCAATGCACTACGGGCCAATGAGGACTTTTTCCACATCATTTGTAACATTACGGTTATAATTATCCGAATAATTCTGGTCATAATCATACCAAGTCCATCTATGCACCATGAGCCACGAGATGACTTTCAACATAATATAAAACATGAGGATGATGACAATGATATAAGAATTCAATAAAACAAGTTCAAGAATTAGTTTATCCAGAACCGATAACGTTCAAATTGTCAACATGATCTTGCTTTATAGAGTAAAATTCAAGAATGCTCGGAAGAATATTTCCATGAAAAGATCTTTGGATGAAGCACAAATATCTAGGATATTCCACTAATTTCATGGAGTATAGAAAGTCAAAACTTTAACCATTTGAGTATAATAACGAATGGAATAACAAAAGAAATCACCACGCATGCGGTGCCGCGATAGACGGAGTTATTCCAAGAATAATAAATAGCGGAACCTGGTCAAAGTGAAATTGCACGCAAGCGTGATTTTCAATGTAATAATAAAAGCGGAACCGGTCCGGCGTAAAAACGCATATGACGAGGATATTCAATAGAATAATAAAAGCGGAATCGGTCGGTAATAGAACGCCTTGATAGGATATTCCAATGTAATAATAAAAGGCGGAATCGAATTAAGTTGTAAAACGCATGCATGTGAGGATATTCCAAGCGAGAATAATAAAGGCGGAACTAGTTAGGAGTAAGCAACGTAAACAGGATGTTCCAACAAAATGATAAAGAATGGAACAACATAAGAATTTCACCAAGTATAGGGTAGTGGCGTATCTGAGTTATTCCAATGAATAATAAAGAATGGAATAATGAAGTTCTCTTCATAGATAAGAAAAGAAATAATACTCCTACCTTTAGAAAAAGCTGGATCTTTGGAATAGTGAGGTAGCGGACTTTCTTCTTATTTCTATAATTTCTCTCTATAATAATCGCTCTAAAGCTTTTGTGTGAATTGGTGAGAAATGAAGGAAGAATGAGCTTCTATTTCTAGAAAAATATAGTTTCGATAATTGCACATTTTGGGGCTCGAAAAATTACAAAACAATACCTCCAACTTTTCTTTCATTTTTAATTTAGTCCTGCAAGTATTATTAAACTTACACCACCTCCCCTAATAGTAAATAATGTGAATCAATAGTAAATCATGTGAATCAATAGTTCTAAACATGTGAAAATACAAATTACAGTATAGTACCTCCATTTATACCTCCATTTTAACTTAGTATGTATAAGTATTATCAATCTTGCACCAACTCCCCTAATAGTAACAAGAATGTGAAACAATAGTATACACATGTGAACAAATAGTTATAATCATGTGAAATAATAGCAATCAATTGCTCATTTATCCGGTTAAATACCCGATTGGTCAAAATAACCTCCAAACATCAATTTTTATCGAAATAAATGTCGATTTTTACTAACACAAATAATTCCAACATAATGAAACAATTTTTATCAAAAATATAAATTTTGAAATTTCAAAGTTTGACTTTTTTCGAAAAAGTCAACTGTTGACTTTTTGACCAAATAGTAAAAAATCGGCAAATTTTGTGTTTATAGTCTATTTTTACTAATTTCATCATTCCGGACTCAAATATCACGTCCGCGTCTCCAAATTCAACTCCGAGCATAACTTCAATATTAATAACATTCATCATTAATATTATAACTCATAATATTTATCAACCAGGTCGTTCCCAGGAAAGAGAGGGCTTTCTAATAAGGATTTCTCCTATTAGCCGCAATTAGGTGACCAAACCTCTCCTCGATGTGAACTTCTAGACATTGTAAATATTGCAATTTAATAATATGAATAACTTTGTCGTCTCAATTATTGATTTAATAAAATAACATATTATCACGGATGATACTACGACAATAATCGAATCAATAATATGAGAGATATGATCGCAAAGCAATTATTGTAGCAATAATTGAGTATAATGAGTGACTTCTCACGTAAAGCATCAATAATCAATACAAGTGTGCTACTTATGTAACCACGCCAGCGTATTACAGTACTTTTACTCTAGGGTAGTTCAGCAGTTAATGGTAAAACTTCCGCCGTTTATTTTTATAAAGTATTTTTATCGTTTTCTCAATCCGGCAATAATTCCGTTGTGGGGGTCCACCAATGATTGTTCATATATCTGAATATTCCCGACCAATTGAATATTATATAACAACTTGCGTACTTTGCAAAATTTGTAAATATTACCCATAACTATAACATTATATCAAATCCACACCATAATATTCAAAAATATATTTTGAGAAATTTAATCTTTATTCAAAAAGTTGGGGTCTTACACTTGTGGTCTTTTGTCGTATGCGTGCTTGATCCAGCCTGATAAAAGAGAACACTGCGATTTCTCTTAAGCGCTGGTAGACTACGATCCTTGACTTGCTTATTTTTGCAGACTCTACGCTTCCAAGAGCAGACTACGATTCTTAACTTGGCTCGATAGGCACTTGGACCAACTCTGCGATTCTGAGTGAGGCCCTCCAAAACAGACTATGATTCTGTAGTAACTTTCTTGATACTCTACGATTCTGCCTTGGCTTCTGCAATCCCTCGACTGGCTCGACAGACTATGATTATGTTGATGCATATCTATTACATCTCAAAATATAGATCAACCTAACAGTTTTGATCTTTTCTTCTATACATTCATTTACAGAATGATAAACATTAAACACCTAAGTCCTTGTACATGTGCTCTTTGAAGGACTTTACATATAAGCATGTTTATTTACTTTCAACATCAAATTTGAATATGCAAATCCTAACAATCTCCCCCTATTTGATGTTTACATAACCAAGGAGATTTATATCATAATCATCAATTTCTAAATGGAGGATGCTAGAAAGTAAATATGACTTAGTGTTTCAGTGAGCAGCTGAAATCTCTAGAGAATAAGCATGAATTTATTAATGTAAAACAGATATTACATTATAGCATAGTTACATCAATAAGAAATAAAGTTCAACTTATCTCTATCTCTTCTACCTTTTACTTCTTGGAGGATTGGCATGCTATGCAGCTCTCCTTCTCTAGCTGGCTTCATCTCTCCATGCAATATCTTCCATCTCGCTTTGACTTAGCCATTCTCCATGATCATGTTTGTTCATAAAGGTAGGGTCTCCAATCGTCATGTTTAAGCCAATAGTGGTTACCTCTTGTGAGCTAGGAGATGGCCCTTGACTCCTTAGCGGTTTCACCATGAGAATTGGTTAGCGCTGCTGCTTTTCATGTAATGACATATATAAGTATTTTTAACATCTATATATGTAAGATAAGACCCCAACTTTTTGAATAAAGATAAAATTTTCTCGAAATATATTTTTGAATATTATGGTGTGGATTTGATATAATGTTATAGTTGTGGGTAATATTTACAAATTTTGCAAAAGTACGCAAGTTGTTATATAATATTCGATTGGTGAGGGAATATTCGTTTTAACAGGAATATTCGTATAACCAAGACAATCATTGGTGGACCCTCATTAAACGGAATTATTATCGGATTGAGAAAGCGACAAAAATACTTTATGAAAATAACGGCGGAAATTTTATCGTTAACTTTTGAAACACCCGGTGTTAAAAGTACGATGTCTGGCGTGGTCGCGTAGTAGCACACGGTATTGATTATTGATGCTTACATGAGAAGTCACTCGGTTATACTCAATTATTGCTACATGTAATTCTTTGCATCATATCTCTCATATTATTGATTCAATTATTGTCGCAAGATCATCCGCATAATATTTATTATTATTAAATCAATAATTGAGGCGACAAAGTTATTCATATTATTATTTGTAATATTGACAATGTCAGAAGTTACGTCGAGGAGAGGTTTGGTCACCTAATGCGCGCCATGATAAGGAGAAATCCTTATCGAAAGCCCCCTTCCTCACAGGAGCGACCTAGTTGTTAAATATTGTGAGTTATAATATTAATGATGAATAAGTCGTGTTGATTAAAAATGAATTTTGATAGTTTCATTGTGTTGGGATTATTAGTGTTAGTGGAAATCGACATCTATTAGATGATAATTGATGTCTAGGGGTTATATTGATAAATCGGGTAATTTATCGGATAAATGAGCAATTAATTGCTACTAATTCACATGCTTATATAACTATTTGTTCACATGTGTGTACTATTGAATCACATTATTTACTATTAGGGGAGTTGGTGCAAGATTGATAATACTTGCATGACTAAGTTAAAAATGGAGGTATAGATGGAGGTACTATAATTTGTAATTCGTATTTTCACATGATTATACTATTGATTCACATGATTGAACTATTGATTCACATTATTTACTATTAGGGGAGGTGGTGCAAGTTTGATAATACTTTCAGGACTAAATTAAAAATGAAAGAAAAGTTGAAGGTATTATACTGTAATTTTTCGAGCCCCAAAACGTGCAATTATCAAAATTATATTTTCCTATAAATAGAAGCTCATTCTTCCTTCATTTCTCACCAATTCACAAAAGCTTTAGAGCGGTTATTATAGAGAGAAATTATAGAGAGAAAGAAGAAGAAAAGTCTGCTACCTCACTATTCCAGTATCCAGTTTTTCTAAGGTAGGGAATATTATTTGTTGTACTCGTAGGGAGTATTATTTCTTTCTTAACCATGAAGAGAACTTCTGTTATTCCATTCTTTTATTCTATTGGAATAACCTGTATACGCGGGCTACCCTATACTTGGTGAAATTCTTCTATTATTCCATTCTTTATCATTCTGTTGGAACATCATCATGCATGCGTTTCTGGCAGGACGGTCTATCTTTATTATTACATTGGATATATCACATGCATGCTTTTTCTGTGGGACTGATTTCGTTATTTATTATTCATTGGAATAACTTTGCTGTCTTGATCTATCGCATGCACTGGTGATTTCTTTTGTTATTCCGTTCCTTGTTATACTCGGTTGGTAAAAGTTTTGACTTCTATACTCCATGAAATTAGTGGAATATCCTTGATATTTTGCGCTTCATCCAAAGATATCTTTCATGGAAATATTCTTCCGAGCATTCTTGAATTTTACTTTACAAAAAGCAGTATCATGTTGACAATTTGGACATTATTAGTTCCTGTATAAATTAATTCTTGAACTTGTTTTATTGAATTCTTATATCATTGTCATCATCCTCATGTTTATATTTTTTTGAAAGTCATCTATGGCCTGTAGTGCATAGATGGACTTGGTATGATTATGACCAGGGATTATTCGGTGTAATCATGACCGTAATGTTACAAATGATGTGGTAAAAGTCCTCATTGGCCCGTAATGCATTGATGGACAATTGTTGGCATGATCATGACTATTAATGAATACACAAATATTCTTGACCCGTAGTGCATGGATAATTGTGGTCGTGATACTAAAGAATATTCTTGGCCGTAGTGCAGGGGTGATTCGATGATGTGAATTATTTATTAAGCTGAGTCCCAGCGATAAAACTGATGAAAAACCTTTTAAATCATAAAAGATGGTAGATTTTATTCTCTACTTGACTCTTTTAATGGATTGCTTGTTCCGTTGCAGTTAAACTTGATGTTTGCTATATTGTATCAGTTTAACACTGTTTAAGGCTAATGATAATATATTCTGCATTATCTTTGTCATAATATTTCCTACTGGGCTAGTTGAGCTCACCCTTTTACTTTCATTGTTCTCTTCAAGAAATGAGAACGTAACAGAGACTATTCGGGGAACGGAGTGGCGGACCAAATGATAGCATTAGTAGTCCTCACTATTCAGTGAAATAGTGGGAAAATAAATGTAATAATATTGAATTTGAGTTTGTATATTGTCTAGACGACAATATTTGTATTAAAACTCACGACTTATGTTTTGTCAGATTGCATTGACGGTTGTATAAGATAATAAGTTGTATTTGTATTCTATACCATGTATTTGGCGACTTAGAATAGGTGATGTATACCTGTTTTGGGGGCGTCACAATATACATAAGCTGACTCTTTTCAATGAACTATAGGGAGCGAACTAAAAACGAACCGGCTATATCCGTCGCTATTGTGACGCCCCCAAAATAGGTCCATTCCATCCAACCCATTCTGAGTCGCCAAATACATGGTACAGAAATAACTACAACTTTATTATTACAACATATAAACTTTGAGTTTAAATACAGATATTGTCATCTAGACAATATCCACACGCAAATAAATCCCCATCATAATTATTGATATATTATTTTACAAAATGGTGAGGACTACTAAACAACTCTCTCTAGAACCTTCATTCCATACCCCGACTAAGTACTCGCTACATTCTCGCCTCACGAGAAGAAAAATGGAACAACAAGGAAAAGGGTGAGCTCAACTAGCCCGATAAAGAATATTATGACTAAGATAATATACAACAAATTATCGTTAGTCTTCAACAGGAAAAATCTAATAGAATCTGATAGACAACCGGTTTTAAATCAACAATGCAGTGGAAACAACAATTCATTAGAAGAGTTAAGTAGAGAATGCAAACTACTATCTTCTATATATGAATTTAAAAGTTCATCGTCGATATTTTATCCCTGTAACATCAATCAATATATATCTGGAATCAAATATTCATCTTTGCACTACAGGCCAAAGATATTCATCAGTTGGTCATGTTCATCTAAACACCTGTTCATCTTTGCACTACGGGCCAAAGATATTAATCAGTCGGTCATGTTCATCTCAACACCTGTTCATCTTTGCACTACACGGCCAAAGATATTCATCAAGAAATCATTCATCTTTGCACTACTGAGCCAAAGATATTCAGTTATATCATCATTTAGGACTAAGGATGATGAAAAATATTTTAAAGAAAACGAATCCAGTGAAACAAAAGAATAAATATTAAGGATTCGTATTTCAGCTATTCCATGTCCAAAAATACCTCATGAATAATCATAGTGGAGTAAAATTCAAGAATGATCAAAACATGGATACAATCAAAGCTAGTATCCATAATAGATATTTTGGACAAAAAGAAGAAATTTCATTTTTCGATGAATAGTTCCGTATTCGTGAATAGTGTCGTATACGTGAATAGTAACTCCGACACAAAAAGATAGAAATTTCACAAAAAACATCTTCACGCTTCGTGAATAGTACTCGTGAATAGTAACTCGTGAATAGTAACTCATGAATAGTAACTCGTGAATAGTAACTCATGAATAGTAACCCCGACATGAAAAAGTTCCAAATTTGATAAAAAATTCCAACCAATATTTCGGCATAATGATATTGAAGAAATAATATCATTTGAGAAGAAAATAACATCCCTTACCTCGAAAAAGATAGTCTTTTAGTTAAAAAACAGGATATAAAGCTATGACTTGAACTTGCACCAGTATAGCAATACTCAAAGTATACTCAAAATACTCACAAGAATACGCTCGATAATATAGAGAGAAAACTTGATTTACGGTGTGATCTTCAATTCTAACCTAAGCACCTATTTATAGGAAAATCTTTAACACCAAAGTAGAAAATTTAATAAATTAATATTATAATTTTTCTACAACTTCCTACGCATCCAAGAATCTGAACTCAGCCACCCAAACACATGTTAAATGAGTTTCAAAAATGGAAAAAACGTTTTGTAATTAAAAATATTTTAAACTTCCAAAAATCAATTATTTGAACTTCAATAATTCACAATAAATAGCTCTTTTATCAGAAAATTGAATCTCGCGACTTTTTATAGGAAATTCAATTCTCTACAACTTTACGAAGAAAGTTTTCCAAATTCCAAATGAAATTGACCGAAATCCTCAAACGGGCGATTTCTGTTTATAATCAAATTTCGATCAAGAAATGGGGTCCATGAACACACAAAACATGTGTTAATCATTTAATGCCACAAAATACTCTTCCTCCTCATATACTCATATATCTCACATTCATTGTAAAAATATCACCATTATTATATTATTAAAATATAATAATATATTTAAATGAATTATTTTATCGAAAAAGATAAAATTTCAATTTTCAACAATTGTCACTTTAAAAATTTTCTCCATCTATATCCACATAAAATCAATATTTTCTTAATCATATAAATCAATAATTAATTATTCATAAATAATATTCAGAACGAGAATCAAGATCTTTGTGCCGGTAGTTCAGGGAAGAGGGGCTTTCAATAAGAATTTCTCCTTCTTGCGCTTGTAATTAGGTGACCAAACCTCTCCTTAGACAGAACTTTCAGACATTGCCAATAATGTTATCTAATAATATTATTAGGATAATATGAATTATTGTGATAATGGAAAATCTTGTGTAATGACAATTTATTGAAACAACGATAATATAAAATATCAACGCAAAGAATTATTGAATTAATAAAATAAAATATTGAAGCAATAATTGTTGTAACCATTATTGAGTAGTGCCTTCACGTAAGAATCAATAATTGGTGCAATCTGAGTGTCTTCTTGTTCAACAACGCGCGTATTAGTGTGTTTTAACCAAGGGTATTCCAACAAATATTAATGGTAACAACTACTACAAGTTATTTATAAACAACTTATATTTGTCGTTTTATTCATCCAATCGCTTTCAAGTTATGGGGCCCCTTAAAGATTGTGTAGTCGTCGCACGAATATTCCAAGACCAAACGAATATTCCCAAACAATAATGAATATTTTATAACCACTTGCTTATTCAAAATATTTGCGTATTTTACCCATAACTATCCACATTAATCAAATCAACCCTTACTATTTCAAAATAATAAATAGAAGAAAAATAAATTTCATTTATTAATAATTTGGGGTCTTACAGCTATAGCATAGAAAATCGGCTTTCTATGTTATAGCGACAGATAAACCCATTGTTATAACCGTTTCGTTTTTAGTTCACTCCCTATAGTTCGTTGAAGAGACGGACCATATACAGGGGCAAATTTAGGATCCGTTCTGAGCAGGGGCAGATTTTTTTAGGCGAGAGTTTGAATACATTATATAATCGTGTGTTTAATTTTTTTAGCGTAACAATAGTTTAAGTTTATCAAGTTTTATTTTTGCCCTTATCCCTATACCTATAAAAAAATTTAAAAAATCCCAACATAAGCACTGCCTACTCTTCGCTCTTAATAGATTCGCCACTGACCTCATTACCACTTTGAGTTTCGTTCGGTTTATGTACAAATATGGTTTTACAATTTTTTGTCTTCATCTATTTTTTATAAAAAAAATTAGTGGCTTATTTTAATGTAGAAACAAACATTGCAATTGATTTGCATCAACATGTACTTGGTAACATATCAATTTATATAGCAATGTAAATTATTTAGTCACAAAATTTTAATATGAATTAAAAACCAATAGTTAATTAAATAAATGGAGCTAATATGTACACTATAAAAGTGAGAACTTAATGTGTTTAAAAACTAATCATAACAAACATGCATAAATAGTATAATTAACTTAAAAGATGCAACTTGCATGATATTAATTTCAAATCACTCTATTGCCATGAATCTTCAACAAGAATTTGTTAACCGATTTATGGCTAATCCTTAATTTCCAATTGGTTACTTGTAGACGACAACTTTTAATCCACGCAATTTATCCGGGAGAGCTAACTAGTCAAGTTAATAGTCGGAAAACTAATCAATTTAAAGGAATATCTGAACTGCCACAATCTTCTTCTTTTCTTAATCCTTTTAAACAAATTAATAAAAAAATTACAAAAAAAAAAAGTCAATCATAAAAATAACTAATGAATAGCACAAATAATTTTTAAAACGATGATTGAAGTGAAAAAAAAGTCCCAAAAATGTCTAAATTAAATATCAAAGTTCTAAACTACTCACTTCGTCCCGAAAAAGATGAACAAAATATAATTTACACACATATTAAGAAAAATAAAAGTAGAGGAAAGAGAATAAAAAAGTTCTAAATTTATCTTTAGTGGCCCACAAGATTACTTTTCAATTTTAACTTTTTTAAGTCAACTTAAAATATTTTAATATAGAATATATGTGTCTGATTATCTCCTACCTACTTCTTCATCGGTAGACGGAAAGTAGATTAGCAGGTTTACCGCTCAAATGAAAGCTACAAAACATATTCATTTAAATTTTAAAATTAAAAGTATTTTTTTTGCCTCCTTTAAATATATAACTCTTTCATTAATTTGCTCCCTTTAAATTTATTAAATTATATATCTGCTCCTCCCTTATACCTATAAAAAAAAATCTCAGCATAAACATGTACATATGATGCCCAATCATAAGTCTGCCCCTAACCGTGTATATATACATATAAAAAAATAATTATATATTTTTTTGAGGACTCACGTTTTGAGGGCAAATTATCGTCCCTAAGAAACAAAGGGATCAACGCAAGTTATCGGTAGGATAAAAATATTTTTATTTTTAAATATTTTAAAAAGGCAAGTGAAGAGAAAGCAAATATAACAAAAACTAATAAGTATTTCCCATGATCAATAAACCACCGAATAATTGTCTCCAGGTTCTTCCAATCACGTGACTCTTCCGGGCTTCGATTATAAGGCCCAAAAATCACATCCCAAATTAAATACTCCCCTCACTTGCCGTTTTAGATAATTTTATTTTTTTTAAAATTATTTATTATTTTATACTCCCTGTCTCAAATTAATTGTTCAGTTTTGATTTTTGAAAGTCAAATTGACCGTTTTTAAAACTAATTTTTTTACTATTTTTGCTAAAATATAGGTGAAGAGATCATAACCAAAAGAAAGTATATACAATTTATTACTAATCCCAATTTTTATAATTTTAGAAATATATTTATATATGCTTAATTATTAATTCTAAAAATAGTCAATTTAACTTAAAAAAATCAAAAGCTGAAGAATTAATTTGGAGAGGATATGAAATATAATTTATGAGAATTAATTATAATCTTTATAAAAGTATCACTCATAAAAAAATATTACAGATAAGGGAGGATGAGATAAATATGATAATTATGAGAATTTAAGAGTATTATATATAATTGATATTATATTTAATGTTATATAATTATTTTCTTAATTTTTGTGCACAAATCTAAAATATCATATATTATAAGATTGAGAAAGTATTAATTAAGGCTTCTCTTTTCTTTTTTTCCAAATTAATTGGAAACCAAACTACATGTCTCCACTCTCCCGGCAGGCTGCATCTGTCTTCAATGGTGGGGCATAATCTCCTCTTCTTCTTCTGTCAGTTCAGGCCTTTCTTCCACTGCATCACATCCCTGCCTAATTCAATGACACAAACTTCGCATTCAGACAAGAGCCTAGTCACTTCTTTTTCATGCCATTTGTTTTTTCAGTTTTGGGAAATGAATTCAATTTATCCAAAAATAAAATATTCAAAAATATATATATATATATATATATATACACACACGATCAGACTCTCAAACGAACAATAGGAAGTGAACATAGAAAATCGATTTTTTATGTTGTAGCGACGAAAAAAACAATCGCTATAGTTGATTCGTTTTTAGTTCAAAGTGACAATGATTTTCTTAAGAAATTAAATGTCGTAGTACAGGGTCCATTCGATAATAAAAATAAATTAAAATAATTTATATATAAAAGTAGTCGACAACAGGTTAACTTATGGATCAGATTTTAAGTTAAAAGATTATGTTACCTTTATTTTTATAATTTGTGTAACTTATTCATAAAAATGATATTTTTAAAAATTCTACTCCCTCCGTCCCAAATTAATTGTTCAGTTTTAATTTTTTAAATTAAATTGATTATTTTTAGAATTAATAATTAAGCATATATAAATATATTTCTAAAATTATAAAAATTAGGATTGGTAATAAATTGTATATACTTTTTTTTTTGTTATAATCTCTTTAACCTGTATATTTAGCAAAAAATAGAAAAAGATTAGTTTTAAAATAGTCATTTTGATTTTAAAAAATTAAAACTAAGAATTAATTTGAGGCGGAGAGAGTATCAATTATTAATAATATATTTTTATATATTTATATATGATGTCACTAGACCAGTGATCTATCCCTCTAATAGCTTTTTAAATAATACTATTTTCACATAAAAATGATCATATAATACTTATATATACATATATGCATACTGCAAACTCCAGCTATCAAGCGGAGACTCATAGTAGGGTTGTTTTAACTTTTTCATTCAATTACCGGTTCGAGTATGAGAGAGAGTAGAGACGATGAGGATAGAATAGTAGGTGTAGATTAGTATTTGTGATGTGGACACGTGGCAAGGCAAGGCGATGCAATGCACCTTCCTTCATGCAGCCCACACTCTTCTGGCCAGTTTGCTTAAAGATGATAGATAGGTACAGAAGGAGAAAACCAAAACAAGCAATGGAAAAAACCAAACCACTGGCGGACTTTACGAGCTAACCCCAACTTTAACCGCATTCCAATTCTAGTGGAGTGCTGCATATAAGGTCAAAACAGTAAAACCATAAAAAAAATTGGAGGATTGAAAAACGATATTAAAATATTCTTCTTTTAGCCAAGAGTGTCCGGGAGATGGGATAGCTTAAAAAATATGAAGTAATTCTGAGTATTGTTTTTACTTATAATTATTTTTTTTAAACTAAAAAAAAAAGATTTTAATTAGTAAATGTGTTTGGTATAAAAATTTGATTATTACTTTATTTCATGTGTAAATTATTAAAAAGAAAGTAGAGAGGTGTAATATAATGGAAGAAATTAAGAAAATAAATATGGATAGATTAATAATATATTATTATATATATTTCGTCAAATGTGATTATTAAATTTGACAAATAATAAGAATCTCGAAATTAAAACTTATAATTATTATATTATTAAAATTAATTATAAACATAGTTAATTACTTATAAACTATTCCAAATACCCTTTTTAACTCGTGAGGTTGAAATCAGATCATGTCATACTAGTGACAAGAGGATTCACAAGTTTAAAATTAGAAATGTGTAGAAACAAAGAGAATTTTAAAAGGCATTTCACAAAAAAGAATAGATAAAGGAAAAGACATTTTATTTGTAATGCCGAAATTATATTCTCATTCATTATAATTTTAATAGATTAAATAGTCATAGTCACATATTTATTTTTCATATAATAATTTAAAACAATGTCTTCAGGATTATTTAAATAATTGAATAAAAACTTAGCATTTGAATTATTATATATTTACCACTAATAACAAAGATATCATATTCTTATTAGTTTGAGTATAGATAGATAGGATAAGATGGAAGTGGTTAACATGAAGTTCATTTTTGGGTAAGTTTCATTGATTACTAATAGAATCTTTGACAATGAGACGACTTATATGTGCGTCGATATTTTATTGATTAATCGATTAACTTATCAAAAAATAAACTTCATACTAACCGAATTCAGATAAGATGGAAGTGGTTAACATGAAGTTCATTTTTGGGTAAGTTAATTAATTGGCTAATAGAATCTCGACATGAGCGATCTTTATATGTGTCGATATTATTTGATTAATCCATTGATTAACTTATCAAAAAATAAACTTTATACTAACCGAATCCAGATAAGATGGAAGTGGTTAACATGAAGTTCATTTTTGGATAAGTTGGTCAATTGGCCAATAGAATGCTGACACGTAGGCGATGCTATATGTGTCTTTTTAAACAAAGATAAAGTTTAACTTTGTTTACAAATTTTTTATCACAAATGGTAATTGGACATGGTATTAAATAATGTCTCATTTTATTAACCCTGAACTAATAGTCACAAGCAAGTTTAATTTTTAAAACAAACATAAGACTTGAAATTAATAAGTGTAATCTTTACGAATAAACATAACTTAAGTTTGATGCCCAAATTAAGAATCAATAATGGCATAAAAATAACTTTGAACTTACAAGTGATGTGATAAAATATTGTAGAGTTGAACCAACTAAATTGGAGATAGTTGTTTGAGTTGGGATGATCATAATATTTGAGGTAATTAGCAAAGCACATTAAGTTAATTTTTGACCAATACATTGTCGACACGTAAGCGAGAGGTGATCAACTTTCTTTGTTGCATGTCGGTACTGTATTGATCAATTGACCAACTTACTATGAAATTAATTTCATGGTAACCGAATCCGATGAAAATGGTGTCCCCTATTAGAGTACCATTCAAGCAACAAGATTCATTACTTGAGTTAATAATACTTAATCAGGAGTATATTACGTATGCCTAGGATTATTAGTATTTCTAGAATTCTTTAGAAGGTGATTAGGGTTTAGGGACCATAATATATATTAATTCCTCTAACAAATAAGGTCTTTGAGACGAGACAGAATGTAAAACTGGAAGGTGTCCGAGTAGAGAGGTGTATTATGGAAAACCTTCCACCTCGCCCCGTCCCATTGTCCTCCCTAAGTGATTGTCTATGCACAAATATCCTTAAAATAAGGATATATAAATCAGGACCGGCTCTCTTCAGCGAATTGGAGGGAGCGTACCGGTTATAGTAATGGTTTTTTTTATCGCTATAGTATAAAAAATTGACTTTCTATGTTATATCGACGGAAAAACCCGTCGATATAGTCGGTTCGTTATTAGTTCGCTCCTTTCAGTTCGCTGGAGAAACGAACGATATAAATCAGATTAAAATTTCATGAACAATCATACCGTAGTCTTTCCCCTAATTAAAGTAATCAAGTTTAACAAGAGACAATATGAAAAGGGAGGAAGTGGTTAGTATGAAGTTTATTTTGAGGTAAGTTGAATTCGATCAATAATAATAGAATACGCATTTGACGTCAGGCGAGGTTGTATTCTATATGCTAATTGACCAACTTACTAAAAAAAATAATTTCATGCTAATCGGATCCGAAAAGGGAAGTAATGCAAGTTGGTGACAAAACGACAAGAAACTATGCATTTGGTCTTGTTTTTTCTAAAAACAACTTGGAGTTGATCCACTTTGTAGCTTAAGTTATGTCAAGGGCAAATGACAAAATTGTACCTTAAAGTTGATAACTTTACTGTTTCTAACTCCTAAATTTGAAAATCCACAATCAACACTCTAAATAATTGTCGACATATTGAGATAAGTATGTGAGTTTTTTAAAAGTAAAAAATGCGTATTTAGTATTATACTTGTACAAAAGAAGTAATACATATTCTAATAAAATATAAACATTCAAATTGTGGACCAAAAAAATTTAATCCCGGGATGACAACCCTAATTTCCCATTCCCACCACCGATCTCATCTTCCTACCACATCCGACAAATCAGAGAACATCCCAACCCTAGGCCATGCAACATGTCCAATTGCCGTACATCAAAACGGAGACGAGGATCTAGAAAGAAGACGAGGCGACAATTTACAAGTTCTGCAGTGAAATTTTATTGTGATTTGTGATACTAAAATTTAAATTTGGTAGGATCTGGTCATTTCATGAAGTGTTGACACGCAGAGAGAGATTATCTCCCAGCATGCGTGTCGACACTAACCAAAGTTAATTTTTTGCTAACCACTCCCGATTTGGTAAATTGAATAAAAGATTTGGATTTTGTATGATTAAGATTTTATATGTTAATGATAATACCTAAAAGGGTAAGTGGTGTTTAGTTATCTCTAGGTCAAGGATGTTCTAGTCCACCACCATTGAAAATGTTATAAAAATAGAAAATTAATATTTTTATATGTTAAAATCATATTTTTACATGAGTCTCTTGTATATGAAGATGAGACCTACTCATTAATCACGTGACTAGAAAAGTCATATAAAAATATTAATTTTTTTATGTAAAAATATCAATTCCTTAAAAATAAATTACTTTTGCCAAATTCTCATGTCACATGTAACAGCTCATCTTTCATTATATAAAATCTCCGTACAGATATGTATGTGCATGTGTATATATCACTAAAAAATATTCTCATAATTGTTATATTTTCATCACAAGATGTATTATTTGACACGATATACAATTTTAATATAATAAGCTTGTTTTTTTCATAGAGTTTGAGGTGTTTGGCGTCAGGCTTTAGCTCGGATGTTTTTGATTCGGAGAATTTGGATCTCTTGTATTTGTAATTTAAATAAATCACATTTATAAAGTACATTTGTGAAATGAGCAAAATTCTAAAATTGATTTAAGAATTAAGTTTCAATGTTTTTTTTGCAAATAAACGAAATTGTTGCCCTAAAAATATCACTTCTCTTATTTTAGGCTCCATAAATTCTAAAAACCAATACCAAACATGCACCATAAGTATAAAATTTATAAGTTAAACTTTCACGATAAGTTAGTCGATTATCAGATATAGTGTTGTACGTAGTAGAGATCACTTTTCGGTCTACGATGTTTATTAATCAGTATTAATCGACCAAAATTAACTTTATGATAACTACTCCTAAAACTTATACATTGCATTGCATTGAAAAATGTTCTAATCCCTAAAAACAATTGAACTTATTATCAAGGATTTTTGTTAGGATTGACTCATAATAATTTGATAAATCTAAATATAGTGTGTGTTATTTATTTTCTGTTATTTATCTAATATTTTGTCTGATTGTGTCTATATTCGATCTTAAATATAACAATTTATCTAAAAAAATTGTTATTGTAAAATTAAATTGACAAATATCACAAAAAATTTATAAGTACGACTTCTAGCATCTCTGTCTTGAGCTTTGACTTGCTCCGCTTTGCATTTTTCAAGCATCAGCTAGAAGCCTAGAACTAAACAAAAACACTGGCCTAAATTATCTTTTTTAGAGCTTGCTTAATCAAACAGAGAGCACATTTAACAAGCACCCCACCCTTCCCTTTAAGAAGGGTCCTTCCCCCAAATCATAAAATAAATCCTCTCCTCCTCCAGTCCTCCTCCACCTCCTGTCTTTTGTGTTTGTTATTAGTATTATGCAAGGACCCAACCCCATGCTCCATTTTCTCCCTTTGTAGGTTGGTGGGTGGCTGTTTAATTTGATGGATTTTGGGGGAAATGTTGTTGGTTTGGTTTCTTCTTCTTCAGACACTCCTACTTCTACTGTTTTTGCTTCAGATCTTGAGGCCAAGCAGAAATGGTACGGATCTGGGTTTCTTAAGCAGGAAAGGCCTGTGCCTATTTCTACTGAACCAGATGACTGTATTAGGGACTTTAAAGTGGCCAAGAATACTGATGATTTTTCTCTCTCCAAGGCAATGCTGCTCCACCAGCAACAGCTGCAGCAGCAGAAAAATACTCCTTTACTGAGATCTAATAGTAGCTCTCTTTTTTCTGATGGCCAGCAGCAAATGCTCAGTTTCTCTTCCCCCAACTCACAGCCTGTGACATTGCCTTATTATCATCACTCATCAACTCCTTACTCTAGAAATACAGGTATATATAGGTATATATGTATATGTATATGTATATGCATTTAAGTGATTTTTCACATTCTGGGTAAGTGAGCAATAGGGTATTTGCTTGAAGATTTTGTTTTTATGAGCATTTGGATATTTGTTTATGAGGGGTTGCAGAGATTAGTTGTTTTTAATTTCTTAATTAGTTATTTGGCTTTTGATTATAAGTACTGGTGAAAAGGTCTTTTCATAAACATGTAGAGTGGTCTTGTCAAGAGGGAAAAAAAGAAGAAAGAGAACTGTTGTTTTCCCCCTTGTAAATTAAAATATGTGTCTTCTCTGTTTTGAATATCGTGTACAGTTGATTAGAACAAAATAAAGGGGGAAAATGAAGAAAGGATTGGGAGAACTATAGGGAAAACCAAAGACCCTCTTTTTGTTATTGATTTGTTCTGATTTCTGTTTCTGTTTCTTTTTATGTGTGCTTTATTTACTTCTTCTATCAAAGACGAGGAATTCATGATTGTGTAGCTTCCATAAATGTTGCAGACATGTTGGTATTCTAACTTCTTTAGTTTTTCTTGTCATATACTTTTCTATATCCTGATTTTTCCTTTACATTTAACAGTTATAGGGGAGCAGAACTTTTTTTTTCTGTCTTTTTTATTTCAGTTACAAGTGATAGTGGTTGATTTTTAGGATTTAGCTTTTCTGTTCTAAATGAATCTAATTTTTTTCATTGTGTTTTTCAGGCTATAGCTCTGGAGGCTTGAATGCTGCAAGCATGCATGGTATAATAACTGGGGTTAGAGGGCCATTCACTCCATCACAATGGATGGAGCTAGAACACCAGGCCTTGATCTACAAGTACATCACTGCAAATTCCCCTGTTCCTTCTAATCTTCTCAACCCCATCAGAAAAGCCCTTGAATCTGCTGGGTTCTCTAGCTTTCCAAGCGCACATCTAAGACCCAATACTTGTAAGTTAGCTTTTTAGTATTTAAAATATAGCAATTTCATCTTTATATGCAACAATTTTTAGATCTTTCAGTCATTAATTGAAGTTCAATGTACAGTTGACTTCATGTGGTATTTTCTTTGTTTTTGGATTTTCTCTTCTTTTTTTTGAGTTCTGTTTTTTTACCCATTAGTTCTCCCTATATAAGCCTTTTATTACCCTGAGACCCTGGGAGAAAAAATAAAAAGAGGTTCCTAATTTACTATATTTTCTGGTAGTTTGTATGGATTATGTTCAATACTAAACCTGTTTTGTATATTTCTGTATTGCAAGTGTGTGCTTTTTATTTAATTGGGATATTAAAACTTTGTTACTTTTTGTGGCGTTTTTTCATTACGATGTAAATATGTTATAAAAATTCAGTTTGTGCATGTGTTAAATATTTGTGTTTATAGTACTGATTCCTAGTTTGGCTACTATGATCGTGATTTGGAAGTTAAGTAAC
Organism: Panax quinquefolius; assembly: GCA_020205615.1. Taxonomy (NCBI): domain Eukaryota; kingdom Viridiplantae; phylum Streptophyta; class Magnoliopsida; order Apiales; family Araliaceae; genus Panax; species Panax quinquefolius. The sequence goes on along the minus strand of CM035170.1, from coordinate 9,661,408 downwards.
TTGCTTTCATGTATGTCAAACAGTGGGATGGGGTGCTTTCCATTTGGGATTTTCCAACAACACTGATCCTGAGCCTGGGAGGTGTCGTCGGACTGATGGGAAGAAATGGCGGTGCTCGAGAGATGCTGTTGCTGACCAAAAATATTGTGAGCGGCATGTGAACCGAGGACGCCATCGTTCAAGAAAGCCTGTGGAAGGTCAAACTGGCAATTCCGTCTCCAGAACCACCAATACCACCGCCAAGTTTCTGCCAATATCTTCTTCCTCATCAGCTGCCTCGGTGGTTCCGGCCAGCGGTACATCCAATAGCCTTGGCCTCTCAAACCATCAACTAAACAACTTGAAGCATTGTGCACATACTCCTTCTGCATCAGCTCACATTAACAGGTTGTTTATTTATGAGCAAGTAGTTAATTTTTTTGGCATATTACATGTAGTCTACATTCACACAATTTACGTAGCTGTTGAAGCATGTGCATTGTGTACTTTCACTTTAAATGTTTCTTGGTAATCTATGGGAACTTCCATGCAATATTAGTGTAGTTTAGGGCTATTTCATTTCTCTAAGACAATTGTGTTCTTAATTCTACTTTATTACAAGTATTCGACCTGATTTATGTTCCCTGAGCAGGAGTTTTCTCAACAAGGCAAATGTTGGTGAGAATATACAAGATACAACAGGACTCTCCATGCTTTCTCCAACCATTGGCCTAAAAGAAAATCAATTTTTGAGTCAAAAACAGCAGAATCCGTATCAAGTATCCTCTAGAACGGAATTTGGACTTGTTTGCTCAGATTCATTGCTCAACCCATTCCAGAAAAGTTCTTCGCTGATTAACTGCAGAAGCTATGGTTCTTCTGAAGACCTCAATGACCGTGAAAACAAAGCACAGCATTCTCTTCGACAATTCATGGATGACTGGCCGAAAAACCAGTCTGAGCGCTCAGCCATCTCGTGGCCTGATATTGATATGCAATCAGACAGGACCCAACTCTCTATATCAATACCAATGGCTGCCGCGGACTTCATGTCATCAACTTCGTCTCCCACCAATGAAAAGCTTGCATTATCACCCCTAAGATTATCCCGTGAGCTTGACTCCACTCAAATGGGTTTAGGAATGAATGGAATCATCAACGAGACAAACCAAAGGCAAGCGAGTTGGATCCCCATTTCTTGGGAGAATTCCATGGGTGGACCGCTTGGGGAGGTTTTGCATAGCACTAATAACAGTGCTGGTGACTGCAATAACACGTCGGCTCTTAATCTCATGACTGAGGGCTGGGACAGTAGCCCCCGATTGGCTTCATCTCCAACTGGGGTTTTACAGAAGACGATGTTTCGATCTCTTTCTAACAGCAGTGCAGGGAGCAGCCCAAGAACAGAGAATAACATCCTGGGTGCAAATCTTATCAGTTCCTCGTTGGCTGCCTTGTAACTGTTTGTCCCTCCAACTAAGAAGATCTACATAGGTAAGCAAGATGTGAGTTTGCTTTATCAATGCTGAAAAACATTAGAGCAATTAGCATTTGTAGTTTACAATTTGTTAATTTTATTTAGTTGCGTTTTTATGGGCCGATCAAGTATCATCATGGTTTGTTCCTCAGAAACTTGACTGATTGTACAAGACTTGTAACCAACCATTGTATTATCTATTCGTCTGAAATCAGTGGCTGTAACTTCAAATTGTGTTTTGTGTTCTCTTCATGTGCTAACATTTGGCAAGTTGTGTCTATCAATCAATTTCTTTTGGGTTTGTGGAAAGCATGCTGGTTGTTGGGTGGTTACACATGAACATGATAGGTAGTACATTTTAAGGTTGGCATGAATTTAAAAAGTCAAAAGACTTGAGAGCTTGTGATATTGAGAGTTTCTTGATTTTATCTTGTTGAAAATGATGTGGGGTGTGCAGTGATTTAGCTGGATCAAAAGATTTTGGTACATGATCTAGACTTTTAATTTTCACAAAACCTCAGTAATAAAATAAAATTAGGAAACATAAGGCATTCATTTAAAAGAGAGTTGAAACCATGAAGTAATCATGAACCCTTGTGTAATAATCGGATTCGAATAGCATGGAGTTATTTTTTTGGTAAGTTGGTCGATTGATTGATCAATAGAATACTAACACACATACAACCTCACTCGCGTGTCAGTATTCTATTGGTCAATTGACCAACTTACCTCACTCGCGTGTCAGGTCAATTGACCAACTTACCTCAAAATAAACTTTATACTAACCACTTCCGTAATAATCATATCAAAGCTATTAGCTCTATAGTTCCACAAAAAGGTCGCATTATTATCAAAGCTATTAGCTCTATAAGAAACAATTTAGTCATTTTTCTTTAAAAAAATTATGATGTGGCTTTTAAAAAAATATAAATAAGTGTCAACATGGATAAACTTTTTTAGTAAGGATAAATAGGTCTTTTTAATCATTTTTTTAATTACCAAGTGATGTTTCAAACTTCTATTTTTTTTCAAGTAATATATTTATAAATTCAGACTAATTTTCCTCCACTACTTGGTCATGTCTTTGTTTCTTATTGTTAACATTCTTATATGACGATCATACTCTCTAAAATGTACATATGAGGCTAATTATTATTTTTTACATTCCTACACCATTTTAGATTCTTGGAGAATTTGCATTTGTACAAAACAAAGGTATAAAACTTCAATTTATTTTGCTTCTAATGGTTCAGTGATCATAACACCCACGGACAAAGCAAAATAATGATGTTATAAACGATAAACACCCAAAAAAAAGTAATGTTATAAATAATAAACATGCATCTCCAAAAATAAAACAATAAGTATGATATTACATACAATGAGTAAATTAAGAAACATAATTTATTCCATAATGAACAATATAAATGTAAGTCTAAATTTTAAAAAATTGATTCATCAATAATTACTACTTAATTTTATATTTATTACATTAAATATCTTAATAAATAAATTCAAAGTCTTAATATTAAGGTGGTGTTTGTTTAATTTTATATTTATTACATTAAATATCTTAATAAATAAATTCAAAATCTTAATAATATGTAATATGAAATCAACGTTTAATCACAAAAAAATCTATTCTGTGAATAGTTACCATACAATTTAATCATTTTATCATATAATGTTACAATCAAACATAATACATAAAATTAATGACAAGTCTTATTTATTTGATCAAATGCATTTCGATTATAAAATGCACAACTCCAGTTAATGTAAAATAGAAAATCATTTCAAATTTTCATTCACCTTGGCCAAGAATTTTTGGGTTGTCATTTATCGAATCACATGATACTATTTGGATTAATTACATATTCTAGTATATTTTTAAAAATAATTACAATAATGATACATCCATAAAATAATTACAAAAATATTACACTTCATCATATTTATTTACAATATTAATACAATTAGGAGTCATTAATTTAAGGGATTAATATTAATGGGCTGACATGGCAAATTAGTGTCCCTTTTAAAATCGGGTTAGTTTTTTTTTAAACGCGTGATAACCGCCATCTATCATTTGCCTGGGACTCTTCAGTTACAAACCCTTGTTCTGCATACTGAAACCCTTGTTTCTTTCTTTTGTTCGTGTGTTCTTCATTTATATTAATCGTTTCTGGTGATTTATTCTTCATTTTCATGATCGTTATTGGTTTAGTTGTTCGTCATTATCGTAGTTACTGGCTATCGCTGTTGCACAGTGGTTCTATTGGTTTATTCTTCTCCATTGATCGATTCTGATTTTTATTATTGTTTCAGGTTAGTAATGTCTAAATAGTTTAATGTAGTTTACTAACAGAATGGAGTATTGATTGTTTGGGTTTGTGTTGTATTTATATTTTGTATAGAATGGTTGATACAAGGAAGAAGGGTGGAAAGAAGAAAAGAATCTTGGAGGGTGATTCTGTTAAGGACTTGAAGAAGTTTGCTATGCAGAGGAAGGGGAAGGATGTAGGTCAGAAATCCAGTAATAATGAGAATAAGTTGGTGATACGTGGTGATATCAAGCATACTGAAGTGCAGTTGGAATCTGATTTTGATGTCCCTGTAGTTAAGACAGAAGGTCAAGTTCATAGCCAGAAGATAATTTCCACACAAAAAATTCTAAAGGTGTGCTAATTTAAATTTTTTTATTGTTATTATCATATAACTGTTTGGTTAATTCTTTAGTATATTTTTTGTTACTGTTAGCCTATGATTTGGATACCTTTTTTGTCCCTCGATTTGGTATTTTGGTTACTTTTGTATGTTGTTCTGGTTACCATGTATTTGTTTAGTATACATGGTTGACTAAACTGGTTTTGGTGTATATGTTGTTTATGTATTGGTTACCATTAAAACATATTTTGGTTATTATCATATAAATGTTTTGTTACTTCTTTAATATGTTTTTGGTTACTGTTAGCTTATGATTTGGATACCATTTTTGTTCTCTTGATTTGGGATTTGGTTACTGTTTTTTGTTGTTCTGGTTACCATGTATTTGTTTATTATACATGGGTTGACTAAACTGTGTTTGGACTATATGTTGTTTATGTATTGGTTACCATTATAATATATTTTGGTTACTAACATATAATTGTTTGGTTACTTTTTTAGTATGTTTTTTGTTACTGTTAGCTTATGATTTGGATACCATTCTTGTTCCCTCAATTTGGGATTTTGGTTACTTTTTTATGTTATTTTGGTTACCATGTATTTGCTTAGTATACATTGGTTGACTAAAATGGTTTTGGTCTACATGTTGTTTATGTGTTGGTTACCATTAAAACATAGTTTGGTTACTATCATATAACTGTTCGGTTACTTCTTTAGTATATTTTTTGTCTACATATTTTTGTTTTTGTTACCTTTTAATTATGTTTTGGTTAATATTATATATAACTGTTTGGTTACTACATAAACTGGTCTGTACAACATGTTATTTATATTTTGGTTACCATTAGATTATATAATATAACTGTTTGGTTACTGTTTTATTATGTTATGGTTACTGTTATATTATGATATGGTAACTATTATTCAGCGGTCAATGTGGGATGTTGGTTGCTTTTTATAGTCTGTTTTGGCTACTGTGTAATTGTTATATTATGTTTTGGTTAGTATGATATTATTTGTTGGTTACTAATAACTGTGTAAATCCGATTTTGTTTATTTGCAGTTATGAGATATTTATTATGAGGAGCGCAACAGAAATTTCACTGGAAAAGTTATATATTGGTGTGACATGGAAGTCCCCATCATTATTACCAAGAAATTGAACCAAAGTCAGTTGGAGAAGTTTAAGGTATCATGTTTTAGGAATTTTCTGAAGTTTGGTGAGCACCAAATGAATTCCCAGATTCTTCACCATGCTCTTGTGAGGGAGGTTCACCAGAGGGATGACGGTGAGATGTGGTTTTTGTTCGGGGAGAAAAGGGTTAGGTTTGGTTTGCCAGAATTCTGTCTGATTTCTGGGTTGAGATGGAAATGTTAGGATGACATAACTGCATACAAAGGTATGGAGAATCTGATGGTTGAAAAGTTTTTTGGGGACGAATGTAAGACCCCAACTTTTATGAATAAATATTATTTTTTCTCGAAATATATTTTTGAATATGATGGTGTGGATTTGATATAATGTTATAGTTGTGGGTAATATTTATAAATTTTGCAAAGTAAGCAAGTGGTTATAAAATATTCGGTTGGTCGGGGAATATTCGTTTTAACAGGGAATATTCGTACGACGGCACAATCATTGGTGGACCCCACAAACGAAATTATTGTCGGAGTTAGAAAACGACAGAATTATCTTTTTATAAAAATAACGGTGAACCGTTAAACTGTTGAAATACTTGGTGGTAAAAGAACGATGTCTGGCGTGGTTGCATAAGTAGACACGATATTGATTATTGATGCTTACGTGAGAAGTCACCAGTTATACTCAATTATTATTTACAAGAATTGTTGCATAATATCTCTCATATTATTGATTCAATTATTATTGTCAAGATATCATCGCATAATATTTTATATTATTAAATCAATAATTGAGACAAAAAAGTTATTCATATTATTATTTGCAATATTAACAATATCTAAAAAGTTCTGTCAAGGAGATGTTTGGTCACCTAATTGCACGCCAATAGGGAGAAATCCTTATCGGAAAGCCCCTCTTTCCTGGGAATGATCTGGTTGTTAAATATTGTGAGTTGTAATATTAATGATGAATAAGTTCGTGTTGATTAAAGATGAAATTGATATTTCCATTGTGTTAGAATTATTAGTGTTAGTGAAAATTGACATTTATTTCGATAATAATTGATTTTTGGAGGTTATATTGTCCAATCGGATAAATGAATAATTAATTGCTATTAATTCACATGCATATAACTATTTATTCACATGCATGTACTATTAGGGGAGGTGGTGTAAGATTGATAATACTTGCATGACTAAATTAAAAATAGAGGTATAGATGAAGGTACTATACCGTAACTATTTTTTTCACATGTATAGAACTATTGATTCACATTCATGTACTATTAGGAGAGGTGGTGCAAGTTTGATAATACTTGCAGGACTAAATTAAAAATGAAGGAAAAGATGAAGGTATTATACTGTAATATTTCGAGCCCCAAAACGTGCAATTATCAAAACTATATTTTTCTATAAATAGAAGTTTATTCTATTAGTTCCCAGAGGGCACAATAGATCTAGAAGGGGGGGTTGAATAGATCCTTTTTATTTCAAATACTTTTCTAGTTTATATTATTTTGTTCATAATTAACATATGACAAACATAAGAATCTTTTCAAGCACAGCGGAATAAGTAAAAGATCCCCTTCATTGATATATCCATAATCATATATACATTGTTCGTAGAGTAAGTTTAGTTGTAAGCAGTTAAAACATACATAGCAGTTATAGTACATAATGTAAATGACATAATATAAAACACACAAGGGGTTTTAAGTGGTTCAGAGACTCAAGCTCCTAATCCACTCTTCTCGCTTTCAACTAGCGTGATTTCCACTAAGGAAGGGGCAAGACAGAATCACTAAGATTCCTTCAAGGCCGTGACCTTGGAACTTGATTCACTAAGAACTCTTCAAGGCCGTGTAGCTTGGGGCTCCTCTAGTTCCCTAGGAACTCTTGCCCAATGAAGCTTGGAACTTCGTTTAGTCCCTCCGGACAAGGAACCTTCTGGCCCTGCTTTGTTTAGTCCCTTCGGACAAGGACCCCTCAGGCCCTGGCTTTATTGAGTTGTTTGTTTGTTGTTGTTGGAGTCGGTGCTGAGCTGCTAAGATGTCTTCATGCTCTAAACATCTTCTATACTTAGCAGCTTAGCTTGATCATCCTTGAAGTGCAGCTGAGTGTTGCATGATGCTCAGCTTCTTAGGTTGCTCAACTATTCCGGATGACCCCTTGATGAACTACCTCGAAGATCATTCTCCTTGGTACTTGATGGCTGCATATGAAAGGCTTCTAAGATGACTGTAAGCACTTCTGTTAGGTACTTAGAAGCTGTTTTATACTTGACACCAAGATGGCTTTTGTGATCTCCCTTCTTGCTACTCGATGCCTTCTCATGATGGACTTGCTAAGATAACCATAGGCTCTTCTCTATTGTACTTAGAGTCTTCCCATGATGGACATCCAGATGGCATGATGCTCTCCTTTCTCTCGGTAGTTCAGAACACTCTTCATGTAGTAGAACTCTCACTTCTACATAGTAGAACTCACACTTCTACTTCTTTCTTGATCTGACTTCTGAGTGTTCTTCGTGGATCGTAGAGTGAGCCTTAGGACTCACTATCGCATGGTTAGATCAGTCCACCTTCTCTCCAAAATTGACAACTCCAGCAACCTTTGATCTTTGAAGCTCTTCCTTATTTATACTCCTTCCCAATCCTTGGTTGGAAAGTATTTGAAGGCTATTCAAATCTCTTCACGGATCTCGAGTTGCTTGAGGTAGGCGCTTGATGTGACTTGTCATACTTTATCCGACGCCTTCTGATCTCACTTGTTTCACCTACCCTGTCAGATGTATCACTTTAATGTCTTGAGCAGGTCAAAGACTTTATTACCTCTTTCTGATTCCTCGATCAGAGGTTGTCCTATTGCATCGATGCTCTCAATAGGCACTTGTCCGAATATTACCCTTCAGATTGAACTTTTGCCAATGTTTCAGTCTTCAGTTATTCGGACTCTACGATTCTGATGCACATCTTCAAGGACTTGATCGTAGTGTCTTGTTGAGTTTTTTTCATTGACTGGTAGGTTTAACACTACGATCTTGAAGAGTGTTGATTGGATCTTCAATGTAGAACACCTCTTCCTTGTTTTGTGCAGTGCTTCAATACTTCTGTTTGCTTCGACTGTTCTCAGATGCTGATGGCCTAATTCCTTGCTCTGGTCCCCTTCTGAATATCAAGACACTTCAGATTTGTGGCGCGTCCAGCTTGCTTTCTCCTTGTGATCTTCCGCTCACTTATCATCAATGAACTGACCCTGCACTTAATCACTTTAGCCTTGCTCTTCAGAAGCTGGCCAGTATCTCGGTTCACCTTCCATCAGTTTCTTCTCTGTTTGGCAAATACTACGATCTTGGTTGCTTCCAAGATCGTTGTCTTCTGTTCACTTGATAGCTACTGCACAAGCTGACTTTCCTTAGTCAACTTCTGAAGTCTTCTTTAGATCTCCTTGTGGAAGACTTCATCATGAATGGCCTTACACCTCAATCTTGATGTTAATTGGGTTGGTGCTGAGATCTTCTGATAGCCTGCATGCCATTCGTTGAGTGCTCTCTGGTTCCCTTACTGTGGAATGCATCTTTGCAGTGCCAACCAGAGGCTTCGTTCCTTTGGATATTCTGGGAGTGCTCATTTGTTGAGAACCGTATATGCTCTACGATTCATCCTTGGCATTGTGAGCACTTCTGTTGAGGTCGTAGTTCTGCACTCTACGATTCAGCTTCAGCTGATACAGACACTACGATCCCGAGATCAGATCTTGACACTCTACGATTTCTGTCTTGCTTGTTGTCTTCATTTGATCTTGCTTGACTACGATCTCTGCATGTAATCAATAGACTCTACAAACTCAGAGTGTGATCTACGATCCTTGACTTGGCTTTGGCATCAGTAGACTCTACGACTATTAGTGTAGTCTACGTATCTGTCTTGGCTTCAAAGAGATGACCTATCGACTTCGAGAAAGAAATGTGTCTCTCACGATTTTGAACATGACTTCCTCAGCACACTACGATCCCGAGGAAGCTCTACTCGATACACTACGTTCCTTCTTCGTTTCCCCTGGCAGTCTACGAACTCCGAGATCTACTATCTTGCATACTCCTATTCTGCCTCGATAGCTCTCGAGTTATCCTTGACTCACCTGGCAGACTATGACTTCTGGTGCAGTGCTCGACGATCAGATAAGCCTATCTATTACATCATAAGATCAACCTAACATGCTTGATCTTTCTAAATTTATAGTCCTTGTACATCATTTCTTTTTAAGGACTTTACAAAGCTGTTTTGCTTATGTAGGATCAACCTAACATATTTGATCAATTCATTCTAAGTCCTTGTACATATATTTCTATTATCTATCAAAGGATTTTACAACTTTTCTTAATGCAAGCATACTTGCATATTCATTCATATGTATCATAATCAAATCATATCTTAAATAGGAATATCATTCACATGTTTATTCCTGACAAATTCTTCTTTCATTCTCACCAATTCACTAAGAATCACAAGAGCAATTATAGAGAGAGAAACTATATAGAGAAAGAAGAAGAGAAGTCTGCTACTTCACTATTCCAGTATCTAGTCTTCTTTTGAGGTAAAGGATATTATTTTTTTCAGTATTCATAAGAAATAATATTTTCTTCCATACTCTGTAGTATGTGAGTAATATTATTTCGTCTCGTATTCTTGATTATACCCTCATTTTGTTAAAGTATTGTTTCTATACTCCGTGAAATTAGAAAAATATCCTTGAAATTTGCGCTTCATCTTGTATCGTTTCACAAGGATATTTTCTGCACATTCTTGTTAAATTTTAAGCTTTTCATGCCAGAGTACTGTTCATGAGTAGTATTCATTTATACGGTACTATTCATAAAGTACTATTCACGGGGTACTATTAACAAAGTACTATTCACGAGTACTATTCACAAAGTACTATTCATGGGGTACTATTCTCGAAGTGCTATTCACGGGGTACTATTTATCCGAGGAATTATTCATGACAAAAATTGATTTCTTTGCTGTCCAAACCATATTTGAGACAATATTATTCTTGAATTTTACTCCACAAAGCAGTATCATGTTGACAATTTGGACATTATTGAATTCTGGATAAATTAAATTATAAATTTTTAAAAATTTATCATTTGCTTTCTTTTAATTGAATTCTTATATCAGTCATCATCCTCGTGCTTATATTGTGATAAAAGTCATTTGTGGCTTACGTGCATAGATGTACTATTGATTGGTATGATTATGACTAGGGATTATTCGGTATAATCATGAACGTAATATTACAAATGATATGGTAAAAGTTCTCATTGGCTCGTAGTGCATTGATGGACAGTTTTTGGTATGATCATGACCATTGATGATTACATGAATATCCTTAGCCCGTAGTGCAAGGATGATTCAATGATGTGGTTTATTTATTAAGCTGAGTCTCAGCGATAAAGTTGATAAAAAACTTTTTAAATCATAGAAGATAGTTGATATCATGCTCTACTTGACTCTTCTAATGGATTGCTTGTTCCGCTGCAGTTAAACTTGATGTATATTGTATTTTTATCAGTTTAACATTGTTGAAGGCTAACGATAATTTATTCTGCATTATCTTAGTCATAATATTTCTTATTGGCTAGTTGATCTCACCCTTTTGTTTTCATTGTTCTCTTCAGGAAATGAGAACGTAGCCGGGACTAGTCGGGGAACAAAGTGACAGTCCGAGATGGTGGCTATAGTAGTCCTCACTATTTTATGAAATAGTGTGATAATAAATGTAATGAGGACTTTATTTGAGTTTGAATACTGTCTATGAGACAATATTCGTGTAAAACTATAAGCTACACTGTTGTCGTATTGTATAAAAGAAGTTTATATTTGATTTATGTACCATGTATTTAACGACTCGGAATGGGTGATGTATACCTATTTTGGGGGCGTCACAACGAAGCTGTGACTCGTAGTAGTATAGGTAGGGTATATCAGAAGGCAGTTTTTGATGATGATGATGATGAGGCTGTTAAGATGTTAATAATTTTGTTGGTGTTTAATTTCATTTTATCCACAGTTTCTAAAAATTATGTGGATGGGGCAATGGTTAATTTTTTATGTTTTGGTGATGTTAGTAGTTATCCTCTGGGGGAAAGTCGTGTTTGAGATGACAAAATACTCTTTATCCAATGCTTTGAAGGGGCGTTTGAAGAAAGGAAGGAATAGTGGTTCGATATATAATTTCTATAAGGAACATTATACCAAATTGTACAACTTGAAAGGGCTTCCTTATGTATTCCAAGTGTTTATATTTGAAACCATTTCGATATTCAAAGCTCGGGGTATATGTAATGACGAGCATCCGTCGGTTGTTCGTTTATTTAGATGGAAGGAGCTAGTGAAGCCCCCTACAAATGACAAGTTGAACAATCTAGTATTTTATTCTGGACAGGTATGCAGTTTACTACTAATAATGTAATTGGTTACCTTTAGTTATACAATTGGTTACTGATTATATTTTGTGAAGTTTACTATTAACAATGTAGTTAGTTAACTTTATATACACATTTGGTTACTGATTATATTATATGCATGTTAATAATAAAAATGTTGTTGGTTACCTAAATATAAACATTTGGTTACTGATTATATTACATGTAGGTTACTAATAACAATGATGTTGGTTACCTGAATATACATATTTGGTTACCTTTACACATGTATTTGGTTACTGATTACTATACATTTGGTTACTTGTACACATGTATATGGTTACTGATTATATTTTATGATTCTCTATTTACTGATTTTTTTTATTTTAACTGTACAATGTTTGTTAGATGCTATACTAAAGTGTACTTAATGTTTTTTAGCTGAGGATAAAAAGTTTGATTCCCACGGCCGAGGAGAAGGATCGGCTTGATTTGGGCGGGCTTCACTTTTTTAATGGGAAGGATGGTGATAAGAAAGTTGGAAAAAAGTGAAGGATGACAACATTGGATTTGATATATCTGACATTAAAGATGCAATTGATGCACGGTTTAGGCCGTTGGAGAAGAAAGTGTCTGAAATTAAAAAAGATGTTGGAAAATTGTAGGCTCATATTAGAGATGAAATGCAGATTTTACACGTTCAGTTATGCAGGGACTTTAGGTTAATTATTAGAGATGAGTTACGCAGGATCAAAGACGTTGGGGACAAACAAGTTGATGGTGATTCTAATGATGATTCTGATTCTGATGATGCTGGTGATGATGATGATGATGAAGATGATGATGATGTTGCTGATGAGGATGATGATGTTGTTAAAGGAAATTATAATGATGATGAGGATGGTGATGATGGTTTGAAAGTTGATGAGAAGAATGATGAGTTTGAAACTAAAGTTGTTAAAGAGTGTGAACATGATGTTATGGTGGAAGAGCCCCATGTTGATGAGGATGTTGATGATGGTTCAAAATTGAATAAGAATAATGATGATGATGATGATGATGTGTCGAATTTCGTTGAGAAGAAGGATGGGAATGAGATTGAAATTGGTAATGAAGTTGAACGTGATGTTATGATTGAAGAACCTCATGAAATAAAAAATAATGATGATGAAGAAAATGTCAAGGTTAGACATATTTGTTTGTTTTGTTATGTGTTATATGTCTTTTGTTTAAATGATTACTTGGTTGTTTTGTATTTTGCACAGATTGGCAAGAATAATGACATTCCATCTTTTGACATATTAAGCCAATGCACTGGGAAAGAGATTGTTGTGTATGTTGCTGATGAGGTTAGTGTTATAATTACATGTCATCTTTTTTTTACATGCTCTTTAGGTTTTGGTTACCATTATATTGTGATTTGGTTACTATTATATATGTTATGGTTACTATTATAATGTGTGTTGGTTACTATTATATTATGATTTGGTTACTATTTTATGTTATTTTGGTTACTAGTAGAATATGTTCATTTTAGTCTGTCGGTTATTATTCAGTCAGTTTGTTATTGCATATATTAGTTAATTGCATATTTTTGGGTTGAAAATCTAATCGTATATGTTACATTTTCTTTCAATTGATAAAGGGGAATAAATGTGAGGCAGAAAGCAGGTATGCACTTGATCAGATGGTTATGACCACACAGGACATAGTTCAGTGTGATGAGTTGGAGAAAAGCGTCCATAAAGTCGGTGGTAGACCTGTCCATGAACATGCAAAGAGTGCCGTTTTGTGGTCTCCATATACAACAAAGTTTGGATCGGCTGGTTCATCGTCTACTGCCGTGGGTGCTAGTAAAATACTTACACGTCTTTTTGTAACCCCAAAGTATGCATGACTATGCCGTCGATATATGAAGAGGCATTGTTTGAACAATGGTTTAAAATTGGACTAAACAACATGAAAAGGTTTATTTTTTGTTGTTTAACAATGCTATAGTTTTTTATGAAACAAATTTATTTTGTTTTCATGTAGAAACATATGGTTAATATTAAATAAATGTTATGGTTACTGTGATGCCCCCAAAATAGATATACATCACACATTCTGAGTCGCCAAATACATTGTAGACACTCGAAATTTTCTACACACATGTCACTAACATTGCTGGAATGCAGATTCATCTTTCAGAGATAACCCTGGAAGACAGCTCAGATCCAGTCCGGATACTACCAGAAGTTCAGTCTTTACCCCGGAGCACACACTGGGAGTAACAGTTCCAACCTCGGAGATAACCCCGAGGCATGCAGTTCCAACACCGAAAATTCCACCAGAGAAGACCGATTAGTCTCAGAGATAACCCCGAGGTATCTAGTCTCAGTCCCAACACTGGGAGTAGCATCTACCAACCTTGGAGATAACCCCAAGGAGTGCAGTTCCGGCGATAACCCCGAAAATGCTTGTTTCAAGTGCATGCAATCAGCTTCAACCTTGGCACTCACACCGAGGCACTCAAGACCAGAACCGGAGGTAACACCGAGAGGACATGTACACCTCAAAGATGATACTGATGACCTTCAACACTTGCAGCAATCCATTCTCATAGATAACCCTGAGCAACGTCTACTTTACCAGCCCAAACCGGCGATAACTCCGGTGAGGGGCAAAGTTGTCATCTCGGCAACTCAAGGCTACATCACGTCGTCTCAACATCTCATACATACATTTCTACACAACGATGTCCCATAAGAATCAAGGAAAACCAATCCCGAGTGACTATTACGCAGGGTAACGGATAGAATTTGAAGCTTGAAGACCGGAGGGAACCGTCCCATCTTCCTGACTTCGTACAACCTCTAATCCCATGCCATTGTGTAACTCTCGACAATGGCGGTCCAAAATAGGTCCTATATACCTCAATCAGATGTCCGGATTGCGATTCTGAAAGTTCGAGCGGATATTGCAGTGCCTACGTGCACGTACTGCGAGACGACACGACCCGAGAAACCCGGGGCAACCCGAGCATCCTCAGGTACACATGCGGCTTGCCGCAGGTACACCTGCGGCTCCCCCCTCTATAAATAGAGGGCTTGGGGTGGCCATTTTAAAAAAAAAGAGAGGCGAGGAAGCCCTGTCAAATTTGCTCCGTACTTACAATATACTGAGTGCTTTCTCATTTTATACACTTCTGAGCTCATATTTAGCTACTCTTATACCGGCGGGAGCCCAGTTTCATCCACTTTAAAGATATAGAAGTCTTCTTTGGCAGTCCACTGTAAGTCTTCTTACACACTTTAAAGCCCTTCTCTTCATCTTTGCACACACCCTTCTTCACGTTGAGAGTCGTGTTGTGTGTGTTTGCCAGGACTTCGGTCCATGGTTTTATTTTCAGTTTGTATATACATATATTTATATATATATATGGACTAACATTATCGAATTATGCCTCGATTGAGCTTATACTTCGGTCTGGAGCGTTTATTTGCTTTTTATATATATATATATACACTTATATATATGTGACGCCCCCAAAATTAGGTATACGTCACCCATCTTGGGTCGCCACTTACATGGTACATAAATTCAAATACAACTTACTAATATAAGCGCTGTGGTACAATACGACATAAAGCGTGAGTTTGAATACAAATTTTGTCTCACTAGATATTATACAAACTCAAAAGGAGTCCTCATTACAACTATTATCACACTATTTCACGTAATAGTGAGGACTACTAATGCTATCCTCCTGGACCATTACTTCGTTCCCGACTTCGTCCAAACTATGTTCTCATTTCACAAGAGAAAAAGTGAAAGAAAGGGTGAGCTCAACTAGCCCAGTAAGAAATATTATGACTAAGATAATGCAGAATAAATTATCATTAGCCTTCAACAGTGTTAAACTGATAAAATACAATAGACAACCAGTTTAACTGCAGTGGAATAAGCAACCCATTAAAAGAGTCAAGTAGAGAATAAAGTCTACTATCTTTTAGGTTTTAAAAGGTTTTCATCAATTTTTATCGCTGAGACTCAGCTTAATAAATAAACCACCACATCTAATCATCCCTGTACCACGGTCAAGGATTTTCATCAAATTATCAATGGTCATGACTATACCGAATCACCCCTGGTCATAATCATACCAAAAACTATCCATCATCGCATTACAAAGCCATCGAGGACTTTTGTCACATCATTTATATCAAGTCATGATTATACCGAATGATCCCTGGTCATAATCATACTAAGTTCATCTATGCACGTAAGCCAAAGATAACATAATATAACATGAGGATGATGACAATGACATAATAATTCAATAAAACAAGTTCAAGAATTATTTAATCCATGAATTATTAACGCCCAAATTATCAACATGATCTTTGTTTCAGAGAGTAAAATTCAAGAATGATCGGAAGAATATTTCCATGAAAAGATCTTTGGATGAAACGCAAATATCAAGGATATTCTACTAATTTCATGGAGTATAGAAGTCAAAGTTTTAACTTATTTGGGTATAATAAAGAATGGAATAACAAAAGAAATCACCATGCATGCAGTACTTAGATGACAAAGTTATTCCAATGTAAGAATAATAATAACGGAACTAGGTCGGGTGAAATTCACACCGAGCGAGGATGTTCCAACAGAATAATAAAGATGGAACGGATCCGATTGTAAAACACATGAGATAGGATATTCCAACAGAATGATAAAGAGCGGAACCAAGTCCGGTGTAAAACACATGCATGTGAGGATGTTCCAATGTAATAATAAAAGCGGAACCAGTCGGTGTAAAACACATGATGGGATGTTCCAATGTAATAATAGAAGAATGTCACCAAGTATAGGTAAATCACAGATACAAAAGTTATTCCAATGTAATAATAAGCAATGGAATAACATAAGGATTTCACCAAGTATAGGGTATGCTGGCGTATCTGAGGTTATGTATAGGGTATGCCACTTTTACAAAAGTTATTCCAATGTAATAATAATGAATGGAATAATGAAGTTCTCTTCAAGAAGAAAGAATAACACCCCTCACCTAGTAAAAGAACTGAATATAGAAGTAGTGAAGTAGCGAGAATACTCTTCTTCTTTCTATAATTTTTCTCTATAGCTTCTCTCTATAATTTCTCTCTAGAGTTTCAATGAATTCGTAAGAAAATAATGAAGGAATGAGCTTCTATTTATAGGAAAATGGAATGCATAAGTAACTAATCCATGAACGGTCCAGATTGATTTACTTTAATCTGACGGTCCATATTTAAAGAAAAATCTTTTAAATAAAATATAATATATTCTATTTATATAAAAACATTTTACTATGCAAACACTATGCAATACTATGCAAAACACTATGCAAAAACACTATGCAACACTATGTCGCATAATAAAATATAATATATTCTATTTATAGAATAACTTTAATAAAGTATTCTATTTTATATAAAAGATGTTTCATTTTATTACGTTAATAATATGAATAAAACAAAACGTCATTATCATTATAATAATTCATATTATTAATCGACAATAATGGAATCAAACCTGAGTGACTTCTCACATAAGCATCAATAATCAATACCGTGTGCTACTATTATGCAACCACATTACATCGTACTTTTACTACCGAGTAGTTCAACAAGAATTCACGGTAAAACTTCCGCCGTTATTTCAATAAAATATTTTTGTCGTTTTCTCAATCCGACAATAATTACATTGTAGGGTCCACCAATGATTGAGTAGTTATATTTAATATTCTCGCTAAACCAAATATTCCCCGACCAATCGAATATAATATAACCACTTGCATACTTTGCAAAATTTATAAATACTACCCACAACTATAATATTATCTCAAATTCACACCATAATATTAAAAATTATTTCGACAAAATTTAAATCTTTATTGATAAAAATCGGGGTCTCACAATCTCCTTCCTTATGGAATTTCGCCCTCGAAATTAGGGTACGTACCTGGTATGATAAAGAGGTGAGGATACCTTGAATACCTTTATCGTTGAAAATATTAAATTCATCTTTGCAATCCGGCCAAAGATATTCATTAACAATTCATCTTTGCACTCTGGGCCAAAGATATTTATTAACAATTCATCTTTGCACTACTGGGCCAAAGATATATAAGCTGTAAAATCAATATCATCGAGACTCGACTTAATAGTATCACAACCATGAATTATCCATGCACTCTTGGCTAAGGATATTCGTGTTTTCAATTACTGATCATGATTATACCGAATAATCCGTGGTCATAATCATACCAAGTCTATCAATGCACTACTACCAAAGATGACTTTTACCACATCCATGAATTAATATTTCATTCACGAGAGACTCATTTCAATAATTAATCCATATTATCGAATCATCCCCCGCACTATGTGCCAAGGATATTCATTAGTATCACGACCACGAATTATCCATGCACTACTACCAAAGATAATCGTGTATTCATTAGTATCACGACCACAAATTATCCATGCACTACTACCAAAGATAATTGTGTATTCATTAATATCACGACCACAAATTATCCATGCACTACTACCAAAGATAATTGTGTATTCATTAGTATCACGACCACAAATTATCCATGCACTACTACCAAAGATAATTGTGTATTCATTAGTATCACGACCACAAATTATCCATGCACTACTACCAAAGATAATTGTGTATTCATTAGTATCACGACCACAAATTATCCATGCACTACGGCCAAAGATAATTGTGTATTCATTAGTATCACGACCACAAATTATCCATGCACTACGGCCAAAGATAATTGTGTATTCATTAGTATCACGACCACAAATTATCTATGCACTACGGCCAAAGATAATTGTGTATTCATTAGTATCACGACCACAAATTATCTATGCACTACTGCCAAAGATAATTGTGTATTCATTAGTATCACGACCACAAATTATCCATGCACTACGGCCAAAGATAATTGTGTATTCATTAGTATCACGACCACAAATTATCTATGCACTATGGCCAAAGATAATTGTGTATTCATTAGTATCACGACCACAAATTATCCATGCACTACGGCCAAAGATAAATGTGTATTCATTTACGGTTATGAATATACCAAACAATCCCTGGTCATAATCATACCAAGTCCATCTACAGGCCACAGATGACTTTCAACATAATATAAGCATGAGGATAATGATATAAAGAATCAATCAAATGAGATAAAGGATAAATATTAAACATTTATAATATAATTTATCCAGGATTCAAGAATATCCCCATGTTTTCAATCACTTAATAATCTCATAATCTAATATCATTAATATTATAACAATATTTTAATCACTTCTTAAATTTATAAACAATTTATCTTAATTGTTTACGTTTTACCATATAATGCATTTAATCATTCAGAAATGTCATACTCATAAAATATCATCACCAATTATCAAATCCCTCATCAAAAAATATGCATATACTCTATATAGGATTCTCTAGCCATAAAATCTTATTTTCAACTTTGTTACTTCACATAACATATTTAACTCATATGTTCAGAATTAAACTATTTTTATGAAAATATCAAATCAGCCCCAAAAATATTTCTTTTCTGGGATTTAGCATAATATAGTCCCATAATGAAAAATATATTTTCTCGGAATTTTAAAATTCATTTACTATTTTTAAAAATCAATTTCCACTTAATTCCTTAAGAAATTAGCTACCTCAAGTTTAACTCAAAAATTCCCAAATCTTGGCAGGACCTTACACATGTTAACGTGAGCTTCCAGTTTAAATTTCATGGTTATCGGAGTTATAGAACTCCGGTTATAGCGTTTTAAATCGGAAAAACCTAAATATTGAAATAGTCATAACTTGCTCATTTTAAGTCGTAATGAGCTCATTTTTGGACAGGAGGTACTTTATACCATATACTTTCATGTCCCAAAAGGCCAGAATTTTTCTCATAATTTAAGTGGCCGAAACAGCCTCTCTAAAATCATGGCAGAAGCTTTTTTCGGTTTTTGCAGCTTTGCACTCCTTTGCTAAAATCAGTCCACACAAAAATCTACAACACCTTTTCCAGTAATTCCACTTGGATTAGTTAGGTAACTCATAGATCTAACTCTAGGACTTGACCACATTCAAAAATTCAAAATATAACAGGAGATATGGTCAATTGAATTTCATGTTACGTTTTTCACTAAAATCTGATTTTCAACTCTTTGTGATTTCTAAGAAACTTTCATGTTTTCACATACTAACCAACATAACTCATCATAAAACTTACTAATACTTCATATACCCATGATTTTTATTAGTTCTATACTTTTATTATGACTTTCATCATAATCCACGTAAACAGATCCTTTTAGTTGAAGAAATATTTGAGGGTTTAAGAAATGGGTTTTGTACTGGGGTCAATACAAAATTCGATTTCACGCTCTAGGGTAGGCTAGGAAGTCTTCAAGAATACGCCAAGAAATTTATTAATGATAGAAATATCATTCAAAACTGTTACTCTCGTCCAAGACTTGGATAGTACGTCACATTAATACCAATTGTGACTTCTATCCCTTAACCTGGATAGCACCTCACAATGATACCTATTAACTTGCCATCTTCAGTCACGACGTCGCCTACAGAAAGTCTGGCTTCGGTGCATTCCACACAAGGAAGTCAACAACGAAAGGATCGGGGCTCTTTACTTATAGCTTGATATAACAGTGATTAACTTTAGGATTTGGTTACTTTGAATTCAGTATAATAGGTTGGTTAGGAATATGAAAGCTAACAACCTTACAAAAAAGAATAACGAGTAGTTAATCAATTATTTTCAAAATTACCTCAAAGGCAAGTATTTTCAAGAGATAAGATCGATAGGTAACGTGAAAGTGTTTATTTGAAACAACAAGATTAATAAGCGAGTGGAGGTAACGAAGGTTTCTCCCAACGAAGTTTCAATAGATAAATCAAAGTCTAATTTCTTGAGTCAAATTTAAACGTTGAACGCAAGCAAGAGAGATAAAAGAATGGGTAGAACCAGATCTAATAAGGTATAGACTTCGCAAGAGCTTACGATTAACTTACCCGTGATAATTTTATTCAGTTCCTCGTCACGAGAAAAAAACGTTCTCTCTTAAACTACTGGCTCTGGTTTGTCAGGGATGACCTTTGGTGCCTCCATCCTAGTTGAATTCGTCTTGATGAAACGACAAAATCGAGCTAAGTGGCCTTCTCTTCCACAATTATAACATGCTTTGGATGGCATGGCGCTAGATTGGATCGATGTGTCCCTCTCTCCATTTGAAGCATATGATAGGTGGTCCTTCTCCTTCCTTAACAACAGTCTTTGGTCTTGACGTCTTTCCATCATTGTTGAATCTCCTTTTCTTGAAATGTCCATTCTTATTATTTTGGCCCGATTACCACCAAGTGGTTACCATATCTCGGCCTTTTGATTCCTCCACGCTTGTTGTCACCGCTTCGATGACTACTTACATTTGGTATTATAATTTTTTGCTTACCGCTCTCTTTTAGTTGCGTTGACTCGTTATCGCGCTCCACTAATCGAGCCCTATTTACAACATCTGAATAAAAACACGGTTTATGAGAAATAAGATGTTGACGTATCTCCGGCTTCAAACCTCTTAAAAACATTCGCGCCATTTCTCTTCATTATCCACCAAGTGGGACGAATCGTGATAACTCGCAAATTTTGCCTCGTATTGCGACACGGTCATATTGTTTTGTTCCAACTTGATAAACTCCACCTCCTTCATGTGGCGAATACTTTCGTGAAAGTATTTGTCGTTGAAATGACTCTGGAACTTCTCCCAAGATATCTTGAAGACAAAGGAGTTGAGTACGTTTTTACCGATTCCCACCGAAGAATCGCCTCTCCGCGCAACATATAAAGGCGTAAAGGAACCTTTTGCTCCTCGAGCATCCCAAGACATCAAATATCTTGGTAATCTGCTTAATCCATGCTTCCGCCGAAGTGGTTTTGGCTCTCCCTTAAACTCCGGTGGTCCCAACTCCTTGAATTGTTTAGCGGTGACCACCCGAGAGTTTTCCGTGTTTCCACCTACGTTTTGAACAGGAGTCGCTTTTACCGATGTTGCATGAATTCTAAAACCTTTTAAACGCATTCGTCATTCATCAATTGATCGGTGTTGTTGTTTACGGGAGGATTATCGCCATCCTGTTGCACATTGTCTCCGATTATTGATCCGTGGAGAATCAACAGTCTCCTGTGCTCCAATGCTTATCTCAACATTTTGGATGCCATTTTCAATCATCGCCACAAAACGGGGTTAATTAACTTGTCACATATTATCCCTATACACTCGTCGACCAATTAAATACCAAATAAACTTAGGTAGGTCATACTAGCGGAAGGAATTTCCGCCTCTCTCCTCCTAGTTCTATTCTCACCTCTTAGCTGTGGATCATATCCTAAGCTCGATACCAAACCGTGACGCCCCAAAAATTAGGGTATCGTCACCCATCTTGGGTCGCCACTTACATGGTACATAAATTCAAATACAACTTACTAATATAAGCCGTGGTAATAATACGACATAAAGCGTGAGTTTGAATACAAATTTTGTCTACTAGATATTATACAAACTCAAAAGGAGTCCTCATTACAACTATTATCACACTATTTCACGTAATAGTGAGGACTACTAATGCTATCCTCCGGACCATTACTTCGTTCCCCGACTCGTCCCAAATATGTTCTCATTTCAAGAGAAAACAGTGAAAGAAAAGGTGAGCTCAACTAGCCCAAAGAAGAAATATTATGACTAAGATAATGCGAATAAATTATCATTAGCCTTCAACAATGTTAAATTGATAAAATACAATAGACAACCGGTTTAAGCTGCGGTGAATAAGCAACCCATTAAAAGAGTCAAGTAGAGAATAAAGTCTACTATCTTTTAGGTTTTAAAGGTTTTCATCAATTTTTATATTTGAGACTCTCGCTTAATAAATAAACCACCACATCTAATCATCCCTGCACTACTGCCAAGGATTTTCATCAAATTATCAATGGTCATGACTATACCGAATCACCCCGGTCATAATCATACCAAAACTATCCATCATTTGCATTACAGTGCCAATCGAGGACTTTTGTCACATCATTTATATCAAGTCATGATTATATTAGAATGATCCTCGGTCATAATCATACTAAGTTCATCTACGCACGTAAGCCAAAGATAACATAATATAACATGAGGATGATGACAATGACATAATAATTCAATAAAACAAGTTCAAGAATTATTTAATCCATGAATTATTAACGCCCAAATTATCAACACGATAATCTTTGTTTGTCAGAGAGTAAAATTCAAGAATGATCGGAAGAATATTTCCATGAAAGATCTTTGGATGAAACGCAAATATCAAGGATATTCTACTAATTTCATGGAGTATAGAAGTCAAAGTTTTAACCAACCGTGGGTATAATAAAGAATGGAATAACAAAAGAAATCACCATGCATGCGGTACTTCAGACAAAGTTATTCCAACCGTAATAATAATAATAACGGAACCGGTCGGTGAAATTCACAAGCGGGATGTTCCAACAGAATAATAAAGGTGGAACAGATCCGGTGTAAAACACACAGATAGGATATTCCAACAGAATGATAAAGGCGGAACCAGTCGGTGTAAAACACATGCATGGATGTTCCAAAGAATAATAAAAAAGCGGAACCAGTCCGGTGTAAAACACATGCAGCAGGATGTTCCAATGAATAATAAAAGAATGTCACCAAGTATAGGGTAAAGCCGGCACAGATCACAAAAGTTATTCCAACAGAATAATAAGCATTGGAATAACATAAGGATTTCACCAAGTATAGGGTATGGCGTATCTGAGTTATGTATAGGGTATGCCACTTTTACGGAGTTATTCCAATGAGAATAATAATGAATGGAATAATGAAGTTCTCTTCAAGAAGAAAGAATAACACCCCTTACCGTAAAAAGAACTGAATATAGAAGTAGTGAAGTAAGTAATACTCTCTTCTTCTTTCTATAATTTTCTCTCTATAGCTTCTCTCTATAATTTCTCTCTGTAGAGTTTCAATGAATTCGTAAGAAAATAATGAAGGAATGAGCTTCATTTATAGGAAAATGGAATGCATAGTAACTAATCCATGAACGGTCCAGATTGATTTACTTTAATCTGACGGTCCATATTTAAAGAAAAATCTTTTAAATAAAATATAATATATTCTATTTATATAAAAACATTTTACTATATGCAAACACTATGCAATACTATGCAAAACACTATGCAAAAACACTATGCAACACTATGCATAATAAAATATAATATATTCTATTTATAGAATAACTTTAATAAAGTATTCTATTTTATATAAAGATGTTTCGCATTTTATTACGTTAATAATACTGAATAAAACAAAAACGTCATTATCATTATAATAATTCATATTATTAATAAACAATAATGGAATCAAACCGAGTGACTTCTCACATAAGCATCAATAATCAATACCGTATGTGCTACTTATGCAAACCACACGACATCGCATTTTTTTACTAATGAAGTAGTTCAACAAGAACTACGGTAAAACTTCCGCCGTTATTTCAATAAAATATTTTTGCGTTTTCTCAATCCGACAATAATTACATTGTGGGGTCCACCAATGATTGAGTAGTTGTGCGAATATTCCCTCGCTAAACCGAATATTCCCACCAATCGAATATAATATAACCACTTGCATACTTTTGCAAAATTTATAAATACTACCCACAACTATAATATTATCTCAAATTCACACCATAATATTAAAAAATTATTTTGACAAAATTTAAATCTTTATTGATAAAATCTGGGGTCTCACAATATATATATATATATGAACTGTGTGTCGGACTTTGTTCGATGAACTGAACTTGATGCGAGGCGTTTATTTGCTTATATATATATACTTATATATATATATATATGAACTGTGTGTCAGACTTTGTTCGATGAGCCTGAATTTTACATCCGGAGCGTTTACTCCGCATAATCAAGTCCCATACACACACACACACCTTCCCTCCGCATAAACAAGTCCCCAAACCCTAATGAATCTCGGTTTCACCAGACTTGGTTTAGCATGATGTCACATCACTTTGGGTCGATGTCTGAAACCTTTTCTCGGTTGTGTTAGTACAACCATTTAAAAACCAATGGCGACTCTTAATAGTCCATCGTCGACATTATACATATCGAGACCTTTTCACTTGTTTTTTCAAACAAATCTCACCTAACATGAGAACACCAAAGAACAAGTATGCGGAAAGGACGACTAAAAATCCCGACATCGACAAATTTGGCGACGACTGGTGGGGACTTCCAGTAAGAGGACTTAACCTGCTATTGCAATCTTTTCAAAAATATTATTTGCTTGTGTGTGGATATTGCATTTATATTTATGATGAATGTGTACGAATGCATTTACTTATTGCACTTAGTGCTTCGCATAAATATCTCTGCTTGTGGTATTATTAGCCGCATACGTCATCATTCCATACGGTGAGACGCGATGTATGTGAATGTATGTTGTGTGGTCCCTCCACCAGGAAGCTATCCTGCCGGTGTTTGATTATTGGACTCGTAGGAAGACTAATTCCCGCGAGGCTCAGGAAAGGCACCACCCAAATTCGCTCCAGTTGAAAGATCGGATTAATTTCATGTTAAGTAAATTGCGATGATTTGGGAACCTTCATGCCAAAAAGCCGCGAGAGTAACCTAAGATAGGTCAGCCTCTGATAAACCCAATATTGAGGAAAGTCTCTTCATGCTTTCTCATTTTTACTTGTAAAATCAATTACTTGTAATTTCATTCCATATCTATCTCCATGTAATGAGAAATATGAAAAAAATGTGTACACATACATATTTAATTTAACATGCTATCCTGTATTACAAACAGTTGACATCTGATTTGCAGGATAAAAATTCCTAAAACGGACAAACACATAGCATGTTATTTTTATACATTCCCTAAAGACTAAACTATACAAGTCTTTCGCAGGGAACCAATCGGACCCACTACTCGGTCAAAATCCAAAAAGGCTGCAAGCCTACAGTCAATCATGTCATCATCGACCAAGCCCGACCTTAATCCGGTTTCTCATGAAAAGAATTCGACTTGACGTTTAGCAAACAAATTACAAATTTAGTTGTTCTGCTTAAAGAACTACACCAGTCTACTCAGGGTCCAAAGATACCCGTACATGCTGAATCCTCTACATAAGGGGGAAACCAGGTCATTACAATACCTGAACTGTAGTTGGATACGACCAACAAAATTCATGATGCCACCCATCTCACAGGAGACCCAGACACCGGTGACATCAAAAAGAAAGTCCTCTAAATGGAAGAGACCCTTCGTGCTATCAAAGGAATTGGAACACACAGAAGTGTTTCATATGCTGACCTTTGCATTTTCCCTGATGTTCATTTTCCAGAAAAGTTTAAGACTCTTGACTTCGAAAAATATGACGGGTTAGGAGATCCTTACACAAATTTGAAAGTGTTTATTGGAGAACTCGGATCTTATGCAGAGGACGAGAAGCTCAGAATGCAGCTGTTCCAGAAAAGTCTGACTGGAGAAGCCCGTTCGGGGTATACCAGATTAGACAACTCAAAATCCATAGTTAGGAAGAGCTAGGTGATATGATAACTAACCCTTGTTTTGTGGCAGTATCTGAAAATGACATCCGAGAATGTTGAGAATAGCAATGGAGCACAGGAGACCGTTGAGTCTCCACATATCAATAATCTGGATAATGTGCATCAGGAAGGCGATAATCCTCATACAAATAACAACACTGACCAAATGATGAATGATGGAATGTTCAGAGGTTTTATGCAATTCATGCAACATCAGGCGAGAGCGACTCATGTCCAAAATGTAGGTGAAAATACTGGAAACTCTCGGACGGTCACCACTAAACAGTTCAAGGAGCTAGGACCACCAGAGTTTATTGGAGAGCCAAAACCACTTAAGGCGGAGACGTGGATAAAGCAGATCACCAATATATTTAATGTCTTGGGATGCTCCGAGGAGCAAAAGGTTTCCTTTGCCACCTTTATGTTGTGAGGAGAGGCAAATTACTGGTGGAAATCGGTAAAGCGTACTCAACTTGTAAAACCCCAACTTTTTGAATAAAGATGAATTTTCTATAAATATTATTTTTGAATATTATGGTGTGAAATTGATATAATAGTTGTGGGTAATATTTATAAATTTTGTAAAAGTACTGCAAGTTGTTATATAATATTAGATTGAATTGGGGAATATTCGTTTTAACGGGGAATATTAGTACAACGGCACAATCCTTGGTGGACCCTAAATGTAATTATTGTCGAATTGAAAAAACGACAAAAATACTTTATGAAAATAATAACGAGAAATTTTTTACCGTTAAGCTGTTGAAACACCCCGGTGTTAAAGAAATGCGATGTCTGGCGTGGTTGCATAGTAGCACACGGTATTGATTATTGATGCTTACGTGATAAGTCACTCGGTTTTGTTGGTATTATTAATGTAATAATCTGAGAAAATCTTTTTATATAAAGCGAATACTTTTATAAAGTTATTCTATAAATAGAATATATTATATTCTATTATGCATAGTATTGCATAAATGTCTACATAGTATTTTGCATAGTAAAATCTTTTTATATAAAACATAATACTTTTATAAAGCTATACATGCTTTTATTAGACAATAATTAGAATATATTATATTTTATTATGCATAGTGTTTTGCATAGTGTTTGCATAGTAAAATCTTTTATAAAGTTATTCGTTTTATTAGATTATAAATAAAATATATTATATTTTATTTAAAAGATTTTGCTTTAAATATGGACCGTCAGATTAAAGTAAATCAATCTGGACCATTCATGAGTTAGTTACTATGCAGTCCATTTTCTATAAATAGAAGCTCATTCCTTCATTATTTTCTTACAAATTCATTGAAACTCTAGAGAGAAAATTATAGAGAGAAAGAAGAAAAGATTTCTGCTACTTAACTACTCTTATATTCAGTTATTTTACGGTAAGGGGTGTTATTTCTTTTGTATTCATGAAGAGAACTTCTGTTATTCCATTATTTATTATTCTCATTGGAATAACTTTGTATGTGCATGGTCACCTACCTATACTTGGTGACATTCTTCATTATTCCGTCTTTACTATTACATTGGAATATCCTATCTGTGCGTTTTTACATAGGACACGATTAAAGTCTTTATTATTACATTGGAATATCCACGTCATGCATTTTACGGCGGACTGGTCCGTCTTTATTATTATTCATTGGAATATCACGTACATGCGTTTTTTCGTCGGACTGATTAAAATCCTTATTAGTATTTTGTTGGAATAAACTCGCATACATCATGCAAGCACCGCATGCATGGTGATTTGTTGTTATTCCATTCTTTATTATTACATTTGGAACATCCTTTTCGGCATGTAATTTTACTTTGACCTAGTTCCGTTATTTAGTATTCTGTTTGAATAACCTCGCTTGTCATCTGCAATCCGCATGCATGGTGATTTCTTTTGTTATTCCATTTTTTATTATACTCGGTTGGTTAAAGTTTTGACTTCTATACTCCATGAAATTAGTAGAATATCCTTGATATTTGCGTTTCATCCAAAGATCTTTTTATGGAAATATTCTTCCGATCATTCTTGAATTTTACTCTACAAAGCGTATGATCGTATTGACAATTTGGACATTAGTAGTTCTTGGACAAATTAATTCTTGAACTTGTTTTATTGAATTCTTATATCATTGTCATCATCCTCATGTTTATATTATGTTGAAAGTCATCTCGTGGCTTTCAGAAAGTGCATAGATGGACTTGGTATGATTATAACCGAGGATTATTCAATGTAATCATTACCGTAATGTTACAAATGATGTGGTAAAGGTCCTCATTGGCCCGTAGTGCATTGATGGACAGTTTTTGGCATGATCATGACCATTAATGAATACACAAATATTCTTGGCCCGTAGTGCATGGATAATTGTGGTCGTGATACTAAAGAATATCATTGGCCGTAGTGCAGGGGTGATTCGATGATGTGGAGTATTTATTAAGCTGAGTCTCAGGTATAACAGTGATGAAAAACCTTTTTAATCATAAAAGATAGTAGATTTTATTTTCTACTTGACTCTTTTAATGGATTGCTTGTTCCGCTGCAGTTAAATTTGATGTCTATTATATTTTATCAGTTTAACATTGTTGGAGACTAATGATAATTTATTCTGCATTATCTTAGTCATAATATTTCTTACTAGGCTAGTTGAGCTCACCCTTTCTTTCACTGTTCTCTTCAGGAAATGAGAATATAGCTGGGACGAGTCGGGGAATGGAGTGATGGTCCAGAGGATAGCGTTAGTAGTCCTCACTATTCTATGAAATAGTGTGATAATAATTGTAATGAGGACTCCTTTTGAGTTTGTATAATCTCTAGTAGATAATATTTGTATTCAAACTCACAGTTTATGTTTTGTCGTATTGTACACTACAGTTGTATTAGTAAGTTGTATTTGAATTCTGTACCATGTATCTGGCGACCCAAGATGGGTGATGTATGCCTAATTTTGGAGGCGTCACAGTTGGTATCAAAGCTTAAGGATATGATCCCTGGCTAAGATGTGAGACTAGAACTAGGAGGGGAGAGACGGGGAATTCCTTCGCTAGTAGGACCTACTAAAATTTATTTTGTATTTAAATTGGTTGGTCAGAGTTTAGAGATATTATGTTATATATCAATTAACCTTTGTTTTGTAGCAGTATCTGAAAATGACATCCGAAAATGTTGAGAATAGCAATGGAGCACAAGAGACCGTTGAGTCTCCACATATCAATAATCAGGAGAATGTGCATCAGGAAGGCGACAATCCTCATGCAAATAACAACACTGACCAAATGATGAATGATGGATTGTTTAGAGGCTTTATGCAATTCATGCAACAAAGGAGGAGAGCGGCTCCTATCCAAAATGTAGGTGGAAACACTGGAAACTCTCGGGCGGTCACCGCTAAACAGTTCAAGGAGCTGGGACCACCGGAGTTTAAAGGAGAGCCAAAACCACTTATGGCGGAAGCATGGATAAAGCAGATCACCAAGATATTTGATGTCTTGGGATGCTCCGAGAGCAAAAAGGTTCCCTTTGCCGCCTTTATGTTTGCGCGGAGATGCAGATTCATGGTGTGCGAATCGGTAAAACATACTCAACTCCGCCAGACTAAAGATGTCTTGGGAGAAGTTCCAAGAACTGTTTCAAAGACAAATACTTTCCGAAAGTATTATTCACATGAAGGAGGTGGAGTTTATCAAATTGGAGCAAAACAATATGACCGTGTCGCAATACGAGGCAAAATTTGCGGAGTTATCTCGGTTTGCGTCCCACTTGGTGGATAATGAAGAGAGAATGGCATGAATGTTTTTAAGAGGTTTAAAGCCGGAGATACGTCAACATCTTATTTCTCTTAAACTATGTTTGTATTCAGATGTTGTAAATAGGGCTCAATTGGTGGAGCGCGATAACGAGTCAACGCAACCAAAAGAGAGCAGCCGACAAAATGATAATACCAGTGAGAGTAGTCATCGAAGCGGTGACAACAAGCGTGGAGGGAATCAACAGACCAGAAATGGTAACCACTTTGGTGATAATCAGGGCCAAAATAATAAGAATGGACATTTCAAGAAGAGGAGATTCAACAATGATGGAAAGACGCCAAGACCAAAGACCCGTTGTTAAGGAAGGATAAAGACCACCCATCATATGCTTCAAATGCGGAGGGAGGACACATCGGTCCAAATTGCGCGATGTCAGTCCAAAAGCATGTTATAATTGTGGAAGAGAAGGTCACTTAGCCCGATTTTGTCGTTCATCGAAGACAAATTCAAGCCTAGGATGGAGGCACCAAAGGTCATCCCCGTAAAAGTCAAAGCAGCCAGATAGTGCAAGGATAGCGTTTGTTGTGACCTCCCAGAAAGAAAGGAACCCGAATGAGGTCATCACGGGTAAGCTTATCATAAACTCTAATGAAGTCTACACTTTATTTGATACCGGTTCTACCCATTCTTTTATTTCTCCTACTTGCGCTCAACGATTAAATTTGACTCCGGAGAAATTAGACTTTGACTTATCTGTGGAAACTCCGTTGGGAGAAACCTTCATTACATCCACGGTTTATAAGTCTTGTTTGGTTCAAGTTGGTACCCACACATTACCTGTCGATCTTATTGCATTAAAAATACTTGCATTTGATGTAATTCTAGGGATTGATTGGTTAACTACTCATCATGCAAAAATTGTTTGTTTTCGTAAGGTTGTTAGCTTTCATATTCCTAATCGACCTATTATGGGAATTCAAGCAACCAAACCATTAAAATCAATCACTGTCATCTCAAGCCATAAAGCTATTCGTTTATTGAAAAATGGATGTCAAGCTTTCTTAGCTCAAGTCACAGATCTAAACAAAAATACGTCAGTTTTGAATAATATTTCTATTGTTAATGAATTTCCTGACGTATTCTTTGAAGAACTTCTTGGCCTACCCCCAGAGCGTGAAATTGAATTTTGTATCGACCTTGAACCCAGTACAAAACCCATTTCTAAATCCCCATATCGAATGGCTCCTATTGAACTTCAGGAGTTAAAAACTCAACTGCAGGAATTGTTAAACATTGGCTTTATTCGTCCTAGTACTTCTCCTTGGGGTGCTCCTGTTCTATTCGTGAAGAAGAAAGATGGGAGTATACGACTTTGTATTGATTATCGGGAGTTGAGTCATGTCACCATCAAAAATAGGTACCCATTGCCATGTATTGATGACCTGTTTGACCAGTTGCAAGGAGCCAAATTCTTTTCAAAGATTGATCTTCGTTCCAGATATCACCAATTGAAGATTAGAGCAGGATGACATTCCAAAGACGGCTTCCGAACTCCCAGACGGGCATTATGAATTCTGGTCATGTCCTTTGGATTGACTAATGCTCCTACTGCCTTCATGGATATGATGAACCGAGTATTCAAGGAATATATGGATCACTTTGTGGTCGTCTTTATTGATGACATTCTCATATATTCCAAAACCCATGAAGATCACGAGCAACACTTGAGGCTGATACTCCAAAAGCTTCGTGAATATAAGCTTTATGCCAAGTTGAAGAAATGCGAGTTCTGGCTTGAGGAAGTAGCTTTCCTTGGGGACGTGGTATCAAGTCATAGAATATCTGTTGACCCAGCAAAGATTGAAGCTATTCAAAGCTGGGAGCAACCTAAATCAGTGACCAAAGTACGTAGCTTTCTCGGCTTAGCTGGTTATTATCGGAGATTCATAGAAGGGTTTTCTTGAATCGCTACTCCACTAACTCAGCTGACTCGGAAAGATACAAAGTTCAGTTGGAGCGAGGAATGTGAGAAGAGTTTTCAAAAACTCAAGAGGAGATTCATTTCAGCACCTGTTCTGACAATACCATCTGGTTCGGAGGGATTTGTCATCTATAGTGATGCTTCGGGCAAAGGGTTAGGATGTGTTCTCATGCAACATGGGAAAGTCATAGCCTATGCCTCACGACAACTCAAAGAATATGAGAGGAATTATCCTACTCATGATCTATAGTTGGCAGCTGTTGTCTTCGCACTAAAGATTTGGAGGCATTATTGTATGGGGAAAAAATGGAGATCTTTACGGATCAAAAAAGCCTCAAATATTTCTTCACTCAAAATGTGTTAGGTTTGTAATATTCATAACGCAATCAAATTGCAAAAAGTGCGGAAGCGTGGTAAAAATCAGAGTTTAAAAAATTTTACAAACCATATACCCGGATCATCCTTTATGCACAATTATTAATTAAACGAAAAAGATGAATAAGAATCATACCCTTGAAGATCGAGCTTCCTCAGGTACAAGTTCACCTCCAATCCTTTTCGCTCAACTTGAATCCACCGGGTTTGGTTCCTTCCTTTGATCAACGTTAGCCACCCAAATGTTTGGCCTCAGAGGTGATCCACCAAGGAAGAAGAAAATTCAAGAAGATGGGTGTTATGGCTAACCCTAGTTTTCTAACTCTATAGAAAAAGGGTACTCTCCAACAAATTGGAATTATTACGTTGTAAAAAGTCAACAACCCATACCACCCATAATAAGACTCCTCTTATTTATAGATGGGCAACCCATCTTAACAATTAAGGAATTGGATTTTATTTAATTAATTAAATTCTTTTAATTAATTAAGCTCCCTAATCTTATTAGGGATAATTAATTAAACTCTTTTAATTAATTTAACCTCCTAATCTTATTAGGAATAAATGAGAAAGATTTATATTAAATTAATTCCTAAACTCTTTTAGAAATTAAAATAATAATAATTGTAATAATATTAATAAGACTCCTCTTATTAATTTATATTTAATATTTCTAAAATATTAAATAATAAATATTAAGCTATTTAATTTATTCTATCACCATAGATTAAATTAAATATACATAACATATTATTACGATTATGCCATTAACTTCTTAAATAATTATTCTTCCTTTTATGGTGTGACCCTTTAGGTTCTCCATATTAAACCGGTTGTGAATAAATCAATTAGAACAATTCTAATCTTATTTAAATAAATAAATTAAACAATTAATTTATTTAAATAATATTTATTCTACAATAGGGATAAGCCTCCCTAGCGATCAACGACTTTCCGGATAATATAGATTTCAACATTAATCATTAAAGAACCTTTGAGTAAATAGTTAAAATGACAATTCAATCCTTCCACCATACAATGTCCCCAATTAAATATAAGACATGGAATTCTTATCAAGTCTTATTTTATTTAATTATATGTATTTCGATCCTTAAATGCACAACTCAAATAATGCAAATTAGAAACTCCTTTCTAATTTCATACGCTTTAACCAAGGACTACTTGGGTTGTCATTTATCGAATCACATAGACATTCTCTTCTTTTATTGAAGTGGTAGATTCTTTATTGATCATACATTATCTTCATGTATAACTTATTATACCCAAGCATACCCTTTGATATACCCTAAGGGTCTTAAGGAATAAGTCAAAGTATAACTCATCATACACAAGATACTATGATGATCTCAAGTCCAAGGATTACTTGTACTACTATCACTACAGAATTCCTATTGACAGCAAATAAAACTCCATTAGGTATTCCTTAGCGAGCCAACGTTCAGGTGAACTTATTCTCTAATAAGCACCTACATACTTGCTTTAGTGTCTCCACACAAATGATCATGAGATCAATCATCCTCATCCAATGAGCAAGCAACGTATGTACTCAATCTATCCGGATTCACTAATCCCCAATTTAGTAATCCAATGATTGGGAACTATTTTAGTTTTAAGCTTTCTAAGAATTTAGATCTCATTAGAATGATCATCATCATTATTCTAAAAGCATTGCTTAAAACTATGGGTTTATCACATATTATAAAACAAAGATCATGTAGATAATTAAAAGCCTTTAATAAATTAATACTTTTTATTAATAAATGAATAAGATTGTTACAAAGTATATGCTTTATCATCAAACATGATTGGCTTGTGTGCATACTACTTTCAATCTCCCACTTGCACTAAAGCCAATCGTCATGGTATCTCATACTCTTCTTCTCTAAGTGACGATTATCCCAACGTTGGATAAGCTTTAGTTAATGGATATGTAATGTTGTTCATGAGAGTCCACTATCTCTATAGTGATTTCCCATCTTTCAATGATTCTAATAATCAAATGAAAGTGCCACAACACATGTTTAGATCCAAGATGAGACTTAGAACTATTCCTAGTTCGTAATGAACTTTTAATCCAAACAATCAACTTGTAGCTTCATTTATAGCTATATACTTTGTCTTTATTACTAAACCAAAGAACTCTTTCATTGTTTGGAACCTTTCAATTCAACGCACCTTTGTTCAAGATAACGCTTTACCTTAAAGTGGATTTTTCGTCATCTTGGTTTGTCCGAAAAACTTGAGTCCATTAAGCCCTCTAGTTTTAATTAAGACCCACCATGTATGCTCACATCCTTAATGCTTGGGTTAAGAACTTTAAGATGTTTTTCACCGTCTTACAGTGATCTTCTCCGCAATACGACCGATCAACATCGAGGTCTCGATATTTCATTGCATACATGATTGTCACTCATGCGATCTCTCTTCTTTGGAGTCTATGGGGACTATTAAGAGAGATACACTCCATGGCTCATCATCATGAGACATCTCTTGGAGTTTGCCATGCTAAACAACTTTAGCATCAAATGAATATACGTTCCTTGGGTTAAGTCGAGCATCCTCTTAAATCTATCTATATAGATTTATATCCCCAACTAAGATACTCTTCCAAATCATTCATGGAGGAATGTTTAGACAACTTTATCATTACTGATTGTAGCATTAGTATGTCATTCCTTATCCGTAGTATATCAACATATAATATTAGGAATGTCACGACGCTCCCACTGACCCTTTTGTACACACTTGAAGTCTTACCTCATCGAATGTAACTCTGGATCATCATCTTCTATGATGCGTACCTCATCATCATCATCCATGATGAATCCATACCTCCTAGGTATCTTCGGTATTATTCGCACTTTTACGATTTTGGCCAGTGGTACAATAGGTCTATCTACAGGTTCCTCTTATTTGACTTATAGTGTTTTGTGGTTCTTGAACTCTTCAAGATCTATTATCCTCCCACTAGCCCCTTTAATGATAAACACATTTATCTTAGAAGGCAGCGTGTTTCGTAACAAACACCTTTTGCTAAGTAGGATTATAGAACATATACCCTAAACTTACTTTAGGATGTCCCACAAATTGTACTTGTCAAATCTTGTCCCAAGCTTATCCTTTGAAACTTTTTCACATAAGTTGGACAACCCTTATCTTAACATACTTAAGATTAGAATCCTCCTGTCCATAACTTTTATGGAGTCTTGAAATGGATTTTGAGGTTACCATTTTCAGTAGATATGCGACCATTTCTAGGACATTATCCCGGAAGGATCTTGGAATGTCGGTAAAATCATTATGGACCGCACTATGTCCAATAAGGTACGATTTTCATTCAGATACATCAATCAATTATCGTGATCGGGATGTGTCCATTATGAGAAAACCATTTGAGATGATCTAGAAACTTATTGCACAAGTATTTATTCCTTGAGCTAATCAAAGAATCTTAATACTTTGCCAATTTGTTTCACTTTTGAATTCTTTGAACCTTTCAAATAATTCACACTTGTATTTCAGCAAATACACACATTCAACTCTTTGAATGATCATCTCATTTTCTTATACTAGTTTGTTCAATTTACAAAATAATTTTTCACGTAAGTCAAGTATACAAAATTTATTAAGTAATATTTCAGTTCTATACAAAACATTATTATTATAAATAGAACAACAATTGTTCTTAATTATAATACCAAAGATTTCATTGTCCAACAATAAAATGGAAATAATATTTTTAACAAGAACTGGAATACAATAACAACTTATTGACTTAATAGACTTGCCCGTAGGTAATGCTGAACAATAAGTTCCTATGGCTAATGTAGCAACCTTTGCTATATTTCCAACACATAGGATTACTTATATTTGTTTAACTTTCTACTTCTGCTTGGTCCCTTCATAAATCTATATTTATGATAACCAAAGTTGGTATCCAATACCCAAGTAGAACATTGACTTAAAGAAAAATTTATTTCAATCATGAACAAAAATCGATTGTAAAGAAACTTCACTAAGCTTCTTTGGTTAGCCTCTGCAAGATGCTTCTTCAGCTTTCTTTCCAAATGTCCAGCTTATTGCGTTGGAAGCAAACTTCTTTGCTATCCGTATCGCTTTTGTTCTTATTATCCTTTGTTTATGCCTTTCTATTTACCTTCTTTGAATCTTTCTTCTTTCGTAAGATCCTTTGGCCCCTACCAAGAAGACTTGATCTTTCTTGGTTGGAAAGTGACTCTCAACATTTTTCAATATGTTAAGCAAATCAAGTGAAGTCGATATCTAGCTTGTCATATGAAAAATTCACAACAATTGTGAAAGGAGTCCGAGAGAGTGAGTGCAAGATCAAATCTTGGCTCAACTCTCCATCCATGACAAAACCAGTTGTCCTAATTGATCAATCAAATTGATTATGTTTAGGACTTTTGTCTGTACTTATAGTGCCATTGGCCATTCTAAATCGGAAGAGCTCCTTAGATATCTGATATCTATCAGTCCTACTTTCCTCACCATCAACTACTTGACTTGCAGGAGTATAGTAGAAGTATCCATAGTTTCGGCCGACGTCAAGCTTGTTACTCATGGATACGAGCATGATGCATTGAGCCAATGTGCATCATCTTGCCACTTTCTAAAAGTAGCAATCTCTTCCTCAGAGGCATTATTCGCAACCATTGCGAGGATAGGCGCGATTAAAGACATAAGATTGCTTTTCGACTATGAGAACTATTCTCAAATTCTTTAACCAATCCGTTTAATTGGCCCCAGGTTAATTTAGCATCTAATATGCTTCGCAGATGATAGTAATTTTAGACATTGTAAAATTTCGTAAATGAATTTGTAATTAACAACATTTTAACATACATTCTTTTATTAATTACCAAAATAAATTAGGTCTTGTTTTAAATTGGTATCTCCCACTATTTTCTTTCAAACTATATTACCTCACTTATATAGTTCTAAGAAAATCTAATTAAAGATTTGCTAGTGAGAATAAGGATCCCATTTCAAATGTATATAGCCTTGTGGTGACACAACAAACTATATATAAATAAATAGGTAGACAACTTTTGTCAATTACATCAACTATGCAACTCCTTGTATTTTGTCTCTTAGATTATTTTGATCAAGTGGTGGCACATCCGAATCAAAATTATCCAAGTTAAGTCCGACCTAGCACTCCATATATTCAAAAAAGAAAAATATCATCCTTGTGGTGACACAACAAAACAATATTGTTCAATTTTCTTTATAAGCATCAAATGTGATAAATTAACATCTTAAATACTTAATACTTGCCTTGTGGTGACACAACAAACTCATATTAAATATTTAATACTCTATTAATTTTATCATGCTAGAAGGCGACGTTCGATATTCCAAATATCTTTGAACGCTTAGGACTTAATATAAAATTATGAGGGGTTTGTTATTAATTTGTCTCATCTTGTTTATACAGCATTTATATATATATATAAAATACGCGTTATATTAATGAACACATGCGAAAGCATGTTTGCATAATATATAATATATATAGTATAAGCATGCACATATAGAATACTATATTCTACCCGGATTGATTATGGACTTTTATTCTAGTTTGGTTCACTAGAGCCACCAAGTGAACCAAAAGGTCAAACCCTAGGGGTGCAAGAAATAATATTTAAATATAACTATTACATTTAAAAACCGGGCTCCATTACAAACGGGTCTTAAAGCGCTCCTTGCTCTTGATCTCCAATTTTTCAAAATTTAATTCTAAGTATTCCTATTACATAACTATTTTAAAATAAATAGAAACCTTGATCGCAGTGATCGAGGGAAGTACATAGGAGGAGATAGAATTTACATTAAGAAAAATTAGAGAAGATTTAGGTACGCAGTAATTCCCATTTAATAAAACTCATACATTCATGCATCCAACTAAAATAAAATCCAATCGCATTGGTCAATAGTCCATAATCAATCCCATTTATTATCATACACATCACC
This sequence comes from Panax quinquefolius, assembly GCA_020205615.1. Classification (NCBI taxonomy): domain Eukaryota; kingdom Viridiplantae; phylum Streptophyta; class Magnoliopsida; order Apiales; family Araliaceae; genus Panax; species Panax quinquefolius. Next base: position 9,622,860 of record CM035170.1, on the reverse strand, counting down.
ATATGCATCAATAAATAACATTCATCTCATGAATAATAAACATTTAATATATATATTGATATCATTTAATGGGCAAATTTAGTTAGTATAAAATCTATTTTGAATAAAAATAAACTCCTTTATTTAAATCCAAATTTAAATCAAAATAAAACTATTTTATTTTAATTTATCTAATTTTGAATAAAATAAACTATTTTATTTTAATCAAAATTTTAATCAAAATAAACTCCTTTATTTTAATTAATTATGGAATCCAATTCCATATATATATATATAAAAAAAATTTAATTAAAATAAACTCTTTTATTTTAATTAATTATGGAATCCAATTCCATGTAAAAAAAAAAAATATATTAAAGGAAACACGGATTATCTTTCCTATTCACAAATAAACTCCTTTATTTTGAATAATATGAAATCTTATTTCATATTTAAATAAACTCCTTTATTTAAGGAAACACGGATTCTCTTTCCTATTCACAAATAAACTCTTTTATTTTGAATAATATGAAATCTTATTTCATATCTAAACAAACTCCTTTATTTAAGGAAAGATGGATTTACTTCCCTATTCACAAATAAACTCCTTTATTTTAGGAAAAATAAAATCCAATTTCAACTCCAATTAGTTATCATGGAATCCAATTCCAACTCTAATTAGTTAGCATGAAATTCTAATTTTAAAATTAAAATTAACATTTTATTTTAATTATAAAATAATTAAGAATAATATATATATATATATATATATATATATATATAACTATTATATATATATATAATATAATAATCAATATATATATATATATTATATAAAACCGTTAATTATATATAATATATGTATATAATAAGTAACCACTTCCGTGTACCCTTTTTTAAAATGTCAACATGCTTCGGTTTTCATCAAAAAAAAAAATGCTAAGCTTTTAGTTAACAGCCCTGATTTCCGTTCCTTTTGCAATCAATTCTCGATTTCCGTGTATGCATACATGTAATCCGGATTAGAAAAAGCTCATGGTCCACGAGAATTCAAAAGTGAAGCAACTGTTGCACAGAAATTAATAAACTTCCCAAATTTATTTCGGCTTTTTCCCTTTTTTTTTTTTTTTTTTTAATAAATTTTATACAATAAAATTATGCCCAATTAAATTGTTCTAAACACATATCAATATACATATCAAATTAAACAATTAATAATTCGCATAAAGGTTTGGCTCTGATGCCACTGTTAGGTTTGTAATATTCATAACGCAATCAAATTGCAAAAAGTGCGGAAGCGTGGTAAAAATCAGAGTTTAAAAAATTTTACAAACCATATACCCGGATCATCCTTTATGCACAATTATTAATTAAACGAAAAAGATGAATAAGAATCATACCCTTGAAGATCGAGCTTCCTCAGGTACAAGTTCACCTCCAATCCTTTTCGCGTTCAACTTGAATCCACCGGGTTTGGTTCCTTCCTTTGATCAACGTTAGCCACCCAAATGTTTGGCCTCTAGAGGTGATCAACCAAGGAAGAAGAAAATTCAAGAAGATGGGTGTTATGGCTAACCCTAGTTTTCTATCTCTATAGAAAAAGGGTACTCTCCAACAAATTGGAATTATTACGTTGTAAAAGTCAACAACCCATACCACCCATAATAAGACTCCTCTTATTTATAGATGTGGGCAACCCATCTTAACAATTAAGGAATTGGATTTTATTTAATTAATTAAATTCTTTTAATTAATTAAGCTCCCTAATCTTATTAGGGATAATTAATTAAACTCTTTTAATTAATTTAACCTCCTAATCTTATTAGGAATAAATGAGAGTACTTATATTAAATTAATTCCTAAACTCTTTTAGAAATTAAAATAATAATAATTGTAATAATATTAATAAGACTCCTCTTATTAATTTATATTTAATATTTCTAAAATATTAAATAATAAATATTAAGCTATTTAATTTATTCTATCACCATAGATTAAATTAAATATACATAACATATATTATTACGATTATGCCATTAACTTCTTAAATAATTATTCTTCCTTTTATGGTGTGACCCTTTAGGTTCTCCATATTAAACGGTTGTGAATAAATCAATTAGAACAATTCTAATCTTATTTAAATAAATAAATTAAACAATTAATTTATTTAAATAATATTTATTCTACAATAGGGATAAGCCTCCCTAGCGATCAACGACTTTCCAGATAATATAGATTTCAACATTAATCATTAAAGAACCTTTGAGTAAATAGTTACCGTACAATTCAATCCTTCCACCATACAATGTCCCAATTAAATATAAGACATGGAATTATCGTCAAGTCTTATTTTATTTAATTATATGTATTTCGATCCTTAAATGCCTAACTCAAATAATGCAAATTAGAAACTCCTTTCTAATTTCATTTCGCCGCCAAGGACTACTGGGTTGTCATTTATCGAATCACATAGGACATTTCTCTTCTTTTATTAAAAGTGGTAGATTCTTTATTGATCATACATTATCTTCATGTACAACTTATTATACCCAAGCATACCCTTTGATATACCCTAAGGGTCTTAAGGAATAAGTCAAAGTATAACTCATCATACACAAGATACTATGATGATCTCAAGTCCAAGGATTACTTGTCTTTACTATCACTACAGAATTCCTATTGACAGCAAATAAAACTCCATTAGGTATTCCTTAGCGAGCCACGTTCAATTGTACTTATTCTCTAATAAGCACCTACATACTTGCTTTTAGTGTCTCCACACAAATGATCATGAGATCAATCATCCTCATCCAATGAGCAAGCAACGATGTACCAATCTATCCGGATTCACTAATCCCCAATTTAGTAATCCAATGATTGGGAACTATTTTAGTTTTAAGCTTTCTAAGAATTTAGATCTCATTAGAATGATCATCATCATTATTCTAAAAGCATTGCTTAAAACTATGGGTTTATCACATATTATAAAACAAAGATCATGTAGATAATTAAAAGCCTTTAATAAATTAATACTTTTTATTAATAAATGAATAAGATTGTTACAAAGTATATGCTTTATCATCAAACATGATTGGCTTGTGTGCATACTACTTTCAAAATGAACTCAACATGTGACAACGATGTTGGCTTGAACTGTTGAAAGATTATGATCATACTATCCAATACCATCCTGAAAAGTTTAACGTGGTGGTGGACGATTGAGTAGAAGATCATATGCGGCACGAAAGTGCAATATTGTCAACGCAAAGGCCCATTTGTATGACTTGCAAAGGATTAAGATAGAGATAAAGACTCTAGGGACCCACGTGATGATGGCAAATATACGAGTATAACCGACTTTAATTGATAAAATTAAAGCTGCTCAAATTACAGATCCGAAGCTGATGCGTATGAGGAAGAAAGTACAAGAAGGTGCGATGCCGGAAGCAAGAATCGATGAAGAAGGAATACTTCGAATCAACTCCAGACTTTGTGTTCCTAACGACTCTGATTTAAAGTATAAAATCATTATGGAGGCGCACAACACACCGTTTGCAATCCATCCTGGGAGTGCCAATATGTATCATGATCTTCGACATACATTTTGGTGGGGCAATATGAAGAGAGAGATAGTGCTGTTTATCTCAAGGTGTCTAACATGTCAACGAGTCAAGGCAGAGCATCAAGTACCAAAAGGTCCATTGCAACCACTTGAAATTCCAGAATGGAAGTGGGAGCACATTACCATGGATTTCGTTATTGGTCTTCCCAAAGTTTCTCAAGGCATAGATGCGATTTGGGTCATTGTTGATAGATTGACCAAGTCTGCTCATTTTTTACCGATACGAGAAACTTATACACTTGAACGTCTTGCTCATATGTACATAAACGAGGTTGTAAGATTGCATGGTATGCCAGTATCCATAGTTTCTGATTGAGACCCAAGATTCACTTCGCGATTTTGGGTTAGTTTGCAAAAAGCTATGAAGCACAGATTACGATTTAGCTCTAAGATATCATCCTTAGGCAGACCAGACAATCGAGAGGACTATTCAAACTCTTGAAGATCTATTAAGACTCTGTGTCCTTGACTTCAAGGGAAGTCGGGACAAGTTCTTACTATTGGTGGAGTTTTCCTACAACCACAATTATCAAGCAAGTATTGGCATGGCTCCATTTGAGGCGTTGTATGGAAGAAAGTGTCGTTCTCCAGTATGCTGGGATGAGGTGGGTGAAGCAACGTTGTTGGAACCGGAGTTGGTACGTATGACTACGGAAAAGATTCAAACGATCCGACAACGTATAAAAACCTCACAAGATCGACAAAAGAGTTATGTTGATCTTCATCGAAAGGACGTAGAATTCGATATTAGAGATCATGTGTTGTTACGTGTTGCTCCATGGAAAAGAGTTACGAGATTTGGAAAGAGAGGAAAGCTCAATCCTCGATTCATTGGCCCATTTTTAATCCTTGATCGAGTAGGAACTGTGGCCTATAGACTCGCTTTACCGCCAAGTATGGCTCGTGTTCATAACGTTTTTCACATATCTATGTTACGTAAATATGTGAAGGACCCGCACCACATTATTGAGTTAGAACCGGACGAAAGAGCAGAAGATTTAGCGTATGAAGAGGTTCCTGTTAAAATCTTGGATAAGAAGGAACATGTTCTACGCTCGAGTTATCTACTCGAGTTAAAGTTTTGTGGAGGAACCACGATATTGAGGAAATGACCTGGGAGTTAGAATCTGAAATAAAATCAAGGTATCCTTACCTATTCGACATACCAGGTACGTACCCAAATTTCGAAGGCGAAATTTCATAAGAAGGGGAGGTTGTAAGACCCCAACTTTTATGAATAAAGATGAATTTTCTATAAATATCATTTTTGAATATTATGGAATGAATTTAATATAATGTTATAGTTGTGGGTAATATTTATAAATTTTGCAAAGTACGCAAGTTGTTATATAATATTCGATTGGTCGGGGATTATTCGTACAACGTCACAATCATTGGTGGACCCCACAACGGAATTATTGTCGGATTGAGAAAACGACAAAAATACTTTATAAAAATAACCGCGGAAGTTTTACCGTTAACTGTTGAAACACCCGGTGTTAAAAGTATAGTAATACGCGTGGTTGCATAGTAGCACACAGTATTGATTATTGATGCTTACGTGAGAAGTCACTCAGTTTTGTTCAATTATTGTTAAAATAATTGTTGCATAGTATCTCACGTTATTTGATTCAATTATTGTCAATATTTTATAATCAATAATTGAGACGACAAAGTTATTAATATTATTATTTGCAATATTAACGATGTCTAGAAGTTCTGTCAAGGAGAGGTTTGGTCACCTAATTGCGCACCAATAGGGAGAAATCCTTATTGAAAAGCCCCCTCTTTCCTGGAAACAACCCGGTCAATTAATATTGTGAATTATAATAATGATGATAAAGTTTGTTTTATTATTATTATAAATGTAATAAAACAGAAAAAAATTTATATAAAACAGAATACTTTTATAAAGTTATTATTTTTATTAGATTTTAAATAGAATATATATTATATTTTATTTTGCATAGTAAAATCTTTTTATATAAAACAGAATACTTTTATAAAGTTATTTGTTTTATTAGATTTTAAATAGAATATATTATATTTTATTATGCATAGTGTTTGCATAGTAAATTTTTTATATAAAATGTAATACTTTTTATAAAGTTTTGTTTTATTTGATTATAAATAGAATATATTATATTTTATTCATAGTGCGGCATAAGATATCATTTCCATTCTTCTATAAATAGGATGCTTAGTTAGAATTGAAAATCACACCAAAATTGAGAGAATTCTTCGTATATACTCTGAAGCGTATTTCTTTAGAGTTTTAAGAAGCTTTGAGCGTAGAAAACAGTATAAGTTTTCTTCAAGAATATCCTCGCCCAACCAGTTGGAATACTCTTCTTTTTAAGGTAAGGAGTATTATTCTTTCGTATTCATGAAGAGAGTTATTTTCTTTCAATACTCGTAAGGGTTGTTATTCCATTCTTTATTATTATGTTGGAATAACTTGCCTCATGCCAAGCAATACCGCATACATGGTGAAATTCTTACATTATTTCATTATTTATTATTACATTGGAATAACACATTCATGCATGCGATCTCATCGCATGCCTGGTGAATTCTGTTGTTATTCCATTCTTTATTATTATATTGGAACATCCTGTCTGTGCAGATTACGCATGACCTAGTTCCATTCTTTATTATTCTGTTAGAATATCCTGTATGTGCGGGTTACGCATAACCTAGTTTCATTCTTTATTATTCTGTTGGAATAACCTGTCTGTGCTGATTACGCACACATAGTGAATTCTTCTGTTATTCCATTCTTTATTATTCTGTTGAAATAATCTGTCTACGTGGATTCCCGCATGGCGGTAAAAAGTCCATTTACGGTTTCATATATTCTATTATACTCAGTTGGTTAAAGTTTTGGCTTCTATACTCCATGAAATTAGTGGAATATCCTTGATGTTTGCGCTTCATCCAGTATCTTTTCATGAAAATATTCTTATGAGCATTCTTGAATTTTACTCCACAAAGTAGTATCAAGTTGACAATTTGGACGTTATTGAGTTCAGGATAAATTAACTTATAAATTTTTAAATTTTATTCTTGAACTTGTTTTATTGAATTATCATCATCCTCATGTTTATAATATGTTGAAAGTCATCTGTGTCCTGTAGTGCATAGATGGACTTGGTATAATTATGACCAGGGATTATTCGGTATAATCATGACCGTAATGTTACAAATGATGTGATAAAAATCCTCATTGGCCGTAGTGCATTGATGGACAGTTGTTGGCATGATCATGACCATCGATGAATACACGAATATCCTTGGCCCATAGTGCATGGATAATTTGTGGTCGTGATACTAATGAATATCTTTGACCGTAGTGCAAGGATGATGTGGTTTATTTATTAAGCTGAGTCTTAGTGATAAAAGTGATGACAAACTTTTTAAATCATAGAAGATAGTAGATTTTATTCTCTACTTGACTTTTCTAATGGATTGCTTGTTCCGATGCAGTTAAACTTGATGTTTGTTATATTTTATCAGTTTAACACTGTTGAAGGCTAACGATAAATAATTCTGCATTATCTTAGTCATAATATTTCTTACTGGGCTAGTTGAGCTCACCCTTTCTTTCACCGTTTTCTCTTGAAATGAAACGTAGGCTGGGACTAGTGGGAAGCAGAGTGACGGTCCGGATGATAGCCTTAGTAGTCCTCACTATTACATTAAATAGTGTGACAATAAATGTAATGAGGACTCCATTGAGTGTGGATATTGTCTAGATGACAATATTCTTATTAAAACTCTTAGTATTGTCGTATTCTACACGACAGTTGTATTTGAATTTTGTACCATGTATTTGACGACTCAAGATGAGTGACGTACGTATACCTATTTTGGGGGTGTCACAAAAGTTGCATGTTTTTTTCAGTTGCTTGAATTTAGGTGCGGTTAGTTATAAATATGAAAGTCGGTAACTGACGTGTAGGGAGTTAATGATCCATAATTTTAGTAACGTAATATTATGTTGCGTTATTTTTGTAATTATTTTGTGTATGTTTTATTTTTGTAATTACTTTCTAATTGTTGTATATTAGTGTTAAGGACCCATACAATTTCTCCCTTTATTGGAAGTGATAGATCATTTGTTGATCATTCATCTATCTCTATGTACACTTTATTATACCTAAACATACCCTTTAGTATACCCAAATAGTCTTAAGGAATATGATAAAGTATAACTCAAAATACACAAGGTATTATGATGATCTCAAATCCAATGATCACTTCTACAACTATCACTATGGGAACTCCTATTGTCAGGCAAATAAAACTTCATTAGTTGTTTCTTAAGTGAGTCACGTTAAGTGAACTTATTATCCAATAAACACTTACATACTTGCCTTAATGTATCCACACAAATGATTATGAGATCAATCATTGATAAGTAAATTTTATATCTACTTAGCCGGTATCTGTTACTTGAATTTTTTGCTTAATTTCATGTTTCTTAGTTACTTTTCATGCATTTTGTGTTCGTTTTGTAGATTATATGCTTGGGAGCTGTGATTGCAAAGAGTTGGTATGAAATCGCAAAGAAAAGCAATCCGGACATCATTTGGTCTTTCATGTTCATTTCATATTTTTGGCTTGGAACTTGAATTACATTGTAGAGCTTCTTCTTAGCTTTCCAGAACAACTTGAATCATTACAATCGAAGTTCGGATGCAAGAGTTATGACATTTGTACCAACGGACGTCGAACGTCACTGTTTCGGGTGGTCATTTACATAGCAGCCACTTCAGAGCCACTTTCAACATTTCTCTATTCCTTATTTCGGAACACTCAAAGCATGAAAGTTGTAGATCTACGTCTCCTCTTTCTGGAACATCTTGAATCAACAAAATCGGAGTTCAGGCGAAGAAGTTATGGCCATTTTCCCAAAGGATGTCAGAGTAAAAAAAGTTCCTTCAAAAAACCCCCGTCGGGGTGGGAATACCAGCAACAAAACGGGCCCCTAGCCCGCCGGGGCGGGCCCTTTACAAGCCTAGACCCCCGCCAGGGCGGGGGTATGCCCAAAAAATACAAATTTTGGTCAAATTTGAGTCCGGAAAGGATTGTTTCGATCCGATTGACTCAAGGACTTCCAAGAGGACTTAAAGACATATGAAGAGACTTATAAAAGGAGGAGAATCAAAAGTATTAGAGGGAGATGAGATTAGAGAAAGGATTCCATTAGAGGAGATTAGATTAGAGTAAATTAGATCAAAACCCTAGTTCTAATGAGTTTTGGAGATTGAAGCAACTTGGAGACCATTGAAGATTCAAAGTAGAAGCAAAGAGGGAGCGTCAAATCTACAGACAATAGATTCTATCTTCTTCTATCTTTGTCTTTTAATGATTATTCAATTGTGGATTCTTAGTTTTAATTCAATAATCATGAACTAATTCTTTGTTTGAGATTACAATGGATCTTATTGTGTAATTTATTTTAATATGCTTTGCTATCAATTATTATGTTCTATTGTGAGGATTATCTATTGTGATTTGGACTTAATTGTTTAATTGATTGGCCATTAATTACCGTGATAATCTATATGAACTCGAGAGATGAAGTATAGATTTAGATCTTATCATGATAGCATGTGTTTGTGATTTCTACATAGATGGAATTCATGATTCATGTTTAGGATAGAGATATCCCTTTACGCCATATGTAATCTTATAGAGAACTTGTGCGTTAAATCCTTTTTAATTGTAATTCACATAGAGATATAGTGGATTAGTTAATTAGGGTGTCTTGCTTAATTCTATCATTTGTGGATTTAAGTGAGTATGAGTATTATTCATCGAGAGGTAGTTTTATCTACTTTAGTGTTCTTGATTAACAATTCAGGATAGAAAATAATTGATGAGAAGTGTGTTAACTTAAATGAAGCAATAAGTGAAGTTGTGATCTTAAATCTCCGTAATCTTAATTTAACTAGTGGTAATTAGAATTAGTTTACTTATAAATTGAAATTCATTCATTTAAATAAGATTGAGTTGGTTACGGGTTAGTACTTGGTGATTTTTATTAAACAATTCCTCGTGGGAACGATACTCTACTTCCACTTTATTACTTGTTGACCACGTATACTTGCGTGTTGTGCGTAATTAGATTTTACCCAATAAGTTTTTGTTGGGGATTAATTTAATAATTATTTACCAATATTAATTTCAATCAAATTAGTCTTAATTTAAACATTTTTATTTTTATTTTTATTTTTAATTCTCTTACTATATTTCTCTCTTTTCAGGTACCATGGATGACGTTGCGTATCAATGGCCATACACGAACATGACTGAACCGAGGGAAACAGGGATTGATGGACTTAATGCATTTTTTGCAGAGTTAGTACAAATTGAGGCAAATTTGAAGACGTTGGAGGTTATCGCAGCCCAACGGAGGCGAAGGATGGCAGTTACATGTGACTATTGTGCTGGCAAACATCAAAGTCATCAATGCACCGTCAATTTTGAACCGGTACAATATAGTGATGATTACCTCAATAACTATGTTGATCCTAACTATCACCAAGATTGGAGGTATGACCCGGATTTTTCATGGAGCTATAATTATGATGACCAACATTACGCTCTAAATCCATCATACACACCAGAATTTTCATGTCCACCTCCAGTGTCACAAGAGACAGATAATTCAAGGTTGGAGGAATTGTTTTCCAAGTTCGTAGTAGCAAATAAGGAGAAGATGAGTAATCAAGCGAGGACAATTCAAATCTTACGGATCAGATAGAGAAAATGACCAAAGCCATAAGAAACCTTCCTCTAAATACTTGCTTTATGACATGGATGACGAAATTGACAGAGAACCCGAACCAAATATGCGACTGGATGAGCCACAAGATATCGAAAGAGTGGAGACAATTGGGGATAATGAAATAGAGGTCGACGAAGATCTAAATGGGTCTCCACCAAAGATCAAAGAGTCAGTCAGATTTGCAAAAGCATGCCCACTTGGTAGTCATGTCGTCGGCGAAGCTCTTGATGATAAAAGAGCGAGTAAAATTTTGAATCCATGGTGGGACGAGACAGAGAAGATAGACGAAGAGCCCATTGTGTGTGACAAGCTTCCATGCCCCAAAGTGATCACATACACAATGGAGAAAACACCTAGCTGTGGGACGTTATTGATTGAGATCATACCAAATCAAAGCTTGCTAGGTGACTTTAAACCAATGCCTATCACAATTGGAAACCTACCAAAAGCTACATTATTTCCGATGGATGGAGGGTTCCTCAATTATCGAAGAGGAATTGGATAGCGTTGACCAGACAAAGTCAAGCTGAAAGACTATAATTCAAGCGCTAACTGGGAGGCAACCCAAATTTTTTTCTATTTATTTGCTTTACTAGTTTATTTAGTAAATAGGAATTAATTTGCTTATTAAGTTCTCTTACCAATCCAAGTGTTAGTCTAATCCATGTTGTCTCTCTTCAGTGCAGGTATTGGAGGTTTAATGGACATGCATAAGATTATGAAAAGGTTATTCAAGTCAAATTTAAGTGTGGTGCCCAATTTGTTCCATGCGCCTAATCTATTCTCCAAACTTAGGGGACAAGGAGGAGGATTGCTATATTTTCAGGGAAGTCCCGCTTTTTTTTTTTTTCTATTTTGACCATTGAGGACAATGTCTAGTTTAAGTTTGGGGGTATTTTAGTGTCGTATTGCATATAGTTAGTTATTTACATTGTAGTTCATATAGTTACATTTAGTTTTTGAATTCACTTTCTTAAAAAAAATCAAAAATCAAAAATAATAGTTAGTTACTATGTTCATCTTGCATGAGTCCAGCTGTTTGATAGTTTAAGTTTATTTGGGTCAATGATGAGATTGGAATTGGGTAGACAAGTATAGTACTGACCATTAGAGCTTTAATGTGATTTCTTGTTATGAATTGAGTCTTTTTCTGTTTGAAACTTGTATAATAAGGATAGCACGGTAAAAACAACTTGTTGAATGATTGAGTTTAAATTGATACATAAAGGACCTCTAAAGGATAATGCTAGTTTAAATAAGAGAATGACAAGAATAGGCAGTGAAGGCGAAGAATTAGGCAAGAACCTAAGTTTTGGGGAAAAAGTGGGGTATATAAGCTTTTAAAAAAGAGAAAAAAAGATATTGAGTTGAATAAATTGAGTCTTATGGTGGGTCGAGAAGAAGCGTGAAATGCACTCCTCATAAACACAGGCGTGAGATGGAGCGTAAAACGCACTCATTATCCAAAAAGAAAAAGAAAAAGAAAGAATAGAAGAAAAAAAGAATAAATAAAACGGGAAATAAGAGCAAAAAGTTCCCGTAGATGAAAAATAAAGCATAAGTATCCCATGTTGACCCATGATATTGGTAATTGTTTGATTTTAGTTGGATCTAGCTTGTTTTTGGATTTCTTGAGTTTACACTGTATGATGCCTTCGAAGAGACTTGTTATGTGTTAAAATTGATTTTATATCAGTTAACATTGTTGTGGAGCACACACGCACTATATTAGTGATAACAGTCTAAGATTTGATGATTGATTAAGAAGTTATTGATTGGTTTTGATATGATGTATTATCATGTTTACTTGATTTCTCTAAGGCCGGTTGAATAAACTTGTTTCTGTCATTACTGCTGGATTCATAGGCATGTAGATTAGTTGCATTGCATAGCATTGTTGTTTAGTGTTTTTGCTTGAGGACAAGCAACGATTTAAGTTTGGGGGTATTTGATAAGTAGATTTTATACCTACTTATCCGGTATCTGTTACTTGAATTAGTTGCTTAATCTCATGTTTCTTAGTTACTTTTCATGCATTTTGTGTTCGTTTTGTAGATTATATGCTTGGGAGCTGTGATTGCAAAGAGTTGGTATGAAATCGTAAAGAAAAGCAATCCGGACATCATTTGGGCTTTCACGTTCATTTAATGTTTTTGGCTTGGAACTTGTATTACATTGTAGAGCTTCATCTTAGCTTTCCGGAACAACTTGAATCATTCCAATCGGAGTTCGGATGCAAGAGTTATGACATTTGTACCAACGGACGTCGAACGTCACTGTTTCGGGTGGTCATTTACATAACAGCCACTTCAGAGCCACTTTCAACATTGCTCCAATCCTTATTTCAAAAAACTCAAAGCATGAAAGTTGTAGCTACGTCTCCTCTTTCCGGAACATTTTGAATCATCAAAATCGGAGTTCAGACGAAGAAGTTATGGCCATTTTCCCAAAGGACGTCAGAGCAGAAAAAGTTCCTTCACAAAACCCCCGCCGGGGTGGGCATACCAGCTACAAAATAGGCCCCTAGCCCGCCAGGGCGGGTGTGACACCCCCAAATCTTGGTACTTCATTTCCTCAAGATTTGGTGTTCACTTAATCAAAACATTCATTTCTAACTACCCAATCATAATAAAAACCTGCCCATACAGGATTAAACTTAAATAAAAATATCCCAGGTTATCTAACCTTTAGTTACAAACATTCAAATGCGAAAATTAAATCAACTTCATTACAATCTTTAAACCAAAGTCTGAAAATAAAGCTATCAAAACTATTACAAGTCTTCAGTATTTGGTCATCTTTCCTTTTCCCTTACTGGTGCTAGGTAAGTCACCCTTTTCAACTTTAGCTGTAAGAAAGTTTACAGGCAAGAGTGAGCAAACAAGACCCACTTGGAATAACAACAAGTAATTCTTTAAACTTTTACATCAATTGCAAATACTAGGCTCAATAAAACTGAACAATGTGTTCTATTAACTTTCTGAAAATTATAACGTTCATTGAGGGTCTAATGACCATGAATCATGTCCACAGTTATATGTAATCTTTCAACTTTAACTTTAACAATCATAAGACTATAAGGACTCCATGTACTTAGGGTGATCAACCTTTAGTACAATGTATTGTGCACAACCATTTCAACGCTAAGCGTAAACCTCTAGTAAAAGAGTTGTTCATCTCAGTATTTAGAATACAAGTCCGCACCAAAGTAAGTTTGGTTTGGATACATTACAGGGTAATTTAGAATTCAATGGTCATCAACTAAGGATTAGTTGAATACAAAAGAACTAACTGTATGCTATGGAATAATCATAACTGAATCGATATTTGTAAATTAATATCATGCTTTAGGAATAATCTAATAGCATAAACATTGAATAATCATAACATAATTTGCTTTGAACAATACTAAGTCAAAGTTATTGATAATTGGATACCAAGCATGCATAATGAATAGTAATTTGAACGATAAAGTTGTTCAACACTAGAATATTAAAATATAGCGATTGCATGCTAAATAACAAGTTACATATTAAAGAAACTTGCTCAATACTAAATATACGATTTAGAATACTTGCATCCCTATGAACAATTAGATACAAGAGCTTTCTCAATAATAAACCATCTAGCTTTACGAAAGTGTACAGTTAGTCACTTGTATAATTGAATTTGAATTAAAAACAACAATGTACTCAACGAAATTGAACTTGCACAATGAAGTTTTAGAGTTAGAAAACTTACTCAAAAGAGTTTAAATATTCGCATAATTATAGAAGTAGAGTTAAAGAACTTGCCTTTAGCACAAGCTAACCCTTACCACTTGAATCTCAATACCCTATATATATGTCATCATGACATAATTAGTCATTACCAACCTTTATATCTATATAAACAAATATATACATCATGTAGGTTAAATTACCAATTCACATAATCGAACTATGTTAATACTAGTTAACCCTTGATAACATGCTCATTCATAGTTTAATACTACTAAAATCATCATTTAACATTCCTATTATTAACACATAACATTTATTTTCAAATTTTGTGTAATAAACTAAAACTATCGAACATTCTCTTTAACTTTCGTCTTTAGCTTGGCGCTAAAGTTTACATGTGGTTAAGGTTATTGCTTATACTGAAATTTGGCGCTTATGGTGCGAAATCACAAATAACCAACGATTGGCCATTGCTTATATAGGCGTGGTATTTATGGGCTGAAACTTATCTTCTTGGGCACAATATTTACCAAACTCTAGAATTAAACAACCAAGCTCTAAGAAAAAGCATGAACAAAAAGCCAAGTTGGCCACAAGCTCTAATCTAACAAACTAATTACATGTAATATATCTGAGAGACTTCACGTAAACATATATTGCAAAAGGCTTTAGCATGATTCTACCCATACAATAACATAAACATCAAATTTACAACACCCAATTTCATTGTTTTTTTTTATAAAACTCCATTTTGACATTTTTATGAAAATCAACATCGTGATTTTGTTTTTCAATCAAAAGCAAGAAATTTAAAATACCATAGTTGTGATTATACATACTCTATCAAATTCAATAGTCAATTTATCAATTTAACAACTAATTAAACCTTAATTTTTACTTTAAACTAAGCCGTATTCATATATATTTTCATATGAACTCATTGTGATATATTTTTCTTCACAATTTACATACATACATAAAGTAATTGATTATAATCATACATAACTTATGAAAAACAGTTTTACAACAACAATCATCATCTAAAGCTATATACACAAGAAATTCATCATCCATAATTAAATTACAGAGAACTTTTTGGAGAAGAAAACTAAACTTTAAAAATAAAACACAAGGATTAATATCCTACCTTTGATTAAGAAGATGATACTCTAGAGTTAGAAGAAAATGGTGGCTAGCTATGATTACAATCTTCTTTTCCCCAATTCTTTTCTCAATTTCTCTAGACTCCTCTCAAATTTTTCTCTGTATTCTTCTTCTTCTTCTCTTTTCTTCAATTGAGCCTTCTTCCTAACTCTAGTCTAACTAACGTATAAAACTATAACGTATATAACAATAATATATATTAATTATATAATATAAATATAGATATAACTTATGTCAGTTATATAAGTTTTGAAAATCAAAAGGCATAAGGCTTGTTTGGCTAACATAATAAAAATAACCCATTAACTTATATACCTTGTTTGGTAAAACTAATTGAAAATAAATCAATTAATCCTTATACCTTGTTTGATAAAATACTATTAGATTAAAAACTTAATATGCATTAAGACTTGTTTGGCCACAACTAAATTAAACTCCTTTAATTTACTTTAATAACTCCTTTATAGCAAGGTTATTTGACACACTTCTACTAAATTAAATAATCAACTTAATCAATTCAAATACTAATCTATTAAATTACTTTAACACATAAATCATTCCCACATAATTATAATTTTCTTTATAATTATAAATTTATTTAACCAACTAACACCTTATTTTAAATTACAAATTCTAATTAAAATATTATGATTCATTTAATCATTATTAGCTCTCTAACTTAATTATTAAATTAAATTGGTATATAATATCATAACAATTAATTTTCTTAACTCCTTAATTATTTATACAACAAATAATTAACTAAACCACACAAATAATTAACTAAACCACATCAACTCAAATTGAATAATTATTTATTCAACAATAAATATATCCATTAAATACCTATATAAATCAATAAATATTTAATTTAAAAATTCTGGAATGTTACAGCGGGCCCTTTACAAGCCTAGACCCTTGCGGGGGAAGGGGTATGCCCAGAAAATATGAATTTTGGTCAAATTTGAGTCCGGAAAGGATTGTTTCGATCCGATTGACTCAAGGACTTCCAAGAGAACTTAAAGACATATGAAGAGACTTATAAAAGGAGGAGAATCACCAGGATTAGAGGGAGATGAGATTAGAGAAAGGATTCCATTAGATTAGAGTAAATTAGATCAAAACCCTAGTTCTAATGAGTTTTGGAGATTGAAGCAACTTGGAAACCATTGAAGATTCAAAGTAGAGAAAGAGGAGGAGCGTCAAATCTCTGCATAATAGATTCTATCTTCTTATCTTCTTCTATCTTTGACTTTTAATGATTATTCAATTGTGGATTCTTAGTTTTAATTCAATAATCATGAACTAATTCTTTGTTTGAGATTACAATGGATCTTATTGTGTAGTTTATTTTAATATGCTTCGCTATCAATTATTATGTTCTATTGTGAGGATTGTCTATTGTGATTTGGACTTAATTGTTTAATTGATTGGCCATTAAATACCGTGATAATCTATATGAACTCGAGAGATGAAGTATAGATTTAGATCTTATCATGATAGCATGTGTTTGTGATTTCTGCATAGATGTAATTCATGATTCGTATTTAGGATAGAGATATGTCTTTACGCCATATGTAATCTTATAGAGAACTTGTGCGTTAAATCCTTTTTAATTGTAATTCACATAGAGATATAGTGGATTAGTTAATTAGGGTGTCTTGCTTAATTCTATCATTTGTGGATTTAAGTGTGTATGGGTATTATGCATCGAGAGGTGGTTTTATCTGCTTTAGTGTTCTTGATTAACAATTCATGATATAAAATAATTTATGAGAAGTGTGTTAACTTAAATGAAGCAATAAGTGAAGTTGTGATCTTAAATCTCTGTAATCTTAATTTAACTAGTGGTAATTAGAATTAGTTTACTTATAAATTGAAATTCATTCGTTTAAATAAGATCGAGTTGGTTACGGGTTAGTACTTGGTGATTTTTATTAAATAATTCCTAGTGGGAACGATACTCTACTTTCACTTTATTACTTGTTGACCACGTATACTTGAGTGTTGTGCGTAATTAGATTTTACCCAACTAGTTTTTGCCGGGGAATTAATTTAATAATTATTTATCAATATTAATTTCAATCAAATTAGTCTTAATTTAAACATTTTTATTTTTATTTTTATTTTTAATTCTCTTCCTATATTTCTCTCTTTTCAGGTACCATGGACGACGTTGCGTATCAATGGCCATACACAAACATGACTCAACCAAGGGAAACATGGATTGATGGACTTAATGCATTTTCCGCAGAGTCAGTACAACTGCACTTTTGGACTAGTTTGGATAAGTGTTCAGAGGGTTAAAATAATAAAATATTGATATTCAAACATTTTGAAAAAATTAATTACCAAACAACATTTTTTCATTCATCAGATACAATTCTAGATAGATGCTTTACATTATCCAGATGTTTAAACTGTTTAGATCTTAACGTTCAGTTTTATCAAACAGAACTCAAATCATTAAAAGATGTCTCTTAATGAAAAATTTAAATATATGGAGTCCCTATAAATATTGTACTCCCTCCATTCCAAATTTTAATATCATTATTGATTTTTGAAAAGTCAATTTGAGATATTTTTAAATTTAAAATTAAAATTTTTAAATTAGGATAATTGACTTTTTTGTCACTGTACTAGTACCCAATTTTCATCATTGTGGTTACCGAAACTTTTTTGTTACAATTGCATAACTATACTCGAAAATACTTACCAAATGGTCATTAATTATGATTCCATCCAAAAAATAGACAGTAAGTACTGATAGACTAACATTTGCTAGCTGGTAATGAGGTGGCATATGGGCTCCACTCTTACATAGATATGGAGGGAAATGTCCCTCTAATTACACTGAACCATCAGTTTATCTCTTAATTTCATTACACGAAAAACATTTGAGAGCAAAAAAATTCTAGGAAAAGTTCTGAGAGATTTCGTCGGAGAGAGTTGTGTGATTTTTCATAGATTAACGAGGTCGGTTAAAGAAAAAACTTATTTCCTCTGCAGTTAAGTGAATTCTACTCTCAATTTCTTCCTATCTTAGTTTTAGGGTTTAATTAAAATAGGGTTTTTTTAATTTTTGAAATTTCATTGGATGTAATTGGGTCAAATACCCTTAAATTCATGATTTTTTACTCAATTTGTAGTCCCGATGGTCCTCTTTTGTCTTTTTATTATACATAAATTAGTTGGATAAATTATTTGATGGTGACCCTTGGTTTTGTCTACTGATGGTGGCACTTGTTTTGTGTGACATGCATATTAGGTTATGTATAAAGTATTCTTGTGGTCCTGTGTTGTCTCCCATTCTATGTATTTTGTATAAAGTATTCTATGTCTTGTTTCCCATTCTATGCATATTATGTTATTGCTCTGTTTACATGCAAGTTAGGTTAGGTTATTTTGTATTTTGTATAAAGTTTAAAGTATTTTGCATACATTGGCAGTGTAGTCTCTTTCTTTTTATAATTCTTCATTTTTGTAACTTTATTAATTTCACTATCACAAGATGTCTATTCTGCTATTGAATATACATTATGGTGGGAAGTTTAAGGATATGCCAATATATGAGTATGATAGTGGCTTTACAAAAACACTTAAAATGGATCTTGCTTATCTTTGTCCACAAATAATAGTTTCTATGTCTGAACATTTTAAATATCATAAGGACTTTGAAGTTTACTATAAAGAAAACTAATGGCACATGAACTTAGAAAATTGTATGATGATAAAAATATTAGGGTATTGCAGGCAACCTCCATAGGTTATGTGTGACGCCCCAAAATAGGTCCACACGACCCATTCTGAGTCGCCAGATATCATACTATAAAAATCAAATACAACTTCATTTATACAACTGTTGAACTGTCATGCAGAGTACGACAACGCATAAGCTGTGAGTTTTAATACAAATATATGCAACTCTCATGGTGCCTCGACCACAACACCTTACAATGGTACCTTACATAAAGGTACAGTCAATATCTATTTTAGAAATTAAAATCTTCGTAAAGTGCTCAAGGAAACCTTCGTACATGGGAGGCCATGCGTCTAGGTTATGATAGATATCATATGTCCATAGAATTATCCTTGGTTGACCCAATAGACCCCAAAGAAAAATGAGAAGATTAATATCATATTCTTTCTAATGGTGAGTCTTCTCTTGACATATCATTATCTCCATTGTCTCTAATCGAGAATTATACTTCAACCAAACACCAAGATTATATAGGTAGTGCTCGTAGATATACTCAGCAAGTGGATGCGCACAACCCTGTCTTATGATAACACGAAGTCGTATGTCATTAGACATCTTGTATGATAGTGGCAAAACACCCTTCCAACGTTGGGTTCGCCTCACCCTATTTGATTCACCAAATATAACTACTAAATGATGTATAAAATACAACACACTATTCTAAAGTTCTAAATAAAATTATTTCCATCTTGTTTAGGGAGAACCTCCGACTAGAGACCACCGTTTCTATTCCCTCACTTTATTTCGACCCAGCTACACTCTTATTACCTGAAAGGAATTGTGAAGCAAAAAGGGTAAGCACAACTAGCCTAGTAAAGAATATCATGACTAAAGATAATTAAATTATCAATAGCCTTCATTAGTAATAAATCAGAGATTTAGAACATATAGTAGATGATAAAACTTTTCAACCATAGTTGCAGCGGAACGAGTAATCCATTAAAAGAGTCAAATAGACCATAAGGTCTATTATCTTCTCCATGTTAAAAGTCCATCAACAGTGTTTTATTCCTGTAACATCAATCAACAATTCATGTCCACAATCATGTGAATAAATCATAATCATAATTGTGATTCTAAATTCCTCTTCGCACCCAGGACGAAGATAATTTTCATCACCAGTCTTTACCTGAAATATCAAAAATCATGGTTATACCCAATCACAATTCTTGTTCATAATCATACTAATAAATTCATCTTTGCACTACGGCCAAATATATTCATTAATAATTCATCTTTGCACTACAGGCCAAAAATATACAACTGTATTTTAGAAGAGTCAAGTAGATCATGATTTCTACTATCTTCTACGAATTAAAAGTGTATAATCAATATTTTATCGCTGAGACTCAGCTTAATAAATAATTCACATCATCGAATCATCCCTGCACTACGGTCAAGGATATTCATTTGTATTATGACCACGAATTATTCATGCACTATGGGCCAAGGATATTCGTATTTTCAACAATGGTCATGATTATACCGAATAATCTCTGGTTATAATCATACCAACAACTGTCCATCAATGCACTACGGGCCAATGAGGACTTTTACCACATCATTTGTAACATTACGGGTCATGATTATACCGAATGATCCTTGGTCATAATCATACCAATCAACAGTTCATCTATGCACATAAGCCAAAGATATACAACTGTAAAACCAATAATCAACAGTCCATCTTTGCACGTAAGCCAAAGATATACAACTGTAAAACCAATAATCAACAGTCCATATTTGCACGTAAGCCAAAGTTGACTCTCAACACAATATAAATATGAGAATGATGACAATGATATAAAGATTCAATCAAGTGAGATCAGTGATAAATATTAAAGACTTTAAATTTATCCAGAGTTTAAAAATATCCAAATTATCAACATGATACTACTTTGTGAAGTAAAATTAAAGAATAATATCCAAGTATCAAAATAATTCGGACAGAAAAGAAATAAATTTTTTGGGTGAATAGTACCCCATGAATAGTACTTCAGGAATAGTACCCCGTGAATAGTAACCTCGGCATGAAAAGTGTCCCGAATACCCGAGTGAATAATACTAGAGTGAATAGTAATCGGGTGAATAGTAACCCGTGAATAGTAACTCGTGAATAGTATCCCGACATGAAAAGTGCCCCAAATACCCGAGTGAATAATATTATAGTGAATAATAATTGGGTGAATAGTAACCCGTGAATAGTACCCCGGGTGAAAATATTGATATTTGATAAGAAAGTTCAGATCAATATTCCAATAAAAAGATATTGGATGCAGCGCAAAACTCAAGAATATTCCACTGATTTCAAGGATTATAGAAGCAATACTTACCATAGTAAGTTTAGATTTAAGAATATGAAAAGAAATAACATACGAAACTGCAAATGGATTTTCACCCGTCATATGGTACGTAATCGCGTGTAGGCAAAAGTTATTTCGACATATTAAAGGATGAATCTGAAAAATAGTATTCTTTATGAATACGAAAGAAATAATACCCCTTACGAATACAACAAATAACATCCCTTACCAAACGAAAATAGCATCCCTTACCAAACGAAAATAACATCCCTTACCTTAGTAGAAGACCAGATACTGCAATAGTGAAGTAGCAAAATACTCTTCTTCTTTCTCTCTATAGTTTCTCTCTCTATAGCTTCTCTTGTGAGTCTCAGTGAATTGGTGAGAATGAAAGAAGAATTAAGCTTCTATTTATAGGAGAAATGACTAAATAGTAACTAATTCACAAACGGTCCAGATTGATTTACTATTAGAGCAGACGGTCCATATTGATTACTATTAGAACCACTGGCCAAGCGGTCCAGATTGATTTACTTTTAAAACCACCAGCGACGATCTAGATTGATTTACTTTTAAAACCACCAATGAAGCGGTCAGATTGATTTACTATTAAAACTACCACCCGTCGGTCAGTTGATTTACTATTAAAATCACCACCGATCGTCAGATTGATTTACTATTAAAACCACCATCAATGGTCAGATTGATTTAACTTATTACACTTTTGGTACCCTAAAGTTTTCCAAGTTTGCATTATTCCCTCTAACTTTTGTAAATCACTTATCTTGATAAACACATTCTTAATACTTCAACAATTATTCATCATGAATATTATAACTCACAATATTTAACAACCGTGTCGTTCCCGGAAAAGGGGCTTTCGATAATGAGTTCTCCTTATTGGTAGCATGATTAGGTGACCAAACCTCTCATTAATGAGAACTTCAGACATTGTCAATATTGCAAATAATAATATGAATAACTTTATCGTCTCAACTATTGATTTAATAATATAAAATATTATGCGATGATATCTTTGTGACAATAATTAAATCAAATAACGTGAGATACTATGCAACAATTCATTGTAGCAATAATTGAGTAAAAGCCGAGTGGATTCTTACGTAAGCATCAATAATCAATACTGGTGTGCTACTATGCAACCACGCCAGACATTGTATATTTACCATCGGGTATTTCAACGGTTTAACGGTAAAACTTTCGCCGTTATTTTTATAAAAAGATATTTCTGTCGTTTTCTAACTCCGACAATTATTACGTTGTGGGGTCCACCAATAATGGTGTCGTCGTACGGATATTCCTTGACAAAAAGAATATTCCCCGACACAACGAATATTTTATATCAACTTGCTTACTTTGCAAAATTTTAAAATATAACCCTTAACTTTAACCTTTTAAAAATTTGACCATTTACTAAATAGAATAACAATTATCAGAAAATTTAATATTTTCATTTCGTAAAATTCGGGGTCTTACATTATGATTATATTGATTTATATGTTGATTATGGGAATAATATTTTAGAGTATAATGCAGAGGGTAATATTGATGAGGATAATAATGAAGGGGCTGATGAGGCTAATAATGAAGGGGCTGATGATGAAGGGATAAGGGTGTAAACGAGTCGTACAGAAACGAACAGAGAACTGCTCGAATTCAACACGAAATATAAAATTCATACTCGAATTCAACTCGAATATTTATTACTCGAATTCAATCTGACTCGGATCGAATCATAATCAAACTACTCGTGAACTTCAAATTCAAACTCGAATTTGAGTCTCCACATAATAACTAGTTTTATAATAAATATAATTATAAATTGAATTTGTTATTTTACTTAGAAATGAGAAAATATATTTACTATTACACTTTAAAAATATAAAATCATATTAAAATTAAAATTAAAAACAAAACAAAATAATAATAATTAATTATCCTAATTTGATTTAAATTTGTATATATTATAAGAGAATGTATCAAAAATCACATTGAATATGTATCAATCGAGTATGTATCGAATCACAATCAAGAATTTGAGTAGTTTGAATCTTAAACGAGTCGAGTATAACTTTACTCAGATTTTACTCATATTTCTATTCGAACTATTTTTAATGCTCAGATTTGGATCATATTATTAACGAATCCAAGACTCGCTCGTATTTTTTCGAGTCGAGTCGAGCCCAAACTGTTTGGCTCGTTCACAGCCTTATGAAGGGGATTTAGCTTTATCATTTGATGACATTGATTACCATTACAATGATGGGTTAAGTACCGATGATGAGTATATTGAGACTAAAAAGAAGTCAAGGGAATATAAAAGAGTAATGAAAAAGAATGGGGAGACTAATGAATTAGAAGATGAAGATGAGTTAAATGAGAGGGATAATGAGAGTGAACATGACAATGAAAAAGGCAAAAATTCTCACCAACCTCCAAATGAACAAGAAGAACTTAAACAAGTAGCTGAAAATGAACAAAGACCTCTAAATAAACAAAAGATGAAATCGTTCAAAACAGTGAACATGATGATTATTATGTGGATGATGACAGTGAAGGCAATGGTGGGCAGTGGGAAAGTGAAAATGAGGATAGTGACAAACATTATTTGTGACAACCCCAAAATAGGTCCATCCATCCAACCCATTCTGAGTCGCCAAATACATGGTACAGAAAACAACTACAACTTTATTACAACAATTGTCGTGCAAAATACAACAACTCATGTGTTGTGTGTTTTGATACAAATATATATATCAATTGTGACTCTTGACACCAACTTGGGTAGCACGTCACCATGACATCTTACATAAACGTATAGTCAAAAACTGTTTTAGAAATTAAAATCTTTGGGAAGTGCTCAAGGAAACCTTCGTACATGGGAGGCCGTGCGATGCAGGTTATAATAGATATCATATGGCCACAGAATTATCCTTGGTTGACCCAATAGACCCCAAAGAAAAATTAGAAGATTACTATCATATTCTTTCCAATGGTGAGTCTTCTCTTGACATATCATTATCTCCACTGTTTCTAATTGGGTATTATACTCCAAACAAACACCAAGATTATATAGGTAGTGCTTGTAAATATACTCAGCAAGTGGATGAGCACAACCCTGTCTTATGATGACACGAGGTTGTATGTTATTAGACATCTTGTATGATAGTGGCAAAACACCCTTCCAAGTTAAATTCACCCCACCTTCAACATCTATAGACCACCGTTCTATTCCCCTGTTATTCCCCGCTTGTCCCAGCTACACTTTTATTACCTGAAAGGAATTGTGAAGCAAAAGGGTGAAACCAACTAGCTCGATAAAGAATATCATGACTAAAGATAAATAAATTATCAATAGCCTTCAACAGTAATAAATCAGAGATTTAGAACATATGGTAGATGATAAAACTTTTCAACCATAGTTGCAGCGGAACGAGCAATCCATTAAAAGAGTCAAATAGACCATAAAATCTATTATTTTCTCCATGTTAAAAGTCCACCAACAATGTTTTATCTCTGTAACATCAATCAACAATTCCTGTCCACAATCACGTGTATAACTCATAATCGTAATTGTAATTCTAAATTCATTTCCTCATCTAGGACAAAGATAATTTTCATCACCTGAAACATCAAAGATCATGGTTATACCAAATCACAGTTCATGTTCATAATCCTACTAATAAATTCATCTTTACACTACGGGCCAAAGATATTCATCAACAAGTCATCTTTGCACTACCGACCAAAGATATTCATCAACAAGTCATCTTTGCACTACAGGCCAAAGATATTCATCAACAAGTCATCTTTGCACTACATGCCAACAAGTCATCTTTACACTACATGCCAAAGATATTCAATAACAGGTCATCTTTACATTACGAGCCAAAGATATTCATCAGAAATCATTCATCTTTACACTACAGGCCAAAGATATTCAGTTATATCATCATTTAGAACTGAGGATGATGAAAAATATTTTAAAGAAAACGAATCCAGTGAAACAAAAGAACAAATATTAAGGATTCATACTTTAAAGAACTCAAGTTCAAAAATACTTCATAAATAACCAGAGTGGAGTAAAATTCAAGAATGAAGACCAAAACATAGATCCAATCAAAGATAGGAATCATAACAGACAATCTTGGACACAGAGAAGAAAACTTAATTTTTACGTGAATAATGTCGTATTTTGTGAATAGTCTTAGTATCGTGAATAGTGTCATATATCGTGAATAGTAACTCAACAATGAAAAGATAGAAATTTCACAAAAATATCATCATGCTTCGTGAATAGTAACTTCGTGAATAGTAACTCATGAATAGTAACTCATGAATAAGAACTCATGAATAGTAACCTGAGCATGAAAAAGTTCCAACTTTGATAAAAAGTTCAAACCAATATTTCAAAGATAATGATATTGAAGAAATAATATCATTTATGAAGAAAATAATCTTACCTCGAAAAGAATAATACTTCGAATAGGAATCTTTGGATATAGCGCTAAAAGAACTTGCACCGTATAACAATACTCGAAGTACTAAAATATTCACAAAAATGCGCTCGATATATAGAGAGAGAAATCCTTAGTTTCTGGTGTGATTTTCAATTCTAACCTAAGCACCCTATTTATAGGAAAATGCATAGAACACCAAAGCAGAAAATTTAATATAATAATATTATTATTATTCCACAACTTCCTACGCACACTCATTGAATCCAACATCAGCCATCTACTCAAATAAAAACAACAAAAACGTTTTTGTTAATTAAAACAATTAAAACTTCCAAAATCAATTATTTCAGAACTTCAGAACTTCAATAATTCATAATAAATAGCCCTTTTATCAGAAAATTCGAATCTCGCGAATTTTTATAGGAAATTCAATTCTCTACAACTTTGCAGAAGAAAGTTTTTCCCAATTCCAAACAGAAGTTGACTGAAATCTACATACGAACGATTTTTCAGGCTATAATCAAATTTCAGTCAAGAAATGGGTCCACCAATGTAAAACCCCAAACTTTTTGAATAAAGATGAATTTTTTATAAATATTATTTTTGAGTATTATGGAGTGAAATTGATATAATAGTTGTGGGTAATATTTATAAATTTTGAAATACTGTGAAGTTGTTATATAATATTCAATTGGTTAGGGAATATTCGTTTTAGCGAGGAAATATTAGTACAACTAAGCACAATCATTGGTGGACCCCTAGCGGAATTATTGCCGGATTGAGAAAACGACAAAAATACTTTATGAAAATAACGGCGAAAGTTTTACCGTTAACTGTTGAAACACACGGTGTTAAAAGTACAGTAATACACGTGGTTACATAGTACACACGGTATTGATTATTGATTCTTATGTGAGAAGTCACTCAGTTTTGCTTATTAATGGACCCCCATTTACCCATTTTTCATAATAGCCGGTAGAAAGTTATATATATATATATAAGTTATATATATATAATATATATATCTGATTGGCATGATTGTAAGTATGGGGGGGGGGGAAATCACATGATAAAGTATTATATGTATTATTTATATAGGATATGTTTGAAATTTGGCAGGATGGGGAGTACAATTATTATTTATATATATATATAACATATATCATATATATATATATATTATTTTATTTTTGTTTTACTTGATGTTGGTAATCAAAGTCTTCATGTATAACATCCGTGGGTTTGCTCAATTTTCGTCAGTAAAATTATCATTCGGCACCGATTGAATCGATGTTATATATATATAATATATATATATATAATATAATATATTTTATATAAAAGATTTTGCTTTAATTATGGACCGTCCGATTAAAGTAAATCAATCTGGACTGATTCGTGAGTTAGTTCTTATGCAGGTCCATTTTTCTATAAATAAGCTCATTCCTTCATTATTTTCTTCTTAATTCTTTGAAACTCTAGAGAGAGAAAATTATAGAGAGAAAGAAGAAAAGATTTCGCTACATAACTACTCTTATATTCAGGTTTTTTTACGGTAAGGGGTGTTATTCTTTCTTATTCATGAAGAGAACTGTTGTTATTCCATTGCTTATTATTACATTGGAATAACTTTTGTATCTGTGATCTACCCTATACTTGGTGACATTCTTCTATTATTAAAAGTCTTTATTATTACATTTGAAATATCTCGTAAAATGCGCTTTTCTGTAGAACACGGTTCGTCTTTATTATTATTTTGTTGGAATATCACGTTTTTGTGCGTTTTCTGTGGGACGATTCCGATCCTTATTAGTATTCATTGGAATAACACATCATCTGCAATCGCATGCATGGTGATTTACATTGTTATTCCATTCTTTATTATTACGTTGGAACATCACGCTTCGGTCTTGAATTTCACGACTTTGGTTTCGTTATTTAGTATTCTATTGGAATAACTTTCATCATGCGCAATCACCGCATGCGTGGTGATTTCTTTTGTTATTCCATTCTTTATTATACTCGGTTGGTTAAAATTTTGACTTCTATACTCCATGAAATTAGTAGAATATCCTTGATATTTGCGCTTCATCCAAAGATCTCTTTTCATGGAAATATTTTCCGATCATTCTTGAATTTTACTCTACAAAGTAATATCATGTTGACAATTTGGACATTAGTAGTTCTTGGACAAATTAATTCTTGAACTTGTTTTATTGAATTCTTATATCATTATCATCATCCTCATGTTTATATTATGTTGAAAGTCATCTGTGGCCTGTAGTGCATAGATGGATTTGGTATGATTATGACCAGGGATTATTCGGTATAATCATGACCGTAATGTTACAAATGATGTAGTAAAAGTCCTTGTTGGACCGTAGTACATTGATGGACAGTTGTTGGCATGATCATGACCATTAATGAATACACAAATATTCTTGGCCCGTAGTGCATGGATAATTATGGTCGTGATACTAAAGAATATCCTTGGCCGTAGTGCAGGGGTGATTCGATGATGTGGAATAATTATTAAGCTGAGTCTCAGCGATAACAGTGAGGAAAAACCTTTTTAATCATAAAAGATAGTAGATTTTATTTTTCTACTTGACTCTTTTAATGGATTGCTTGTTCCGCTGCAGTTAAACTTGATGTCTATTATATTTTATCAGTTTAACATTGTTGGAGACTAATGATAATTTATTCTGCATTATCTTAGTCATAATATTTCTTCTTGGGCTAGTTGAGCTCACCTTTCCTTCACATTCTCTTCTGTGAAATGAGAATATAGCTGGGACGAGTCGGGGAACGGAGTGATGCTCCAGAGGATAGCATTAGTAATCCTCACTATTTTATGAAATAGTGTGATAATAATTGTAATGAGGACTCCTTATGAGTTTGTATAATCTCTAATAGATAATATTTGTATTCAAACTCACAGTTTATGTTTTGTCGTATTGTACACGACAGTTGTATTAGTAAGTTGTATTTGAATTCTATACCATGTATCTGGCGACCCAAGATGGGTGATGTATACCTAATTTTGGGGGCGTCACAACCAACATGTTTAACATGTTTTAAACAACTTTTGCAACAAAAATACTCTTCCTCCTCATATACTCATATATCCCACATTCATTGTAAAAATATCACCATTATTATAATATAATAAAATATTATTTTATCAGAAAAGATAAAATATCGATTTTCAACAATTGTCACTTTAAAAAATTTTCTCCATCTATATCCACATAAAATGAATATTCTCCACAGAATCACAATAATGACAACCAGGCAGTTCTCAAGAAAGAGGGGGCTTTCTAATAAGGATTTCTCCTTACTGGCGCGCAATTAGGTGACCAAACCTCTCCTTAAACAGAACTTTCTAGACATTGCCAATAATGTTATCTAATAATATTATTAAGATAATATGAATTATTGCTTCGATAATGGAAAATACTGTGTAGTGACAATTATTAAAATAACAGTAATATAAAATATCAACGCAACAATTATTGAATCAATAAAATCTTTGAGCGATAATTCTTTGTAACAATTATTGAGTAGTGCCTTCTTACGTAAGAATCAATAATTGGTGCAATACCGTGTGCTACTGTGCAACAATGCATATTACTGTATTTTAACCACCGGGTATTCCAACAGTGTTAACGGTATCAACTACGTCGTTATTTGAAAAACTCCCTTTTGTCGTTTTCTTCATCCAAGCGAGTTATTACATTATGGGCCCACAAATGGTCAATGTTGCAGGTAAATACGATTATTCACGACGGAAAGAATATTCCACAACCAAAGCGAATATTCCCAAGCGGAAAGAATATTTTATAACCACTTGCATATTTTGAATTTTTTTTTTCATATATCACCCTTAACTTTAACTTTTATCAATTTAACCATTTACTGAATTGTAATTATAAGAAAAATTGAAAACTTTTATTTCATAAAATTCGGGATCTTACAATCTCCTCTCCTTATGAAATTTCGTCCCCGAAATTTACGTACCTGGTATTTCGAAAAGGTTAGAATACCTTGCTTTCATTTTAGATTCTATCTCCCGGATCATCATGATTTCTCCATTACTCATCTCCCGTGATAACTTCATTTGGGTTCTCACTTGTTGGGAAGTCATGACAACCGCTATCCTCGAACTACTCGGCTTTGACTTGTGCAGGGGGCGACATTTGGCGTCATCACTACTGGTTGGAACATACTTTTCTATAGGGCATATTCCACCCTCAACTGCCTCGTCGTACTCCTGATTCATGATCTGAATCATAAATCTTCGATCCATATCGAATTCAGGTTGACCGCTCTGTACAGGGTAATTCAAAACTCGATGTTGGGTTCTCCCAATTGCTTTCCAAAAAGAGAAATACATATCATCTATTTTAGCCTTCTTAGATCGGACATCTCTTTCCACAATATCAATGCGTCGTGTGGCTTTTACCCATGCATCACTCATTTTTACTCGTTCAGTTTTTTCTTCTTTCAGCTCAGATTTCATCTTTATCATCTTATACTCTACCAAAGAATGCTTCTTTTCAAGCATTACATATCGGGTAACACAAGCTTGAATTGTTGCATCCTTTTGCTTCACGACCGCCTGTCCTTCTTCAGCATGCTCTTCTAACTCATGAATACGATTTTGTAATTCTACATTTTGATCATATAATACCTCTAATAAATTCTCCTCAGGTACCTCTTCTTCACTCACTCTCATTTGTTACCTCTGCGACTATCTCGGTAAAAACTATCAATTCTTCACTCACCACAAGAATATCTCTAAATCCTTCTTCGTCTGACATCACATTATCATGGTTAGTGATTAGAGGTATCCCCACAGTCTCATTCACTCCATTGTTAGCATTCTCAGTTGCCATTCTCAAATACTGCCATAAAACAAGGGTTAATTAAACAAATTAACGTATCACATAATATCCAGTATATTATAATGAGCCAACAAATAAACTTAGGTAGGACACCTTTAGCGAAGGATTTACTCATCTCTCTCCTTCCTAGTTCTATTCCCGATCTCAAAATGGAGAGACCATATCCTAAGCTCGATACCAACCGTGACAACCCCAAAATAGGTCCATTCCATCCAACCCGTTCGAGTCGCCAAATACATGGTACAGAAAACAACTACAACTTTATTACAACAATTGTCGTGCAAAATACAACAACTTCGTGTGTTGTGTGTTTTGATACAAATATATATATCAACCGTGACTCTTGACACCAACTTGGGTAGCACGTCACCATGACATCTTACATAAAGGTATAGTCAAAAGCTGTTTTAGAAATTAAAATCTTTGGGAAGTGCTCAAGGAAACCTTCATACATGGGAGGCCGTGCGTACAGGTTATGATAGATATCATATGGCCACGTAATTATCCTTGGTTGATCCAATAGACCCTAAAGAAAAAACGAGAAGATTACTATCATATTCTTCCCAATGGTGAGTCTTCTCTTGACATGTTATTATCTCCACTGTTTCTAATTGGGTATTATACTCCAAACAAACACCAAGATTATATAGGTAGTGCTTGTAAATATACTCAGCAAGTGGATGAGCACAACCCTGTCTTATGATGACACGAGGTTGTATGTCATTAGACATCTTGTATGATAGTGGCAAAACACCCTTCCAAGTTAAATTCACCCCACCTTCAACATCTATAGACCACCGTTCTATTCCCCTGTTATTCCCCGCTTGTCCCAGCTACACTTTTATTACCTGAAAGGAATTGTGAAGCAAAAGGGTGAGCACAACTAGCTCAGTAAAGAATATCATGACTAAAGATAAATAAATTATCAATAGCCTTCAACAGTAATAAATCAGAGATTTAGAACATATGGTAGATGATAAAACTTTTCAACCATAGTTGCGGTGAACGAAGCAATCCATTAGAAGAGTCGAATAGACCATAAAATCTATTATCTTCTCCATGTTAAAAGTCCACCAACAATGTTTTATCCACCGTAACATCAATCAACAATTCTCGCCATCACAATCACGTGTATAACTCATAATCGTAATTGTAGTTCTAAATTCATTTCCTCATCTAGGACAAAGATAATTTTCATCACCTGAAACATCAAAGATCATGGTTATACCAAATCACAGTTCATGTTCATAATCCTACTAATAAATTCATCTTTGCACTACGGGCCAAAGATATTCATCAACAAGTCATCTTTGCAATACCGGCCAAAGATATTCATCAACAAGTCATCTTTGTACTACAGGCCAAAGATATTCATCAACAAATCATCTTTGCACTACATGCTAAAGATATTCAACAACAGTTCATCTTTGCATTACGAGCCAAAGATATTCATCAGAAATCATTCATCTTTGCACTACAGGCCAAATATATTTAGTTATAACATCATTTAGAACTGAGGATGATGAAAAATATTTTAAAGAAAACGAATCCAGTGAAACACAAGAACAAATATTAAGGATTCGTACTTTAAACAGCCCAAGTTCAAAAATACTTCATAAATAACCAGAGTGGAGTAAAATTCAAGAATGAAGACCAAAACATAGATCCAATCAAAGATAGGAATCATAACAGACAATCTTGGACACAGAGAAGAAAACTTAATTTTTATGTGAATAATGTCGTATTTGTGAATAGTGTCGTATACGTGAATAGTGTCTTATACGTGAATAGTAACTCCGACACCAAAAGATAAAAATTTCACAAAAAACATCATCATGCTTCGTGAATAGTACTCGTGAATACTAACTCGTGAATAGTAACTCATGAATAGTAACTCGTGAATACTAACTCGTGAATAGTAACTCATGAATAGTAACTCATGAATAGTAATTCGTGAATAGTAACTCATGAATAGTAACCCCGACATGAAAAAGTTCCAAATTTGATAAAAAGTTCAAACCAATATTTCAGCATAATGATATTGAAGAAATAATAACATTTATGAAGAAAATAATCTCCCTTACCTCAGAAAAAATAGTACTTCTGACCGGAATACTGGATATAGTGCTAAAAGAACTTGCGCCATATAGCAATACTCGAAATACTAAAATACTCACAAAAATGCGCTCGGTATATAGAGAGAGAAATCTTTAGTTTCTAGTGTGATTTTCAATTCTAACCTAAGCACCCTATTTATAGGAAAATGCTTAGAACACCAAAGCAGAAAATTTAATATAATAATATTATTATTATTCCACAACTTCCTACGCACACTGATTGAATCCAACATCATCCATCTACTCAAATAAAAACAACAAAAACGTTTTTGTTAATTAAAACAATTAAAACTTCCAAAATCAATTATTTGAACTTCGAACTTCAATAATTCATAATAAATAGCCTTTTATCGGAAAATTCGAATCTCAGCTTAATTTTTATAGGAAATTCAATTCTCTACAACTTTGCGAGAAGAAAGTTTTTCCCAATTCCAAAGCAGAATTTGAAAGCGAAATCCACATCTGAGAGCGATTTTCTGTGCTATAATCAAATTTCGATTAAGAAATGGGTCCACCAACATGTTTAACATGTTTTAAACAACTTTTTGCAACAAAAATACTCTTTCTCCTCATATACTCATATATCCCACATTCATTGTAAAAATATAACCATTATTATAATATAATAAAATATTATTTTATCAGAAAAGATAAAATATCGATTTTCAACAATTGTCACTTCAAAAAATTTTGTCCATCTATATCCACATAAAATGAATATTTTCCTCATCATAAAATCAATAATTAATTATTCATAAATAATATTACTGTAATCACAATAATGACAAACGGGCGGTTCTCAAGAAAGAGGGCTTTTAATAAGGATTTCTCCTTACTTTGGTAGCAATTAGGTGACCAAACCTCTCCTTAAATGTAACTTTCTAGACATTGCCAATAATGTTATCTAATAATATTATTAAGATAATATGAATTATTGCTTCGATAATGGAAAAATCTTTGTAAAGTGACAATTATTAAAATAACGATAATATAAAATATCAACGCAACAATTATTGAATCAATAAAAATCGAATGAGCGATAATTCTTTGTAACAATTATTGAGTAGTGCCTGCTCACGTAAGAATCAATAATTGGTGCAATCTGGTGTCTTCTTTGTGCAACAATGCATATTCACGTATTTTAACCACGGGTATTCCAACAATTGTTAGCGGTAATAACTACACCAGATTATTTGAAAAACTCCCTTTTGTCATTTTCTTCATCCGCAGAGTTATTACATTATGAGCCCACAAATTGTCTTGGCCGTCGTCATACGAATATTCCAAACGTAAAAGAATATTCCACGACCAAACGAATATTCCCCGACAGAAAGAATATTTTATAACCACTTGTATATTTTGAAAAAAAAAAATTCATATATCACCATTAACTTTAACTTTTATCAATTTAACCATTTACTGAATTGTAATTATAAGAAAAATTGAATACTTTTATTTCATAAAATTCGGGGTCTTACATTATTCACCAAATGAGGATAGTAGTGAAGAGGAGCATGAGGAGATGGAAGTGATAATTAGGGATTAGAGGAGGAAGATGAATGTAAAACCTAAATTTGAAGTAATACCCTATGTAACATAAAAAAAAATAAGTTTAGTGTTTGCCTGCAGTTCAGTTCTAAACAGCTTATGAAAGAAGTTGTTAGGAATTATGGGATTGGAAAGGGTAGGTCAATTAGATTCAAAATAAATGTTGGGAAGAGGTTTCAAGTTGTGTGTCAGCATGGATGTCCATGGAACATGTGGATTAGCACCATTGGAGGCTCTGAGACTTTGCAAGTTAAAAAAAAATTAATAATGATCATACTTGAATAAAGGCACTACAAAATATGTGTCTCAAAGTTCAATGACTTGCAAACTTTTATGGAAACGAGATTAGAAAGAAACCAGATTGGGAGTTAGTTGATATTTAAGATGAAATAGCCAGAAAAATAAAGGTAAATGTGTCTTTGACAAAGTGTCACATGGTAAGGAAAATGACTTTGAGAAATATTGGGGAATTATTAAAGAAACATTATGAGAAAGTGTGGGATTATGGGGCTCATTTGATAAAGAGCAATAAAAGAATCATAATTGATATTAAGTTTAGAAGAGACAATCCAGATAATAAGCCTTAGTTTTAGAGGTTTTATGTATGTTTTGAAGAACTAAAGAGGGGATAGATTGAAGGGTGTAGGCCTATCATAGGCTTAGATGGTTGTTTTTTGAATACTGTGGTTGGGGGAACTGTTGTCTGCTGTTGGGAGATATGGTAATAATCAAATGTACCCAATAACATGGGCCATACTAAAGAGTGAAAACATGGATAGTTGGGGATGATTTCTGCAGCTGTTACTGGGAGACTTGGAAGGTAATGATAGAGTTGGTTGAACCATTATAAGTTAACAACAAAATGTACATAATTGTCTTATTCTTATTTTGTTGTACATGAATTTTATTTAATTATAATTATCATACATGTCCCACTGACTACTTTATTTTCTTTTTTGTGGTTGTAGGGTTTGGTTCCAGTAGTTAGGGAGATACTTCCTTATGCTGAGCACAAGAATTGTGCCATACATATTTATGCAAACTAAAGGAAGAGATTCTCTACTCAAGCCTTGCAGTTTGCATTCTTGGAAACATATATGGCTACCATATTGTGCCATTCAAAGAAGCTATGAATGAGATCAAAAGTTTGTCAAAGGAAGTCCATGACAAGTTGCTTGAGCAAGACCCCTCTCTGTGGAGCAAAGCACATTTCCAAACACATTCCGAGGCAGACAATGTAGAGAACAACATGAGTGAGACCTTCAATGCATGGATTATAAGATCTAGATGGATGGCTTCATTAGATACGCTAGAGGAAATAAGGAGTCAAGTGATGGTTAGACTCAACATAAAAAGGGATGAAATGCTTAAGAGTCAAACAGTTATATGTCCTAAGATTAGGAAAAAGTTAGATATTCAAACATAACCTCTCACATGTTTTATATATTTAATTTCAACTTGTCACAATGAATAATTTATGGCTCATAATGCATATGTGTACAGTGCAGGTTAAGTGTCATGGGGATAAGTTTATGATTGATCTTGCATATCAAACATGCACATATAGGGTGTTTCAGCTAATTAGGATCCCCTGTTGTCATGCTATAAGTGCTATCAGTTTTATGAGGGAGCCAATAGAAAATTATGTGAGTCATTGGTTTAAGAGGGAAACATATTTGAAGTGTTACAGTCATCTCTTAGAATCGAATAATGATGAGTGGGTTTTATACCTACGAATCAGTTCCTTTGTGGCTTAAGTTATTGCCTGTTTTCGGTCTTTTAGTTAGCTTTTAGTATATTTTCATTGTTATTATGTCTAAGTATGCTTTGGAGCTGGTTTCTGGCATTTCAGGTCATTTTCTCTATGTTCTTGCTTGCATGGCTCAATGTCCCTCTTAGAGCTCGCGCCAAGTATACCACATCAAACTCTCGATGCAATGCTTGGCGCCGACGCCCAACGCTAGTGAGCTCCCTGCAATTCAACGACGCCTTTACACCTAAGGTTGGCCTGCCATACTTGTCCCCATCCTTACATGATGGCGCCCAGCGCCAATGCCACCTTCGCGCCAAGACGCCGTTGAAGCATATCTTTCATGTGGCAACATTTACCTCCGGTGTCCAAACAGTATTTAGTCTTTAATGACCTAAAAAAAGCACGGAGAGCTATAAATACAAAGAGAAGCTGCCTGCATTTATATCGATAATCAGAGATATCGAACAGTAACATACAGTAGCTTAGACTAGGATTTTATTTGGGTGAATTAATTTTTAGAAGAGAAAGAAGCTGTGCTTCAAGGAAGAAAAGTTATTGCATCTGACCATAGCTCAGCTTTTGCACAGTGAAGAGAAGATTTGGAGACAGAACATTTCCTAATAGGAGTTTTCTTATTCCAAATCTCCCATTTATTTGTGTACTACTGATTATGGTGAATGTATTGAATATGTGTGTTAGTCACATAGTTATGAACTAACTCCATCTTTAGGATTGTAATGTAACCTTTTGTTTAGCTTGATCAACTTTCTCTCCTATTATATATAATGAATCATTTTGGAATGGGTTGTTGTATTTTGTATTTAATGACTAATTGCTTGACAGAGTTTTTGGTAATGATAATAATGAATATTGACAAATGAATGTTATTATCTAGCTTTTAAATACAGCAACACCTGTTATGACCATGCCTATGGAATGTGTGTATAATATGCTCATGGGATAGACATATCTCTATGTGCCTTGTGTGACCTTGAGACTTAGCTTAATGACCTTGACCGAGTTATTATCACCAATAGACATATTGTGTTTTAGCCAGTTAAGGATGTGCATTTGACCTGCGACAGAAGCTTATGCGTAATTACTTTTCTCGGTTGACCATTCCTTGATTTGTTTGTAATGTGGAGACTTAGGAGATTAGGTGACGAATTAGGGGAGTTGTAATCCTATCTTGACTTCTTATCACAACCATTTCTCCCGTTCTTTTCAGTTGTAATCATATAGCTTAACCAACATCTTAATTTACTTGTTTAGATAAGATTAGTAACTACTTTACCTTAGTATTTGTTTTCTTTTAAGACTTTGTCCTCGTGGGTTCGACACTTTACTTACTTATATTACTTGTGGACCGCGTATGCTTGCGCGCAATTTGGCAATAGCTAAATCAACCAACAAATAACAATTTATGGGAGGAGACAACATATAAAAAGATGTTGCCACCACCAATCATAAGAAAGGTTAGAGGAAGGCCTCAAAGACTAAGGAGGATAGAACAATGGGAACATAAAAAGAACCCATGAAGAATTACAAGAAGGGGAAGAATAATGTATTGCACTAAATGCAGACAAGCTGAACACAATAAAAATAATTGTTCAAACTCCAATGTACAACCAACTGAAGCTTTAACCAACTGAAGGAATTGAAGGGAGTGGATCACAAAGGGTAATCAATGGAGTTTAACTCATAACTCATAATGCATTTTTAATACTAGTGTTTAATTATTGTATTTATATGTCAGGTAAACAAGGATAAAGGAAAGGCAAAGGTTAATAAAAGTGATATAGGGAAGGGAAAAAGGAAGGCCAAAGAGAGTGAAAGTGGGATACAAATAGTGAAGCTACAAATAAGAAGAAAGAAAATCCTATTGGATTTGGGACTTACGTGCTTCCAAATGGGAATACAATGTTCTAGTCAGGCAATCAATTTTTTAAGTAAATAATATTTTTTATCATTTGTTTTACACAGTTTCATTCATGTATAATTCATTAGACCTTTTTCAGATGCCTAATTCTCGAGCTCCACCAACAACTACACTGTCAACAAACAACACACCTCCACATCCACCAACAACCACACTGCAAATAACCAACACATGTCCACCTCCACTAATAACCACACTACAAACAAACAACACATGTCCACCTCCAACAACAAGTGTACCACTCTAAACACCTCTTTCCTCCTCAACATTGACTTCAACTGGCATCCAAACTTTTATGAACAGAAACAGATGCAATGTAAGTGTTAATACTCTGACTGAAGCTGTTGCAAAAAAGAGAGCTGAGATAGGTAGCAGTCAACAATCAACTGCAAGCAATGCATTCAAAAGGCCAAGGAGGAATGAGACTAAACAATAGGAGATTCACTTTAATGTTTTTCAAGTTTGTATTTATTTTGTTTAACGTGGGTTGGTTTATTTTGTGTTTGGGTAGGAATATGATATATGGTACATTTTGTGTATGGGAATGAATATTATATATTTTGTGTTTTGGGATGAAAGTATTATATGGTACATTTTGTATTAGGTTGAAACAGTTGATCTATTTTTGGAATACTCTATTTTGATTTTATGTATAAGTTTGTGAACTGAACAAAGTTAATGCAGATGCCTTAAATGACCACTTTGTCTGTTGTTTATTATGGATTTTGCTTTCTGTTGGGCTTTTATATTTGTCATCAAGGCTGCAGTTGCAAGTCAATGATGCAGTAATGATTTGTGGCATGTCCTTGCCAATGTTGCAACTGTTATGGTTATGTATTTGAATTTGCCAATGTTGCAGCAACTGCTCTGTTTTGTCTTGTGGTATATGTTTGTGTTTTGGAAACAAAACATCATGAACACAATATAACATAACATTGGAAATCAATCCATTAGAACATACAATTAAGTTTGTTTTATTGTGCTCATGATTGAGGCATAATAGACTAGAAATGAAAAAGAGTGCATCATAAGGCTCCACTAAAATAAAGCTTCACAGTGCACATTGTTACAATTCATTAGAAAATAAAGTGCCTCGTTAAACCTTATTACAATTCATTAAAACATAACAGAGCAACATACAATTCATTATAACAATAAAATTTTATCATGAACACAATATAAAATACAGTTTGTATTGACACTACCCCTCAAAAGTACTTGAGAATCAAAATCCATTCGGCAAAAATTCTATCAAAATGCCATTGAGGACAAGAAGTTTCAATTCAAACTCTTAGTTACTCTCACACGCATGTATTATGTATAGAATCCCAACTGATTTTACTCAAAGAAAAATTTTAGATCACATAGCTTACAACAACTAAATTACAAGCATTACATTCTCAACAAACTCAAAATTCATTTCAATTCAACCTTCATTACAAGCATTACATTCCCAACACAAAGCATATATGACAAGCAAAAACCAACACAGAGCAAAAACTCATCTGTGTCATCTTCATGAACAAAAACTTCAGATGAAAAATTCATGGGAACACAACAAAAACGAAAAAGAAGCAGTAAAATCAAACAACCATAGTCGTTACATACCAAAATTAACACTTGACAGTAGTGAGGAGGAACATCAAATTAGCTAAACAAAATCAATCACACAGAAGGAGCAGCAGAATCGCACCAAAGGAAAATCACACCAAGGAGAATTGAGCCCTAATTTTTTTCCCCAATTATGAATTCACGAATTCGTTGCTTTGATTTGTATTATGCAGAGACAATTGCCATGTGCTTGGTACATGATGATACACATGACAAAACCCATGTACACATCAACAAAAAAACATCATGTGATAAGCTCACGACTTTCGTCTGTTTTTTGGAAGAAAATCATAAGTAATGACTATTTGATAAGTATTTTTCAAGTATAGTTATACGATTGTAACAAAAAAAAAATCGGTAATCAAAATGAAAATCGGGTCCTAGTTCAGTGACAAAAAATCAATTATCCCCTTTTAAATTTAAAAGCTATTAAGATATTTTATATTTTTTAATTACCAAACAACCTTTTAAGTTCATATATTGTTTTCACTCGAATAATCTAATTTATTAAGATATATTAACCATTTAAATCTTAACTACTCGTTTTTATCAAACAACACGTAAATGTCCAAAAAAAACACCACTTATTAAGCTTAGAAGTTAGAACGCGAGATTAAGCAAGAATTACTATGCTATGTGCACTATTAGTTTGCCTTGTCATAATTCTTTGGAACAAAATTTTCTTCTTTCGTTTTTTCAAATAAATTTGTACGTAGAAAGAATTATACCCCAATTTGACAAATTACCAATTTATCTCTTACTAATGCTCACTTATATTATTAAAATAAATGTTGGCATATATTTTTTAAAAATAAATGCCACGCCATTATTTAAGTTTAAAAAATACTAAATTATTCATACTCTAAGGACTATTATGAAAAGAATTGTACATTGATGAAATTAAAACCAAGTGTAGAGTACAAATATCAAATTGGTTGGTTAGCTGCTAAATTTATAAATATTAGGAATATTAACAAAAATGATAGTTTAATAGTGACGTGGTAATAAAAAAATTGGATTACAAAATTTGTAAATGATATATTTTATTCTCTTATAAGTAAATTTGAGAAATAATAAAGTTTGAAATTAATACAAAATTATTTATTTTCATAACAATGGTAATGTAAGCATAAATCACGATTAATTATTATATATATATATATATATATTTGAAAATTATATCTATTTTAATTTTTAATTTTTTTAAAAGTAAAAATATTCTTCTAATTTTATTTTTTTTAATTTTAATATAATAATAATAATGTAAAATAATACAATAACCTCAAATATTTCACAGAAAGAATTTTATTTTGTAAAATTTTATGAATATTGATGAAATTTTATAGGTATATGGAAAAATAATAATAATTTTCAATTCAATAAAATGATAATAACATTATGATTGTAAATTTAAAAATATTACGTCATTTTGTAATATATAAAAAACTAAAAACTCTATTTACTTAATAAAAAATTGACAAATATAATTTATTTTCTCTAATTAAATCAATTAATAACATGAATCCTAGGGCTTCATTATGCTGTTGAAAAGCAAACAGACCAGATCGAAGAACAAATCGATTGCCGCGAGCTCTTTAAAATAACATCAATCAAAGACATCTTCAGACAATCTTCTCGTCTTCCGAATAACAGCGTGTATATTATATTTATTATTTATAACTTGTTTCTTCTCCCTAGTTTCTCGCCTCATCCTTAACCTAATTTATGATTATTTTTTGTTGTTGTTGTTGTTGTTGTTGTTGTTGTTGTTGTTGCAGAGTACTCACTACTCAGGAGGGATCGAATTCGGAATTTTGCGGATTGAAGTTGAAAATCCGCTTTCAGAAATGGCCAATAATCTGCTGAGTTCTGGTGGACAGGTAGTTTAGTTTTTTCGTTTTTCAATTATGTGGAATAGTTCTGATTCAATATTTTTGGTACTAACAATTGGCATTATCACATAATTTAAAAGGAAAGATAATTCTATCATATAGCATGTCTAGGTTAGAATTGTTGATCATAAAGTTGGAAAATTAATTTACCTATATTTTAGTTAACTGATCAATCAGCTTAGGAAGATTCTATACTATCAGTGATATCAAGGAGATTTTCAACAGAGATGAAGACTATTACTTTCTGAACCAAATAAGGTATCTGTCCCATAGAAACGACTCCTTTGACTTTTTGAAGTCAGTTTATGACATTTTCGAAATCAAAACTGATATAAAACAAGACCTATTCAATTTAAATTACAGGCACTTCTTAAAGTCAGATTGGTACTCTCTGTGTGGGTGGACGGAATAATGCTTTTCTTAAGTAATTATTTTATTTGTTATTGCTTTTATACTGTTTTTTGGTAAATCTTTTATTTTATACTAAAAATAAAAAAATAGCATGAAAGTCAAAAGACTGCTTACGAAAAGCATTATTTAATGGAGCACAAGTAATAGCGGCTGGTTTTATATGTTAACTTGAATATGTGTTGTAGCCTACAAATCGATATTCTTATGTTAGGTGTTGATATATATATATATATATTTATATATATATTTATATATACAGAGAGAGAGAGATTATAATTAATAATCTGATGGACTTAGGTCATAATTTCTTATGATATATGTCTATATATATAATTATATGCATGTATGTTTTATATTCTGATGGCCCTAGGTCATAATTTAAGCTTGAGTTTGAGCTCGACTTGCCCCATTGTCGTGATGAATGTGGCAGAGATGAGCCCTTCCCAATATGAACACCAATTCATGAACGACATTTCCAGCCCTATTTAAGTAATTTTAGTTTGGCTTCGTATCTATTGTTTTTCCCGTTTGCTATACAGGCTCTTCGACCGCCTCCGATTGGATCCATGGGCTCTCAAAATTTTGGACCACCCTTCCAGGTAATTTGCTTCTTACCAAGAGTAACAACCTCTGTTTGTTAACTATTTACAAGACTTCTAACAAATGTGTAATGACATGACTCATTTGCTGCAGTTTCGACCTATGGTTCCTGGACAGCAAGGCCAATTTATGCCGACTTCTTCAGCTTTGCAGCAATTTCATCCAGTTGGACATGGTATACTTCCTGGTCAAGGCCAGCCACCACAGTTTTCTCAACCAATGCAGCAGTTACAAACAAGGTCTCTCCAGCCAGTTCCTGCTGCACCTTCGTCACAGGCTACCCAAATGCCTTACTTTCAACAGAACATGTCTTATGCATCTGGTTCACAACACTTTCAACAAGCTGGCCCTCCTAACAATCATGGTCATGGTTTTGGTGGTCCTGGAGTGCCTATCTCTTCATCATATACTGTAAGAGATATAAATGCTTTATCTGCTTCTGTATCTTGGTGTACCTCTAGAGCTCATTTTGTTATTTTCGGTTGTTTCAGTTTGCTCCATCTTCATATGGTCAGCCACAAATTACCATGACTACAGCTTCTCAATTCCAGCCTGTATCGCAAAATCACACGCCTGTTGTTCCTGTTGCTGGACAACCTTGGTTACCATCTGGAAGTCAAGGTGTACCAGTTGTTACACCTATGCAGCCAACTGGACAGCAGCCCTCAGCTCCTGCAGGCTCAGTTCCGGTGTGTTCCTTATAAACTATTTGAACTCAATTATCTTTTGTATGTTATTTTCTTTACGTTTATCCTCAATAGAGCAAAAGCTTTTGGCAATGTTACTTCATCTAAATGTTTGCCAATCTACAAATTTAAAAGAATTAGTTCCTGCTGAAAAAAATCATCTTGTTCATGTATTCACAGCCTACTGCCTCCTCATTGACTCTGGTACTTTTTACTAAATTCGTGTCATATTGTCTTATGTTTGTTGTTACACTCATGGATCTGTTTATATTCCGTGTAAACATTGGAACTGCCAGATTAGCTTGTTGTTCACATTTGTAAATCATTCTGAGGTGTCAAATTTTGAGAGACGCAGGAGTTTTTTGCACTATAACTCTGAAATGTCAAATCATGTTCTAGAAAGTATGAAACACGCCATTAAGATAGAAGAGAGATTTTTGTTGAATATATGACAAGCTTATCATAATGGTGGTAGTAACAAAAGCTAGCATTACGTTTGTCCAACTAAAATGAGAAGATGAGAGGTCATTAATTATCCAATTGGACTCATGTGTTGATTGCGGATTAGAATTAGGAAATAAAAACATGGACTACTTTTGAATTTTGCCTATCCCAACTACGGGATAAAAGGCGATGTTGAGTTGGTAGTTGGGATAAAAGGCGACGTTGAATTGACTTTTGATTAGAGTTTGGAAATAAGAAATAAAGCTTTATCTCAAGTTTCTAGCAGTTAACATTAGCTTGCTCTGTTAACGGCTATCTAATCTTGGTGGATTTCATTTGTACGGCTCTGATTGTAAGGGGCTGAGGATACTTCTCATATTACGCAGGAGGAAGCATGAGATGGTAAGATGTATTTTGACTCATTATTGAACCCCAAGTTTCCTAGAGAAAACGAAAGAAAAGTCCAATGTTCTAAAAGCCGCAAGGCAGACCTAGACGGCCAAGGGGTGGCCTAGCGCCTAGGGTCCTAGGCGGGTTCTAGCTATTTTTATTATTTTTAATATTTGTGATAAAACTAAGGTGGTATTTAAGTAAATATTCTCTTCTAAAATCACAATTATACATTTTTGAAATAATATTTTATTTAACTCACGCAGGGAAAGTGAAGAGATGTAGCCAAAATGAAGACAAAAAGTATTAATTATTTCACAATTGTTCTAGTTGTAAAGTGTAACAATGTTCATTGCACAAACTATGTATATTTAGAAATTCTGAACTTTATGAATACATTTTTACATTTTA
The DNA here is from genome assembly GCA_020205615.1 of Panax quinquefolius. Lineage (NCBI taxonomy): Eukaryota > Viridiplantae > Streptophyta > Magnoliopsida > Apiales > Araliaceae > Panax > Panax quinquefolius. The sequence continues at coordinate 9,578,324 of CM035170.1, read as the reverse complement.
ATTTGTATAAACTATTTACCTCACAAAGTATCTTAAGTAATATATTAAATTATTAGTAAGTAGTAATTTCATATTACAATTCACAATCACCAACAAAATATATTAATACTAGCTCTGCCTCTATTAAAGTCGACAAATCACAGTCACCAAATTCACAATCACATAATAATATCCAAATTTACTACAACTAAGTATATCCCAAGTTCACAACATAGAATAATACATAGCAAAATAAATAAAAAATAGAACTAATTAACAATTTAACTAATTAATATTAATTTAATAATATTGTAATAGGCTGGTTTATAGTTAGTTACTTAGTATATGGTACGGTAGTACACTGTAACGGTAATAGAATAAACCATAAAGTAATATATACTTTAAAAAAGAAAAATAAGAAATGCTATATAAAAAGAATACTGATACATTAGTGATTTGGTTCGATTATAATAGAACAAAAGTTAGAAGTGGGAAGAAAGAGGGAAAAAGAAAGGAACGAAAAGGGAAAAAAGAAAAAGAAAAGCAAACTACGTACCTGATCGTCGCGTCAGAGTCTGGGGGCGGAGGGCCACATCGGCTTTGGAGGTTCGTGGTAGAGACTCGTTGGCGGAGGAGGTCTAGTCGTCCGCGTCGAGCTCTGCTCTCTCGTTGGCTTTGATGGTTTATCAGTCTAGGGCTTTTTTCTCTTTCTCGTTGGCTTTTGATGGTTCAAATTAGTAATGTTTTCATTTTTAATGTTAGTCCTTTAATGTATTGTTCTGTTTGTTTATTGTTTATTTTTTTATTTTTTTTAAATTCCGCCTCATTTGATTTTCCCGACTCAGCCGCTTAGGCTGCTGACTTTCAGCGCCTAGCAGTGCTAGGTGACTTTTGAAGCGCTTTGCCCCTAATTACTCGGCGAGCCTCCGCCCACAGCCCCACACCTAGGCGGCCGCCTCAACTGCTTTTTAGAACAATGGAAAAACCTCGAAAGGATTTCTGAATTAGCAAATACCTAAAGTTCTTATAACTTATAAAGCCAAATGCAATATACTGTTCAAAGACCATTAATCCATTAGAAAGCTGTCATCATCACTGTTTATAAGAAAAGAGAAGTTTTAAAACCCTAATAAAACAAAATCCCTAGCCATTAAATTAATTTAGTATGAACTATTATACCATAGTTAATACATTAAACTAGAAAGAATAGACATAAAAAGCCCTCAATGCATAACCAACTGTATCATGAAGAATGCCTCCGTTCCAATAACCTGAATAATGCCAAAAAGCTACAACTACAATATCATTTATATTTAGAGCTGTTCTTCCATCACCATCCTTCATTACAAGATACTGCTGTAGGTTTCATATCATGCACTGACTCATGATCCAACACCTAATATTAAGTGAAAAAATGAAGGAAATTCATGTACTGGTTGTTGTGTTTTTTTTTCTTTTTTTTTTGGGGGGGGTGGGGGGGAGAGATTTGAAGGATTTCTAGTGAGGGTTTTTACTCGTGGTTCCCAGTAGGCAAATTTTTTTGTCTCCAAATCTTATATTAAGGCCAAACAAATGGATGGGATAATGAGCTTTTATTTTTATTTTTGTCTCTGAGAATAAAAGTTTGTTTCCCCTCTGCATGACCTCTTTTATTCCTCCCCCCCTTCCCCCTCCTATGAATCTCGCAATCTCACTTTTTGTTGGTCATTTGTCCTTATTTTTTATTTAGATTTATTATAATTATGTGATACCTGATTAACCAACCATTTTTTTTACCTGTTGGAAATGCAGGAAGTAAATGTTCCTAATAGCTTTCAACACACCTCGTCTGATTGGCAAGAATTTGAAGCTGGTGATGGCAGAAGGTATGTCATTCTTGTAGGTGCAGTTCTAATTTCCTTTCTTTTATTTCTGATGGGAGTTTTCCAAATAATTTCATTACAATCCTTTTTAAGCTTTTACGACTACAACTCTTTGTCACTTACGTGCTTTTAGCTTTCTCATTCCCTTGCATTTTGTTTGGATTTTCTTTTCTGCTTGTACTATCAGATATTATTACAACAAAATAACAAGGCAATCTTGCTGGGAGAAGCCTTTGGAATTAATGACACCTTTAGAGGTGAGGAATGATGCTGACTAGTCATTCTTCTTGAAGTTTCAGCATAATCTCTGTTCACTTGCAAAACATGCTTTTGGATTGCTTGGGAATTCATACAAACTTTGTTCACTTTTATGGTTGCTTACAATTGTAGCCATACTTGAATTGATCAAAGTTGTTTTATGTGTATTTCCTTTTCTTTGCATGTTCCACTGGTTTGTAGATGTCATGGCAAGTCAGGGGAAAATAACGTCTGCTGTATATGCTCACTGAAGGCGGTTTCAGTTTCTCAAGGCAGGCAACAATTTGTTATTTACATTTAATTTATCATGTGGGGGACATTGTTCTTGTGAAATTGGTGGTTTGATGCTGTTAATGCCAAATAGCAACATACTACCAGTTCCATTAGTTTTTTTTGTTTTTTTACTCTTTTGGGTGAACATCATGTTGTGCGATTGCTTTCTGATGACTTTAGTTGTTTTATTTTATTTTATTCAGTTTCAGAATCTCTTGCTCAAGTTACTTTTTGTTGCTTGTTCTTTTCAATTATTTTAAAGAGTACCTTTTCATTTCTGACAGTGATTTTTAATAATCAAGAAATAAGATAAATTTAGTAAATGAAGGTAGAGACATGCAAATTACTTTTAGTTGAAGTTGTTCCTTAGATAATATTATCTGCAAATAGCAATCTACTTACCAAACCATTATAAGTTGAAATGTGAATGTGCACCAAATAAAAAAGAATGTCGAAATGTGAATTTGGGTGTACCCTTCTATTTACCCGTGTTTTATACATATGTACTTAAGTAGTACTTTTGAGTTCATCTGCGTATATTTGATTGTATTATGCATGTTTAGTTTGATTTGAAGAGTTTAATAATAGTGCTATCGGCCACACGTATCTTTGTGGAAAATGACTTGGTTGATCTGGATAGTTTGTCTGGGCATACAGATGGAAGTTGTTCTCCTCATATCCGGAGGTATGAATTAGTATGCAATGCCGTATCTATATTTGTTGTTGAATTTTATTAGTAGTGATTATGTAGTTTATCTTTTTCTGATAGAAATGATTTTATTAGGAATATGCCAAAGAGGCAAAAACATGTACAAACAAGGTAAAAGAACAAAAAAAGAAGCGAAAACTAAGAAAGCCCAAGCCCATAAGCATGGACGCAACTACCCCCATGACAACCAACCAAACCAGAAACATTTACAACACAAGCTAGTGGGATAAATGTTTTTTTGTCATTGTACTTTAGGTCAACTTATATTCAACTAACTCAACTTTTTTCTCTTATAGTCAACTAACTATACTTTACTTTACTAACAAATATTTCAAATTTGTCTTTAACTGTTAAATTTTTAACGGAACTTTGACGTGATACTTACGTGGCTTAATTTTTTCAATATAAATTGATGACTAGGCCTAAACATGCTCATGTGTAATTAAAAAAAATTATTTCAAATATTTTTTCCACAATTATTAATCATTTGAGGGTAAATATGTCAAACCACATTTATCTAACATATAAATTAACTCGATAAAGTTATTTACTTGGGTGTCCACAACCACTTCCTCTTCCTCTTTCATCACCGGAGACGACACTTCAAGTTGTTCTAATCAAGTTTTTTTTTCTCCGATTTCAAATAGACCAAGAAATTAACCATTATTTTGTACTTTTCAGATCTACATTCATGAACCAACCCATTTCTTTCCAGATCATATTCATCTCACATATTTCACACCTCTGTTTGCAAAAATTATGACTCCTTTCCGGATCTAAAGAAAAATAGATACAAGTAATTATTGGGTGTAAAATCCAATTGCTATTACTGCTACAAGATTATCTCTCAGAATCCAATGTCCAAAAGAAGGTATAAACGTATCTAAGTGGGGTCAGCTTTATTTTATCCTCTTCTATTCTCTCCTTCCGATAGTTGGTGGTTGTGATGCTAAATGGTGGTACGGTGGTGGTGGGGTCAAATTTTGGCAGATCTGGTGGTGTGGTAGTACATAAGTGGTGGTGATGCGGGACATATTTATGTTTTGTTGTGGTGGTGGTGGTGCATGGGGTGGGATATAAGTGGTGTTTGGTGATTGTAGATCTGAAGTGGTGTTGTTTGCCCTTGGACATTTAATAAATGTAAAAAATTCATTTGAAATAATATTTAAACCTTACCTAAAAAATCATTTTTATAAATACAAAAATAAGGAAAAAAAATCCCCCCTTAATTTTTTTGATTTTATTTTATTTTTAAAAAGTTTCTTTCTTATTCCCCTTAATTTTAATTAGCATATTTTTAGTTTTTATGTTTTATAAATGTCTTAATTATAAATAAAATTCATTTGATATTAATTACAAAAATAATTAATATATATTTTATTTATTTTCTTGTTTTTTTGGCCAACTTTTCTAATTTATATTATATTTTAAAATAATTTTTTCATTTTCTTCATAAATTTTTCCCTCCAGATCCTCATAATGAAGACCATGTAGGATAATCCTTGACACATGAGTTTTTTTTTTACAACTCAACAACTTATGTATCTATTTCCGTTTAAAGTGTAACAGTTTGTAAGAAAAGTAAAGTATAGTTAGTTGATTGTAAGAAAAAAAGTTGAGTTAGTTGACCTAAAGTACAGTGATGAAAACAACATCTATCCCACAAGCTGCTGGTGTGTTATGGTCTTTTTCTTTAGTGCGATGTTCGAATTTTTCCCCATAGGTGGTTTTCTTCTGTACATTCCTTTTGCTCCCCGCTGTACATGTGATGTCCTGATTTTTAACTTCTGTTTTCCATCATGGGTTGATGTACCTTATAATTCTTCCCCACGCTCTTGAAACTTTTTTTCTTATTTTTGTTGTTGGCTTGATAGTCAACTTTTGCAATGGTTTGTTTTCCATTGGTAATGGAAGCTTCAATAGCGTACTCAAGCTATTGAGGTTTTAACAGTCCCGCTGCTGCACTTGTTTATTTTGTGGTCCTGTTTTCCTCTTTTGCATATTTTCTGTTGAGATCATGCACACTCTTTGTCAAATCATTATCATTCTGGGCAGACAAACCATATGGGTGGTACCAGAAGCGGACTGTGTCTATCCTCAAGTTTGTCCTCTTAAGTTCGTGTGTATGGGCTAATCATGTCTCAGATAGCTCTGAAGGACAATTCAATTTTAGTTCTTGATCCTTACAACACACGTAAAAGACTTGCAGCATATTTGTTCAAGTTTATGTTTATTTTATTCAGTTTTATATGCACAGACCAAAATTATTCATATATTTACCCCTTTCAGGTTAATTGATTTAGTGTATTTCTTGCTTCAACACCTTGGTGTGATGTGCTCTTCTTGAGTTCAGTACTGGGTTCCTTTTCTCTTGTAGTTTAACCCTATCTCTTGCTGCGTAAAAAATTAGAGATGGACAATCAGAACAGACCCATCTTTCTTTAAATGCCAATAGTTCCCTCTTCAAATTATGAAACTTCTATTTATGTCTTTTGTTTATGATAAATTATCTGATGGCTATTTGTTTATGATATATGATAGTCTTTGACTGGATTATGGCGAATGAGGACAAAGCCACATTTAGAACTAAAAAGAATACTAATAAACACAATCAACCATGTTGACAAAATATCCAGATGTAGTATCTGCAGCGGTTTCCTCTCAAAAAGCTTTCTATATCTGTTCTTCATGTGTAAATGGGATTTCAATGAAGCCACTATCCATAAATCATATATTTTTAATATCTAGTTTTCCAACTACTAACTTTAACAAAGCTGTGGTGTGCCTAAGGTATGGGCTGCACAAATTCTAATTAGACGCCTAACAATTCGTTAAACCTATTTTGCCAGAATGAAGGGTACAATAGCTCTCCTAAACTTCGTTTTTTTTTAATATTACCAAGGGTATTGTTATTTGGTATACAAAATATAGATATGGGCCTGGGTAATATGTTGTGTGCTTAAACTGATGTAAAGTTTCCTTTTTCTATAAGCAAAAGATTATGTTACTAATATGCAATTTTCTTCTCGAGTTTATTTTTGTACTATGTTTTGATTAGAACTGTTACACTTACAGGGAGAGATATGTGATATTATTGAGGTGCCTAAAGGATCAACAGTAATATACTATTTTATTACTACGATAGTAGTATGTTATACTCGTGAACTTACCATTGCATATTTTTTGGTTAACATGTGCAGGATCAACCATGGATGAAATCAGAACTGTGGTTTGTTTACTTGAGTGATATAAATACAATTGCTTTTATTGCTAATATTTTTGTTGCTTCTTGGCTTTACTTGTGTCTTATGTTATTTGCATTTTCTGTTAGACATTTTTATGTGTGTTGTTGAGGTGATAATACACGATTTTGTCTCTGCACACGCAGTGTAAGGAGTTCTTGAGTTTCTTGTTTTGATCTCACCATTTTTGCACTTTATTCTTCAATTCATTTATAATCTTTTTTCACAAGTACTTTGATGCTAGATATTGTATTAGTCATTGTCATTCATTCTTTTAACCTTTTGTCCTGATCATGATTATATTTAATCCTTTGATTGTTTGTAAATTCTTGGGATACCTTGCTGTTGCTGATTAATTTGAGGATGAACCACCATTCTCATATCTAAGTGAACACATTTTCAAAATTTTCTTATCCATTAACAATTTTTACTTTAACAGAGGGCTGACGCATTAATAATTTCTACTTTAACAGAGGGCTGATGCTTCTACCGTTTGGAAAGAGTTCACAACTGCAGAGGGAAGAAAGTACGTTGCTGCTATCACCTTTAAACTAGCATTGCTGAGATGTCCCTTAATTTTCTGTTATTTTGTCTGTTTAATATTTTGGGTTGACTTCTACAGATATTATTATAACAAGAGTACAAAGGAATCTAAATGGTCCATTCCTGACGAATTGAAGGTTTGCCAGCAAAGACTTTATACATACTTATTACTTTTCCCCCCTGCTTCTCTGGGCTCATTCTGAGCAAATGTATCAGTTGGCACGTGAAGAAGCTGAAAAAGCAGCTATCCGGGGATCACATTCAGAAATGATCACAGTTACGGAGGGAACACAATTGGAAATGGTTGATGCATCAGCTACTCCACTCTCGTCAACTGAACAGGCATCTACTGTCCCCTCAGTTTCGACCACAACAACCGTAGCTTCAAGCCCTGTTCCTGTTACCCCTGTTGTTAATTCTCCCCTTGTGGCGGTTTCAAACAAACCTGTAGTAAATTCTGCTGCAACGACTGAGGTTGGCATTTCCAATCTCACTGCCTCACCTGCTTTTGTTCCAGGAAGTATGGTTACTCCTGTTGCTTTGGTCAACACAACACCAACGTATGATTTACTAATTGCTCTAATTTTATGAATCTGCTTCAAATCAATATTATTATTCCTTATATGGTCTTGTGATTACAGTACTGGATCTGAAAACTTAGCTACTCATGATGTTGGAAATTCTTTCGACGGAGCTTCTGTGCAGGATATTGAGGTAATTCTTGTCTTTTGCATGATATCAAAAAAATAATATATACACACACACACACACACACACACATATGTCATTGTCTATGTTTTTGTATAAATAGTAATCATTTAAGTGTAATCCTAAATTTTCTATCCATCTCTTCCAATGCCTTTCCCTATGTGCTACTGACCTGCAAATAATGACTTTTTGATTAATTAGCTATTTAATCTGAATATGATGTGGTTTTTTCAATATTTTTGTTGTGCAACTGGCAGGAAGCAAAAAAGGGAATGGCAGTTGCTGGAAAGATTAATGTGACACCATTGGAAGACAAAACTGTGGAGGATGAACCTTTTGTATATGCCAGCAAGCAGGTACTGAGTTTGAATGTATATGACCGCAATTATCAGTAATAAGGGCGTTTAACGAATTTTACTTATATTTTGTGTAGGAGGCCAAACATGCATTTAAAGCACTATTGGAGTCTGCAAATGTTGAGGCTGACTGGAATTGGGAGCAGGTACCTTGCTTTTATTTGTTGCATTCTCGATATTTGTCTATTCTGTTGCATGTTGTTAATATTAAATAATACGTAACGTGTCAGGCTATGCGAGTGATCATTAATGACAAGAGATATGGTGCCTTGAAAACACTTGGTGAGCGGAAACAGGCATTCAATGAGGTACTACCTCCGTCCCACAATAAGTGCTTTTTTAGGCTTAATATTTTTTCCCAAAATAAGTGATGTGTTAGAACTCCAATACAATTTTTGCAATATTTTCTCATATATGCCCTTATGCATTCAATGGTATTTATTGCATCTTACTATCACTACAATTAAATGACACTCATTAACTTTTCAACTTCAAAGAAAATATATTAAGGGTATTTTTGTCATTTTAGCTTGTGTATTGGTATGTGTGATTTAAGCTAAAAAAGCACTTATTATGGGACGGAGGTAGTATTATTTTCAAATCATTCCACGAATCGTGTTATCAACTTGCTTTATTGAGAATATATCTAGATGTGGCTAGAATTTAATGTTGTTCTTACTCCTTGCTGTTAATTTTTAGGGATTAACCTTTTGTAGTCCCCATATTATGGTTGTTTTTTTTTCATGTTTTGTTCCCTAACTAAAATTATTTTGCGTAATTTGAATTTTGACCTCAAACTATAGTTGTTTTTCATAGTACCAAACTATAGCTGGTTTACACGTTTAGTGCCTAAACTATAGTTGTTTTTCAAGTTTAATCCTCAAAGTATAGCTGTTTTTCAAGTTTAGTCTAATTGCTTTATTTTTTGTGAGGTTGGACTGGGATTCCAGAAATTATAAAGTTTGAGGCCGAAATATGAGGGAAAATTTGTTATGGTATTAAACATGAAAAGCATAGATTGTTTGGGGATGGATTAAGGGATTGTTCCTATTTCTTAATGTAGTATTGTATATTGTCCAAACGCCCCCGCAACCCCTCCCTTTTCTGATATTGTCCTGTTCTGTGTCCCGCTCTTTAGTACTTGATGCAAAGGAAAAAATTGGAGGCTGAGGAGAGGCGCTTGAGGCAGAGAAAAGCAAAAGAAGAATTCACAAAGATGTTGGAAGTAAGTTCCATTCAGTTTTATTGTGCCTTATTTTCGTGGTGAACAACTTTTTATTGATCATGATTGTACTTTTTTTTGTGTGGATAAGTTGAACATCATTATATAGTTAGTGTTTGGTGATTTTTTCTCCCTTATCTTATGTCAGGTATTCTTGTTTCTAATTCTACCAATATTGCTGATGTGATAAATATGTAACTGCAAGTGCACAGTGTCGAATTGAAGAACTGACAAGTACAAGTCGAACTCACAAAGACTAGATTAATTTTAATTTTTCCTTAATATCTATTTTAGGCGAATTAGAAATAAAGATTGAGAATTGTTTAACTAGAATATGAAAACTAATAATGAGTAAACAATCTAGGAATCCGAATCCATTAAATAATAAACATAACATATAATTCAATCTCTTTTATTTTTATTACTCAACTATGATTTCCCTTCCCTTTAATTTAATAATTTTGCAATTAACGTGGGCAAGCATAGACTATGAAAATTTAAGGATTAACTATAACCCATCAAAATTTCTTTGAGCAAGCATGAATTATGAAAAACTCATATCTTAACAATAATCTATCAAAACCTCTTAATTAATTTAAAATCACATAAGAACTATAAAACGAAGGTATTTCAATAACGAAACATGAAGGCGAAATCAATTAAACATAAAAGCATAAATAATAGAACAGATGAAAAATATTATCATGAATAATTATTTAATTTCATCTTCATCCTAGATTAAAGAAATTAGCTCGACATGAAAAATAATTAAACTAACTAAAATAAAAAAAAAAGAAGAAGATTAAAATAAATAAGAAAACTCTCTTTAATTAACGATCATCCAACGAACGTACAATAAAAAAGTAATTTAATTTACTCCTATTCCTAACCTAAATTAATACAATACCTTATACTCCTTCTCTCTAAAACAAGAGACCTATTTATAGGGAAAATAAATTTGTTCCCTAATTTAGATTTATTGAACTTGGACACTTTGTTCCTTTTTTTTTTCTCTTCTTTCCTTCTTGACTTCAATGTAATCCTCCAAGACTCCTTTTCCATATTTAAAAGTTGGATATAAATCCTTTATTTGCTCCCCAAGAAAAATAAATGTTATTTTCTACAAAACAAAATAAAATGTATTAGTTAAATAAAATAAGCATATAAAATAATAAATATGGGAATATTAAAATGTATTAATTATATGTCTATCAATTGCTACTCTTCATTATTGATTTACTATGGTCATTATCCTCAACATCTTCCTTTCTGTTGCTTCAACTGTTCTTTGACCCATTTTACATTCTTATAAATTACCTATTATAAGTGCTTGATAAATGCAATTTGAAATTCTCTGCATTCTCTGTACTTCGCGCTAATTACAATTAACTAAATTTAATGAGATTTGGACGCAAAATTCTCTAGAAAATTGTAGTATCAGGTAGAGAGAGCTGGCGTAAAAATAATGAGGTAGAGAGAACATATTGCTTTCGTAGTTATGTTGGTTCTCCCTCCAGCCTTATCATTATTACTTTCAAATATTCATCCAATAACAGAAGTAAAGGAAATATATTATTCGTTGTGACTGCATACATTTACACGAACAAGAGTCACTTTAAAATAAGGGCAAATTTGTATTTATAGTTGCCCATGAATGCCTTGTCCTTGGTCAAAGATGTATGTGATTTTGTATTTTTTTTATATTTCTTATTTAGACTTTGCACTCAATTTTAAATGGAGGGATTCCATTCTGGGCTATAGTGTTTTGTCTGATAGCCTGATGACTGCTGTTTTCTTGCAGGAATCCAAGGAACTCGCATCATCCATGAGATGGAGGTACATATGCGTCTACATTTAAAAGTTATTATATTGAAATTTTAAGTGATTCAGATAACATGGAATATGGATATTTTCTGGTTTTTTTTTTTTTTTTTGTGAAACCAGCAAAGCGATAACTATATTTGAAGATGATGAGCGGTTTAAGTCTGTCGAACGAGCTGCTGACCGTGAAGATCTCTTTAAAAACTATTTGGTGGATCTTCAGAAAAAGGTAATGTCGCTTCAACTTTGCACAAGTGTAAATTTTTAATAAGCCTGTATCTTTCTCTTGCTTTGGTGTTCTAGAAATCTTTTGCTATCCTCTTTTGGGTAGATGAAACTGTACCTTGGGGCCCACTCAGATTTTTGAACTTAAAGAAACTTTCACTTAGGGTGCCATAATAATCGTAAGAATAAATATTTATAGAAGATTGAGAGAGAGTGACTGGAAATTATGTGGATGTTGTGATTAATAGGATATTTAGAAATGTCTTGGTTTATTTTATGCGGAGCCTTAAATCTTATTCTAGAAAGTATCAATTAAATTTGTATTTCTTTAGTTGAAAATTCATCATCTCTGTTAGTGTCAGTTATAGGGCTATCCGAAGATTTGGCATTTTACAGCTGCATGTGAAGTGTGAAGGCAGACTAGTTGTTTCTGATTATGCTATTGCCAACAATTTTTGTTCTTTTTTATATTGGTTATTTGGTTTTGATTGCAGGAAAAGACCAAGGCTCAGGAGGAGCTTCGGCAGAATAGGTTAGATTACAGGAAGTTTCTGGAAACCTGTGGGTTGATTAAGGTACATCTTTTCAAGCATGTTCCATATCTGTGTAATTTGATATTTTATACCTTATTATTTTTAATCTCTTTTCCAGGTTGACACTCAGTGGAGAAAAATTCAAGATCGTTTGGAAGATGATGAAAGCGGTTCCCGGCTTGAAAAAATTGACCGGTTGGAAATTTTCCAGGTTAATTTTTTGAATTAGATACTTTTTATTTAAATAATTTTTCAACTATGCTACTGTAATGCTGATACTGGCTTTTGGCAGAATTATATTCGTGACTTGGAGAAGGAAGAAGATGAGCAGAGGAAAATAAAAAAGGTGCAATAGGAAGTTTTTTTTTCTCTCCCCTTTTTCCTTTTGGGGATTTTCTACTATACGATCTTTGTTATGAATTTAGCTCTTTCCAAATTTAAGGAACAAATGAAACGGGCGGAGCGGAAAAGCCGTGATGAATTTCGCAAGATGATGGAAGAACATGTTGCTTCTGGTAACTTTACGGCTAAATCTCAGTGGCGCGATTATTGTCAGAAGGTGGTTCTGCACAGAGTTGATCCATTTATGGTATAAATGAGGGTTGTGACTACATATTCCTCATCTCGACTTCATTTTGTTTGTTTGTTTTGTGTACGACTTTAGGTCAAGGATTCTGCACCTTATCAGGCTGTTGCATTGAACCTTTCTGGTTCTACACCAAAAGATTTATTTGAGGATGTTGCTGAAGAATTACAAAGACAGGTATTTGTTTTGAAACCCTGCATCCCCCTCAGAGTTTGGTAAATTGTACTTTAGTTTCCTTTGATGATTGCATTCCTCCACCTGATAAAACTTATAGCTCTCAATATTTTTGGGATATCCACTTGTTGGATATCCTAAACCAGACGTGCAGCATATGTGTTCACTGAAGTACTATTTATTGACAGCCAAAAGAAAAACTTATACACCCTCTGTTGCACAAAAAGAGTCCATTTACTAATTTTTCAATTCCACAAAAAAGAGTACCAATTAAATTGATTGCAGTATAAAATAATACAATATCCTTATCCTTACTATCACAATTTCATCATCATGCCACTACTACTAAACCAACATTCGCTAGTTTTAGGGATAAACGAAGTAAAACGACTCTCTTTATTGAATGTAGAATACATACTTTGATTTTAGTCATCATTCTATCTCATTACGTGAACCGTATGTACTGCAACCCATTCATGTGGAATGCAGGTTCTGAAAGAAAAGACTGGTTCTGAATCCAAGGGCTAAGATCATATGCGACTCTTTTTTATGGAACGGAGGGAGTATTATTTTAGATTTAAAAAAGAAGCTTGATAGATTAAGGAAATTGATACAATGAGAGAGGACCAAGAGGCTCACAATGGAGCAAGAAAGAATATTCAACCACTCTATTAATTTTAGGAAGGTACTGAGCACTAGTAGTCGGAATGTTGCTTTCAATAAAATGACCCAAAACACATATCCCAAGTAATCTGCCATCAATATGCGTTGCCGAACCCTTATACTGTCCTAGGAAGAAAATCATCCAGGAAGATAGGAGTGACCCACTGTTGGTCGATTTCGCAATCAATGAATACGTGCAAGTATACATGGTTAACAAGTAATAAAGTGTAAGTAGAGTTATCGATCACACGAAGAATTAATTCTAATAATTATCCAAACATAAATTTCATATCAAGCCAATTTAATTTGAACTTTCCAAATATTCATTAACAATCATCATGGATAATACAAGTAAAGAAAAAAATTAGAGAAGAAAAACTCTTATGAAGATTTCCATCGCCAAGCCTCTTTCAATTCCCTGCCTCCATTGGTGTTAAAAGGGTTTGTTGCACTAGAGCTCCATCTCTGAATTCTAGCCACTGGGATAAAATAATTCATTATTCTAGTAGCCCTTTAACAAGTATTTATAGACCTCCTAATTTTCCTAACCCTTAAAGAATTACAGTCCTAGTCCTTGTAGAACTTATAAACCAAATTACAATCAAATTGGATTAAAAAGTCAACTCTGGTCAACTTCCGAAGTGGCGCGGCCGCACTCAAGTGGCAGAGCATTTTCTGAGTCTGGAGAGCAGCGCAGCCGTGCTCAAAATGAACTAGAAATGGGCGCGGCGGCATTAGTCATTTTCTGTTGCGACGTCCTTTGGTAAAATGGCCATAACTCTCACATCTAAAATCCAATTGGGACGATTCAAGATGTTCCGGAAAGATAAGAAGTAGCTCTACAACTCTCATTATTTGAGAATTGAGAGATTCTGGCAGGATCAAGGTCGAAATTGGGTCCCAAGTGACTGATATGTAAATGTCAACTCCAAACTTTGGGGTTCAACGTTCGTTGGTAAAAAAGATATAACTTTTGATCTAGAAAGAGTTACGGGGCGTGCCACCTATCAAGTCGAAGCTCTCAACAAGATCTACAATAAAATTCAAGCTCCAAGCCATGAACATACATCCAACTTGGCATTAAAAGCCCAACACTCTCTCCTTCTTGTATTTGCTTGCATATTGTATTCCAAAAGATATCCGGATTGCTTTTTCTTGCTTTTTCATGCCAATGTCGTGTCATAGCCTACAAAATAACATAAAATGTATGAAATGCACACAAAATAATAGAGATTAACAATAATCCAAGTCTAATGAGATCCGTTTTGTAGGTATAACAATCATCACCCACACTTGCCCAAGAATAAACATTCCACTCTTCAAGCAGTCGAACAGTGAAGAGTAAATAAGAGTGGGAATCACTGCACTTGTTGCAACTATTTGGAGATAAAGGCAAATAGCTCTGTGTATGTGCAATATGTTGTTAATAATGACCACACTAAATCTGACCTTAGATGGAACTTTATAACCTTCCAAGTAGACAAAGTATAGTGAACAAGTCTTTAACCAATATTGTAGTTGAACTTGTTGATATTTTAATGCATTTGTTAACTGGTATGCTCAATGTTCGAAAAAGATAAAAGCGGTACGAGGCGTTTTTCTCCGGATGAGGCGAGGCGTAAGTTTCGAGGCGGAGCGAGGCTCAACCTCGATTTAAAGACGAAAAAGTCTCCAAAAAATTATAATAAAATGCTAATAAAATCATAAAATAATTCATCATTATAATCAAGGTCATAAAAGACATAAATAACCAATGTCACGTTAATGTATCATAACAAAACATCAAAACAACATAATATCAAATCCATCACTATATAAGTAGTGTATCATTTGTATCCAGCGGCCTGAAAAATGGATCGAATCCTAAATCATCATCCCCACCATCATCTCCATCATCATCACTAAGAGGATCCTCCATGGAATCATCATCGTATCTAATAGCTCTGTCATCCTCCTCATTGTCAGTGCTAAGATCCTCAAACTCCGGTTCTTCATCTACCAGTTGCAATCTCTTCCCTTTATCTATAAATAAACAAGTGAATATATATTTAATCCAAATGAGTATGTTTTTTTAAAGAACACTTTAAAGACAACTTAAGTAATGGCACTAACCTTTTGTTTTAGTTTTTGACTGTAAAGTCTTTCTCTTTCTCTTTTGACTTCCTTGTATACTAGTTGTTCCATGTGTCCCTTTCCCTCCAAGTGTAATTTCCCTCACATTAGTCTCTTCTCCTCCAACTGTCTTTTCATTCCCATGAGTTCCTTCACCCTCCACCATATCATCATTCCCATAGGTCACTTCCGAGATATTTTCATCATTTCCCCCCGCAACTCATTCATTATCAGATGGCACACTATCAACAATCAATGGATCCTCTTCTACCGTTAGTGCCTTTTTTTTTGATGTGTCGATATTTCAATTTTTTATTGTACATAATGTAAGCCAATGAGTTAAGCCTGGATGCGAATAGTCGATTCCTTCTCTTTGTATGTATCTATATTACAAGTAATTGAGCATTAGTGATATCTCATGAAATATTAATAAATATATTTGAGAATATAAATGATTTATATCTAATAAATACCTGACTAAAAGTACTCCAATTACGCTCACACGCAGAAGATGAGCAAGTCAAACTCAAAATCTTCACTGCAAAGCTTCTTAATTCTGGACCTTCATCTCCAAATGCAATCCACCAATCAGCTGGATCAATATTAAAACATATATCAATCTTTTCGGTACAACGGTTCTTATCAAGAGCACGTTTATCAAAATGAAAGCATATACATACATTAATCGGGGTAGTGCTACAGGAACACGTTTCTTACCGTGTTTTGGCATTTAATGTAGCCAAATAACCCTTGTCTCAATCGGAATGCATCCAATTGCAAATCAGATTTCTCTCTTTCCTCGTAGTTAGGAATAAGCTTGTTCATACAAGTGTACAATCCAACCTTAACTTCCGCATTGGCACAGAAATTGTCATCATATTGAAAATGAGAATTCAAAAAATATGCAGCAGCGTGCAAATACCGATGCAACTGATTGTCCCATTCCCGGCACCTTCTTTGAATCAGCCATCCTCAATACACTTACTAGAGGTTTTGTGGTCTTTATTGCATATCTCACACTACCCCAAAAATTCCTATCACTTAAAATAATTTTTCTCGCCTCTCTACCTTCAGGTTTTTTTGTCCAAACACAATTTGCCCACTCCCTAGATGTAAACATAGCCTCTAAAGGTTGTCTCAAATTATGCATACTCTGCAAAGTTAAATAAGCAGTGGCAAATCTAGTAGCGGCTGGCCGAACAAGGCCTTTATTAGTGTTGGCCCTCATCAATGCCAAGACTCATCCATGATTATATATGAAGTTGCTTACCTACAATTACATAATGACATTTATTAAAAAATAATAATAATTCAAGTATTCATTGAATAAAAAATATTATAACCAAATAATAATAATAATAAATTATTATTATTATTATTTGATTATAATTACTATTATTAATAATAATAATAATAAAAATAATAGTAATTACCTTCTTTGCCTTTGTCAAAGCATTTTTATGTTGAGGCAACTCTCCAAGCTTATCAAGCATCAAATCGATGCAATGCGCGGCACACAGTGTCCACCACATACGTGGCCTCTTCTCCATTAACATCCTCCCCGCCGCTTTATAATTAGATGCATTGTCAGTGACTACTTGAATGACAAGGTCTTCTCCCACTTCCTCAACAACCTCATACCGTATGCTTGTGCACACAAAATTTATTATATTGCATTACTACTTCGTGGTTATGATCCAGTAATTTGAGCAATGATCGGATTATTTCTGTATATTAACTGATATCTAGTAATGTAATCTACTAAATGCTATTCTAGTTTACGATCTGTTGTGTTTAAGACCTGAATGGCAATGGTTGTAGGTAGACATCTAACTGTCTATTTTGTATATCTGGCAGTACGATGAAGACAAAAGTCACATAAAAGATGCTATGAAGTCGGGAAAGGCAGGATTTTATATGCTTTTTCTTTATTAGTATATCTTACCTGCTTCATGCTGAATTTTACAATTTATGTTTGTTTCTTTTGTATCTTTGTTAGATCACTGTTTCATCAACATGGACTTTCAAAGAATTTAAGGCTGCTATCCCTGAGGACATTGGTTCCCCACCAATATCAGATATTAATTTACAGGTGCAACTTCTCAAGTTTGATTAATTTACTCTTATCCATGTTTCCAGATGTTTAGTTTGATATGCATTGTCCAATTCACTTTTTGCCTATTCTATATTATTTCTCTCTTGAAGGTGCAATTCCTTGGTAGTTATTTATTTATGCAGGACAAGGTTAAAGGAAGGAATAAAATGGAAGTTTAATAAGGTCCAAAATCTGCAAAAGCACAAAGCTTGAAATCAATATAATCAGCTCTGTCCAATATTGGATATTACATCACTTATATAGTACATATAAAACCCTGATTTTTATATAATAGGAAACTTAATTTATTAAGGAAACAAAGTCCTAATAGTTATCTACTAAAATTAAGAGAGATCTCATTATTATCTAACTATAATAAACTAATTACAATTGATTTTTTTCCTGAATAATAATATTTTATTTAATTAATAATCTCTTAGTTCTTGTTCCGTGCCTAATCATTCTCCAATTCATTGAGAAAAACTCGTTCTAGAGTTATAAAGTGTTGGAGAATGAGAAACCGCGATCGGCAAGATGTCCTCCAGTGAAGGTTGAAAATCTCACGTACAATCTCTTGAAATAATTGTGACACAATAGAAGACTTTAAAGCATCTCGAGACAAATGAAACTATCTAGAAAAGAAAATCAACAAACATATTCTATCTTGTATCTTGAGAAGTTCTTGAACGGTTGAACCTTGACTTCTTCAGTTAGAGGCTTTGAATCGTCCCCTGATTTATCATCTTCTTTGCTGATTTTTTCAACTTGATATGATGCTTCGATGATGTCGTTCAATTTGTTATTTCTCAAGTTCATACTCTACACAACAGCATTCTCACCCACGAATGATCCACCATCTTACATCACCACGAATTCCCCACCATCTTACATCATCCACGAATTTCCCACCATCATACATCACCCATGAATTCCCCACTATCATACATCTCCTGCGAATTCCCAACCATCATGCACCACCCACAAATTCTTAACCATTATACATCACCCACGAATTCTCCACCATGGCACCATCATACATCACCCACAAATTCTCCACCATCACCATAATACCTCCTCCTTTTCCTCTTCTTCCTCTAGTTCTGTAAGGTAGCTGCTGAGGAATAAATACACATGCCAAACTACTACCCTCCTCTAACCTTATTCTGTAAGGTAACTGCTGAAGAATAAACATTTCTATCCCTGAACTGTAAAACTGAGAATTACAGAAGTATTGATTATTTACTATCAAAATATATCAACTTTGCTTCTTCCTCTTCAAACTCGTGTACTCCAATTACGTGGAAGATAGTGCTGGTCACTTGCAGAATAATTATTAAAAGGCATAAAATAATTTAGTAATGTTCTAAAAGGCTCTAGGCGGGAGGCGGGCAGCCGAGGGGGGCCTAGGCAGGATTTTTTATTTTAAGCCAATTTTAATATTTTATCTTACATTTATCGAAACAAAATAATAATATAGAGTAAAACAATCTATAATAAAGATAATAAAGGCATTTTCTTAAAGTTCAAACACATTCATATTGCTAATGTCAAAGTTCAAACACAAACATGCAATTGTTCAAAGTTTAAACATATTTTTAACGTATTAGTTTTATTTATAAACAAGATTGTTATTAAATAATAAAATTTAAAATTTCAAGAATTTAATTCAATATTAAAACTTAAGAAACTAAACATAAATTTAAGAATTATAAAATTGAATTAAACTAAATATTACAAATGTATCATCATTATATAATTTGAAGTTGGTACAAGTTCAAAAAATTACAACTATAATAAAATTATCTATTTTGACTTGATATTGTTCACTTCTTGTTGTGATTTGATATGTTACAATCTGTATTATGAATATAGTAAATCATTAGAAAAATAAATATATCAAGATTTGGTTTGGGTAGTTATTAAAAAAAAAATTCTCTCCGCCTAGAATTCGCCTAATTTCTTAGAGGGATTTTTTTGCCGCCTTGGGCCTAGGTGAGGCGCCTGGGGGACCTAGCGCCAAGGGGGGCTAGCACCCGCCTAGGCGGGGATTTTTGAGAACAGTGTAATTTAGTCTCCTTTTAACATGTTTATCTGTTAGCAAGCAATCTTTTGTACATCCTTGAATGAACATTTCGTTTACTTTTCTATTTCATCACATTTCAAAATTATACCTGGAAAGTTCTCATAACATGCGGCACACCTACTGTCAATCTTAGCTTTGTAGAATTCTCATTGGAGATACATACTAACAATCAATCAAATACTTGATGTATCCTTGATCAAACAAATCTTTGATGTCTATTTGGAAACCTGGTACTTGTCAGAGGATAAAACCTCTGATGCCTAAAAGCTTAGAAGTATTCACTCATATTCCACTTATCTTCCCAACTAGAGGAAAGGAAATTTAAATTATGTAACTACTTGATATTGTCTAATAGCTTGTGTGAGTACCTTTATTGTTACTGCATCTGTTGATTTTCTACTCTGTTGCAGCTTGTATTTGAAGATCTACTTGAGAGGGTCAGGGAGAAGGAGGAGAAAGAAGCTAAAAGGCGTCAACGCCTTGTCGAGGACTTCAGTGATAAATTGAGCTCCATCAAGGTTTGTAAAAATAATTGAAGGACAACTTAATATTCTTTGATGAAAGTAATAAATTTTCACTGAACCATCTTAGCTAACTTTGGTTTTGGGTCACTACATAGGAAATAATTGCATCTTCTAATTGGGAGGAAAGCAAACAACTTTTTGAGGGAAGTTCAGAGTATAGGTAGTTCTTTTCCTTAATATTGGATAAGTCTTCTTCGTGTTCAATTAACAAAATCACTAAAATTACTTTCTGATATTACCTTCCCTGAAGTAAATGTTATGTTTTGTGTTGACAAGTTATATTATTTGATTTGGATGTCATTCATTAGATCTATTAGAGAAGAGAGTGCTGCTAGGGAGATCTTTGAGGAATACGTTGTGCGCTTACTAGAGAAGGCAAGAGATAAGGAACGGAAACGAGAGGAGAAGGTACCAAATATTTATATATGATTAGTTTCTTTTTTGCATGAAGGAAAAGGTTTGTGTGCTACAATGAAAACATGACACTCCAATTGAATAAGTTGCAAGTCCTTTTTTGTTGTATAATTCACATTTAACATACCTGAAAGTGTTCTACTACCAAAACATGGTTATGTTATGTTACCTCATTTTATACGAGTTCAAAAAATGATGGGAAGTATTCCCGCCTTCTTGGAGCCAATCCTAAAGGATCTTCTAGGGGGTCGCATCCTGCTAAACCGAATTGCCTATATATCTTCTTCAGAAGAATCAGAATCAGACCCTTGTAGTTCAGTTGGATCCAAAAGATTCAATACCCAAGATAGGTAATACCAAATCAAATTGACTAAGATCTCTAGCAAAAAAAACGATTTCTTCTTCCTACTGAGCCTGCATTATTAGCGCACAATTTAAAACAAGGTGTCCAAATTCATCGAGGGGTCGGGCATGCTCTCAACTTGCTAATTAGTGAGCTAGGGCTCAAGTCAGCATAAAATTTGTGGATTGTCTCCCTCAACTCTGTTCATATTATGGTAGAAACCGCGGTTTGCCGCGATTTTAATATACTGCAAATTACACATGTATACGTTGCTTTGAAAGTAGGATGTCGGCATGATTTGATTCTGAGTATACAAGATCTTTTCACTTTACCAACAAATTATTAAATTCAAAAAAAAAAGTTTTCCTTACAGAAAGCCTGCAGGTACGTTGTTTGCTAGACCCAGTATCCCACTGACTACCAATAGGGCAATTTATATGTTTATTTTATAATCATAAGCTATCAATTGAAGAAATTGAACCTTAAGAATTTTTCTGAAGGAAACTACAATTTTTTTTTTAAATCACTGTTTTTATTTTGTAAAACAGTGAAAGTATGTAGTATTTACATAGTTATAAGTTATTTATTTATGTAAAATTATGTGCTTCCTATTCGCAGAAAAGAGCCTTTTTTTGCTGTCTTCCCCCTGCTCCCACCCACCCAACCACACAACTATTACACTTGCACGTAAATTTTTTTGATGATTTTTTTTCCCCAATATGAAACTTACAAAAGTAATTGTGTGTATCATTTGCAAACTTAAATATTCGAAAAAGTTGTCAACAATAAAAGTAGGATTCTCATTTCTAGACGGAGGAGTTGGAATAATTTAAGACACTAAGTGACCGAGAGATCCTAGACATTTTCAAGTGCGTCTTCCTTCACGCTCTCAATGCACAAACTGTTATTTACGTTAAAGTTGATTGTGTTACTTGGTGATCTGGCTGTTTCGGAATGGCCGACTTTATAGTGTGTATATATCCAAGGACAGCAATCATATTGTTGCCGGATTTGGAAATTTTATTCAGCTCCATTGGTTAGGTTCTTATATCATTCGCTTGTAATCAGGTAAGGACTAATGATCGCCAGTATATATGATGTCCGAGCTACTATTGAGTTTATTTGTCATTATTTTATCTTACTGTTGATTCATTCGACTTCTGTCATTATTTCATCTTATTCTAGATTCATTCGACTTCTGTGGGTTTCTTCGGCCTTTTGCTCTTTCCCTAATGGACATGCTTGTGCATAAAGATAATACCAGGATGTTTGAACATTGTCTCTATTGAAAGGGATGATACTTTGGACCAATGTTCTTTTTTCAAAAATTTCTGGGTTTCTAAGAACCGGAATCTTTGAGCTGCTTTGTTATGCCTGTACTTTTATCTTGCTTTGTTAACTTGACATATGCTTGGTTCCTTGTATATATTATTGTTCTGTGATTATAATTAAGTTTTTCTTCTTGGGGATGTCTTCTTTTCTTTGCAGGCCAAAAAGGAGAAAGAGAGGGAGGAAAAAGAGAAGAGGAAGGAGAAAGACAGACGAGAGAAGGAGAAAGAGAGCGAACGTGAAAGAGAAAAAGAGAAGGGTATAGAACGACCTAAGAGCGATGAAGGAGAGAGTGAGAACTTAGATGTCAGTGACAATTATGGCCGCAAAGAGGACAAGAAAAGAGAAAAAGATAAAGAGAGAAAACATCGGAAGAGGCACCATAGTGATGCGGGTTCAGATAAGGATGAGAAAGAAGACTCTAATAAGAAATCCCGTCGACATGGCAGTGAGGATGAGAAAGAGGACTTTAAAAAGTCCCGCCGACATGGCAGTGAGGATGAGAAAGAGGACTTAAAGAAGTCCCGCCGACATGGCAGTGACGATGAGAAAGAGGACTTAAAGAAGTCCCGTCGACATGGTAGTGACCGTAAAAAATCTAGAAAGGTGGTTGAATTTCCGTTATCCAAAGTGTATTGACTTTTATCTGGTTTTGACTTCAATGACCTATCATTGTTTTCTGTTTCTTTCTTGACAGCATGCTTATACACCTGAATCAGATACTGAAAGCAGGCACAAAAGAAACAAGAGAGATCACTGGGATGGTTCTCGTAGAAATGGTGGTCATGAGGAGCTTGAAGATGGGGAGCTTGGTGAGGATGGTGAAATCCGGTAGAAACCTATTTCTCTTATTTTTGTAGATTCTAACTTTTGAAATGTCTTAAGTTTGCTTTGCAACTTAGTTAGCTATATTGACCGATACAATGTCCACAAATTTGCACTGCCTTTCCCTTGATACCGTAATGTGCACATGAAAATCGTATATCTGCTTAGTAATCCAACTTTTCACTATATGAGACACTTCTTGACTAGACTAGGGGGCTGTTTAACTTGGGTGTTGTTTATTTACGTCTGAATAAGTCTAAATAAAGTCTGAATCTGACCTAATAAGTCATTCAGACCGTTTAACAAATTTTAAACTTTGAATGTGTGAACGATTCATCAAAAAAATTGTGGTTGAATGAAAAAGTAGTAGTGCTGAATGATATTTTTATTTACGTACTCTCATAGACGATTAAAATTTACATTCAATATACATCTTGTTTATTATTGTAAAACAATTTTTGTTATGTACAAATTGTTTTTGATTTTTGTTTAACAAATTGGATAACCAATTTAATGATTGTTGTTGTAGTCTTTTATTTTGATTTTATGTATTATAGAATGTTATTAATATTTTTAGCATTTTATTCCTAAAATTATATTTTTAATAGTATACTTAATCAAAGATTGTTTATAAGTTTATATTTAATTATTCTTAGATAACATTATTTATTTATAATTATATAATAAATTTGTTCATAACAACTTAGAATGTTAAAATATGATAATACATGTATTCGGATGTTTTAGACAGACAATTATTAAATACATAATTTCATTCCGTATTCAGATCTTCTATCCCATCCAGCCATTTAGCTCATCTCTCCAAATTTATAAATGCTTCATTAACGTTTATCATATAAGGATAAAAAAAGAAAATATCATTTTCTATTATGAATTTATTAGATTTCAAAATAAAAATGTAAGCAATGACATGGGAAGTAAGCTGTGGGCAGTGAGAGAGAAAACTAGTAGTGGATAAACTGCTATGATAGTGTGGGAACTGGGAAGTTTGATAGAAATAGGTGGATTAAGTTGTTGGAATCGACTTTGCAAGGTATTGTTTGGGACTTCTTGATATTTTTTTATTTGATGGTTTTTCTTTAATATCGGCAATATGTCTGAAAAAGTATTTAAAAATATTAAATTTAAATATTTTATCTGTCGAAGTAAGAAATCATGGCATGGCATATATGTTTGAAATAAAACGACAACAAAAATTATGAGGAGAAAATATATTAATTTCTTTTTTTAATTGTTGTTAAAACTAAATTATAAGAGGGGAGGCCAGAAATTGTTGTTTAAAAAGAAAAAATTATAAATTAACAACAATATATTTTGCAAAATAAATTTATACTAGCATCTACAAAACGTACAAAGCATGGGGTCTGATAGAATATATACAGTTATAGTGTTGTAATTTAATATTTTATTAATTTTTTTTTACAAAATACATTATTAGACGTATTAAATGATTCTTATAAGAAAATGGTTTCATTCTAAAATTATATTTTCAAAGTAATAATGAGATTCTACTTATTTTTGCAATATAATTACACTCATTTAATTAATAGTAACAAATTCAGGTCAAGTAAGACGATATATGTGAAAAATTATTTTCTTATCAAATTATATATATTATTTAAGTTGTAATAAAATTTTATTTAATAATGATAACAAATTAATAGTAAGTAAGAAAAACTTATGATTGTTTTCATGTAAACTATATTATTAACTTCTATTTTTACTTGTACTCTTTATATAAATATTATGTATTTTAAATTAATTTAAAGTAAAGGGTTGTATAAATAATGATTAATGAAAAGTTATTTTCTTGTAAGACATTTAATATTACTGTTATGACGCCTCTAAATTTGGATTTATACCACACAATTTAAGTCGTCAAAACACAAATTCTCATATTTAAAATTTATTATAATATTGTAAATAGTATGACACAATAACTGATTTAGGAATCAAAATATTTAGAAAATGATCAAGAAAATCTTAATACATTGGAGTTATTGCTTCTAGGCTAAAATAAATATCATATGAATGAATAGTTAATCTTGGTTGACTCATTAGTCCCCAAAGAAATACGAGTAGATTATTGTCATGTTCATTCCAATAATGTGCATTTTATTGTCATATAATTATCTCCATCGTATCAAACTGTAAATTATATCCTAACCATACTTCAAGATTATATAGGTGTAGTGCTTGAAAATATAGTCAGAAAGCGGATATGCACAACCATATTTTATAGTAAAAGGATTTTGTACGTAGTTGAACATCTTGTATGATAAAACATTTTCTTACTGATAAAGAAAATAGAAAACAACTAGAGATATATACTAAATTAAATTTGTTAACGTTGAAATCTGTCTATCCGCCAAATCGTTAAACAGCGAACCTAAAACTTTAAATTCTCAGTACAATTACTGTCACACTATTTTAAGATATATTGATGACTACTACAGCTACTAACTGCGACAATCACTACATTCCCTTGTTCTCCCCATTAGCCCCAACTACACTCTCATTTTTTAAAAGGAATTATGAAGTAAAAAAGGGTGAGCACAAATAGTCTAGTAAAGAATATCATGACTAAGATAACGAATAATAAGTTATACTTAACTTTCAACCGTGATAAATCATAAATTTAAAAATAATATAAGTTTCATAATAATTACAACAGAATAAGCAATCCATTAGAAGAGTCAAATAAACTATAATATCTATTATCTTCTCTCATTTGAAAATTCACCATTAATATTTTATCCATGTAACACCAATCAATAGTTTCTCTTTACACCCAGACCTAAGAGAATTTTCACCCTGTGTCCTTGCCACACATGTTAAAGACACTGAACAATCATATTGTATTTACATCCGGTCAAATACATTTACCACAACTTAGGGGATGTTTGATAAAACTGTATGAATCTAAATCTGAATAAGTTGAATCTGAATTTGAATGAAAAAAATTGTTTGATAATTGACATGTCTGAAACATCTGAATAACATATTTTTATTATTTTACCCCTCTAAAAAATTTAAAATTATTGTAAATTTATTTAATATTACTTAATATAATAGTTACTATTGTAAAAAAAACTTTATTTAGCCAAAAAATGACACTAAATCATTTAGTCCAAATCGTCTGAATGGCTGACCGATTCAGTCATTCAGTCTTAAAAAAACAACCCCTTAGTCTTGATGATTAATACAAATAACAATTATATGAAAAGTGAAAAGAATAATTAGAATAATAAAATAAAAAATAAATATTAAAATTTTATAGTTTAATTTGTTCAAATTAGAGTTGCCAGAATTAACCAAGGCTGCTTAGCGACATGACGAGGTTGGTTCGATTTAATTCGAGTTCTTTCGCCTAGTCGAGTCGAGTTTGCACATAGTATTACGTTCAATTGCTCAATCGAATATGTTCGCGAATCATGTGGTTTGATTTGTCTTTGTTCGCGAACAGTTCGAGTTCAGTTTGGTTCGGTTCGATAAGTTCGAGTTCGGTTCGATAAGTTCGAAATCGGTTCGAGTAGTTCGATTTCTTACATGTTTAAATTGTTTTTAAAATTTTTAATATAAATAATTGGTTATTTCATATTAAATTCTAAAATTTGTCTTATCAATAATTGTTAAATTTGTAACAATATGTTTATTACCGAAACATCTTTTTGTTTTTTAATAATTGATTATAAATAAATATTTTTATTAAATAATAATGTGACGCCCCCAAAATAGGTATACATCACATATTCTGAGTCGCCAAATACATAGATGCAGAATCAAATCTGACCTTAAATATCTGACATGAAATTTGTGAGTTTTAATACAAATATTGTCTTACAGGCGGTATTCAAACTCAAAATAAGTCCATAATACATTTATTATCACACTATTTCATAGAATAGTGAGGACTACTAATCTTATCATACGGGATAGTCACTCCGGATCCTCGATTAGTCCATGCTACGTTCTCATTTCACAAGAGAACAATGAAAGCAAAAGGGTGAGCTCAACTAACCCGATAAGAAATATTATGACTAAGATAATGCGAATAAATTATCATTAGCCTTCACAGTGTTAAAGCGATAAAATATAACAAACATCAAGTTTAAGCTGCGGTGAACAAGCAATCCATTAGAAGAGTCAGTAGAGAATAAAATCTACTATCTTCTATGATTTAAAAAGTTTTTCATTACTTTTATCATTTGAGACTTAGCTTAATAAATAATTCACATCATCCTTTGACTACTGGCGAGGATATTCATTAATATCCACGACCACAAATTATCCATGCACTACGGCCGAGGATATTAGGTGTATTCATCAATGGTCATGATCATGCCAACAACAAGCGTCCATCAATACTGATCTGACGATGAGAATTTTTGTGAGACCCCAGATTTTATGAATAAAGATTTAATTTTCTCGAAATATTTTTTTGAATATTATGGTGTGGATTTGAGATAGTGTTATAGTTGTGGGTAGTATTTAAAAATTTTGAAAAGTATGCAAGTTGTTGTATAATATTCGATTGGTGGGGAATATTCTTTTTGTCGGGAAAAATCAAATGCGACATACAATCATTAGTGGACCCCATTAAGCGTAATTATTGTCGAATTGAGAAAGCGACAAAAATATTTTATAAAAATAACGGCGGAAGTTTTACTGATAATCTTGTTGAACTACTTGGTAGTAAAAGTATAGTGTCTGGCGTGGTTGCGCATAAGTAGCACTGCGGTGTTGATTATTGATCTTTACGTGATAAGTCACTCAATTTTGTTTTATTAGTATTATTAATGTAATAAAAGCGGAAAAGTTTTTTATATAAAGCAGAATACTTTTATAAAGTTATTTGTTTTATTAGACTATAAATAGAATATATTATTTTTTATTATCATAGTGCGTGCATAGTGTTGTATAGTACTGCATAGTATTTTGTATAGTAAAATCTTTTTATATAAAATGAATACTTTTATAAAGTTATTCGTTTTATTAGATTATAAATAGAATATATTATATTTTATTTAAAAGATTTTGCTTTAAATATATGGACCGTCAGATTAAAAGTAAATCAATCTGGAAGCGTTCATGAATTAGTTACTTATGCGATCCATTCTTACATAAATAGAAGCTCATTCCTTCATTATTTCTTACGAAATCTTTGAAACTCTGTAGAGAGAGAAACTATAGAGAGTTCTTCTTCTATAATCTTGGCGAATTTTTTTTAGAGTTTAAGAAAACTTTGAGCGTAGTCTGAGTTTTCTTGAGTATATCCTCATACTATCGATTGAATACTCTTCTTTCAAAGGTAATGGATATTATTTGTTGTACTCGTAAGGGGTATTCTTTCTTTCTTATTAAGTGAAGAAAACTTACATTATTCCATTCTTTATTATTACATTAGAATAACTTTGTATCGTGGGATACCTATACTTGATGAAATTCTTACATTATTCCATTATTATTATTACATTGGAATAACATGTTTATCTAAAGCTTGCATACATTGTGGATTTCTTCTAATATTTCGTTCTTTATTATTACGTGAATATATCTTGTGCAATGCGTTTACACCGGACTGGGTTCTATTATTTATTATTACCTTCGGGATATATCACATGCATGCGTTCTGTGGGACTGGTTCCATTATTTATTATTACGTTAGAATAACTTTGCATCATGCGGTTTATCGCATGCGTGGTGAATTCTTACATTATTCCATTCTTTATTATTACATTGGAATAACTTTTGTCGTAATGGATTGTCACATGCATGGTGAATGACCCTTCGTATTCATTTCTTATTAAATTGTGGAAATGAAGTACATCTCACGTGGATTCTGCATGGCGGGTGAAAATCCATTGCAGTTTCATATATTCTATGATACTCTTTTGGTTAAAGTTTTGGCTTCTATACTCCATAAAATTAGTGGAATATCATTGATATTTGCGCTTCATCCAGTATCTTTTCATGAAAATATTCTTCTGAGCATTCTTGAATTTTACTCCACAAAGCAGTATCTTGTTGACAATTTGGACGTTATTGGTTCCTATAGAAATTAATTCTTGAACTTGTTTTATTGAATTATTATGTCATTGTCATCATCCTTATGTTTATATTATGTTGAAAGTCATCTGTGGCATGTAGTGCATAGATGGACTTGGTATGATTATGACCGGGGATTATTCGGTATAATCATGACCGTAATGTTACAAATGATGTGAAAAAAAAAGTCCTCTTTGGCCCGTAGTGCATTGATGGACAGTTTTTGGTATGATTATGGCTATGGATTCTCTTCGGCCAAGGGTGCAAAGATGAATTATTTTATGGCATGTTCAGGACCGTTGATGAAAACACGATTATCTTTGGCGACTCAAGATGGGTGATATATACCTATTTTGGGGGCGTCACAGTTGGTATCAAAGCTTAGGGATATGATCCCTGGCTGAGATGTGAGACAAGAACTAGGAGGGAGAGAGGCGGGAATTCTTCCGCTAGTATGACCTACTAAGTTTATTTGGTATTTAATTGGTCGGTCAGAGTATAGGGATAATATTTGACATGTTAATTAACCCTTGTTTTGTGGCAGTGTTTGAAAATGGCATCTGAAAATGCTGAGATAAGTAATGAAGCACATGAGACCGTTGAGTTAGCTCAACCAAAAGGTAACGACCAACAACACGATAATAATCATACAGGTGGCAACGGCCATCGGAACAATGATTACCATCGTGGGAAAAATTGTCATGCCAAGAATGGTAACCACTTCGGTGGTAATCATGGCTAAGATAATAGAAATGGAAATTTCAAGAAGAGAAGGTCATTTAGCTCGATTTTGTCATTTAGTGAAGTCAAGTCCAAATTTGGAGCGGTGGCACCAAAAGCGGATCTGGACAAAACAAAGTAGAGTAGTATAAATGAGAGGCGTTTGTCGAGGAACGACGAAGTTATCCGGGTAAGTTAATCATAAACTTTTGAGAAGTCTATACCTTATTGAATCTGGGTTCTACCCATTCTTTTATCTCTCTTGCACACGCTCAGCGTTTAAATTTAACTCAGGAGAAGTTAGACTTTGACTTATTGGTTGAAACTTCGTTAGTAGAAACCTTTGTTACCTCCACTGTTTATAAATCTTGGTTGATTCAAATCGACACTTTCACGTTACTGTCAATCTTATCTCTTTAAAAATACTTGCCTTTGATGCGATTTTAGGAATCGATTGGTTAACTACTCATCATGCTTTTCGTAAGGTTATTAGCTTTCATATTCCTAACCAACCTGTTATGCGAATTCAAGCAACCAAACCACTAAAGTCAATTATTGTCATATCAAGTAATAAATAAAGAGCCCCAGTCCTTTCGTTGTTGACTTCCTTGTGTGGAATGCACCGAAGCCAGACTTTTCGTAGGCGACGTCGTGAATGACGATGGCAAGTTGATAATGTGATGTACTATCCAAGTCTTGGGATGAGAGTCATAATTTTGAAGGATATTTCTATTGTTAATAAATTTCCTGACGTATTCTTGAAGACTTCTTAGCCTACCACTAGAGCGTGAAATCGAATTTTGTATTGACCCTAGTACAAAACCCATTTCTAAAACCCTTAAATATTTCTTCAACTAAAGCGAACGTAACATGCGCCAAAGACGTTGGCTCGAGCTGTTGAAGATTATGATCGTACCATTCAATACCATCGTGGGAAAGCGAACGTGGTAGCTGACGCGTTGAGAAAGAAGATCGTATGCGTTCTGGAAAGTGCGATGTTGTTAACACAAAGACCCATTTCGTATAACTTACAAATGATGAAGATAGAGTTAAAGACTCTAGGGACCCACGTGAAGATAACGAATATACGATTAGAATCGACTTTAATCGATAAAGTTAAAGCCGCTCAAGCTACACATCCGGAGCTGATGAATGTGAAGAAGAAGGTTCAAGAGGGCATTATTCTAGAAGCAAGAATCGACAAAGAGAGGAAATCTCAACCCTCGATTTAATTGGCCCATTTGAAATCCTTGATCGAGTAGGAACTGTGGCATATAGACTCGTTTTACCGCCAAGTATGTTGCGTGTTCAGAATGTTTTTTTTCATATCGAGGTTACGTAAATATGTGGACGACCTGAACCACATTATTAAATTAGAACTAAACGATATAGTAGAAGATTTAACGTATGAGGAGATACGTGTTAAAATCTTGGATAAGAAGGATCGTATTCAACACTCAAATGTTATACCTCATGAATTAGAATCTGAAATGAAGTCAAGGTATCCTCACCTCTTCGGCATACCAGGTACGTACGTAAATTTTGAAGGCGAAATTTCATAAGGAGGGGAGATTGTGAGACCCCAGATTTTATGAATAAAGATTTAATTTTCTCGAAATATTTTTTTGAATACTATGGTGTGGATTTGAGATAGTGTTATAGTTGTGGGTAGTATTTAAATTTTTTGAAAAGTATGCAAGTTGTTGTATAATATTCGATTGGTCGGGAATATTCTTTTGTCGGGGAATATCCAAATGACGACAGTACAATCATTAGTGGACCCCTAGCGGAATTATTATCGGATCGAGAAAGCGACAAAAATATTTTATAAAAATAATGGCGGAAATTTTACCGTTATCTTTGTTGAACTACTCGGTAGTAAAAGTACGATGAATACACGTGGTGGTTGCGTAGTACACTGCGGTGTTGATTATTGATGCTTACGTGATAAGTCACCTCGGTTTTGTTTTATTAGTATTATTAATGTAATAAAAGCAGAAAAGTTTTTATATAAAACAAAATACTTTTATAAAGTTATTTGTTTTATTAGACTATAAATAGAATATATTATTTTTATTATGCGTAGTGTTGCATAGTACTGCGTAGTGTTTTGCATAGTAAAATCTTTTTATATAAAAGCAGAATACTTTTATAAAGTTATTCGTTTTATTAGATTATAAATAGAATATATTTTATTTTATTTAAAAGATTTTGCTTTAAATATGGACCAGTCGATTAAAATAAATCAACTTTGGACCGTTCATGAATTAGTTACTACGCGATCCATTCTTACATAAATAAGCTCATTCCTTCATTATTTCTTACGAAATCACTGAAACTCTAGAGGAAGAAACTATAGAGAGAGTTCTTCTTCTATAATCTTGAGCGTATTTTTTTTAGAGTTTAAGAATGATTTGAGCGTAGTGCAAGTTTTCTTCGAGTATATCCTCGCCCTAC
Organism: Panax quinquefolius; assembly: GCA_020205615.1. NCBI lineage: Eukaryota > Viridiplantae > Streptophyta > Magnoliopsida > Apiales > Araliaceae > Panax > Panax quinquefolius. The sequence continues at coordinate 9,546,199 of CM035170.1, read as the reverse complement.
TAGTCGGAATACTCTTCTTTCAAAGGTAAGGGATATTATTTGTTGTACTCGTAAGGGGTATTCTTTCTTTCTTATTCGTGAAGAGAACTTCTGTTATGTGACACCCCCAAAATAGGGTATACATCACCCATTCTGAGTCGCCAGATACATGGTACAAAATTCAAATACAACTTCATTTATACAACTTTTGAGTTGTCGTATAGAATACGACCACAGTTAACTATGAGTTTTAATACAAATGTATGTAACTCTCATGGTGCCTCGACCGCAACCTTACAATGGTACTTTACATAAAAGTATAGTCAAAAACTGTTTTAGAAATTAAAATCTTTGGGAAGTGCTCAAGGAAACCTTCGTACATGGGAGGCCATGCGTCTAGGTTATAATAGATATCATATGGCCACAGAATTATCCTTGGTTGACCCAATAGACCCCAAAGAAAAATGAGAAGATTACTATCATCTTCTTTCCAATGGTGAGTCTTCTCTTGACATATAAATAACTCCGTTGTCTCCAAGTGTAAATTATATTTCACATAAATTCCAAGATCATATAGGTAGTGCCCGTAGATATACTCAGCAAGTGGATGTGCACAATCCTAACTTATGATAACACGAGGTTGTATGTCATTAGACATCTTGTATGATAGTGGCAAAACACCCTTGGCCAAAGTTGGGTTCACCTCACCCTATTTGATTAACCAAATACAACTCCTAAATGTTGTATAGAATACAACACACTTTTCTATCTTTGTTTAGGAGAACCTCCATGACTAGAGACCATCGTTCTATTCCCCTGTTATCCCCGCTCAATTCGACTAAACTGACACTCTTACGGGAACACTCTTATTACACGAAAGGAATTGTGAAGCAGAAAGGGTGAGCACAACTAGCCCAGTAAAGAATATCATGACTAAAGATAATTAAATTATCAATAGCTTTCATTAATAAAAAATCGGAGATTTAGAACATATGGTAGATGATAAAACTTTTCAACCATAGTTGCGGTATGAACGAAAGCAATCCATTGGAAGAGTCAAATAGACCATCAGATCTATTATCTTCTCTATGTTAAAAGTCCACCAATAATATTTTATCCCTGTAACACTAATCAACAATTCTTGTCCACAATCATATGAATAACTCATAATCATAATTGTGATTCTAAATTCCTCTTCGCACCCAGGACGAAGATAATTTTCATCACCAATCTTCACCTGAAACATCAAAAATCATGGTTATACCAAATCACAATTCTTGTTCATAATCATACTAATAAATTCATCTTTGCACTACGACTAAAGATATTCATTAACAATTCATCTTTGTACTACAAGCCAAAGACATACAACTATATTTTAGAAGAGTCAAGTAGAGCATGATATCTACTATCTTATACAAATTAAAAGTGTATAACCAATATTTTATCGCTGAGACTCAGCTCAATAAATAATCCACATCATCGAATCATCCCTGCACTACAGGCCAAGGATATTCTTTAGTACCATGAATTATCCATGCACTACGAGCCAAAGATAATCGTGTTTTCATCAACCGTCCTGATCATACCATAAAACAATTCATCTTTGCACCCTTGGCCGAAGAGAATCCATAGCCATAATCATACCAAAAGCGTCCATCAATGCACTACGGCCGATGAGGACTTTTTCATTAATATCACAACCACAAATTATCCATACACCACGGGCCAAAGATAATCGCGTTTTTTATCAGCGGTCACGATCATGCTATAAAACAATTCATCTTTGCACCCTTGGCGAAGAAGAGAATCCATAGCCATAATCATACCAAAAAGCGTCCATCAATGCACTACGCGACGATGAGGACTTTTTCCACATCATTTGTAACATTACGGTCGTGATTATCTTTGAATAATTCCACAGTCATAATCATACCAAGTCCATCTATGCACTACGACCAAAGATGACTTTCAACACAATATAATCATGAGGATGATGTCAATGATATAAGAATCAATCAAATGAGATAAAGGATAAATATTAAACATTTATAATACAATTTATCCAAATGATTCAATAATAACCAAATGTTATCAATCACTTAATAATCTCATAATCTAATATCATTAATATTATAACAATATTTTAATCATTTCTTAAACTTATAAACAATTTATTTCAATTGTTTATACTTTATCAAATAATGCATTTAATCATTCAAAAATGTCATACTCATAAAATTTCATCATCGATGATCAAATCCTCATCAAAAAATCTGCATATACCTATATAGGATTCTCAAGCCATAAAATCCTATTTTTCAATTTTATTACTTCACATAACATATTTAATTCATTTACTCATAACTAGTTTATTTTCATGAAAAATACCAAATCGGTCCAAAAATATTTCTTTTCGGGATTTAACGAGAATATAGTCCCATCTTGAACATATATTTTTCTTAGAATTTTTAAAATTCATTTACTATTTTCATATGGCTAAAGCTGCAGAATATTTAGACATTTATCATAAATTGTACTTTTGTCCAAAAATTCCAAACTTACTGAGGTATACTCTCATTATATACATGTACTCCCAATAAAAATTTCACCAATTTTGGAGTTAACCACAAGGAGTTATAAGGGTTTACTTTTAAATTAGTCTTTTCCCATAAAATCCATAACTCTTAATCTATACATCCAAAAATTGCCATTTTTGGACACAATCTAGAAAACTCATCAATTTATCATTTCAAATGTTTTCAGAATTTTTGAGTGTCAGAAAAATTACGAATCTGCCCCTGGCAGAAACCCCTTTTTAATGAAAATACTATTCGTATGAATACGAATGATCATTTACCATGCATGTAGTAATCTACATAGACATATTATTTTAACAGAATAATAAAGAATGGAATCAGGTCATGCGTAAACGCATTTATGAGGATATTCCGGCGAATAATAAATAATGGAACCGGTCCCGCCAGTAAGCCTTATGACGATGGATATTCCGGCGAGAATAATAAATAATGGAACCAGTCCCGCCAGAACGCACGCAGACATGATATTACGGCGAATAATAAATAATGGAACCCGAGTCCAGCCAGAAACGCGCTTGCGAACGTGATATTTCGACAAAATAATAAATAAATAATGGAACCAGGTCAGGCGTAATACGCACCGACAGAATATTCCAACAGAATAATAAAGAACGGAATAACAGAAGAATTTCACCAAGTATAGGGTATCCCGCGTATACAGCTTATTCCAACAGAATAATAAAGAATGGAATAACAGAAGAATTCACCATGCATGCGATAAACCGCACAGACAGGTTATTCTAACAGAATAATAAATAATGGAACCAAGCCCGACGTAAACGCACAAACCTGGTTCCATTATTTATTATTCTGTCGGAATATCATGTCTGTGTGTTTACGCCGGACCTGGTTCCATTATTTATTATTCTGTTAGAATAACCTGTCTGTGCTGTTTATCGCATGCATGGTGAATTCTTCTATTATTCCATTCTTTATTATTCTGTTGGAATAACTTGTCTATGTGGATTGCCACATGCATGGTGAATGACCCTTCGTATTCATTTCTTATTAAATTGTGGAAATGAGTTGTCTACGTGGATTACCGCATGGCGGGTGAAAATCCATTGTAGTTTCATATATTCTATGATACTCTTTTGGTTAAAGTTTTGGCTTCTATACTTCATGAAATTAGTGGAATATCCTTGATATTTGCGTTTCATCCAGTATCTTTTAATGGAAATATTCTTCTGAGCATTCTTGAATTTTACTCCACAAAGCAGTATCATGTTGACAATTTGGACGTTATTGGTTCTTGGATAAATTAATTCTTGAACTTGTTTTATTGAATTATTATGTCATTGTCATCATCCTCATGTTTATATTATGTTGAAAGTCATCTATGGCCTGTAGTGCATAGATGGACTTGGTATGATTATGACCAGGGATTATTTGGTATAATCATGACCGTAATGTTACAAATGATGTGGAAAAAAAAGTCCTCTTTGGCCCGTAGTGCATTGATGGACAGTTTTTGGTATGATTATGGCTATGGATTCTCTTTGGCCAAGGGTGCAAAGATGAATTGTTTTATGGGATAATCAGGACCGTTGATGAAAACACGATTATCTTTAGCGACTCAAGATGGGTGATGTATACCTATTTTGGGGGCGTCACAATTTTTAGCACATCATTTGTAACATTACGGTCATGATTATACCGAATAATCCCTGGTCATAATCATACCAAGTCCATCTATGCACTATAGGCCACAGATGACTTTCAACATATTATAAACATGAGGATGATGACAATGATATAAGAATTCAATAAAACAAGTTCAAGGATAAATTTTTAAAGATTTATAGTTTAATTTATCCGTAAATCAATAACGCCCAAATTGTCAACATGATCGCTTTTGTGGAGTAAAATTCAAGAATGCTCGTAAGAATATTTCCATGAAAAGACTGGATGAAACGCGAAATATCAAGGATATTCCACTAATTTCATGGTGTATAAAAGCCAAAACTTTAACCAACTAAGTATAATATAATATATGAAACATGAAATGGTTTTTTTTGCCGCCATAATCAAGCGTATGCATTATTCAATAGAATAATAAAGAATGGAATAACATTAGAATTCTCCGGTATGCGTAATCCGCATGCAGACGAGTTATTCCAATGTAATAATAAATGAAATGAAGTAATCGCCAGAAACTGGCAGCGAGGATATTCCAAATGTAATAATAAAGAATGGAACGAATGTCATGCGTAATCCGCACATACATGATATTCCAATAGAATAATAAAGAATGGAATAACAACAGAATTCACCAGGCATGCGATAGACCGCACAGACATGTTATTTCAACAGAATAATAAAGAATGGAATAACAACCTTTACGACTATTATCAAGTCCATCATGAGAAGGCATCAAGTAGCAAGAAAGGAGATCACAAAAGCCATCTTGGTGTCAAGCATGAGAAAGCTTCTAAGTATCTAACAGAAGAGCTTACAGTCATCTTAGAAGCCTATCATGTGCAGTCATCAAGTACCAAAGAGAAGGATTTTCAAGGCAGTTCATAAAGGGGTCATCCGAAGTGGTTGATTAACCGAAGAAGCTGAGCATCATGCAAACACTCAATTGCACTTCAAGGGTGATCAAGCCAAGCTGCTAAGTATAGAAGATGTTCAGAGCATGAAGACATCTTAGCGACTCAAAGACCGACTCCAACAACAACTCAACAAAGCCGGGGGCACGAGGGTCCTTGTCAGAAGGACTAAACAAAGTCGGGCTGAGGGGCCCTTGTCCTGAGGAGGACTAAATTAAGATTCCAAGCTCTTTGGCTTGAAGAGTTCTAGGGAACTAGAGAAGTCCCCAGTGGTCTGGCCTTGAAGAGTTCTTAGTGAACTAAAGTCCCAAGGCTGCTGACCTTGAAGGAATCTTAGTGATTCAGGGTGTTGCCCTTCCTTAGTCAAAATCCTGCTAGTTGAAAGCAGAAGAGTGGATTAGGAGCTTGAGTCTCTGAACGACTTAAAACCCCTTGTGTCTTTTACATTATGTCATTTACATTATGTACTATAACTACTATGTATGTTTTAACTGCTTACAACTAAACTTACTCTACAAACAATGTATGTATGATTATGAATATATTAATGAAGGAGATCTTTTACTTATTCCGTTGTGCTTGAAAAGATTCTTATGTTTGTCATATGCTAATTTAATAGCTATACAAAATAAACCCAAAAAGTATTTAAAATAAAAAGGATCTATTCAACCCCCCTTCTAGATCTATTGTGCCCTCTGGGAACTAACAGTTTTAAACAATATAATTATGAAAATTAAAAACTTTTTATAAATTAATTCTCAAAATTTATTGTATTTAAAATTTAATTATCACATCCCTTTTGAATTAAATTTTTTTTTTATCGATTTTGAAAATTCATGATCAATTTATTACTTATATTTCAGAACGGAAGAACGGAGAAAGTATTTGGTATTAATACATTCCAAATGTTCAAAGTTAACAATATTAGTCTATTAGATATTGAATTAATCTAAATCAACCAAATTCACATTATTTTAAATCTTAAAATTTTACAATTTCATTTTTTCATTATAATTTTTTTTTAAATAAGACTATTTTATGAAATAGATGGAGTATTATTCATTTATTCTAGATTAATTATGCAATAAATAATAATATTGACCACTAATCCACCACTACTAATTTAATATAATATATATATATATATATGATAATATGATATGTTATATCGATTCTAAATAAATCTTATATAGTGTGATATAAGACTTATATATCAATGATAATATGATAATAATAACTATGCCCATCTCAAGTACATTTTAGATTATATCTATTTTAGAATTGCATTTTATGTTAAAATTGCATAGCATACTTAAAACTCCTTTTGGTGAATAAGTGCGATAGACTGATAAGAGGAATTGGCCTAATTTGGTGGTGACGTATTTTATGTTAAATTGTATTTAGCGATACTTAAGGCTAATGAAAGTGAATAAAGCGAGGAAAAAGATAGGATGTGCGTGGTGGATTGAGTGGAGCATGGATGGACAAGCATGGATATACATAGGACATGTGGAGCATGCGGAATGACAACATATACATAGAACCAAGCTAAGGAAGCGAGAATCGAGAAGAGAACTAAAAAGGAGGCGAATCGCAAGACATAAAATATAAGTCACAAGAAGATAGCTTAGAAGTGAGAGAGTTCCCAACCAAACCGGAGACAACCTCACTGCAAGATTTCATGTGGTAGTGAGAAAGACAAGCCTAGGGAGCGCTGCCCGCATGCGTGAGACCGGCCAAACATCTGAAACCTACTACAAGTCTCATGATCGCGCGAGAATATCTGTTGGAGGAGGGCTACATGGTGCGTGAGGCTGAAGTTGTTGATTTGTTTTATTTTATTTCAAATTTTAAAGGTTGTAATTGATTTAAAAGCGATTCTGATCGGTCGGTGTCGGGGTATCACTTGACATTTTATTAGTTTTTCACGTATCTTTACATCGTAATTAGGGTTTTACTCTTGGGGGAATTCCAACGTAGAAGGAGGCCACAACTCTATCTTTTTGTTCCTTCTTGGGATTTTCTACCAGAGTGGGATTATTATTATTAGTTTTTGCTGGAATCGTATGAGGATTTGAATTTTGATTCGTATTCAGTAATTGGGTTTGATAGTTTCATCTTTCATCTTTCAATTGTCGTTTATTGATCATGTTTAGATTTGATCCCATAATGGCTTTTGGTTCAGTCATGAACTAAACTCCATTATGGGATTCTAACTGATTTTAATATGTAGTTTGATTGCATGTTTAAATCTTTGGATTGTTTTGCATATCATATGGGATGTCTATCATGATTGTTTTGCATGTATGAATGCTTGATCACCATTCGTTTCAGTATTTGTATGGAATTGACAATGAACATGCAAATATGGAATATAATCATGATAGTATACGTATATAGGGCTGTGTTATATGGCTTATGTATTTCGTGAACGGATAGACATATATGTTTCATAGTATAAGTTAGAATAAGGGCTTGAACTTAAAATCAATATAATTGCAATTTCACATGAGCATATAGTGATGTTGGTTATATTGATGATTACATAGAGTCTATCATCTGTGGATGTTGTGTAAGTAGGTCTTAGTGCATTGAAAAATGGCTAATACTCTTTTAGTGCTCTTGGCTACTTTCCTGTGATATGTGAACAAGTCATGCATGATAGTGGCGATTGAATGAAGTATTAAATGAAGTTAGAATCCCATTAGTTCCAATATCATTTATTCTATCGTTATTATTGTTTTAGTTGTTATTTGTAATTCAAGAACAAACCAAGTTTAATCAATAGTGTGAGCATATAAATATAGTGATTTAATTAATGAATAATAGTTTAAGTTAAACAACTTTCTCTGTGGGATCGATACTTTACTTGCTCTGTATTACTTGTTGACGCATGTATGCTTGCATGAGTTAGAGCTCTTTTGTTAGTTGTAAAAAAGAGGCAACAAGTTTTTGGCGCCGTTGCCGGGGAAAGGCGTTTAATTTAGTATTATTATCATTAGTTTTAAGCTATATTGTATGACTTAGACAATTCTAGTCTTATCTCATTTTAGTTTTTGTTTTTGTTTCAGGAATTTGGATAAATTTTTATGCGCACACGGTCAACCAACCCCGAGTTAACACCTTTTCAGGATAATATAAACGGGAGAGGTTGGAAAGCGGGTGTTCGTAGAAATTTACAAGAACAGTTGGAAAACACGACATACTAACATGGCGGTAGAGAGCACTGAGGAGAAGATCAAAGAGAGGAGCATAGGGCTCACGAAGGAGTATTCCTGCCCAATATTAATGGACTACTGATCTAGCATAGTCGGACCGGCGATAGCAAAACAAATACATTCGAGATAAAAAGCGGCACTATTCAAATGGTGCGAATCTGATTCGATTTGGGGTCTTTGCTATGAGATGATCCGAATGAACATCTGTTGAGTTTCATCGAAATTTGTGATACATTCGAGATACAACGGTGTGACGGAGGATGCTATTAGACTAAGGTTGTTCCCATTTTCATTGAGGATAAAGCAAAAAGTTGGCTTCATTTCTCTACCAAGCAGGATCTATAACTACATGGGAGGATTTAGTACGTAAATTCTTAGCTAAGTTCTTCCCAATGGCTAAGACCGCCAAGATGAGGACAACTATCTCTCGGTTTGAGCAACAACACGAGGTGAGTCGTTATATGAAGCATGAGAGATACAAAGAAATCTTCGAGAAAGTGCCCACATCACGGTATGCAGATTGGATGGTAATCAACACGTTTTATAATGGATTGGGATGGCGATCGAGGCCCGATTGTATCAATGTTGCAGGAGGGGCATTATGGGCAAAAGCTATGAGGAAGCCTATGATCTTATCGAGACAATGGCATCGAATGATTTTCGAGAATCCTACATCCCGAATGCCACAAACCAAAGTTGCGGTGTATTGGAGGTTGATGTTATTACTCGGTTTCAAAGACAGATGGCGACCATGGCAAAGAAGATAGATACTTTGGCGCGAAGGAAAAGTAAAAACGCGGTTGCCTTCATATGTGAGATTTGTAGGGGTCACACTCGACGGATCAATGTCTTTATCATTTCGAGAATCGGTGCGAGTATGTGAGCAACTATAGAAAAGACCAAGGTCAATTTCAGAACACATACCACCCCAACAACAGAAATCATCCAAATTTTAGTTGGTCGAATAATCAAGGGAATCAGCAGACTCAGTTTCAACCAAATAATCAATTTCAGTAGCAGCGGCAATGTAGTTTGATTTAATCTAGACCACCTTTTCCGCCAGGATTTTCTCAACAACAACAACAACATCACACTCCAGCTGCACCTCAGCAAGAAAAGAAATCAGAAGTGGAGGAGATGATGATGAAATACATGGCAAACACAGAAGTTATGATCAAGAGCCAAGCAGTGGCTATAAAGAATCTGGAAACTCAAATGGGGGCGGATGGCGAACATGCTTACTACTAATAGGCCCTGTGGTTCATTGCCAAGAAATGTCGGAGACAAATCCAAGAAGAGAAAGGAAGGAGCAAGTGTCAAGCGATCACATTGAGATCGGGAAAGATCATCGATTCTTTATCGCAAGTCGCGCGCCCATGCGCGAGAATGCATTGAGGAGGAGGTGGCATGCCGCAAGAGGAGAGGAGCCAACCAATCGAGAGAGGAAATTTGGAGAAATCGGAGGATCAAGCAGGAAGAGAAAGACAAAGCGAGTTCGGAGGAGGCGGTTAAGAGTCCAAGTACCACCAATGCACATTCAAGTTCCGTATCCGCAGAGATTAAATAAGAAAAGGGAAGATAAATAGTTCAGCAAATTCTTGGAGGTATTCAAAAAGTTGCAGATCAACATACCATTCGCCGAGGCATTGGAACAAATGCCAAGCTACGCAAAAATTTATGAAGGGTATATTGTCAAGGAAGAGGAGATTAGATGAGTTTGAGACAAGTAGCCTTGACAGAGGAATGCGATGCGGTGCTTCAATGAAACTACCTCCAATTTGAAAGATCCAGCGATTTCACAATTCCATGCACAATTGGAAAGATGAACTTGAACAAGTGTTTATGTGATCTTGGGGCAAGCATAAATTTGATGCCTTGTCGATATTTAACCGGTTGGGATTACGGATCCAAAGCCAACAAAAACATTGCATTATAGTTAGCGGATAGATCCATCACATCCACGGGGACTTGTTGAAGATGTGTTGGTTAAGGTGGACAAGTTTATTTTCCCGGTGACTTCATCATTCTAGACTACGAGGAGGACAAAAGCATACCAATAATACTGGGGAGACCATTCTTAGCCACAGGCAGAACGTCAATAGATGTGCAAAAAGGTGAACTCACTATGCGTGTCCAGGATCAAGAGATCACTTTTAACGTCTTTAAAGCAATCAGTTTACCAACGGATGAAGAAGAGTGCTTCCTAGTTGACGTGGTGGATTGGTGCCTACAGGATGAAGTACAGAAATCGAGGGATTATGGACCATTGATATGTGCAACGGGTGAAAATTTAGAGTTGAAGGAAGAGCCATTGACGAAAGATGAGGTCATTAAATTTTCAGGGTGCAGAGGACACGAAGGAAGGCACCTCAATTCCATCTGTAACATGAAGCTCAGAGACAGTCAAGCTAATTGACTATAACTTAGCGCTGGATGGGAGGCAACCCATTATTATTCTCTCCATTGATTTGTTTTTAGTATTTCATTTTGAGTTATTTCAGTAGTTATATCGAACTCCTTTTTAATAGGATACTTGATGTTCATGCTTAAGAGTGTAACAAGAATTGTTGTGCGAATATTTGCAAGATGTTAGTGTTATGAGATCACTAAGTCATGTCTTAACAAGATGCATTAATATCTATGCAGGAACCATCATTGGACGGCACCACTGACAGGCAGAGTGAAACTGAAGTTTAGCATTGCAGATATCAAAGATCGCGGCATGTGCATGCGCATAGTCAAGACAAAAAAAATCGCGCGCATAGCGTCCAAGCCAATGTAAACAACAAGTCATTACGCAAGTCTAATACCGCGCGACCCATGCAGCAAAAACTCGCGCGCCCGCGCATCAAGAAAAGAAAACCACCAAAGCATTCTGCAAGTCTCGCGCGCACATACCAAATTAAAGTAAAAAAAAGCGCATGGCCGCACACGACACCCAAGTTAAGACAGAGCTGACTAGTTTAAAAATAGAGTTATGGACCATTTGGACTCTTATTTGGGTTATTAACTTAAGCGAAATTCTCTCACTCTCCATAACTCACGTCGCTATCTCTTCATCAGTTACAAGTTGTGACGTACATCTCTCAATCAATTAGCCACGATTCTCTCCTCAATCAAAGTCCATATCTCCTCAACTTCTCCAAAGTGCACTATAAAGCTAGGGTTTCAAGTTGGATTGAAGAAACAGTATTGAGGGTAGAAATTCTTAAAGCTTTTCTTCATTCTCCATCATATAATCTGTGCAACCTCTATTAAACACAAAAGGGGCCTAAGCGAGCAAGGTCTATTACGTCATCTTCTTCTTCCTCGTCAGGCAGTCAAGAGGCTGACATTGTGGATCACACTAAATTCCTCAATTTGGAAGCTCAACAAGAATACTACCGCATTGTGGCGAAGACATTCGTCAAGGAGAGCGAGATTCAAGCCGGAGGGGCAGGATGGCCAGTTGTGCGCCATGATTCGAGAGAGAGGCTGGAGGGTGGGGTGGCGGCTACTCCAATACCCGTTCCTATGAGCGTAGTCCGTGAATTCTATGCCAATGCCAAGGTCACTATGAGCGGGATATCTCTGGTTCGTGGTATCGAGGTAGATTACAGACCCCGTGCCATCCGATTAATTTTCAAAATTACGGATGCACTTGCTTGATGAGAATTTGCTAATTGGATAACCGACGCTCATTTGGAGACCGACATGGAGTTGATTATTGCAGAGTTATGTGTGCCGGGTACGAAATGGACATATAAAGTTGGCACAACACATCCGCGTATATTATCCCAGTTGACCCTAAATCGCTATGCAAAAGCGTGGAACTTGTTCATATGTGCCAAGCTCATGCCTTCCGCCCATCAGCACGAAATATCAGCGGAGAGGGCACGTCTTCTGTGGGGCATAATCACCGGAAAAGTACATCGACATTGGTCATCTCATTCACGAGAATATGTTGCGCTATTTACGGGGAGTAACGATTGGGAGCATTCCACACGCATCCGTGGTAGCCATGCTTTGTGCTAATCAGGGATGCAACTGGGGAAATGAGCAGATGCAATACCCAAGCCAGGACATTACTCATGCCACGATCGAAAAGTTCGAAGACTGGGCAGGTGGTGTACCGCACCCACGCGGACTAGGATTCATCCTTCAGCCTATTTTTCCAGAGCCACCACAACAACCCCCGCAAACAGACGAGGCGGGTCCATCCACGCACGCACGTGCCACCAATGGCGATCGCCAGCTCCGAAGGTTGGAGCGCAAGGTCGATGCCATGTATGATAATTTGGGCACATTTGCGATGGGACTCACAAGGGCTTTAGCCGAAGCGTTTGCGCAACAAGGAACAACACAAGAATGGCCTCGGTTTGGGCAATGACACCATATCCACCCGGATTCACCACAGAGGAGGTGGCACCACCGATAATTAGGGGAGTTTTCGTAACCTTTACCTTCATTCAATTGGGACATTGAATATTTTAAGTTTGGGGGTATTGGGTAGTAGTTAGTATTTTTAGTTTTGCATATAGTTTTGCATGATTCATATAGTTTTGCATGATTAGTTTAATTTTTATGTGCATGTTTAGATTACATTTTAGCATATAGTTGCATGTTTATAATTGCATACCTCACAGTTCTTCTAGTTTAGAAAATTTTTTGTCAACAATGATGATGAGAGTGAAGTTTTTAAATGATTTACGAATATTTTGGATAACATGAAAGCTGAGATGTAATGTTGTATACAATTAAATTCATAATGCTGTTCAAATGCTTTTGGTTTGCACATATGTGTTCACAAGCACTTGTAGGTATAAGAAGTACGTTGTGCTCTCATGATGAGAAAAACGTAGTCTTAAAAAAGAGAAATATGTGAAAAGTGACTTTTGGATCAGTATAAAACATTGATTTTTAAACTTTGGGAAAACATGGGTATCTCGTGTATAAAAAAAAAAAAAAAAAGAAAGAAAAGTAGAAATAACATGGCTAGTCTTATTTTGGCCCCAGCTACTTGAGTAAATACGCTTGAGGGGATTGTCTCTACACCTAAGCCCTAAGGTCTTTCATGGTGCGGGAGTCGTTGGTTGAAAGCTCGCTAAGGGGTAGCAGTGTGCCTAATGGAGTAAGACACATGCACATATCATGAAGAAAAAAATAAGAAAAAAAAGAAAAAAAATAGCAATAAACACCGCGAGAAAGTGCGAAAATCAGCCCTCGTGAGTAGAATAAAGCGATTAAGCCCATTGTTGAACCTTAGTTTATTTTAAGATGTTGAAATAGTCCGAAATATATATATATACATAAGTCTTGATTTAAGCTATAATTTTTTACGGTTTTGAGCAAGATATAGCATGAGCATTCTACACAAGAAATCAAGTATTGGGCTGAACACAACACACACACACATGACATCATATAGCATTTTTGAATTATATGAGTATATGACATTATGCCTGCAGTTTGGTTTGAATATGTATTCTCGAATCTAGAAAAAAATTATTTGAGGTAAATTAGACTGAATTTTTATGATGGTTGGGACAATGTGAGAATTAGTTGCATAATAATATAGTTGCATTTTTATTGTTCATTAGTATGCATTGCTTGAGGGCAAGCAATGGTTCAAGTTTGGGGGTATTTGATAAGTAGGATTTACACCTACTTATGGAGTACCAATTCACGCGAACTATGCCCATCTCAAGTACATTTTAGTCTGTTTTAGTTGCATTTTATGTTAAATTGCATTTCGCATACTTAAAACTCCTTTTGGTGAATAAGTGCGAGAATTGGCCTAATTTTGGTGGTGATATCGAGACACGAGGCTAAATGAAAGCGTAAGCGAGGAAAAAAGATAGGATGTGCATGGGATTGAGTGGAGCATGGATGGACAAGCATGGATATACATAGGACATGTTAGTAGCAGCAACAACATTGCAGAACCAAGCTAAGGAGCAAGAATCGAAGAAGAAAGCGCAAAGCGCATGGCAAGCGCACAAAGATAGCTTGGAAGAAGCGCGCGTGAGTTCCCAACCAAACAGGACAACCATCGCAAGTCAAGTTGTGCGACCGCGAGAAAGACAAGCCCCTAGGGAGCGCGCGGCGCCGTGTGAGACGAAACAAAACATACAAACCTATCGCAAGTCTCGCTACCGCGAGAATATCGCTGCTGGAGGAAGCCTTGTTGCATGCTTGAGTGAGAACTCAAGTCTTGATTTGTTTTATTTTGTTTCTAAATTTTAAAGGTTGTAATTGATTTAAAAATGATTCCTGACTGGTGTCAGGGGTATCACTTGACATTTTATTAGTTTTTCACTTATCTTTACATCGGAATTAGGGTTTTACTCTCTAGGAGAAATTCCAACGTAGAAGGGGGCTACAACTCTATCTTTCTGTTCCTTCTTGGGAATGTCTACCAGAGTGGGATTATTATTATTAGTTTTTTGTTGGAATCGTATGAGGATTTGAATTTTGATTCGTATTCAGCAATTGGGTTTGATAGTTTCATCTTTCATCTTTCAATTGTCGTTTATTGATCATGTTTAGATTTGATCCCATAATGGCTTTTGGTTCAGTCATGAACTAAACTCCATTATGGGATTCTAATGGATTTTAATATGTAGTTTGATTGCATGTTTAAATGCTGGATTGTTTTGCATATCATATGGGATGTCTATCATGATTGTTTTGCATGTATGAATGCTTGATCACCATTCGTTTCAGTATTTGTATGGAATTGACAATGAACATGCAAATATGGACTGTAATCATGATAGTATACGTATATAGGGTTGTGTTATATGGCTTATATATTTTGTGAACCAGATAGACATATCTTTGTTTCACCGTATAAGTTAGAATAAGGGCTTGAACTTAAAATCAATATAATTGCAATTTCACGTATGTATATATAGTGATGTTGGTTATATTGATGATTACATAGAGTCTATCATCTGTGGATGATGTGTAAGTAGGTCTTAGTGCATTGAAAAATGGCTAATACTCTTTTAGTGCTCTTGGCTACTTTCCTGTGATATGTGAACAAGTCATACATGATAGTGGCAATTGAATGAAGTATTAAATGAAGTTAGAATTCCATTAGTACCAATATCATTTATTCTATCGTTATTATTGTTTTAGTTGTTATTTGTAAGTCAAGAACAAACCAAGTTTAATCAATAGTGTGAGCATATAAATATAGTGATTTAATTAATGAATAATAGTT
Organism: Panax quinquefolius; assembly: GCA_020205615.1. NCBI lineage: Eukaryota > Viridiplantae > Streptophyta > Magnoliopsida > Apiales > Araliaceae > Panax > Panax quinquefolius. The sequence goes on along the minus strand of CM035170.1, from coordinate 9,530,643 downwards.
TAAGTTAAACAACTTTCTCTGTGGGATCGATACTTTACTTGCTCTGTATTACTTGTTGACGCATGTATGCTTGCATGAGTTAGAGCTCTTTTGTTAGTTGTAAAAAGAAAGATTTAGGTTAAAAGATAGTAGATGAAACACCAACTATTACGAAAATTCTAATCATTTTAGAATTTCTCACTGTTTAATGAAAAGCATGTAGAAACAAATAATACTTTTGTAAAACCCCAACTTTTTGAATAAAGATGAATTTTCTATAAATATTATTTTGAATATTATGGAGTGAAATTGATATAATATTATAGTTGTGGGTAATATTTATAAATTTTGCAAAAGTACGTAAGTTGTTATATAATATTCGATTGGTCTGGGAATATTCATTTTAATAGGGAATATTCAGATAACCAAGACAATCATTGGTGGACCTAGCGGAATTATCATTCGGATTGAGAAAACGACAAAAATACTTTTACGAAAATAACGACGGAAGTTTTACTGTTAAGCTGTTGAAACACTCGTTGTTAAAAGAAATGCGATGTCTGGCATTAGTTGCGTAGTAGCACTACGGTATTAATTATTTATGCTTACGTGATAAGTCACTTTCGGTTTTGTTGGTATTATTAATGTAATAATACGTAAATACTTTTTATATAAAATGTAATACTTTTATAAAGTTATTCTATAAATAGAATATATTATATTCTATTATGCATAGTGTTGCATAAAGGTATGCGCATAGTATTTTTGCATAGTAAAATCTTTTTATATAAAACATAATACTTTTATAAAGATATACATTTTATTAGACAATAATTAGAATATATTATATTTTATTATGCATAGTGGTTGCTTAGTGCCTGCATAGTGTTTGCATAGTAAAATCTTTTATAAAGTTATTCGTTTTATTAGATTATAAATAGAATATATTATATTTTATTTAAAAAATTTTGCTTTAAATATGAACCGTCAGATTAAAGTAAATCAATCTGGACCGTTCATGAGTTAGTTACTATGCAGTCCATTTTTCTATAAATAAAAGCTCATTCCTTCATTATTTTCTTACGAATTCACTGAAACTCTAGAGAGATAACTAAAGAGAGAAAGAAGAAAGTATTTTGATACTTCACTACTTATATATAGGGAATATTATTTATTGCACTCGTAAGGGGTGTTATTCTTTTGTATTCATGAAAAGAACTTATGTTATTCCATTCTTTATTATTACGTTAGAATAACTTTGATCTGTGAGCTACCCTATACTTTGTGACATTCTTCATTATTTCGTCTTTACTATATTGTTGGAATATCACATGCAATGCTTTTACGTTGGACTCGATTCCGTCTTTATTATTCATTGAATATATCACATCAGACGCTTTTCTGCCGGACTGGTTCCGTCTTTATTATTATTCGTTGGAATATCTCGTCATGCGTTTTACGCCAAGAACACGATTAAAGATCCTTATTAGTATTACATTGGAATAACACTATACAAAGTAAAATCATGCATGCATGGTGATTTGTTGTTATTCCATTCTTTATTATTACATTGGAACATCCGCTTGTCGGTGTAATTTACCGACCTAGTTACGTTATTTAGTATTTTGTTAGAATAACCTATCTATCATAATACCGCATGCATGGTGATTTCTTTTGTTATTTCATTCTTTATTATACTCGGTTGGTTAAAGTTTTGACTTCTATACTCCATGAAATTAGTGGAATATCCTTGATAATTCAAGGCTTCATCCAAAGACCTTTTCATGAAAATATTTTTTGAGCATTCTTGAATTTTACTCTATAAAGCGAAGATCATGTTGACAATTTGGACGTTATTGGTTCTTGGACAAATTAATTCTTGAACTTGTTTTATTGAATTCTTATATCATTGTCATCATCCTCATATTTATATTTTTTGAAAGTCATCTGTGGCCTGTAGTGCATAGATGGACTTGGTATGATTATGACCAGGGATTATTTGGTGTAATCATGACCATAATGTTACAAATGATGTGGTAAAAGTCCTCATTGGCCCGTAGTGCATTGATGGACAGTTGTTGGCATGATCATGACCATTAATGAATACACAAATATTCTTGGCCCGTAGTGCATGGATAATTGTGGTCATGATACTAAAGAATATCCTTGGCCAGTAGTGCGAGGGTGATTCGATGATGTGGATTATTTATTAAAAGTTGAGTCCGGCCGATAAAAGTGATGAAAAACCTTTTAAATCATAAAAGATAGTAGATTTTATTCTTTACTTGACTCTTTTAATGGATTGCTTGTTCCGCTGCAGTTAAACTTGATGTTTGTTATATTGTATCAGTTTAAGGCTAATGATAATTTATTCTGCATTATCTTAGTCATAATATTTCTAACTGGGCTAGTTGAGCTCACCCTTTCTTTCTTTCATTCTCTTGTGAAATGAGAATATAGTTGGAACAAGTCGAGGGAACGAGTCATGGTCCTAGATGGTGCATTAGTAGTCCTCACTATTCTGTGAAATAGTGTGATAATAATTGTAATGAGGACTTCTTTTGAGTTTGTATACTCTCTAGTAGACAATATTTGTATTCAAACTCACAGTTTATGTTTTGTCGCATTGTACACGACAGTTGTATTATTAAGTTGTATTTGAATTACATACCATGTATGTCAAGCACTCAAGATGTGTGATGTATACCTAATTTTGGGGCGCCACGGTTGGTATCAAAGCTTAGGATATGATCCACGGCTAAGATGTGACACTAGAACTAGGAGGGAGAGCGGGAATTCCTTCGCTAGTATGACCTACTTAAATTTATTTTTATTTAAATTGGTTGGTCAGAGTTTAGAGATAATATGTTAAATGTCAACTAACCCTTATTTTGTGGCAGTATCTGAAAATGACATCCGAGAATATTGAGAATAGAAATGGAGCACAAGAGACCGTTGAGTCTCTACATATCAATAATCAGGATAATGTGCATCAGGAAGGCGACAATCCTCATGCAAACAACAACACGGACCAAATGATGAATGATGGATTGTTCAGAGGCTTTATGCAATTCATGTAACATCAAAGTAGAGCGGCTCTCTGTCAAAATGTAGGTGGAAACACCAGAAACTCTCGAAGCGGTCACCGCTAAACAGTTCAAGGAGTGGGACCACCGGAGTTTATTGGAGATCCAAAACCACTTAAGGTGGAAGCATGGATAAAGCGGATCACCAAGATATTTGATGTCTTGGGATGCTCACGAGGAGCAAAAGGTTTCTTCGCCACCTTCCGTATTTGCGTGAAGAGGCAAATTCTTGGTGGCAATCAGAAAAGCGTACCCGACTGGACGCACTCAAGATGTCTTGGGATAAGTTCAAGAGCAATTCAACGACAAGTACTTTCCAGAGAGTATTCGTCACATGAAAGAAGTGGAGTTTATCAAATTGGAACAAAACAATATGACCGTGTAATAATACGAGGCTAAATTTACGGAGTTATCCGGTTTGCATCCCATTTGGTCGATAATGAGGAGCGAATGACGCGAATGTTTTAAGAGGTTTGAAAGCGAGAATCGTCAATATCTTATTTCTCATAAACCGTGTTTGTACTCGAGATGTTGTAAATAGGGCTCGATTATTAGAGCGTGGTAACGAGTCAACGCAACCAAGAGAAAAAGCCGTGGCATGAAAATACCGGTGGTATCGGTCATCAAAAGCGGTGACAACAAACGTGGAGGAATCAACATGCGAAATGGTAACCACTCGATGGTAATCATGGCGCAAGACAAAAAATGGACATTTCAAGAAAAGGAGATTCAACAATGATGGAAGGACGTCAAGTACCACCACCCGTTGTTAAGGAAGGAGAAACGACCACCTATCATATGCTTCAAATGCGGAGGGAGGACACATCGGTCAAAGCGCGCGATCATGTCGCCCAAAGCATGTTATAATTGTGGAAGAGAATGTCACTTAGCCCGATTTTGTCTTTCATCAAGACAAGTTCACCGAGGATCGAGGCACCAAAAGTCAGTCCCGAAAAAGTCAAAGCCAGTAGTCTGAGGGAGAGCGTTTGTTGTGACCTCCCAGAAAGCAAGGAACCCGAATGAGGTCATCACGGGTAAGCTTATTATAAACTCTAGCGAAGTTTATACCTTATTTGATATCGGTTCTACCCATTCTTTTATTTCTCCTACTTGCGCTCAACGTTTAAATTTGACTCCGGAGAAATTAGACTTTGACTTATCTGTTGAAACTCCGTTGGGAGAAACCTTCATTACATCCACTGTTTATAAGTCTTGTTTGGTTCAAATCGGTACCCTCACATTACCTGTCAATCTTATTTCACTAAAAATACTTGCATTTGACGTAATTCTAGGGATTGATTGGTTAACTACTCATCATGCAAAAATTTATTGTTTTCGTAAGATTGTTAGCTTTCATATTCCTAACCAATCTGTTATGCGAATTCAAGCCACCAAACCATTAAAATCAATCAATGTCATTTCAAGCCATAAAGCTATTCGTTTAATGAAAAACGGATGTCAAACTTTCTTAGCTCATGTCACGGATCTAAACAAAAATACGTCAGTTTTGAATGATATTTCTATTGTTAATGAATTTCCTGACGTATTCCCTGAAGAACTTCCTGGCCTACCCCCAGAGCGTGAAATTGAATTTTGTATCTAACTTGAACCTGATACAAAACCTATTTCTAAAGCCCCATATCGAATGGCTCCTATTAAACTTCAGGAGTTAAAGACCCAACTACAGGAATTGTTAGACATCGGTTTCATTCGTCCTAGTACTTCTCCTTGGGGTGCTCCTGTTCTATTCGTGAAAAAGAAAGATGAGAGTATGCGACTTTGTATTGATTATCGGGAGTTGAATCATGTCACAATCAAAAATAGGTACCCATTGCCACGTATTGATGACCTATTTGACCAGTTGCAAGGAGCCAAATTCTTTTCAAAGATCGATCTTCGTTCCGGATATCACCTATTGAAGATTAGAACCGATGACATTCCAAAGACGGCTTTCAAAACTCGGTACGGGCATTATGAATTCCTAAACATGTCCTTTGGATTGACTAATGCTCCTGCTGCCTTCATGGATATGATGAACCGAGTATTCAAGGAATATTTGGATCACTTTGTGGTCGTCTTTATTGATGACATCCTCATATATTCCAAAACCAGTGAAGATCATGAGCAACACTTGAGGCTGATACTCCAAAAGCTTCGTGAATATAAGCTTTATGCCAAGTTGAAGAAATGCGAGTTCTGGCTTGAGGAAGTAGCATTCCTTAGGCACGTGGTATCAAGTCATGGAATATCTATTGACCCAGCAAAGATTGAAGCTATTCAAAGCTGGGAGCAACCTAAATCGATGGCCAATATCGTAGCTTTCTTGGCTTAGCTGGTTATTATCGGAGATTCGTAGAAGGGTTTTCTTGAATCGCTACTCCACTAACTCAGCTGACTCAGAAAGATAAAAAGTTTGGTTGGAGCGAGGAATATGAGAAGAGTTTTCAAGAACTCAAGAGGAGACTCATTTCAGCACCTGTTCTGACAATACCATCTGGTTCGGAAGGATTTGCCATCTACAATGATGCTTCGGGCAAAGGGTTAGGATGTGTTCTCATGCAATATGGGAAAGACATAGCCTATGCCTCACGACAACTAAAAGAATATGAGAGGAATTATCCTACTCATGATCTAGAGTTGGCAGTTGTTGTCTTCGCACTAAAGATTTGGAGGCATTACTTGTATGGGGAGAAAGTGGAGATCTTTACGGATCATAAAACCCTCAAATATTTCTTCACTCAAAAGGAACTCAACATGCGACAACGACATTGGCTTGAACTATTGAAAGATTATGATCATACCATCCAATACCATCCTGGAAAAGCGAACGTGGTGGCTGACGCATTGAGTAGAAGATCATATGCAAGTGCGAATGCGATATTGTCAACGCAAAGGCCCATTTTGTGTGACTTGCAAAGGATGGAGATAGAGTTAAAGACTCCAGGGACACATGTGATGATGGCGAATATACGAGTAGAACCGACTTTAATTGATAAAGTTAAAGATGCTCAAGCTACGGACACGGAGGCGATGCGCATTATGAGGAAGAAAGTCAAGAAGGTGCTATCTTAGGAAGCAAGAATCGATGAAGAAGGAATACTTGAGTCAACTCGAATTTGTGTTCTAACGACCACGATTTAAAGTATAAAATCATGATGGAGGCGCATAACACACCATTTGCAATCCATCTGGGAGTACCAAAATGTATCATGATATTAAATCATACATTTTGGTGGAGCAATATGAAGAGAGAGATATCATTGTTTTCTCAAGGTGTCTAACGTGTCAACGAGTCAAGCGCGAGCATCAAGTACCAAAAGGTCCATTGCAACCACTTGAAATTCCGAATGGAAGTGGGATCACATTATCATGGATTTCGCACGGTCTTCCCAAAGTTTCTCAAGGCGTAGATGCGATTTGGGTCATTATTGATAGATTGACCAAAAGTCCGCTCATTTCTTATCGATCGAGAAACTTATACACTTGAACGTCTTGCTCAGTATGTACATAAACGAGGTTATAAGATTGCATGGTATGCCGGTATCCATAGTTTTCGATCGAGACCCAAGATTCACTTCAAGATTTTGGGTTAGTTTACAAAAAGCTATGGGCACGGATTTACGATTTAGCTTCAAGATATCATCCTCGAAGACAGACGAAAATTCGGAGAGGAGGATTCAAACTCTTGAAGATCTATTAAGACTCTGTGTCCTTGACTTCAAGGGAAGTTGAGACAAGTTCTTACCATTGGTGGAGTTTTCTTACAACAATGTTATCAAGCTAAGCAATATTGGCATGGCTCCATTCAAGCGTTGTATGGAAGAAAGTGTCGTTCTCCAGTATGCTAGGATGAGGTGGGTGAAGCAACGTTGTTGGGACCGGAGTTTGTACGTATGACTACGGAAAAGATTCAAACGATTCGACAAAGTATAAAAACCTCACAAGATCGACAAAAGAGTTATGCTGATCTTTATCGAAAGGACGTGGAATTTAATATAAGAGATCATGTGTTGTTACGTGTTGCTCCATAGAAAGGAGTTACGAGATTTGAAAAGAGAGGAAAACTCAATCCTCGATTCATCGGCCCATTTTTAATCCTTGATCGAGTAGGAACTGTGGCCTATTGACTCGTTTTACCGCCAAATATGTCTCGTGTTCATAACATGTTCACATATCCATGTTACGTAAATATGTGGAAGACCCAAACCACATTATTGAGTTAGAACCGGACAAAATAGCAGAAGATTTGACGTATGAAGAGGTTCCTGTTCAAATCTTGGATAAGAAGGAACATATTATACGCTCCAAGGTTATACCTCAAGTCAAAATTTTGTGGAGGAACCACGATGTTGAGGAAATGACTTGGAAGTTAGAATCGAAATGAAATCAAGGTATCCTTACCTCTTCAATATACTGTGTATCGTACCCTAATTTCGAGGGCTTAAATTTCATAAGAAGGGAGATTGTAAAACCCCAACTTTTGAATAAAGATGAATTTTCTATAAATATTATTTTTGAATATTATGGAGTGAAATTGATATAATGTTATAGTTGTGGGTAATATTTATAAATTTTGCAAAAGCACGTGAAGTTGTTATATAATATTCGATTGGCCTGGGAATATTCGTTTTAACAGGAATATTCAGTATAAGCAAGACAATCATTGGTGGACCCCAACAACGGAATTATTGTCGAATCGAGAAAATGAAAAAATACTTTATGAAAATAACGGCGGAAGTTTTACTGTTAATCTGTTGAAACACCCGGTGTTAAAAATACGATGTCTGGCGTGGTTGCATAGTAGCATACTCAGATTAATTATTGATGCTTACGTGATAAGTCACTCGGTTTTGTTGGTATTATTAATGTAATAATACAGTAAAAATCTTTTATATAAAATGTAATATTTTTATAAAGTTATTCTATAAATAGAATATATTATATTCTATTATGCATAGTGTTTTTGCATAGTAAAATCTTTTTATATAAAATAGAATAATTTTATAAAGTTATCTATTTTATTAGACAATAATTAGAATATATTATATTTTATTATGCATAGTGTTTGCATAGTAAAATCTTTTATAAAGTTATTCATTTTATTAGATTATAAATAAAATATATTATATTTTATTTAAAAGATTTTGCTTTAAATATGGACCGCCGATTAAAGTAAATCAATCTGGACCGTTCATGAGTTAGTTCTTATCGTGATCCATTTTTCTATAAATAGAAGTTCATTCCTTCATTATTTTCTTTTAATTCTTTTGAAACTCTCTAGAGAGATAAACTATAGAGAGAAAGAAGAAAGTATTCTGCTACTTCACTACTTATATATCCAGTACTCTTCTTCTTAAGGTAGGAAATATTATTTGTTGTACTCGTAAGGGGTGTTATTCTTTTGTATTCATGAAGAGAACTTATGTTATTCCATTCTTTATTATTCTGTTGGAATAACCTGTATACGCGGGCTACCCTATACTTGGTGACATTCTTCTATTATTCCGTCTTTACTATTCTATTGGAATATCACATGCATGCGTTTCATGGGACTGATTAAAATCTTTATTATTCATTGGAATATCCATGCTCATGCGTTTTTACACGGACCGGTTAAAATCTTTATTATTATTACATTGGAATATCCCGTCATGCATACGTTTCTGGCCGGACTGATTCCATCCTTATTAGTATTACGTTGAATAACTCATCTGTGCCAAGTACCGCATGCATGGTGATTTCTGTTGTTATTCCATTCTTTATTATTCGTTGAACATCTTGTCGGTCTTGAATTTCGCTTTGACACCGTTCCGATATTTAGTATTCTGTTGGAATAACCTGTCTATGCAAAGTACCGCATGCATAGTGATTTCTTTTGCTATTCCATTCTTTATTATACTCAGTTGGTTAAAGTTTTGACTTCTATACTCCATGAAATTAGTGGAATATCCTTGACAATTGCGCTTCATCCAGTATCTTTTCATGAAAATATTCTTCTGAACATTCTTGAATTTTACGTACGTACCTGGTGTTTTGAAAAGATGAGGATACCTCGCTTTCATTTCCGTTTCCAACTCCCAGGTCATTTCCTCAATAGCATGGTTTCTCTACAAAACTTTAACTTGTGGTATGACCTTCGTGCGTAGGACATGCTCCTTCCTATCCAAGATCTTGACAGGTACCTCTTCGTACGTTAAGTCTTCGGCTATCTCGTCCGGTTCTAACTCAATAACGTGGTTTGGGTCTTTCACATATTTACGAAGCACAGATACATAAAAAACATTATGAACACGAGACATACTTGGAGGTAACGCGAGTCTATAGGCCACATTTCCTACTCGGTAAAGAATCTGAAATGGACCAATAAATCGTGGATTGAGCTTTCCTCTCTTTCCAAATCTTGTAACTCCTTTCCATGGAGCAACACGCAATAATACATGATCACCAATACTAAATTCCACGTCCTTTCGATGAAGATCCGCATAACTCTTTTGTCGATCTTGTGCCATTTGTATACGTTGTCGAATCATTTGGATCTTTTTGGTAGTCATACGTACCAACTCGGGTCCCAACAATGTTGCTTCCCCCACCTCATCCCAACATATTGGAGAGCGACACTTTCATCCATATAATGCTTCAAATGGAGCCACACCTATACTTGCTCGATAAGCTGTTGTTGTTGTAGGAGAATTCCACCAATGGTAGGTACTTATCCCAACTCCCTTTGAAATCTAGGACACAAAGTCTTAATAAATCTTCAAGAGTTTGAATAGTCCTCTCTGATTGTCCGTCCATTTGAGGATGGTATCTTTGAATCAATCGTAAACTGCGTGCCCATAGCTTTTTGCAAGCTAACCCAAAATCTTGAAGTGAATCTTGGGTCACGATTCGAAACTATGGATACTGGCATGCCATACAACCTCATAATCTCATTCACGTATATACTAGCGAGACGTTCAAGGGAATAAGTCTCCCGTATCGGCAAGAAATGAGCAGACTTGGTTAATCTATCAACAATAACCCAAATAGCATTTATGCCTTGAGAAACCGTGGGAAGACCCGTAACGAAATCTATGGTAATGTGTTCCCACTTCCATTTCAGAATCTCAAGTGGTTGCAATGGACCCTTTGGTACTTGATGCTCCGCCTTTACACGTTGACAAGTTAAACACCTCGAGATAAACATTGCAATCTCTCTCTTCATATTGTTCCACCAAAATGTATGTCGAAGATCACGATACATTTTGGTACTTCCAGGATGGATTGCAAATGGTGTATTGTGTGCCTCCATCATGATCTTGTACTTCAAATCAGAATCATTAGGAACACAAAGTCTGGAGAGGACTCGAAGTATTCCTTCTTCATCGATTCTCGCTTCTGGAATAACACCTTCTTGTACTTTCTTCTTCATAATCATCAGCTCCGGGTCTGTGGCTTGAGCAACTTTAACTTTCTCGATTAAAGTTGGTTCTATACGTATACTTGACATCATTGCATGGGTTCCCGGAGTCTTGAATTCTATCTTCATCTTTTGTAAATCACACAAAATGGGCCTTTGTGTTGACAACATCGCACTCATTCCCGCATATGATCTTCTACTCAATGCGTTAGCTACCACGTTTGCTTTTCCAGGATGGTATTGAATAGTGTCATCGTAATCTTTCAACAGCTCGAGTCAACGTCGTTGCTGCATGTTGAGTTCTTTTTGAGTGAAGAAATATTTGAGGCTTTTATGGTCTGAATATATCTCCACTTTCTCCCCATATAGATAGTGCCTCCAGATCTTTAAGCTGTAAAACGATCGGGCCGCCAACTCTAGATCATGAGTAGGATAATTTCTCTCATATTCTTTAAGTTGTCGCAAGGCATAGGCTATGACTTTCCCACGTTGCATGAGAACACATCCTAACCCTTTGCTCAAGCATCGTTTGAGATAACAAATCCATCAAGAACCAGATGGTATTGTCAAAACAGTGCGAAATGAGTCTCCTCTTAAGCTCTTGGAAACTCTTCTCGCATTCCTCGCTCCATACTGAATTGATATCTTTCCGAGTCAGCTAAGTTAACGGGGTAGCGATTCGAGAAAACCCTTCCACGAATCTCCGATAATAACCAGCTAAGCCCAGAAAGCTACGTGCACTTTTTGGCCACCGCCTTTGGGTTGTTCCCAACTTTATATTGCTTCAATCTTCGCCGGGTCAACAGATACTCCATGTTTTGACACCACGTGCCCTAGGAATACTACTTCCTCAAGCCAGAACTCGTATTTCTTCAACTTAGCATATAGCTTGTTTTCCATTTGACCTTTGGAGTACCAAACTTCAAATGGTGCTTCATGATATTCACGACTTTTAGAATATATGAGGATGTCATCAATAAAGATAACAACGAACTGATCCAAATAATCCTTGAATACTCGATTCATCATATCCATAAAAGTCGCAGGAGCATTAGTCAATCCAAAAGACATGACTAGGAATTCATAATGCCCATACCGAGTTCTGAAGGCAGTCTTCGGAATATCCTCGATTTTAACCTTCAAATTGATGATATCCGTAGCGAAGATAGATTTTTGAAAAGAATGTGTGTCCTTGTAATGGTCAAACAAGTCATCAATACGAGGTAGCGGATACTGTTTCTTGATAGTGACATGGTTTAATTCCCGAGAATCGATACAAAGTCGCATACTCCGTCTTTCTTCTTTACAAATAAAATAGGAGCACCCCAAGGAGATGTACTTGGGATTTAATGAAACCGATGTCCAACAACTCCTCGTAGTTGGACCTTTAACTCCACGAAGTTCAATAGGAGCCATTCGATATGGGGTTTTAGAAATGGGCTTGTATGCGAGTTCAAGATCAATAAAGAATTCAACTTCACGTTAGGGGTAGTAGGAAGTTCTTCTTGAAATACGTCGGAAAGTCAATAACAACGGGGAATATTATTCAAATCGGCGTGTCTTTATTCCAATCCATAACATGGGCTAAGAAAGCTTGACATCCGCTTTTTCAATAAGCGAATAGCTTTATGACTTAATATAACAGTGATTGATTTTAATGGTTTAGTTGCTTGAATTCGAACAACAGGTTGATTAGGAATATGAAAACTAACAACCTTACGAAAATAATCAATTTTGGCATGATGAGTAGTTAACCAATCAATCCCTAAAATCACGTCAAATACAAGTATCTTTAAAGATATAAGGTCAACAGGTAATGTGATGGTGCCAACTTGGATCAAACAAGATTTATAAACAGTGGATGTAATGAAAGTTTCTCCTAACGGAGTTTCCACAGATAGGTCAAAGTCTAATTTCTCCGGAGTCAAGTTTAAACGTTGAGCACAAGCAGGAGAGATAACCGGTATCTAGTAATGTATAAACTTCACATGAATTTATGATTAGCTTACCCGTGATCACCTCGTTTGGGTTCCTCGCATGTTGACCAGTCACGACAAACTTCTTCCAGAACAGATTGACTTTGACTTTTACGGGATAGCCTTTCGAGTCACCTTCCCCCCATTGGACTTGGTTTCGCTTACTGATCTGATCTCGAGCGATATGTCCTTCCTTTCCACAATTATAGCATACTTTGAACTGTCAGGACAGACGGTTTTAATGATATGTCCTCTTTTCCACATTTATAGCATACGACTAGTGGTCGTTCTCCTCCCTTAAAACCAGTTGCTGCTGGTGTTGACGTCTTCACAGTGTCATTGTTGAATCTCCTCTTTTTAAAATCTCCCCCCCAACTCGCTTCTTCTATTTTCATGGCCACGATTACTACGAGAGTGGTTGCCGCTCTTGTCCAGTATTTTTCTTTCTCGATGGTTATCGTTGTTACGATGATCGCCGGCATGTCGCAGATGATCCTGGTTGTGGTCCCTCGGTTGACCGTACTCGTTATCTCGCTCTAATAATTGAGCCATGTTGACAACATTTGAATAGAGAAAAAATTTATGAGAAATGAGATATTGACGTATCGGGTTTCAAACCTCTCGAAACATCCGCGGTCACACGTTCCTCATTCTCCACCAAATGAGGTGCAAACACGGGCAACTCGCAAACTTCACCTCGTCTTTGACACAACCGTCATGTTATTCTGCTCCAGTCTAATAAACTCTACCTCCTTCATATGACAAATACTTTCAAGAAAGTACTTGTCATTGAACAGTTTCTGAAATGTCTCTCAAGACATCTTTGAGTCCGGATTTGGATGGATGCGCTTCACAAACTCCCACCAAAGAGTGCGCCTCGCCACGGAACATAAAGGTGGCGAATGGAACCTTCTGTTCCTCCGTGCATCCCAAGACATCGAATATCTTGGTAATTTATTTAACCCACGTCTTTGCCTTGATCGAATCCGGCTTTCCAATAAATTCTGGTGGTCCCAACTCTTTGAACTACTTGGCTATGACAAACCGTGAATTGCTATCATTTCCTCCTGTATTTTGAACACGAGTCTCCCTAAATCGATTCTCGCATGAAGCGCAAAAGCTTCTAAACATCCCATCGTTCATCATATGCTCGATGGTGGTGTTCACGGGAGGAACATTGCCACTGTTCTTAGCGCTCTCTTCTCCTCGTTAGTAAGCACAGTGTCTCCACGGGTCTCATTTACTCCCATTTGTTAACATTCTCAGTCGACATTCTCAAATACTTCCATAAAACAAGGGTTAATTTAACAAATTAACATATCATATAATATCCATATATTATGACCAACCAACAAATAAGCTTAGGTAGGATACACTAGCGAAAGATTTTAAATCTGCTCTCCCTCCTAATTCTATTCCCCGATCTCCGCCAGAGATCATATCCCTAAGCTCTGATACCAACTGTGATGCCCCCAAAATAGGTATACAACACCCATTCTGAGTCGTCAAAATACATGGTACAGATACAACTACAACTTTATTAATACAACATAAAAACTGTGAGTTTAAATACAAATATTGTCATCTAGACAATATCCACACTCAAATAAGTCCTCATTACAATTATTGATACATTATTTTACAAAAATGGTGAGGACTACTAAAACAACTTTCTAGAACCTTCATTCCATACCCGGACTAGTACTCGCTATATTCTCGCCTCCTGAGAAGAAAAATGGAATAAAAAGGAAAAGGGTGAGCTCAACTAGCCCAGTAAAGAATATTATGACTAAGATAACATATAACAAATTATCGTTAGTCTTCAACAGGGAAAAATCTGATAAAATACAATAGACAACAAGTTTCAGATCAATATTCGTAGGGTAAAATAATAATTCATAGGAGAGTTACGTAGAGAATGAAATCTACTATTATCTATGAATTTAAAAGTCCATCATCAATATTTTATCCCTGTAACATCAATCAATATTCATCTTTGCACTACAAGCCAAAGATATTCATTAGTTGGTCATGTTTATCTAAACACATGTTCATCTTTGCACTACGGGTCAAAGATATTCATCAGAAATCATTCATCTTTGCACTACAGGCCAAAGATATTCAGTTATATCATCATTTAGGACTGAGGATGATGAAAAATATTTTAAAGAAAACGAATCCAGTGAAACAAAAGAATAAATAAACATGTCCAAAAATACCTCATAAATAATCATAGTGGAGTAAAATTCAAGAATGATCAAAACATGGATACAATCAAAGCTAGTATCCATAATAGATATTTTGGACGAAAAATGAAAATTTAATTTTTCTGTGAATAGTGTCGTATACGTGAATAGTAACCCTGTGACGCCCCCAAAATTAGGTATACATCACCCATTCTGAGTCGCCAGATACATGGTACAAAATTTAAATACAACTTCATGTATACAACTGTTGAGCTGTCGTATAGAATACGACCACAGTTAAATGTGAGTTTTAATACAAATGTATGTAACTCTCATGGTGCCTCGACCACCACCTTACAATGGTACTTTACATAAAAGTATAGTCAAAGACTGTTTTAGAAACTAAAATCTTTGGGAAGTGCTCAAGGAAACCTTCATACATGGGAGGCCATGGTCTCAGGTTATAATAGATATCATATGGCCACGTAATTATCCTTGGTTCAATCTAATAGACCCCAAAGAAAATGAGAAGATTACTATCATCTTCTTTCCAATGGTGAGTCTTCTCTCGACATATAACTATTTCCATTGTCTCAAGTGAATATTATATTTTAAATCAACTCCAAGATCATATAGGTAGTGCCCGTAAATATACTCAAGAAGTGGATGCGCACAACCCCGCATCTTATGATAACACGAGGTTATATGTCATTAGACATCTTGTATGATAAAGTGGCAAAATACCCTTCCAAAGTGGGTTCACCTCACCCTATTTGATTCACCAAATATAACTACTAAATGTTGTATAGAATACAACACACTTTTTTATATTATTTAAGGAGAACCTCCATGCCTAGAGACCATCGTTTCTATTCCCTCGTTATCCCCGCTAGACCCTAAAACACTCTTACTAAGAACACTCTTATTACCGAAAGGAATTGTGAAGCAGAAAGGGTGAGCACAAGTAATTTGAAGAAGGAATATCACTTACTAAAGATAATTAAATTATCAATAGCTTTCATCAATAATAAATTAGAGATTTAGAACATATAGTAGATGATAAAACTTTTCAACCATAGTTGCAGCGGAACGAGCAATCCATTAGAAGAGTCAAATAGACCATAAGGTCTATTATCTTCTTCATGTTAAAAGTCCACCAATAATGTTTTATCCCTGTAACATCAATCAACAATTCTTGTCCACAATCATATGAATAACTCATAATCATAATTGTGATTCTGAATTCCTTTTCGCACCTAGGACGAATATAATTTTCATCACATATCTTCACCGAAACATCAAAAATCATGGTTATATTCAAATCACAATTCATGCTCAGAATCATTAAATCATCTTTGCACTACTACCAAAGATATTCATTATTATCACATCCATGAATTAATATTTCATCTTTGAGACTCATTTCAATAAAAAATCCACATCATTAAATCATCCCCGCACTACTGTGCCAAGGATATTCTTTAAGATCGCATGACCATTAATTATCCATGCACCA
Organism: Panax quinquefolius; assembly: GCA_020205615.1. Taxonomy (NCBI): domain Eukaryota; kingdom Viridiplantae; phylum Streptophyta; class Magnoliopsida; order Apiales; family Araliaceae; genus Panax; species Panax quinquefolius. The sequence goes on along the minus strand of CM035170.1, from coordinate 9,514,501 downwards.
CGGGCCAAAGGTAATCGTGTTTTCATCAACTGGCCCCGATCATTCCATAAAACAATTCATCTTTGCACCCTTGACCGAAGAGAATCCATAGCCATAATCATACCAAAAACTGTACATCAATACACTACGGGCCAATGAGGACTTTTTCATTAGTATCACAACCACACATTATCCATGCACTACGGGCCAAAGATAATCGTATTTTTATAAACGGTCCTGATCATGTCATAAAACAATTCATCTTTGCACCCTTGGCCGAAGAGAATCCATAGCCATAATCATACCAAAAACTGTCCATCAATGCACTACGGGCTAATGAGGACTTTTTCCACATCATTTGTAACATTACGGTCATGATTATACCGAATAATCCCTGGTCATAATCATACCAATTCCATCTATGCACTACAGGCCACATATAACTTTCAACACAATATAAGCATGAGGATGATGACAATGATATAAGAATTAATCAAATAAGATAAAGGATAAATATTAAACATTATAATACAATTTATCCATCGTTCAATAATAACCAAATGTTATCAATCACTTAATAATCTCATAATCTAATATCATTAATATTATAATAATATTTTAATCATTTCTTAAACTTATAAACAATTTATTTCAATTATTTACACTTTATCAAATAATGCATTTAATCATTCAAAATGCCATACTCATAAGATTTCATAATCAATGATCAAATCCCTCATCAAAATCAGATATACCCTATATAGGATTCTCAAGCCATAAAATCCTATTTTCCAATTTTATTAATTCACATAACATATTTAATTCATTTACTCATAACTAGTTCATTTTTATGAAAAATACCAAATCAGTCCCAAAAATATTTCTTTTTGGGATTTAGCATAATATAGTCCCATCTTGAACATATATTTTTCTCATAATTTTTAAAATTTATTTACTATTTTTCATATGGATAAAACTGCCGAATATTTAGACATTTATCATAAATTGTACTTTTGTCCAAAAATTCCAAAATTTACAGGGTATACTCTTGTTATATACATGTACTTCCAATAAAAATTTCACTAATTTTGGAGTTAACCACAAGGAGTTATAAGGGTTTACTTTTAAAATAGTTTTTTCCCATAAAATCCATAACTCTTAATCTATACATCCAAAAATCGCCATTTTTGGACACAATCTAGAAAACTCATCAAATTATCATTTCAAATGTTTCCAGAATTTTTGAGGCTCAAAAAAATTATGAATCTGCCCCTGGCAGAAACCCCTTTTTAATGAAAATACTATTCGTATGAATACGAAGGATCATTCACTATGCATGTGGTAATCCACATAGATAGGTTATTCCAACAGAATAATAAAGAATGGAATAATGTATGATTCACCACGCGTGCGATAGATCGATCACCTAACCGATAAAAGTTATTCCCAATGTAATAATAAATAATGGAACCAGTCCCACAGAAAACACATGCATGTGGGATATTCGGCGAATAATAAATAATGGAACCGAGTCCAACAGAACGCTTATGACGAGGATATTCGACGCGAATAATAAAGAACAAAATAATAAATAATGGAACTGTGTCAAAGGTATACATGACCGACAAGATATTCCAATGTAATAATAAAGAACGGAATAACATAAGAATTTCACCAAGTATAGGGTATCCCGCGATACAAAAGTTATTCCAACGTAATAATAAAGAATGTAATAATGTAAGTTCTCTTCACGAATAAGAAAGAAAGAATACCCCTTATTTAGTACAACAAATAATATCCCTACCTTAAAAAGAAAAGTATTCTCACCGGTGAGTAGGGAATATACTTGAAGAAAACTCAGACTACGCTTCAAAGCTTTCTTAAACTCTAAAGAAATACGCCAAGATTATAGAAGAAGAACTCTCTATAGTTTCTCTACAGAGTTTCGGTGAATTCGTAAGAAATAATGAAGGAATGAGCTTCTATTTATGAAAAATGGACTGCTTAGTAACTAACTCATGAGCGGTCCCAGATTGATTACTTTTAATCTGACGGTCCATATTTAAAGCAAAATCTTTTAAATAAAATATAATATATTCTATTTATAATCTAATAAAACGAATAACTTTATAAAAGATTTTACTATACGCAAACACTATGCATAATAAAATATAATATATTCTAATTATTGTCTAATAAAACAGATAACTTTATAAAAGTATTCTGTTTTATATAAAAAGCTTTTTTGTTTTATTACATTAATAATACTAAAAAACAAAATTGAGTGACTTATCACATAAGCATCAATAATCAATACCGTGCTATTTACCAAAATAGAAAAAAAAATTGAATACTTTTATTTCATAAAATTCGGGGTCTCACAAATCCCGACACAAAAAGACAAGAATTTCACAAGAAAAATCTTACCAATATTCCGGCATAATAATATTGAAAGAAATAATATCATTTAAAAAAAATAATATCCTTACCTCGAAAAAAGACAAGATTTCTAGTTGAAACACTGGGATATAAAGCTATGACTTGAACTTGCACCAGATAGCAATACTCAAAGTATTAAAATACTCACAAGAATACGCTCAATATATCGAGAGAGAAAGAGAGAGAAAACTTCAGTTTCTGGTGTGATTTTTAATTCTAACCTAAGCACCCTATTTATAGGAAAATGCTTAGAACACCAAAGTAGAAAATTTAATATAATAATATATTTAAAAACAACATTCAAGCCCACCTCAAGACCATCTGAATTCAGCCACCAATATAGCCCACCATAATGCCAAAAACGTTTTTCTAAATAAAAATATTTAAAACTTCCAAAATTTAATTATTTCGGAACTTCAATAATTCATAATAAATAGCCCTTTTGTCAGAAAAATTCAAACCTCATGTCTTTTCCATAGGAAATTCCATTATCTACAACTTTGCAGAAGAAAGTTTTTCCAAATTCCAAATAGAAATTGACTGAAATTCATAAACGGACGATTTTACATGCTATAATCAAATTTCGGTCAAGAAATGAGGTCCACCGACACACAAAACATGTGTTAATCATTTAATGCAACAAAATACTCTTCCTCCTCATATACTCATATATCCCACATTCATTGTAAAAATATCATCATTATTATATTATAATAATACAATACAATATTATTTTATCCGAAAAGATAAATTATCAATTTTTAACAATTGTCACTTAAAAAAAATTTCTCCATCTATATCCACATAAAATCAATATTTTCCTCATCATATAAATTAATAATTAATTATTCACAAATAATATTACGTAATCACAAGATCGATAAATGCAGCCGCTCCTCAAGAAAGAGGGACTTTCCAATAAAGATCTCTCCTTACTAATGCAGGCAATTAGGTGACCAAACCTCCCTGATGCAGAACTTTCAGACATTGCCAATAATATTATCTAATAATATTATTAGGATAATATGAATTATTGCTTTGATAATGGAAAATAATCGTGTAGTGACAATTATTGAAACAACAAGAATATAAAATATCAACGTAGCAATTATTGAATCAATAAAATAAAATATTGAACAATAACCATCGTAATAATTATTGAGTAGTGCCTTTTACGTAAGAATCAATAATTGGTGCAATACTGTGCATCATCTTTACAACAACGCGTATCAACGTGTTTTAACCAACCGGGTATTCCAACAAGATAATCTGTGAATAACTACGCCGTTATTTATAAGCAACTTATACTTGTCGTTTTCTTCATTCAATCGCTTTCCAGTTATGAGGCTACACAATTTTTGCTAGGCCGTCGCATCGAATATTCTCGACAAGAAGAATATTCCACGACCAAACGAATATTCTCAGATAAAATGAATATTTTATAACCACCGCTTATTTAAAATATTTAGCAGATTTTACCCATAACTAACCACATTAATCAAATCAACCCTTATTATTTCAAAATAATAAATAGAGGAATTAAATTTTATTTATTAATAATTTGGGGTCTTACATGATGTATACCTAATTTTGGGGGCGTCACAACTTTCTTATCGTAGTAAGTTTAAATTTAGGAGTATGAAGTAAAATGATATCCCTTATCATATATAGCACGCGACTAGATGCTGCTTTCTATGAATTTGATCAACCTAAACAATTCTTGTACTCTAACTGATATTCACTAAAACTTGTGGTAGCCTTAGTACGCTCAGAGAGATACTTTTCAGAGGGTGAAAGGAAGGATAAGCAAAAAGGTTATGAAACTCCTTAGGCTAAACCCCTTACTTATAGCCAAAATTTAACCAACATCTACCACACATCAATTATCACACTTTAATTTATTCATCCATAATTTACACATTTATCTATAATTTATATTATTCATCCATTATTCACACCTTTTCAATATATTATTCACCCATTATTTACATCTTTATCTTTAATTTATATTATTCATCCATTACTCACACCTTTTCAATATATTATTCATCCATTATTTACATCTTTATCTTTTATCTATATTGTTCATCCATTATTCACATGTTTTCAATATATTATTCATTCATTATTTACATCTTTATCTTTTATTTATATTATTCATTCATTATTGACATCTTTTAAATATATTATATATATTCATCAATTATTTACATCTTTATATTACTTATCTATTACTCACACCTTTTTTCCTATATTATTCATTCCTTATTTACATCTTTATATTATTTGTCCATTACTCGAACCTTTTTCATATACTATCCATCTATTATTTACATATTTATTTATAATGTATTCTAATTTCAAATATATGACAATTCATGGTTTCAATTAAATTAAACGGTGATAAAATTCTTAAGAATTTAAAAGAAAACCATTTTAAGATTTTGTTTTCAACTACAATATCTAAGCATTGCACTGGCAAAGCATTTGAATGATGAACTTCAAGATCCTCCAATGGATCAATTAGATCCTGTATCCAAAACAAATAATAGAAAAACAAAAACATGTTTTTTTATTATATAAAAATGATTAATTTTCAATTAATATCTAAATTATCGATGAGAGACTATTTACCTTTGTAGCAACTTCTGTTATGTACTTTTTGTTTTTTCCTTCTTATTTTCATGATAATGTATTAATATTTGTACACATTTCAGGAAAAATATACATTATTTTTTGACAAATAAGTTTTTCGGTCTTGTGACTAGACTATGTCTTCCCTTCCCGAACAAAATTTTCAATAATAAACTTACGTCTGATCCCAATTTTTCCTTAAATCACTTAGTCAAGCGACAAAGTTGAAAAATATACACTTGATCAAATCAAAATACTACTCTATCCGTCTCAAGATTAATAGTAAACATCACTTCCATTAAATAACATTATGTCATGATAATATATACTCCCTCCGTCACGTATTAAACGTCCTAATTTCTTTTTAGGATATTTCTAAATAAATGTCCTATTTCTATATTAGTAACTATTTTTATCTTATTTTTGCACTTATACCCTCATAATCTTTTTAGTTAACTTTTGTTGGAAACTTAAGAAATGATAAAAAAATTTACATTGGGAAATAATGTATTGTTATACCACTTTCTCTTTCATATACTTATTGGACTATGAGAATAACAATGAAAGTGTAGTTAGAAATTAATACCAACAAATGTGGACAGTTTTCATGTATGGTAGGTGGGTTTGGAGAGAGAAATAAACTTTTTGGAATTAAGGGTGTAAACGAATCGAGTCGAGCCGAGTATTGAGTTGTTCAGATTTGGTTTACAAAATTTATCGAGTATTAAATAAGGTTTGGTTGAGGCTCATTTAGCTACCTAGTCGAGCACGATTTCGAATTGAGCCCGAACAAATTGAACTTTTTGAACGAATATGATTCGAGTATCAATAGAAAATTATAATTTGAGGATGTTCGAGTAATTTGTCGAATTTTAAAATTTGCTCATATTTAACTCATTTATATTTCGAGTAGAACTCGAATCGAATTTTTTAGTCGAGCGAGTACGAATCGAACCCGAACTGTTTACTTATTTTACCGTCTTAATTAGAATGTGAGAATAACAATAAAAATAATTTAGAGAATTCATGTGAAATTAACAAGGAATAATTAATGTTGGGATAATAGAAACGTGAATTGATACTTCAATTAATAAATAATTTAGATAATAAAATATATTATTAATTAACGTATCGAAACAAATTAGAACGTTTAATACGGGACATAGAGAGAATTTTAAAAGAATTGATATTTTTATAACTAAATTTGATATCAGAAAATAAAATTTACAACTTATAAAAATATCAATTTTATCTTTCAGAAATAACCATTCCTACTATAATACTGATTTTACTTTACTAACATAATTTGGTGGTTTGGACTTCAAATAGGATTTGGTGTAATAATTTTTGTGATGTGACAGAAGTTAATTGGTTTTACTTTTTGGTATGTTTTATATTTTTAATTTCTGGGCTTTCTAAATAAATATTTAATAACTTTGGAATGATTTTGCTGAAGAAGCACACGGCAGGGGATTCGAACTAGGGTTCTTTATCTTGCTTACAATTTCTACAATCGTTTTTGATTTCTGAATTTCCTGATTTTCCCTCCAAATCAATTCCATCTCTAAACGCAAACCAAACTCTCTCGAGAGTTCACTCATAATAATGGCGGAACGCTTTCAAGCCGCTTCGCTCGTGGCTTCACCTTCATACCCAAATTCCGTCGCTTGGTCCGACGAGAATTTGGTCGCCGTTGCTTCCGGTCACCTCGTTACTATTCTGGTAATTAATTATGATTTTCACTCCATAAACTTAACAGATTTCACTGTGGAGCTGTAAAGCTTAAACCTTTTTGGTCTTTTCAATTTATTAATTCTTTAGCTCATTCACAATTATATTATTTTTTGGTTTATTAATGGATTCTTTTTAAATTTTTTTTTGTTGTTGGTATCTTCTCAAAATTACTAGAACCCGGATATGCCATTTGGACCTCGAGGTTTGATTACAATCCCTGTCAGCAAACCTTTCCCAATTGGGGTCATAGAAAGAAAAGGTATTTGATTTGCATTATGTATTTATGTAGCTACTTCTTGATTAAACTAGTATTTATATTAATTTCAGTTCCTCACTCTTTCAGTTATGTAATAAGTAATATTTGGAGGTGCTTGTTGTATAATTCACCCAGTTACTAGGATATTACAATTTATTTATTTATTGTTGCGGTTAGTGTTGCATTTTATCTGTATTATTGTTTGAATTGGTAACAGATTTGCTCTCTGGTGGCTTGCTACCCATTAGTTTATCTAGAGATCTTCGTTCTTGTGTCCGGTCCATTTCCTGGTCCCCCATCGGATTTGCTCCTAATTCAGGGTATGAACTTTAACTGATTCAAGCATGTCATTTTGTTTTCCATTGTATTCAAAATTTCTTTGGGTGGTTTTTAACATGATACAGATGCTTGCTTGCTGTTTGCACCACTGAAGGACGAGTGAAGCTTTATCGTTTTCCATTCTGTGAGTTTTCTGCAGAGTGGGTAGAGGTATGCCCCTGTTAGGCTTTCAATGGAAGCTATTTACGTTAAGATTTATCATTTTTTTGGCTTAATAAATGCCATTGAGGGGTCCTTGCCATTCGGATTCTCTCTCTCTCTATGTGTGTGTGTATATATGTGCTTTCTTATCTTTCTTATATTAATCATAAATATTCAGACTCTACGTAATATATATATATATATATATATATATATATATATATATATATATATATATAGTCGGGATCAAGAGCATTCTCCTTAAATAGCATTCCTCCTTAAATAGCATTTTATGATATATATATATATATATATATATATATATATAATTATTGCATTTTATAGGAACTGTGTATTTATATATATACAGGTTAGATGTTTTACTTTGTGATCAAGTTACCAGGACTTCAAAATTTCTGAATTACCTTCTGGAACAGCTTGCAAAGATTGAACTTGGATGACCTCTTCTATCAATGTATATTATGCAGTCATATTATTGATGTTCTTTGTCATTTTATAGGTTATGGATATATCTGAGATGCTATACACTTATCTAGCAAACATCAGTTTCTGGGAGTTAGATGTTTGTTCATCAGAATTTTCTGATGTAAGTCAAGTCAATTATCAATTCTTCATTATTGGATTGTCACTGTTCTTGTATAATTTGCATTTGATCTAATATCTTTAGGCTCATTCATTTAAAGTGTAAGCTCTGGTTTACTGGTGATGATCTTTTATTCTTGTTTTTCCAGGGACAAGAAAGTCAACATGGCAGAAAGCATGGACGTGATGATTTGCCTATCTCTAAGTTGAGAAAAGATTCAAAACTAAGAAAACATAATGAATTGTCCTTAATGTACTATTCCGAACTCCAATCAGTAGCATCTTATATTTGTGTTTACTTACAGTTATTTGATTATGACCTTCACACTTTTGCCCTTACTCTTTCTTTTAAGTGAGACGAAACACTAATCAAAGTATTAATAGTCAGTATTTGAATTGAATGTGTTGTTTGTTGACATATTTATCTCATATTCTTTTAAGTCATTAATTTTTTTAATATTCTCGAAACAGTAAGGATGCTAATCTTAGCTCAGCACCTCATAGTGGAAAGTCTGTAAATGTCTTCATTGAAGTTGCACTTTTCCCATGCTCGCTTTTGCAAGAGGGCTCATCTGTAGAGGTTGTTGTCTTGTGAAGTTTTTGGAACTAGAATATTTAGCATAATACTCCCAGAGTGTCCTACTTACTTCATTGTTGGATTTATAGGTTTTTATGTTTGATGGAGGCCAACATATTTGGGTTGCTGGCATGTTGAATCAATTGGAGGGTGAAAAAGCTCATGTAATATTTCCAGAAACTAATGGAAAAGGTCCTTCATAAATTTGTTTTCCATGTTTAATTCCCTTTGCTTTTGTTTGTGGTGTAAGGGGTTTGATAGGGGAGGATTTTTGGCATTGTGTCTTGTTGTGCAACTAAATTTCTGCTAAATTGTTTTCCTCTTTTCATTTTCCAGGAAAACAAGATAAATGGGTTGAAATTGATCCACAAAATAATTCAAGTGGACTAAATCTCCATACCAGCACCTACATTAGCCAGGAGAATCATTTTCCTGAAATTCGCCCATCCATATATGTGGGCAAATTTCCTGAACAGATATTGTTGGGTAATTGTCATGGGAAAGAGGATATTCTTAAAGTTGGGCAAGCAGTGGAAGCACAAACAAATGATAGGTAGTTTTATAGTTGCATTTAGAAGGATTATTTTTCTTGTTAGTTTAGATATGGTTTAAATACATATAATTTGGTCATATAGCTTAGTTGGTTTTGGCATGTTGTGAATAGAATAAAATCTTGTTAGTAAAAAATGTATCTTTTCTTTGTTGCACCATGCATTCATTGGTTTTATTCAATGTTACCTAGATCGTGGTTCGATGCAGTATGTGAAACAAAATTGGGAATGGAAAACGTCACTTTTCGTTGTACGGAATACGCTAGAGGTAGGTTATTCAAATGTGCAAAATACGTTTATTTTGAACTTGGTATGCTGAGAATAACTTTCTAAAAAAGATATAGTTAAAACTTGATGAAATATAGTTCAAACCAATTGAGTTGTTTTTAAAGTGTAGTGTCACACGACAAGAACATTTTCAACTAGATTACACCATGTTATCGCTTATTTGACACCCACAAGGCTTTCAGTTGGCTACATAGTTGGCATTATGTAGAATCTTCTTTTATGTATTAGGGTTTCTAATATTGTGTTCTGGATTTATTTATGTGATTATATTTTGTAGACATCCTTATATTTTAGAGGCGGATTCTAGATAGTTGATACCTAAGGCTATATAAGAGGATACTCATTTATAAATCATAAAGCCAAGTTTTAATCATGCTTGTGCAGTAGAAGTTTGAGTAAATAGGGAGAAAATGTTTTGGATCACCACATTTGATGTTCCTAAATGAAAGTGTACTATGTTTTGGAACGTTTGTACAAAAATGCAATTCGCTGTAATAACACAAGGAGAGAAGATAGAGAAGAACTATAGAAATGATATTAATGATAAGAGAGTTCAATTACATTTTGCCCACATTCTCAGCTCCTTAAGCTCCATTGGATAAACAAATGATTAATGAAAGGATAATTGTGAACTTTATCTACCAACAACCAGATACATATTATTAACCTAACTAACTAGCTACCATCACTAGTGAGGTCATGACAAAAATAAACAATTTCATGGAATCTGTTACTAAGACGGTCGATTAGTACATTTTACTTGGTGATAAATGGTAATGTGGCTCCGATTTTACCACTGTATCTGTTGAAAAGAGAGAAGAATTGGGGGAATGATTTATAGTCTGTGATGACTATACAATCTGAATTTATATCAACATAAAGTTTGAAATAATTGATCAAGCTAACTACAACAATAATCCTTCAATCAAGCTAATTATAGTAACTGTCTACAATCAGACTAATTACAGCAGCTCCCTACAATCAAGCTAATCAAAACTAATTCCTTTGATCAAGCCTATAATATATTACAGGTCAACAATCCAGCTACATAATAAATTATAATATTATAGCACCCCCTCAAGTTGGTGCATGTATATCATACATACCCAACTTGGACAAGTGATGATCAAACACCTTCATGGTAACAGATTTGGTAAGGATGTCAACTCTCTGTTCCGATGAAGAAACATAATGCCTACAAATTAGTCCTCCCTCTAAGTTCTCTTTAATGAAGTGATGGTCAATCTTTACGTGCTTAGAGTCCTATCATGTTGAACAAGGTTATGGGCAGTAGAAATGGCAGGTTTGCTATCAGAATATAGCATCATCGGTATATGAATGGGTAAATGAAGATCCCACATAAGGTTCTTTAGCCACAACAACTCACAAATCCCAATTGCCATTGCCCTAAATTCTTCCTCTGCACTTGAACAAGCAACCACCTCCTGCTTCTTGCTTCACCAAGACACAAGTTTCCTTCCAACAAAGGTACAATATTCGGATGTGGATCGTCTATCACTAAGGCAACTAGCCCAATCAACATCTGTGTAACATTCCATTTTGAGATGTCCCTGAGATGAAAGTAAAACTCCTTTACCTGGGACTAATTTCATGTACCTAAGAATATGAGTCATTGCATCCAAATGAGAGGAACATGGATCATGTATGTACTGACTAACAAGGCTAATTGCAAAGCCAATATCAAGGTGAGTATGAGACAAATATATCCACTTGCCGATAGTTACCACGATCAACAAGTTCCCCCTCTTTAGCTTGTAGTTTAATATTGGAATTCAGAGGATTGTCAACTGGTTTGCATCCAAGCATCCCAGTTTCAGAAAGAAGATCCAAGGTATACTTTCTTTGTGAAAGAAAGATCTCATGGGTTGAGCGTGCCTCCTCAATTCCCAAGAAATACTGGAGTTGACCCAAATCCTTAACTTCAAACTCGCGACCAAGAACTTGCTTCAATCAGACAATCTCTTGAACATCACTCCCAGTGATCACAATATCATCCATAAACTATTAGGAATGTAGATAACAGGCCACGATGGCATATAAATAGAGTATGATCAACATTACTCTGAATGTAACGTTAAGCCCGCATGGCTTTGGTAAATCTCCCAAACCATGTTTTAGGTGACTGGTAAATTTCCCAAACCATGCTCTAGGTGACTGCTTCAATCCATATAATGAATGATGAAGCCTACACACCTTACTGTTAATAGGTACACTAGAGAAACCTGGTGGATATCCATATAAACCTTGGAAAAAGATTCCAGTAACTGTGGTGACAAGTCTTTAGTGGTTTTTCCTTCTAAGAATGTTGTTTCTTCTCAGGTTCCCTCTTCCGAGCCTGTGTTCTCTCAGGTAACTCGCGCTGAAAGATGTACTTGAGAAGTTTAGAGCATCTCCAACAATATGGACTATATCATTGACTATATTTAGATGGTGTTTGATTGCATTTTAAAGTATCTTAACAGTTTACTTCTTAATGCATATTAACAACCCACATCTTTGTATTAAGAGTCTGAATAAACTCATATTTGTATCTTAATTATTTAGATAACCTCTTAATACAAAGGTGTGAGTTATTAAGATGCATTAAGAGGTGAACTGTTCAAATGCATTAAGATGCAATCAAACACCACCTTAGTCTATATGACATCAATCCTTCCAGCAGATGGACTATTCCATGAACTATAATATTAAAAGATTATATTATATTTAATGAATTATTGTCCATCAATCATTCTTCCACACTCCCATTTAAATAAATTAAAAATTATTGTCCACCAAAATTAGATTCCTTGATATAGTCTTTTGGATCCACGGAAAATCTCCAAGACTATGTCTAGCTGCTGGAGAGGGAGCATGAGTCCTAGACTATATTTAGTCTAGAATTGATGGAGGTCCGGCCTGCTGGAGATGGCCTAAGAGGATGGAAGAGAATGAGATGTAAAGGCTTGTGAAGTAGTTGACATGGCAACGGAAAATGCAATAGCAATATTGGTCATCAAATCCCAATCCCTAATAAACTGCAACTCTTCTCCAGAAGCATTTCCCCTAGTAGTAACTGTCTCAACCTCATGAGCTTGTGATTGCCGCTTTCCCTTTTGTGCCTTGCCACCTTGTGGCTTCCCATTCAGTTTCCAACAAAATTCTCTGGTATGCTTTTCCTTTCCACAATAGTCAAACTTCAATAAAGGTTTCTCAGGAACCTTAGAAACAGGAATGCTTTTAAACAAAGCTGATCTCTCAGGGATAGCACTTGGTGATATAAGGGACCGCCTGCTGTCCTCATTTTGAACATTCTGAAAAAAAACTCATAACAAAATTATCCCCAATTTCCCACTTTTTAGTCTCTGTTCCAGTTTCCTTTGGTTTGGTCTTTGCCCCAGTCAAATAACCCGAACAGTTTCTGGATTTTATTGACATCTCCATTGAACGTGACAACAACAGGTAGTTCTTCCCATCAAACATGATGGATGAAGCAACGAAAACAGGATAACGAGAATCTAAAGGCTTATTAACCCCACTAGTATTTCCACTAGTCACAGAGCATTCTCTGCTTAAAGACATAATTGTTGGCAACAAATGGGCAGGTGGTAGAGAATTTAACAAGTGGATATCACACCACTATATCATAAACAAAAAAAGGATCTCAGTGGATTAATTTAGTCCACCAAGAAAAAAAAGTATAAGCTGATTTTGAAGACAATCAAGCCAACTTATCAGTTGGATTTTTAACACCAAAGAAACTGCAAAAAAAATAATATAAAGTGGACAACTGATGGAGTTCGATTTAGTCTAGGGATTTCAGCCTTGATATTGCAACCTTAGAAATGGTCGCTGGTGAAAGCAAGGCTGTGAGACAGGTGGTTATAGGTGAAGTAGCGGAAGCAAAAGATGAAGATGGAGAATAGTTTCGACCAGAGTTGATCTAAGCTCTGATACCATGGTGAAAAGAGAGAAGTATTGGGGAATGATATCGTCTGTGATGAGTGATGACTGTACAATCTAAATTTATACCAACATAAGGATTGAAATAATTACTGCAAGATCCCTATGATCAAGCTAACTACTATAAGAATCCTTCAATCAAGCAAATTATAGTAATTGATTGTCCTAATTACAGCAGCTCCCTACAATCAAGCTAATCAAAACTAATTCCTTTGATCAAGCCTATAATCCTGATATAGATTAGAGGTCAACAATCCAGCAACATAATAAATTATAATATCATAACAGTATCCTTTAGATGCAATATGGGGATATGTTAAGTGGCAACAAGAGCTAGTGACATTTGAAAGTACTGGAATTACCATTATGAAATTCAATTCAATTAGAAACTATCTATCTGAAGCCAAAAGCTGCCTACAAGTAGTGTTAAAGAAAAAAATTACGAAATTTCCTCATATCAACCATGAATATGACGAGATATATCTTTCAGATTCATATACAAAGTATCCAATACTCTGCTTATATTTGAAGCCAAAAGGTGTAGCATACAAGTAATGTTAAAGAAAAACTTTGTAATTTCCTCCTTAACCATGATACAATGAGATATATCTTACAAATTCATATACGAAGTATCAAGTACTCTGCTTTTCTCTTTTGATACCAATGTTCAAAGGTTCTTTTTTACTTATTTTGTGTTAAATCTACTATTTCTCTTTTTGTAAACTTAAGTGGACACATTTAACACATGGTTCAAAATGTGCTTTTATAATTTTTGTCGGGTTTTTTATAGTGTTGCTTTGCTGTTACACAAACTTTCAGGTGGTTTGAAGGCACATTTATGGGTTTAAATGAAAGCGGCGTGCAGGTGAAACTTTGTGGTGCGTTCTCACCTTGTAATTCTTTGTTTGGGTAAATATTCTGTGATTTTTTGTTTCATTTGGTTTCTCTCAACAAACTCTAGAACTTATAAAGTTGATATTTTATATAGAAGCTGATGTTGATCTTGGAGAGATTGAACAACCTGTAGCTTTATACATTGTGACACCAAAAAAAGGAAGAAAGGAGCTATGTATGTGGTGCATCATGTGCTTTTCAGAAAAAAGTAGCTGTTTCAAGCTCTCAAGTTTGACTAAGAATTGGATACTCCTTTACCTTGCATGTCCTTCGTGTTGGCTAAAAAAATAAGATAAAGAAAACTTCATTAATGAGAGGAATTTTCAGTAGTTGATTGATTTTTTATTAAGTTTTTTACAAGTAAATTAGTCTTATGCTTGCTTGAGACCAAGCAAAAAAGGAAAGTCAATTTGGACATTGAAAATATGACTTATACATCTTGTAATTAGTTAGTTGGACATTCTTGAGGTGTATTTCATTTTTGGAATAACTTTGAAGAAAAGTAGACGAGTTTACACCTTATTGTCATGTACTGGGAATGATATCCGGACCACACTTTAGGGAACATAGTGTGTGGGATTTTGAGCTATACCAATTTTTTTTCGTCTTCTTCATCAATGCCATTTGCTAAAATATATGTAATACCCTTTCCATAATTGTAAACCAAAAAAATTAGTGAAGTATACAAAAATAATTAAGAACACCATTAATTTAGTTTTCAGTATTTAACGCAATGCCGTTGTATTTCTTTCTCAACAAATACTGATTCCGTTACTTAAGTATATAATGATTTATGTCTATATTCTCTTGGTTCTTGCTCCTGGCTCCTGAATTGGGCACCTAGACTGTAAACTCTACATGGCTGGAGATGTTGTTATCGAATTGTTTAAGAAATTTCAGAATGTGTTGTATATTGATGACTCCAAAAGCTTACACAATTTTTCTTGCTTAATGCATCCCTCATCAGACCTTTAATTGTCTGAATTATTTATCATATATTGTGATATGCAAATTAATCATGATTTCCTTTATATTTCAATTACTTCAAATGGCAGGAGATATGGAATTGGTTACATTAGATGCCGCTTCTGTCAGATTGGCACCAACATGGGTTAAGGAGCAAAAATCATGGCAAGTGAATGTAATCAAAATTGAAATGAACTGCCAGGATTTTCATGAGGTATTGCTTTGCAATTAAGATACTTCAAGTCTTCAACTTCTCCTTTGCTATTGGTGGTTTTGGTCTAGTGATATTGAAATTTTTCTTGGGCTACTAAGAATAAATTTTGTAACCAAATGAAGATTTTATTTCTTATTGTCCTTACATATTTCTTCAGGCAGTTGAAACTCCAGCTAGCAATCTGAAAGGAAAGATGTCTCTTCAAATTGTTTCTGTGCCTAAATATAAACCAAAGAGTATGAAAAAGTTACCAGAAAAGGGCAATCTCCCTTTGATATCGACAGATCAATATGCTACACGCAATTCGATACTATCATCACTTGTTGTTGCCTGGTCACCAATTCTACAAACAACATCTGAGTTTAGGCTAGTTTCTCCAAATAATTCATCCTATTGCTGTTCTATACTTGCAGTTGGAGCGAAGTCTGGTAGAATTTCATTCTGGAAAATCCATAAACCACAATTCTACTCTATTATGCACAACAGGAATTCAACTGCTGCATTGCTCATTGGATTTCTTCATGCACATAGGAGTTGGATCACAGCGATTAGTTGGGCATTGTCTGTTTCTGATTCTTCAAGTTCTCAGCTTTTCTTAGCTACAGGGAGTTCTGATGGGAGGTGAGTATGTATGTTGATTGACCAAGACTACTATTTTGTGTCGTTCTCTTAACGCTCTCTGTTGTCCATGTTTTCATAGATTAAAAATGATATATAACATGTATTTTACTAAGATCTAAGTGAGACATCTTCTTTTACATTTTGTTGGGTAAGCACCTTTAATCTCTTTCCTGGGGGCTAACAACTCTAATACTTTTCTACAATTCTACTTTTGTATTTTCCTTTCACCTAGTAGCTATGACATTTCCATTTGAATTCAAACAGTAAGAGTCCACCGTGTATATCTAGCAAATTGGGCAGGAATGCCACTCGAATCATAATGTCAAAATGAATGAGTTGCTTGACCCACCATACTATTCCACACCTTTATGTGCCCAAGTGGCCAAGCCTTTCATCAACTGGCAAATTATGACAGAAAGCTACTCAAGCAGATCTCATGTAGCCATTCTGAATATTGAGTATCCCAGAACATGCCCTTAAGAGTTTCCAACCAGTCTACCACTGTACCTAACCTTATCTTGAATCATGGCTTGTGCTTTGTATGCCAATTAGTGCCATCTCAGTAGGTTTGTTCAACTGTGAAACTTCATTCAATTTTGTTCTGCCTAAATCTTATACAAAATACAACTAGAGCCAGTTTTTTATTTTATTGAAGAGGGTCATAGCTTTTAAATCTTGTAAACCATATTTATTTTTGCTGCCACCCGTAACTTCTATGAAATAAGCAATAAAGCAAGAATTATTTATATTCTCTGAATATTTAAACTAAAAAAGTTTGAAGTATTCACTTTATTATTTTCATTTTATTTTTGTTTCTAGGAGAAGGTGGATATATATTATTGATAAGATTGCTTGAAGTTATAATAATGATATCAGCGGGCTTGCTTATCTTAGTTGTTATTTGGATTAGTAAATAAACCACTTAGACCTTCTAAATATAGAAGAACTATAACTTCTGAATGTTTCTTACTTAGTTTATTGTTTTATTTCCAGTGTCAAGATCTGGCAGTGTTATAGTGCAGAATTGCTGAACTCATCCGAAATTAGTCATGGTCGCTTTTCCCTATTTCATGAGGTCAGCATTCCACAATGAATTATTTGTCCTTTTTGGGAATTTTTCTAACATGGTTCTTTTAGGGATTTGAAACTAACATTTTCATTTGAGTTATTACTTCCTCTACATAGATCATAACTGTGGATTCCGTTCCAGTCTCCGTACTTTCTCTTATTGTGCCCGTGCATTCCACAAATTCATTGTTCCTAGCTGTTGGCAAAGGTTCTGGATCTTTGGAAGTGTGGATATGTGAAATATCTACCAGAAAATTTCATAAAGCTGGTTCATATGATGCACATGGCCAAATTGTAAGTTCCTTTATATTAATCAATTTTTATACCTCAATACTGGTTGAGTTTTCTGTGGGAACTATTTTTTCAGGTAACAGGCTTTGCTTGGGCTTTTGATGGAAACTGCTTGTACAGCTGCAGCCAGGTATTAAAGTTTTTAAATTTTATCATGCTTGTAATTACTGTTCACTTTATAGTATGTAATCATTTACTTGTAATTTTCTACATGAATTTGATTTGATTACCTGGTTGATTTGTAATCTATATGCATGTGATTCTGAGAACTTGAATGTTTTCTTTATGAAGTTTGAAGATACGGGAATTAGACTTTTTAATAATTTAATTTTGAAGTTCATTCATGGTGTGTTATTGACTGGTTCAGGATGACTCCGTTCGTTGCTGGGTTTTAAATGCAGATTCCTTGTGTGAAGTACCCCTGCCTTCAAATACTCCTGGTGTGAAGAGCTCTACTGACGTATGATGCGACTCTTCTCGTTCTTTTGTAGCCCTCTTATAAATTTTATGTAATATTTCTTAGCTGCATGAAAAATCCTTTGCAGGTCCCTACGGTGTTTGATTCATGCTTTGGTCTTGCCAAATCCCCCGGAAATCTGGCAGTTGCTGTGGTATGATAGTTCATCCCCCAAGATGCTCTTTATTTACCCGAGTAATGCTATTATTATGTACCATATCTTTCTTCATTTCAAATTATAAGATCAATATTGACTTTCTGAAAGTCAATTTGAGACATTTTCAAATTTAAAATTGACACAATCATTAAGTTTTGAAAACAATAAATCTTATAACTACTAATATTTTTTAGATAGTTTATGATATTCATAATTGCATTTACTTAAAACTAAATGAATTCATGTTAATTTTGAGTTTGAAAATGTTTGAAATTGACTTTTAGAAAGTCAATAATGATCTTATAATTTGGAACGGAGGGAGTAGTATACATTTGTAGGAATGGGTAAAAGGAATTTAGTAACAACAATAATTAGACACAGGATGCTGAACTTCACTGAATTTACGTGGGTCATTCCATGGGGAACAACCTACAGTTATAATATCAGCTATCGACATTTTTTTTCCTGTTAAATCCCAGCACTTATGCTCAGAGTAGATTTACTTTTTTTCCTTACTGAGAATGGAAAAGGGAAAAATAGAAAGAGGAGAGATTTTAATTAGACTGAGATGTCCCACTTTTGGCATGAAGTTTTGAGCTGTGACCTGATCCTTAAGGCTTACTAATTTATGAAACCAACCTTGAAAGATGAATAGGCTTTATCTGAAAGCTGTTGCTATTAGATTGTTATTTTAAGCCATATATCATATACAAGTAGCAAACGCTATTTTCCTGACCATCTTATAACAAGTTCTTGCCTGTTAGCATGAGTTCAATATTTCTAGGTGTATGCCTAAGAACTACAAAATCTAGTTAGCCTTATATATGTAAAAACTGTTTTTATTGACGTATGGTGAATTCACAAGCAAAAAGAGGGATGGGCTTGAGATTCAACTTGTATTTCTACTGTAATCAAATACTTAAATGTACAAGCTTCAAATACAAGCTTAAAGTTAATTGCTAAGTTTGAGGTGGAATATAGCCTCTTATGTTGTCATTTCAACTACTCTCATAATTTGTGTGCAATTAAGGTTTTATAGTTTTTGACAATATACATGTATGTATCTCTCCTGCTTGAACTTACATCTTTTCAATGAGGGAAATCAAGTATTTTCTTTTCAAAGTGTACATCATTGCTGTCAAGGTAAATTGATCTTATTACTACCTATTTTTCCTTTATAAACTAACAAGTTTGTCCATAATTTTGCAGGCTCGAATTTTTGATGCTGATCTATTAAATCCAATGTACCAGTCAAGGTGAAAATTTTGTTTTATTCTACTAATTTTTCTAGAAAGTTTTCTGTGTGTCGGTTTGCTTCCATGTCTGCTGGTATAGACTCCCTTTGTTCCACTTTAATGTCATGGTTCAGAACCACGCTTGTTGCACGGAGTTTAGGAATTAACATGCCATTGAAGCATTAAGGTATAATTTTTTTTAATAATTTTTTTAGTTAAATTTGTACTTTAATGCTAAAGAATAACTTAGAAAACTATATTATAGGTATTATTTTTTAAATGTGTTTTCTGAATGTCTTAGAAATCGTGGTACACACATAGTGTTGAACCATGGCATTCAAAGTGGACCGTAAGGAGCATCTGATACATAATTAAATATGAACGCACACAGACAGACAAAATCTCTTGCCTGCTCCCATCTACACAAATTAAAGTTGTGTCATGCACTTTTTTAAATGTATGAAGACATGCAGTTCAAGTATATAAGTTGAAGGTGAAAAGCTTATTGAAGAAATAAAAAAATGTTGCTGGGAGAAAAGGATGCAAAATAGTTTCTATATGGAAAATGAACTACAAAAAAAAAAAAAATAGAGCTCAGAACTAATAACTATTGAAGCTTTTCACCTTGCTTCTTTACATGATTTCTACTCTAGAGAATTTCAATTCCAAAAATGCTCAGGTCTCAGAAAGCTGCTGTTGAGTTCCTCTGGATTGGTGGTCAGCAAGTCAACAAATTGTCGAATGAATATCCAGATTTTGATATTGAAGCTTTTCCTGGTTTTTCTAATAAAGATTTGGTACATTGGGAGCATAACATATTGTGGTCTTTAAAACAACATGAACATCTGGATAAGCCTGTGGTGATTTGGGATATAGTAGCAGTATTATTGGCCTTCAAGCAGTTTGCTCCTAAATATGTAGACCACGTACTAGCCAAGTGGTTAAGGTCATATGTGGGATCCAACTCGGGACATTCTCCTGCACAAATGGTATCAGATGTCTGTAAATTTTTCTCTAATATCACTTCCCGTCAGTTGCACCTACTGAACATTATCAGTAGGCGGGTAGTACTTACAGAGCTGAAGGCAGATAAAATTAACTGCGAAAATCAGAGTTTGGAAGCAATATGTGAACCTGCAGATGAACAAGCGGCTTTGTGGATGAAGCTACTTAAGAGCAGTGAAAAAGAACTCAGAGAAAGGCTTGTTGTTTGTAGTTTCTCTGCTGTTATTGATATTGTGTCTCATTCATCGCAAAACCTTTGCAAATCTGGATACTGGCAGCCTGTTGGTTTAGCGCAGAAGGAGCAATGGATTGAATCTAATCATGACCATGTTCGAGATTACCTGAAGCTCCTTAAATTGGAAGTTGGAAAGATTGAAAAAAGGTATCCATATACTCCTCCTAGACACTCTTCCTCTCCCACTCCTTTTACCCTGGTGCCGAAAAGAAACACACAAAAAAGCATGACAATATCCATTTGGTCAATCACTTGTGCTTGTTAATGTTAGTTGATTTGCAGTACAGATTTTGACATGA
Organism: Panax quinquefolius; assembly: GCA_020205615.1. Classification (NCBI taxonomy): domain Eukaryota; kingdom Viridiplantae; phylum Streptophyta; class Magnoliopsida; order Apiales; family Araliaceae; genus Panax; species Panax quinquefolius. The sequence continues at coordinate 9,493,555 of CM035170.1, read as the reverse complement.
GTTTATTTTCTCTGGTATTCACATTTGAAATATATGTTCTTTAAAGATGAAAATGATAGGGTATGCTAACTTATTGAGATAGTATTGGGCCTAATGTGCCTTGCAGATTGAAGTTTAAAAGTAATGTTACCTTGATCACGGTTCAATATGATATATATGTGAAATGAATGGGAACGGAAAATGTCACATTTTGTGGTTAGTAGTATGGTAGGGGTGGGTTTCTTCGGGTCGTTTTAGTACGAAATATGTTTATCCAAAATGTGGTATATTAGGATAACTTTTTAAAAATATAGTTAAATCTGGTTAAGTTGGTGTTGGCACTAGCACACTTTTAAGAGGCTACACCTTATTGGACGCTCACAAGGAGCTCACTTGATGACACTGGTTGATATTTTATAGAATATTCTTATAAAGATGGGGTTTCTATTAGAGCGTTCTAGATTTATCTAGTATGTGATAACTAAACTTCCTAAATATTTTGGAGGAATGCTTTATATAGACAATCTTAGCCTTCAATTATATTTGATTCTAGTTATTGTTTGTAAGGCGTAGTGACTATGTAAAGATGTCCCTCATTTGCCAAATCATAAAATATAGTTGTAATCATTTTTGTAGAATAGATTTTTCAGTCTCTTGTTACTAAATAAGAAAAAAAGTTTTGGATCACTAAATTTAATATTTTGGAACTAAAATGTTCTATGTTTTGGAATGTTCTTACCAAAAAACGCAATTTATTTTTTATTTTCATATTGTAACAATTAGTAATCATAGGATAATTAGTCTTTTGCATGGTGCAATCGTTGCAAGAGGGATTCTTATTTTTCTATCGTTTTCGTGATTGAGAACATCCCTCAAATCCGCGTGTTATTTTGGACGCACGATTTACTTGGTTGCATGGCGTAGAGATGCATATTTGGCTTTGTTTTTTGCGGCATATAGGTTTAAAAAATGTCGATATTTAATTTTTAGAGTTTCAAAACATTCAGAAAAGATAGGGAGTCTTCGCTAGATTTCTTTTTTAAAATAAAAAATTGGGGATAAGTCAACTTTTGGTACCTATACTGGGACACGACTTACAATTTGGTACCCGAAGTGAAAAAAGTTACAAACTGGTGATTGTACTCGAAAAATATTACACTCCGTTAAATATTAGAGACATGACTTACAATTTGGTACCCGAAGTGAAAAAAGTTACAAATTGGTAATTGTACTTGAAAAATGTTACACTCCATTAAACAGTAGGGTTTCATCTTTATTCTGTTTGAAAATTAAGGTTCTCTTTTTCTGTCCTTCTCTCATTCTTCTCTCATTCTTCTTGTCTCGATTCTCCATTGATTACTGGTTTCCATATATTTATTAAAAGGTTTTCAGTGTTTAATTAAAAGGATGAGCTCATCTTGGAGTGGAATCATAAATGAAAGCGAGGAAGAAAATTATAGTTCATGCAACAAAAATGAATGAATTACACCAAAGTTCCCAAGTCGGTGCCACTGTGGAGCAATTGTGCGAATGTGGGAGGCAAGAAAAGATGGAACAAAACATCGAGGATCTTCTTCGCGTCGACTTCGCTTCTCTCTCTGTACATTTGTTTCTCCCGTTGGATCAATTTTAAAGATTATTTAAAAAGTGAAAAGTACAAGCACCAGATTACAAAATTTTTTGAGTACAATCACCAGTTTGTAACTTTTTTCACTTCGGGTACCAAATTGTAAGTCGAGTCCCTAATGTTTAACGGAGTGTAACATTTTTCGAGTACAAAAACCAGTTTGTAACTTTTTTCACTTCGGATACCAAATTGTAAATCGTGTCCCAGTACAGGTACTAAAAGTTGATTTATCCCTAAAAAATTGTATATCAATCTACCATTTGGTGTATAAATAAGTTATGTATTGATGTTAAAGAAACTAATATTCTAATTGTGTTTATTCTTGCTAGTTATGCTAGTGATTCTTCATAACTCGATGATTGCATTCTTGTGCTATCATTCGCTCATATGCTTTTACTGATTTATAAATAACTATAACACTTATAAGAAGTGAACCTTTGTGATTATGCATCTTTAGAAGTGCCAACAAATTATATATTCTTTCTACCTGGCTTGCTCTGAATTATATAATAAAATGCTCCTGAAATTTTCTTTCTATAGCAAGCTTTGCTCGGTAAGTGAATATGTAGCGGAAGAGCAATGCAGCTATTGTTCAGCATCTGTTCCATTTGAATCTGCAGAAGCTGCTTTCTGCCATGGTGTAAAGTGCAACAATGGAGCTGGTCAGAAGCACAAACTGGCACGCTGCTCTGTCTCTATGCTAGTAAATCCTATTACTCCATCTTGGTTTTGTGTTTGCTGTCACAGATGGGCTTCAAAGTTGGCACCCCAAGCGCTTTTTACAATGCTTAGATATCCCAAAGATGTCGACTCTAGTTCCACAACATCAGCCCTCGAAGCAATATCAAGCCCTTATGTCCCTTTTGTGGGATACTACTACAAAGATTACAGCCTGAATTTCTTCTCTCAGCATCACCAGTGTAAACTAGTAACTCTTCCTCTCCCAGAATGTTTTTTATTGTATTATGATGTCTAATCCTGTATAGTACTGATTAGTGATTAATATATATTATATGATCTATTGTCTTATCCAAGATATTACTCTCTCCGTTCCAAAAAAAAAGTCTCATTTATAAAAACTAAAATGATATATCTTTCTTCTATATTTATCCTTAACTAGTATAGTGTTTTAGTTTAATAGTGGTGTCATGTTATTGAAATTTTGTTAAATTTGAGGATATTATGTTATTTTATACAAAATCAATAAAAAGACTAGTGTTTTTAGTTTTAGAAATAATTTTTTTTTTATGTAACAGAGAGAGTACCAATTAGACGATATAATAGTTATTGCAAGTTATGGTTTGACATCATAATTGGGTGTCCCCATTTATGGTACACATCCAATATTTTGATCTATGGCGACGGTTCAATTGTCGTTATACTAAAAAAAATCGTCGCCATAACTAGACTTGTCAACTAGAACGCTACTAAGCTTCGCGGGCTGCAATTTTTTAGTCTAGAAAAATACTGACCATTTTGGCCCGGCCCGCGGGTGGCTTGGCCCGGCCCATGGCCCGTTACGTTGCCTACTTGTCACGCCTACTTATCATTTTCACGATTCTCTATGAATTTTTTGTCCGGACTATTGTTTTTTTTAAAACCATATATTTCATGGTTATCTTTTCTGCCTTTATACGTTGGGTTAAATTTTATGATTAAATGAAATAGTATGGTGACTTTTAATAATATAGTATAATTTTTTTTAATTTTTTCTTACTTTATGATGATTTTATATTTAAAATTATTTTTATAAAATATAAATTACACAAAAATTTTATATATATCTCCTCATTATTCATAATATTACATTTCTAGTATTTGATGACTTTATATTTGTTTTTATTTTTATTATATTTCGTTGATTATTCTTCTTTTCAATATTTTTATGGCTATTAATATTATTAGGCTAATAATTATATTGTTAAAACTTTAAAGTCTTATTAAAATAATTATACAAATTTACTATCAACAACTTTTTAATATATCATTCTTCTTATTTTTTTAAAATTTTATTTTTATTATCAATCATAATTAGTGCAAGTGCAAATAGTAGTAATTAGTTGTAAATAACCACATTAACATATTACAAGCTTGCAAATATTGTTGTTATGTGCACAGTCTGGACTAGGGCTGAGCAAATAACTAAATTAGAATTGAAACCGCACCAAAAATCGCACGAACCGTACCAATTAAAACCGCACCAACGGTTCCGGCGTATGTGGCGTTTTAGGTGAGTTGAATAACCAAATTTACGGTTCCAGTTTGGTTACTAGTCAAAACCGCACGCATAAAACCGAAACCGCATCATGTGTGAATATGTATGTATTATCTCTAGTAAATTCTAAAGTTACTTTTCACTTGAACACGCTCAGAGAAAACTCCAGTTTTGCATTGTCATTTTTTCACCAATTGAAAGAAGATGGTTAGAGGTTACACAGTCAAAAATTAAGTGTTTGAGTTTTGAAATTTCGAATTTATTTAATGCGTTACTGGATGGGCTTATAGTTGAGTTGTGAGACCCTAAATTTTATGGATAAAGATTTAAATTTCTCGAAATATTTTTTTTAATATTATGGTGTGAATTTGATATAATGTTATAGTTGTGGGTAATATTTATAAATTTTGCAAAGTATGCAAGTTGTTATAAAATATTCATTTGGTCGGAGAATATTCATTTTGTCGAAAAATATCCGTACGATGACACAATCATTGGTGGACCTCATTAAGCTAAGAAGTATTATAAGTAGTTAGAAAACGACAAAATTATCTTTTATAAAAATAACTACGAAAGTGTTACCGAATTAAAACCGTTGAACTACCCATTAGTAAAAAGTACAAAGAATATGTCTGGCGTGGTTGTATAGTAGTACACGGTATTGATTATTGATGCTTACGTAAGAAGTCACTCAGTTATACTCAATTATTGCTACAATAATCACGATCATATCTCTCATATTATTGATTCAATTATTGTCACAGTATTATCTGTATAATATGTTATATTATTAAATCAATAATTGAGACGACAAAGTTATTCATATTATTATTTGCAATATTGATAATGTCTAGAATTTCTATCAAGGAGAGGTTTGGTCATCTAATTGCGCTAATAAAGAGAAATCCTTATCGGAAAGCTCCCTCTTTCATGTGAACGACCTGGTTGTTAAATATTGTGAGTTATAATATTAATGATGAATAAGTTCGTGTTGATTAAAAATGAAATTGATAGTTCCATTGTGTTGGAATTATTAGTGTTAGTGAAAATCGACATTTATTTTGATAATAATTAAGGGATAAAGTCCAAAAATGCCCCTGACATTTTCCCTAATGTCTACCGAGCACCCTATACTTTTTTTTGGTCCAAAAATACCCCTAACTGTAAGGCCCCAAATTTTATGAAATAAAAGTATTCAATTTTTCTTATAATTACTATTCAGTAAATGGTTAAATTGATAAAAGTTAAAGTTAAGGGTGATATATATAATTTTTTCAAAATAAGCAAGTGGTTATAAAATACTCATTATTGTCGGGGAATATTCGTTTTGGTCGTGGAATATTCTTTTGGTCGGGGAATATTCAAGACGGCGGAGCCTATTTGTGGGCCCCATAACAGAATAACTGTCGGATGAAGAAAACGACAAAAGGGAGTTTTTATAAATAATGCCGTAATTGTTACCTTTTAACATTCATTGGAATACCCGGTGGGTAAAGTAAAATAATACGCGTTGTTGTTACGTGAGAGAACACGGTATTGCACAGTATTTTTGAATTATTGATTCTTACGTAAGAAAGCACTACTCAATAATTTTTACAGTAATTACTGTTCAATATTATATTTTATTGATTCAATAATTGCTGCGTTGATATTTTATATTATTGTTGTTTCAAGAATTGTCATTTACGGATTTTTCATTATCGAGACAATAATTCATATTATCTGAATAATATTATTGGATAACATTATTGGCAATGTCTAGAAAGTTACGTCTAAGGAGAGGTTTGGTCACCTAATTCGGCGCCAAGAAGAGAGAGATCCTTATCGAAAGCACCTCTTTCCCTGAGGAGCGATTTGGTTGTCAATATTGTGATTATGTAATATTATTTGTGAATAATTAATTATTGATTTTTATGATGAGGAAAATATTTATTTTATGTGGACATAGATGGAGAAAATTTTTAATGTGACAATTGTTGAAAATTAATATTTTATCTTTTTCTGATAAAATAATTTATTTAAATATATTATTTTAATAATATAATAACGGTGATATTTTTATAATGAATGTGGGATATATGAGTATATGAGGAGGAAGAGTATTTTTGTGGTAATAAATGTTTAACACATATTTTGTGTGTTGGTGGACACAATTATTGACCGAAATTTGATTATAGCCTGTAAAATCACCCGTTTATGGATTCTGGTCAATTTTTGTTTGGAATTTGGAAAAACTTTCTTCTACAAAGTTGTAGAAAATTGAATTTCCTATAAAAACTCGCGAGATTCGAATTTTCTGATAAAAGGGCAATTTATTATGAATTATTGAAGTTCTGAAGTTCCGAAATAATTAATTTTTGAAAGTTTTAATTATTTTTATTTACAAAAACGTGTTTTTCATTTTGTTTTCCTCATTTAACATGTGATAGGGGCTGAGTTCAGATGGTAAAACATGCGTATGAAGTTTTGGAAAAAATATAATAATATTTAATAAATTTTCTGCTTTGGTGTTCTAAGCATTTTCCTATAAATAAGGGTGCTTAGGTTAGAATTGAAAATCACACCAGAAACTGAAGTTTTCTCTCTATATTATCGAGCGTATTCTTGTGAGTATTTTGAGTATACTTTGAGTGTTGCTATACGGTGCAAGTTCGTTCAGCGTTATTCTAATTAGAAGTACTGCTCTTTTGAGGTAAGGGATAGTAAGAGATTTTAAGGGTTATTATGTTTTTAGTTTCGAAATTTTTCTGAACCTTCAAAAATTCTGGAAAAATTTGAAATGATATTTTGATGAGTTTTGTAGAGTGTGTCCAAAAATGGCGATTTTTGGATGTATAGATTAGGAGTTATGGATTTTATGAGAAAAGACTATTTTAAAAGTAACTATTTATAACTCCTTGTGATTAACTCCAAAATTGATAAAATTTTTATTGGGAGTACATCTATATAATATCAGTATACCGTGTAAATTTCAGAATTTTTGGATAAAAGTATAATTTATGATAAATGTTTAAATATTCGGTGGTTTTGGTCATATGAAAAATAGTAAATGAATTTTTAAAATTTAGAGAAAAATATATGTTCAATATGGGACTATGTTATGCTAAATCCCAGAAAAGAAATATTTTTGGAACTGATTTGGTATTTTTTATGAAAATATTCTAGTTATGAGTAAATGAATTAAATATGTTATGTGAAGTAAGAAAATTGGAAAATATTATTTTATGGCTTGAGAATCATATATGAGGTATATGCAGATTTTTGATGAGGGTTTTGGTTATTGGTGATGAAATCTTATGAGTTTGGCATTTTATGATGATTAAATGCATTAATTAGTAAAGTGTAAACAATTTAATTAAATTATTTATAAGTTTTGGAAATGATTAAAATATTATTGTAATATTAATAATATTAGATTATGAGATTTCTAAGTGATTTATAACATTTGGATTAAGGTGTTATAAATATGGATATGAATTTTATTATGAAACTTTTTCTTTTTTCGTATCGAGGTTATTATATACACGTATCACGGTACTATGTATTTAATACGGATACTATTCGCGACAAATTGGTTTCTTCTTTGACCAAATTATCGTTGATTTATGAATCTTACTCTTGAAATTAAAACCATGTTTTGATTATATTGTTTTTATATAACATTCTTATAACCCTAATGATGATATTTCTCTTTGAGTTGAGTGTAAAGATGAGTAGATTATTGGTATGATCGTGATTATAGGTTCTCTTTGGCCAGTAGTGCAAAAGTTGAATTGTTGACTGGTATGATCATGACCATTGAATTTACAATTGAATATTTTTAGCTTAAGTTCAAAGGTGAATTGATCAACATGGTTATAATTATTGTTATATAACTTCTGAAATGATTATGTATTTCTTTGATATATGAATATCTTTGGCTCGTAGTGCAAAAGATGACTTGTTGATGAATATCTTAGCACAGTAAGGCAAAAAGATGAATTATTGATGAATATCTTTTTGTCGTAATGCAAAGATGACCTGTTGTTGAATATCTTTGCCCTGTAGTGCAAAGATGAATTATTGATGAATATCTTTGGCTCGTAATGCAAAGATGACCTGTTGTTGAATATCTTTAGCCTGTAGTGTAAAGATGAGCTGTTGATGAATATCTTTGGCCCGTGGTGCAAAGATGAATTTATTAGTATGATTATGAACAGGAACTGTGATTTGGTATAACCATGATATTTGATGTTTCAGGTAAAGGCGGTGATGAAAATTATCTTCGTCTGGATGAGAAGAGAATTTAGAATCACAATTATGATTATGAGTTATTCATATGATTGTGGAAAGGAACTGTTGATTGATGTTACTGAGGATAAAATATTGTTGGTGGACTTTTAACGTGTGAGAAGACAATAGACTTTATAGTCTATTTGACTCTTTTAATGGATTGCTTGCGTTCATTTGCAACTATGGTTGAAAAGTTTTATCATCTACATATATGTTCTAAATCTACGATTTATTATTGATGAAGACTATTGATAATTTATGTATCTTTAGTTATAATATTCTTTCTTTGAGCTAGTTTTGCTCACCCTTTTGTTTCATAATTCCTTTCAGGTAATAAAAGTGTAGCTGGGTTGAGCGGGGATAACAAGGGAATAGAACGGTGGTCTATAGTTGTTGAGGTTCTCCCTAAAGAGTATGGAAATAATTTTATTGAGGACTTTAGTGTGTTGTATTTTATACATCATTTAATAGTTATTTTTGGTGAATTAAATAGGGTGAGGCGAACCCAACTTTGGAAGGGTGTTTTGTCACTATCATACAAGATGTCTAATGACATACAAACTCGTGTTATCATAAGACATGGTTGTGCTCATCCACTTCTTTGAGTATATTTACAAGCACTACCTATATAATCTTGGTGTTTGTTTGGAGTATAATACCCAATTAGAGACAGTGGAGATAATGATATGTCAAGAGAAGACTCACCATTGGGAAGAATATGATAGTAATCTTCTCGTTTTTCTTTGGGGTCTATTGGGTCAACCAAGGATAATTCTGTGGCCATATGATATCTACCATAACTTAAAAGCATGACCTCCCATGTACGACGAAGGTTTCCTTGAGCACTTCCCAAAGATTCTAATTTCTAAAAGCAGCTTTTTGACTATACCTTTATGTAAGGTGTCATTGTGACGTCTTCTGGTTGGTATATATTTGTATCCAAACTCACAAAGATATGTGTTGTTGTATTTTGCACGACAATTGTTGTAATAAAGTTGTAGTTGTTTTTCGTACCATATATTTGGCGACTCGAGAATGGGTTGGATGGAATGGACCTATTTTGGGGCGTTACATTTGGTATCGAGCTTAGGGATATGATCTCCAATGAGATCGGGATTAGAACTAGGAGGAGAGAGATGAGTAAATCCTTCGCTAGTGTGTCCTACCTAAGCTTATTTGTTGGTCAGTCATAATATCGGGATATTATGTGATATGTTAATTTGTTAAATAAACCCTTGTTTTGAAGCTGTATTCTAGAATGATATCTGAAATACAGGAGATGAGCAATGGAGAAATCATGAAGACAGGGGAGATAGAATCTGAAATGAAAGCAAGGTATTCTCAACTCTTTGAAATACCAGGTACGTAAATTTGGGGGACGAAATTTCATAAGGAAGGGAGATTGTAAGGCCCCGAATTTTATGAAATAAAAGTATTCAATTTTTCTTATAATTACTATTCAGTAAATGGTTAAATTGATAAAAGTTAAAGTTAAGGGTGATATATATAATTTTTTCAAAATAAGCAAGTGGTTATAAAATACTCATTATTGTCGGGGAATATTCGTTTGGTCGTGGAATATTCTTTCCGTCGAGAATATTTAAATTTATACAAGCTGACCATTTGTAGGGCCCCATAATGTAATAATAAGCGTCGGATGAAGAAAAGCGACAAAAGGGAGTTTTTATAAATAATAACGTAATTGTTACCTTTAACATTTGTTGGAATATTGGGTAAAAAAAAGTAATGTCTGGCGTTGTTGCCGCGAATAGAACACGGTATTGCACAGTATTTTTGAATTATTGATTCTTACGTAAGAAAGCACTACTCAATAATTGTTACAGTAATTACTGTTCAATATTATATTTTATTGATTCAATAATTGCTGCGTTGATATTTTATATTACTGTTGTTTCAAGAATTGTCATTACACAAAGTATTTTCATTATCAGACAATAATTCATATTATCCGAATAATATTATTGGATAACATTATTGGTAATGTCTAGAAAGTTACATCTAAGGAGAGGTTTGGTCACCTAATCAAGCGCCAGAAGAAGAGAGATCCTTATTGGAAAGCACCTCTTTCTGAACCCAATTGATTGTCAATATTGTGATTATGTAATATTATTTGTGAATAATTAATTATTGATTTTTATGATGAGGAAAATATTTATTTTATGTGGACATAGATGGAAAATTTTTAATGTGACAATTGTTGAAAATTAATATTTTATCTTTTACGATAAAATAATTTATTTAAATATATTATTTTAATAATATATTAACTGGTGATATTTTTATAATGAATGTGGGATATATGAGTATATGAGGAGGAAGAGTATTTTGTGGTAATAAATGTTTAACACATATTTTGTGTGTTGGTGGACACAATTATTAATGAAATTTGATTATAGCTTTTGTAAAATCACCCGTTTGTGGATTCGGTCAATTTTGTTTGGAATTTGGAAAAACTTTCTTCTACAAAGTTGTAGAAAATTGAATTTCCTATAAAAACTCGCGAGATTCGAATTTTTACGATAAAAGGGCAATTTATTATGAATTATTGAAGTTCGAAGTTAGAAATAATTGATTTTTGAAAGTTTTAATTATTTTTATTTACAAAACGTGTTTTTCATTTTGTTTTCCTCATTTAACATGTGATAGGGGCTGAGTTCAGATGGTAAAACATGCGTATGAAGTTTTGGAAAAAATATAATAATATTTAATAAATTTTACGCTTTGGTGTTCTAAGCATTTTTCTATAAATAGGGTGCTTAGGTTAGAATTGAAAATCACACCAGAAGCTGAAGTTTTCTCTCTCTATATTATCGAGCGTATTCTTGTGAGTATTTTGAGTATACTTTGAGTGTTGCTATACGGTGCAAGTTCGATTCGTTATTCTAATTTAAGTCATCGCTCTTTTTGAGGTAAGGGATTGTAAGGAATTTTAAGGGTTATTATGTTTTTAGTTTGAAATTTTCTCGAACCTTCAAAAATTTGGAAAAATTTGAAATGATATTTTGATGAGTTTTTTTTAGAGTGTGTCCAAAAATGGTGATTTTGGATGTATAGATTAGGAGTTATGGATTTTATGAGAAAAGACTATTTTAAAAGTAACTATTTATAACTCCTTGTGATTAACTCCAAAATTGATAAATTTTATTGGGAGTACATCTATATAATATCAGTATACCGCGTAAATTTTAGAATTTTTGAATAAAAGTATAATTTATGATAAATGTTTAAATATTAAAGGTGGTTTTGGCCATATGAAAAATAGTAAATGAATTTTTAAAATTTAGAGAAAAATATATATTCAATATGGGACTATGTTATGCTAAATCCAGAAAAGAAATATTTTTGAACCGATTTGGTATTTTTCATGAAAATATTCTAGTTATGAGTAAATGAATTAAATATGTTATGTGAAGTAAGAAAATTGGAAAATATGATTTTATGGCTTGAGAATCATATATGAGGTATATCTGAGATTTTTGATGAGGGTTTTGGTTATTGGTGATGAAATCTTATGAGTTTGGCATTTTATGATGATTAAATGCATTAATTAGTAAAGTGTAAACAATTTAATTAAATTGTTTATAAGTTTTAGAAATGATTAAAATATTATTGTAATATTAATAATATTAGATTATGAGATTTCTAAGTGATTTATAATATTTGGATTAAGGTGTTATAAATATGGATATGAATTTTATTATGAAATTTTATCTTTTCGTGTCGAGGTTACTTATGCTTGCGATATACGGTACTATGTACGAATACTGAAGTACTTATTCACGACAAATTGGTTTCTTCTTTGACCAAATTATCGTTGATTTATGAATCTTACTCTTGAAATTAAAACCATGTTTTGATTATATTGTTTTTATATAACATTCTTATAACCCTAATGATTATATTTCTCTTTGACTTGAGTGTAAAGATGAGTAGATTATTGGTATGATCGTGATTATAGGTTCTCTTTGGCCAGTAGTGCAAAAGTTGAATTATTGACTGGTATGATCATGACCATTGAATTTACAATTGAATATTTTTAGCTTAAGTGCAAAGGTGAATTGATCAACATGGTTATAATTATTGTTATATAACTTCTGAAATGATTATGTATTTCTTTGATATATGAATATCTTTGGCTCGTAGTGCAAAGATGACTTGTTGATGAATATCTTAGCTTTGTAGTGCAAAGATGAATTATTAATGAATATCTTTTGCTCAGAATGCAAAGATGACTGTTGTTGAATATCTTTAGCTTTGTAGTGTAAAGATGAATTATTGATGAATATCTTTGGCTCGTAATGCAAAGATGACTGTTGTTGAATATCTTTAGCTGCGCAGTGTAAAGATGAGCTGTTGATGAATATCTTTGGCCGTGGTGCAAAGATGAATTTATTAGTATGATTATGAACAGAGGCTGTGATTTGGTATAACCATGATATTTGATGTTTGAGGTAAAGGCGGTGATGAAAATTATCTTCGTCCGGATGAGAAGAGGAATTTAGAATCACAATTATGATTATGAGTTATTCATATGATTGTGAAAAGGAACTGTTGATTGATGTTACAAGGATAAAATATTGTTGGTGGACTTTTAACGTGGAGAAGACAATAGACTTTATAGTCTATTTGACTCTTTTAATGGATTGCTCGTTCCGTTGCAACTATGGTTGAAAAGTTTTATCATCTATCATATGTTCTAAATCTCTGATTTATTATTGATGAAGACTATTGATAATTTATATATCTTTAGTTATAATATTCTTTACTGAGCTAGTTGTGCTCACCCTTTTGTTTCACAATTCCAGGTAATAAAAGTGTAGCTGGGTTTAGCGGGGATAACAAGGGAATAGAATGGTGGTCTATAGTTGTTGAGGTTCTCCCTAAAGAGTATGGAAATAATTTTATTGAGGACTTTAGTGTGTTGTATTTTATACATCATTTAATAGTTATTTTTGGAGAATTAAATAGGGTGAGGCGAACCCAACTTTGGAAGGGTGTTTTGTCACAATCATACAAGATGTCTAATGACATACAAACTCGTGTTATCATAAGACATGGTTGTGCTCATCCACTTGCTGAGTATATTTACAAGCACTACCTATATAATCTTGGTGTTTGTTTGGAGTATAATACCCAATTAGAGACAGTGGAGATAATGATATGTCAAGAGAAGACTCACCATTGGGAAGAATATGATAGTAATCTTTCGTTTTTTTTTGGGGTCTATTAGGTCAACCAAGGATAATTACGTATATATGATATCTACCATAACCTAAAAGCATGGCCTCCCATGTACGAAGGTTTCCTTGAGCACTTCCCAAAGATTCTAATTTCTAAAAGCAGGTTTTTGACTATACCTTTATGTAAGGTGTCATTGTGACGTACTTCTGATTGGTATATATTTGTATCTAAACTCACAAAGATATGTGTTGTTGTATTTTGCACGACAATTGTTGTAATAAAGTTGTAGTTGTTTTTCGTACCATATATTTGGCGACTCAGAATGGGTTGGATGGAATGGACCTATTTTGGGGGCGTTACACTAACGTTACAATTTTTGGGTCATTCGTGCCCCTGCCGTTAACAACTCTGCCAACTAGACAAACGGGTGTTAAATCCTCTATGACGTGGCTGACACGTGTCAATATTTGCTGACATGGCATTATTTGTTGATATTTATTTTGTTTATTAATTATTTATTTTGTTTTAAAGAAAAATAAAATAAATAATTAATAAACAAAATTAATATTTATATTTAATAAACAAAATAAATATTTATATTTATATTTAATTCATTAACATAAATAACAAAAATTCGTCCTCTTAAATTAATTAGTACAAAATAAATTTTTTAAATGTTTTTAACAAAATTTTTAAACTGCTTTTTAACAAATTTTTTTTTTGTTTTAAACTCATTTAAATTTTTTTTTGTTAAAATCATTATAAATTTTTTTTAAAATTTTGTTAATTTTTTTTATTTTGTTTTAAAAATTTTATAAAATAATATAATGCTTTTTAAAAAAAGTGCTAAAAGCAGTTAAAAAATGTATAATGATTTAAAATTCTTTTTATAATAATCTAATTTTTTGCTAAAAGCAGCTTAAAATTTTTATTTTGTTTAAATTTTTTTTATAAAAGTTAAATATTTTTTATAATGATTTAATTTTTTTTGCTAAAAAGCAGTTAAAAAAGTTTTTGGTTTTAAATTTTTTTTGTTAAAAAGCAGTTTAAAAAAAGTGCTAAAAATAGTTAAAAAAATTATTTTGTTTAAAAAAAAATTTATAATGATTTAACAAAAAATGTTAAAAAGCAGTTAAATTTTTTTTTTTGGTAAAATCATTAAATTTTTTTTTTTTGTTTAAAAAAAAAATTTAATGATTTAAAAAAATTTATTTTGTTTAAAAAAATTTATAACAGCTTTAAAAAAAATTATAATAAAATTTAATTTTTTTTTGTTAAAAGCAATGATTAAAAAAAAATTTGTTAAAAAAGTTATTTTGTATTTTAATATTTTTTAATCAGTATTTAGTATTTTTTAATTAGTATTTTAATTATTTCCATGTGACAGCCACGTAAGCAATTTGGACGGATGTTAGTCTATGTGGCATGCCTGTCAACGGCAGGGGCACGAATGACCCAAAAAATATAACGTTTGGGGTATTTTTGGACAAAAAAAGTATAGGGTGCTCGGTAGACATTTGGAAAAATGTCAGGGGCATTTTTGGACCTTATCCCTAATAATTAATGTCTAGAGATTATATTGACCAATCAGGTATTTAACCGGATAAATGAGCAATTAATTGCTATTAATTCACATGATTATAACTATTTGTTCACATGTGTGTACTATTGATTCACATTCATTTACTATTAGGGAAGTTGATGCAAAATTGATAATACTTGTATGACTAAGTTAAAAATGGAGGTATAGATGGAGGTACTACACTGTAATTCGTATTTTCACATGTCTATAACTATTGATTCACATG
This sequence comes from Panax quinquefolius, assembly GCA_020205615.1. NCBI lineage: Eukaryota > Viridiplantae > Streptophyta > Magnoliopsida > Apiales > Araliaceae > Panax > Panax quinquefolius. Next base: position 9,478,452 of record CM035170.1, on the reverse strand, counting down.
ATTTACTATTACGGGAGATGGTACAAGTTTGATAATACTTGCAGGACTAAATTAAAAATGAAGAAAAAGAGGAATGTATTATGCTGTAATATTTTGAGCCCCAAAACGTGCAATTATCGAAACTATATTTTCCTATAAATAGAAGCTCATTCTTCCTTCATTTCTCACCAATTCACTAAAGCTATGGAGCAATTATTATAGAGAGAAATTATAGAGAGAAAGAAGAAGAGAAGTTTCATACCTCACTATTCCAAAGATCGCTTTTCTTCTAAGGTAAGGAGTATTATTTCTTTCGTATTTATGAAGAGAGCTTATGTTATTCCATTCTTTATTATTATGTTGTGTCAGGAATAAACATGTGAATGATATTCCTATTTAATATATGATTAGATTATGATATATATGTGAATGAATATGCAAGTATGCTTGCATTAAGAAAAGCTGTAAAGTCCTTTGATAGATAATAGAAATATATGTACAAGGACTTAGCATGAATTGATCAAATATGTTAGGTTGATCCTACATAAGCAAAACAGCTTTGTAAAGTTCTTAAAAAGAAATGATGTACAAGGACTATAAATATAGAAAGATCAAGCTTGTTAAGTTGATCTTTTGATGTAATAGATAGGCTTGTCGTTCGATCGTCGAAACATCGCACTGTAAGTCGTGATCGCCAGAGAGTCAAGGTTAACTCGAGAGCTATCGAGGCAGAATAGGAGTATGCAAGATAGTAGATCTCGAAGTTCGTAGACTACCAGGGGAAACGAAGAAGGACCATAGTGTGTCGAGTAGATCTTCCTCGGGATCGTAGTGTACTGAGGAAGTCATGTTCAGAATCGCAGAGACAGCCTACCTAGCCAAGACAGAAATGTAGACTACACTCAGAGTCGTAGAGTCTACTGATGCCGAAGCCAAGTCAAGGATCGTAGATCACACTCTGAGTTCGTAGAGTCTATTGATTACATGCAGAGATCGTATTCAAGCAAGATCAGATGAAGACAACAAGCACAAGGCAGAAATCGCAGAGTGTTAAGATCTGATCTCGGGATCGTAGTGTCTGTACCAGCCGAAGCTGAATCATAGAGTGCAGAACTACGACCTCAACATAAGTTCTCACAATGCCAAGTCAGAATCGTAGAGCATATACGGTTCTCAACAAATGAGCACTCCCAGAATATCCAAAGGAACGAAGCCTCTGGTTGGCACTATAAAGATGCATTCCGCCTTAAGGGAACCAGAGAGCACTCAACGAATGGTATGCAAGCTAATAGAAGATCTAAGCACCAACCCAATCAACATCAAGATTGAGTTGTAAGGCCATTCGTGATGAAGTCTTCGACAAGGAGATCCAAAGAAGACATCAGAAGCTGACTAAGGAAAGTCAACTAATGCAGTAGCTATCAAGTGAACAGAAGACAACGATCTTGGAAGCAACCAAGATCGTAGTGCTTGCCAAACAAAGAAGGAACTGATGGAAGGTGAACCGAGATACTGTTCAGCTTCTGAAGAGCAAGGCTAAAGTGATTAAGTGCAGGGTCAGTTCATTGATGATAAGTGAACGGGAGATCACAAGGAGAAAACAAGCTGAACACGCCACAAATCTGAGGTGTCTTGATATTCAGAAGGGAACCAGAGCAAGGAATTAGGCCATCAGTCTCTGAGAACAGTCAAAGCAAATAGAAGTAATGAAGCACTGCACAATACAAGGAAGAGGTGTTCTACATTGAAGATCCAATCAACACTCTTCAAGATCATAGTGTTAACTCTACCAGTTAATGAGCAACACTCAACAAGACACTACGATCGGGTCCTTGAAGACGTGTATCAGAATCTTAGAGCTCGAATAGCTGAAGACTGAAGCATTGGCAAAGGTTCAATCTGAAGGGTAATATTCGGTCAAGTGCTTATTGAGAGCATCGATGCAATAAGACAACCTCTGATCGAGAAATCAGAAAGAGGTAATAAAGTCTTCAAACTACCCAAGACATTGAAGTGATACATCTGACAGGGTAGGTGAAATAGTAGACTGCAACATCAGAAAAAGTATGACATGTCACATCAAGCAGTCTACCTCAAGCAACTCGAGATCTGTGAAGATATTTGAATAGCCTTCAATGGCTACTTTCCAATGGAAGGATTGGAAAGGAGTATAAAATCTAGAAGAGCTTCAAAGATCGTAGGTTGCAGCAGTTGTCAGTTTTGGAGAGAAGGTGGACTGATCTAAACCATGTGAGATAGTAAGTCCGAAGACTCACTCTACGATCCACCAAGAACACTCAGAGACATGCAAAGAAAGAAGTAGAAATGAGAGTTCTACAATGTAGAAGCGAGAGTTCTACTACTTAAAGAGTGTTCTGAACTGCCGAGAGAAACAAGAGCATCATGTCATCTTGATGTTTATCATGGGAAGACTCTAAGTACAATAGAGAAGAGCCTACAGTCATCTTAGCAAGTCCATCATGAGAAGGCATCAAGTAGCAAGAAGGGAGATCACAAATGTCATCTTGGTGTCAAGCATGAGAAAGCTTCTAAGTACTTAACAGAAGAGCTTACAGTCATCTTAGAAGCCTATCATGTGCAGCCATTAAGTACCAAGGAGAAGGATCTTCAAGGCAGTTCATAAAGGGGTTATCCGAAGTGGTTGAGTAACTGAAGAAGCTAAGCATCATGCAACACTCAGCTGCACTTCAAAGATGATCAAGCCAAGCTGCTAAGGATAGAAGATGTTCAGAGCATGAAGACATCTTAGCAGCTCAGTACCGAATCCAACAACAACTCAACAAAGCCAGGGCCTGAGGGGTCCTTGTCCGAAGGGACTAAACAAAGCAGGGCCAGAAGGGTCCTTGTCCGGAGGGACTAAACGAAGTTCCAAGCCTGTTGGGCTTGAAGAGTTCCTAGGGAACTAGAGGAGTCCCAAGGTCCGCCGGCCTTGAAGAGTTCTTAGTGAATGAAGTCCCAAGGTCAGCCGGCCTTGAAGGAATCTTAGTGATTGAGGTCTTTGCCGCCTTCCTTAGTGGAAACTCGCTAGTTGAAAGCGGAAGAGTGGATTAGGAGCTTGAGTCTCTGAACCACTTAAAACCCCTTGTGTCTTTTACATTATGTCATTTACATTATGTACTATAACTGTTATGTATGTTTTAACTATTTACAACTAAACTTACTCAACGAACAATGTATATATGATTATGAATATATCAATGAAGGGGATCTTTTACTTATTCCGCTGTGCTTGAAAAGATTCGTATATTTGTCATATGTTAATTATGAACAATATAATATAAGCCAGAAAAGTATTTGAAATAAAAAGGATCTATTCAACCCCCTCTTCTAGATCTATTGTGCCCTCTGGGAACTAACAATTGGTATCAGAGCAGGTTCTCATGCTATATTCAAAAGCTAATCGCTTTGAGTCTGATCCCAGGCACCAACATTGTGCTAAACGTAGTTTAGTAGTAAGTAACTTGTTATATGCAGATGAGCTCACATGTTGGAAATATTGTGTATAGGTTAAATGTGTATATACACCTGAAGCTGCTTAGATTGGTCAATGGTCTCGAGTGTTACATCAACAAGACCAATCCTTGCCTACAGTCAATCTTGTAGTCTGAAGACCAGACGAGAGAGCTCAAGAGACATCAATGACAAAGAGTCAAGCATCCACCAGTCCAAAAATGAAAAGACCATACATGCAAAGAAATGTTCATCCAGAGAAGAAAGAGGTTCTCCTCAGATATAGGTCTGGTCAACTGTTGATCGATTTCGCAATCAATGAATACGTGCAAGTATACACGGTCAACAAGTAATAAAGTGAAAGTAGAGTATCGTTCCCACGATAAATTATTTAATAAAAATTACCAAGTACTAACTGTAAGGCCCTAACTTTTTATAAATGAATATTTAATTTCCTCTATTTATTATTTTGAAATAGTAAGGGTTGAATTGATTAATGTGGTTAGTTATGGGTAAAATGCGCAAATATTTTTAAATAAACAAGTGGTTATAAAATACTCATTGTTGTCGGAGAATATTCGTTTGGTCGTGGAATATTCTTGCTGTCGGGGAATATTCGTACGACGGCGCAGCCTTGTGTGGGCCCCATAACAGAAAACAATTGGATGAAGAAAACGACAAGTATAAGTTGTTTATAAATAAAGGTGTAGTTGTTACCGTTAACACTGTTGGAATACCCGGTGGTTAAAAACACGATAATGGCGTTGTTGCACAAGAAGAGTGGTACACGGTATTGCACCAATTATTGATTCTTACGTAAGAAGGCATTACTCAATAATTGTTACAGTAATTACTGTTCAGTTTTTTATTTTATTAATTCAATAATTGATGCGTTGATATTTTATATTACTGTTGTTTCAATAATTGTCACTACACAGTATTTTCCATTATCGAAGCAATAATTCATATTATCTGAATAATATTATTAGAAAATATTATTGGCAATGTCTAGAAAGTTCTGTCTAAGGAGAGGTTTGGTCACCTAATTGTGCGCCAGTAAGGAGAGATCCTTATTGGAAAGCCCCCTCTTTCCTGGGAACGGCTTGGTTGCTAATACTGTGATTCTGTAATATTATTTGTGAATAATTAATTATTGATTTATATGATGAGGAAAATATTGATTTTATGTGGATATAGATGGAGACAATTTTTAAAGTGACAATTGTTAAAAATTGATATTTTATCTTTTCGATAAAATAATATTTTATTATATTATTATAATAGAATAATGATGAATATTTTTACAATGAATGTGGAATATATGAGTATATGAGGAGGAAGAGTATTTTTGTTGCATTAAATGATTAACACATGTTTTGTGTGTCGGTGGACCCCATTTCTTGACTGAAATTTAATTATAGCTTGTAAAATCGTTCGTATGTGGATTTCGGTTAATTTCTGTTTGGAATTTCGAAAAACTTTCTTCTGAAAAGTTGTAGAGAATTGAATTTCATATAAAAAGTTGCGAGATTCGAATTTTCTAATAAAAGGGCTATTTATTATGAATTATTGAAGTTCCGAAGCTCCGAAATAATTAATTTTTGAAGTTTTAAATATTTTTTTAGTAAAAAACGTTTTTTATATGTTGTAAGCCTCATTAATCACATGCTAAGTTTTGAATTGTAAGTCTAAGGTTGGCGAGAAAATTTTATTTATATAATATTATTATATTAAATTTTCTGCTTTGGTGTTCTAAGCAATTTCCTATAAATAGGGTGCTTAGGTTAGAATTGAAAATCACACGAGAAACTGAAATCTTCTCTCTCTTTCTCTCTCTATAATATCGAGCGTATTTTGTGAGTATTTTAGTACTTTGAGTATTGCTATACGGTGCAAGTTCTTTAAGCACTATATCCAGTATTCCAGTCAGAAGTACTATTCTTTCTGAGGTAAGGGATGTTATTTTCTTCGTAAATGATATTATTTCTTCAATATCATTATGCCGAAATATTGATATGAATTTTTATCAAATTTGGAACTTTTCATGTCGGGGTTACTATTCATGAGTTACTATTCACGAGTTACTATTCATGAGTTACTATTTATGAGTTACTATTCACGAGTACTATTCACGAAGCATGATGATTTTTTTTGTGAAATTTCTATCTTTTAGTGTCGGAGTTACTATTCACGTATACGACACTATTCACGAATACGACACTATTCACCGAAAAATGAAATTTTCTTCTTTTTGTCCAAAATATCTATTATGGATACTAGCTTTGATTGTATTCATGTTTTGATCATTCTTGAATTTTACTCCACTCTGGTTATTTATGAAATATTTTTGAACTTGGATTGTTTAAAGTACGAATCCTTAATATTTGTTCTTTTGTTTCAATGGATTCGTTTTCTTTAAAATATTTTTCATCATCCTCAGTCCTAAATGATGATATAACTGAATATCTTTGGTCTGTAGTGCAAAGATGAATGATTTTATGATGAATATCTTTGGCCCGTAGTGCAAAAGATGAAGCAGTGTTTAGATGAACATGACCAATAACTGGTGAATATTTTTTGGCTCAGTAGTGCAAAAAGATGAATATTTGATTTATGATGTATATTGATTGATGTTACAGGGATAAAATATCGATGATGGACTTTTAAATTCATAGATGATAGTAGATTTCATTCTCTACTTAACTCTTCTAATAAATTATTGTTTCCGCTGCAGTTGTTGATCTAAAAAACTTGTTGTCTATTGTATTTTATCAGATTTTTCCCTGTTGAAGACTAAGGATAATTTGTTGAGCTCACCCTTTTCCTTTTTGTTCCATTTTTCTTCTCAGGAGACGAGAATATAGCAGGAACTAGTCGGGGTGTGGAGTAATGGTTCAAGACAGTTGTTTTAGTAGTCCTCACTATTTTGTAAAATAGTGTATCAATAATTGTAATGAGGTCTTATTTGAGTGTGGATATAAATACAGAAGACAATATTTGTATTTAAACTCACGACTTATGTGTGTCGTATTTTGCACGACAATTGTATTAATGAAGTTGTAGTTGTTTCTGTACCATGTATTTGGCAACTCAGAATGTAAGATCCCAACTTATTATTAATGAAATTTAATTTTCTCTATTTATTATTTTGAAATAGTAAGGGTTGATTTGATTAATGTGGATAGTTAGGGGTTAAATACATAAATATTTCAAAATAAGCAAGTGGTTATAAAATATTCATTGTCATTTGGGAATATTCGTTTGGTCGTAGAATATTCAGATCTGTCGGGGAATATTCGTATTTACTGCAAGTAGCGACCGTGTGTGGGCCCCATAAACGAAAAGCGAATGGATGAAGAAAACGACAAATATAAGTTGGTTAAAAATAACTGGCGTAGTTGTTACCAATTATCATCGTTGGAATACCCGGTGGTTAAAACACACTAATACGCGTTGTTGAACAAGAAGAGTACCTGTGATTGCACCAATTATTGATTCTTACGTAAAGAAGGCACTACTCAATAATTGTTACGATGAATTATCGCTCAAAGATTTTATTTTATTGATTCAATAATTGTTGCGTTGATATTTTATATTGTTGTTGTTTCAATAATTGTCATTACACAAGATTTTCCATTATCAGAGCAATAATTCATATTATCCTAATAATAATATTAGAAAACATTATTGGCAATGTATAGAAAGTTCGCTCAAGGAGAGGTTTGGTCACCTAATCATGCCGCCAAGAAGGAGAGATCCTTATTGAAAGCCCCTCTTTCCGGAATTGCACGGTTGTCAATATTGTGATCCCGTAATATTATTTGTGAATAATTAATTATTGATTCATATGATGAGGAAAATATTGATTTTATATGGATATAGATGGAGAAAATTTTAAAATGACAATTGTTGAAAATTAATATTTTATCTTTTTCTCGATAAAATAATTCATTTAAATATATTATTTTAATAATATATTGATGGTGATATTTTTACAATAAATTCATGGTTTATAAATAGATGAGGTGGAGAGAGAAGATAGAATTGGAATTATTGTAAATATTTTAATGTATATATATATATACGTATGTATTTGTGTGTGTGTGTGGAAGAAGTGGTGGGGTAAGAGAGAAGAAAGTGGGGGAAGAGAGAGAGTTAGTGGAGAATTATGGGAAAGGAAGAAAGAGAAAGGGAAGAGAAGGAAATTAGAAAACTTATCCAGATATCTTTGATTTTGGTCATTTTTCGCTTGGAATTTGGAAAAAATTTCTTCAGTAAAGTTGTAGAGAATTGATTTCAAAGTGAATGGACATAAAATTTGTATTTTTCTGATAACCGGTCTATTTTCTATGAATTGTTGAAGTTTCGGAAAATAAAATGATTTTTATTAATAAAGGGTGGGACCCACTTGTGTTTTAACACATGTAATGCTATTTTTTCCAAGATGGCGTGTTTGATTTTCAAAATGGTTGGCTTGACAATTGAGGTGGCGTGGAAGAAGAATAAAGAATAATAATATTTTATTATTTAGTCTCTTTCATGCGTTCTAAGCATTTTCCTATAAATAAAGCGCTTAGGTTAGAATTGAAAATCACACCGTAAACCGAAGTTTTCTCTATTTCTCTCTCTATATTATCGAAGCGATTCTCTGAGTATTTGAGTATACTTGAGTCATTGCTTGTGCAAGTTCAAGTCATTATATTCTGAGTATATTAATTTGAGGTAGGATGTTATTTTCTTCTCAAATGATATTATTTCTTCAATATCATTACGTCAAATATTGGTTGGAACTTTTTATCAAATTTGAACTTTTCATCGTGAAGTATTAGTTACTATTCTACTATTCACGGTAAGGGATGTTATTTTTCTTCTCGAATGATATTATTTCTTGATATCATTATCTTTGAAATATTGGTTTCTATCTTTTTATCAAATTTGGAACTTTTCATGATCAGTTTTCATCATTCTTTAATTTTACCAGATTATTTTTAGGTATTTTGGACGGAAAAATAAATTTGTTTAACCGATTCGCTTTTAAAAAAAATATTTTTCCCTCGCCATGATTATATTATTGAATATATTCATGATTATTATTAAAAAATGTTATTCATCATGACTAACCGATAAATGATTATCAGTAGGCAAATTGAATATTTTGATAAAAGATGACGATGAACTTTTTCACATGAAGATAGTTTCGATTCTCCTTAATAATGAATTATTGAATATTATTGATTTAAAAATTTGTTGTCTATCAGATTCTATTAAATTTTTCCCTTATTCGTGTATATTATTTAATATTCATAATAGTTATATTTGAAAAACCCTTTTCATTTTGTTTCATTGATTCAATCTTTAACTTTTAAAAAAAGGTATGGAATAGGTTCCTGCATTCTTTAAAGATTCCTCAATTTTGTAAAATAAACAAAGTCAGTAGCTGCTCGCACTCATGTATCGACAACCTTAATAGGTTTGTGATGCATTACAACCTATTTTGATGGGGGCCATTTTTGGGGCCATCGTAGCTTAGGATATGATGACGCCCCAAAATAGGTATACATCACCCATTCCGAAATCACAATACATAAAGATGTAAACAACTACAACTTTATTATTACAACAAGAAACTCTGGGTTTAAATACAAATATTATCTTCTAGACAATATCTATACTCAAATAAATCCTCATCACATTTATTGGTACATTATTTTACAAAATGGTGAGGACTACTAAACAATCCTTTCTAAAACCTTCATTCCATACCCCGACTGCATCGCTTATATTCTCGCCTCCCGAGAAAAATGGAACAAAAGGAAAAGGGTGAGCTCAACTAGCTCAAGAAGAATATTACGACTAAGATAATATACAACAAATTATCGTTAGTCTTCAACAGGAAAATCTAATGTAATACAATAGACAACAAATTTTAAATCAATATTCGCAATGAAATAATAATTCATTAGAAGAGTTAAGTAGAGAATGCAAACTACTATCTTCTATGTATGAATTTAAAAGTTCATCGCCTCATCTTTATCCTCAGAACATCAATCAATATACATCCGAATCAAATATTCATCTTTGCACTATGTGCCAAAGATATTCATCACTGGGTCATGTTCTTTAAACACTGCTCATCTTTGCACTACGTGCCAAAGATATTAATCGCCCATTCATGTTCATCTCAACACTGCTCATCTTTGCACCATGTGCCAAAGATATTCTTCAGAAATCATTCATCTTTGCACTATGTGCCAAAGATATTCCATAATATCATCATTTAAGACCGAGGATGATTTTTTTTTTTTTTTTAAAGAAACGAATCCAAAGGAAACAAAATGACAAGGATTAATGATTAAGGATTCGTATTTTGGTTTTATCCACGCCCAAAAATACCTCAAAATAATCATAGTGGTGTAAAATTCAAGAATGATCAAAACATGGATACAATCGAAAGTTAGTATCCGTAATAGATGTTTTGGATTTAAAAGAAGAAATTTTATTTTTATGAATAAGCATCAGATACGTGAATAGTGCCAGATACGTGAATAAAGGCCGATGCGTGAATAGTAACTCGACACCAAAAGATAGAAATTCCACAAAAACATCTTCACGCTTCATTAATAGTACTCGTGAATAAGAACTCGTGAATAAGAACTCTCGCTTAATAAGAACTCGTGAATAGTAACTCATGAATAGTAACCCATGAATAGTAACCCCCATATGAAAAAGTTCCAAATTTGATAAAACTTCAGATCAATATTTCAAAGATAATGATATTGAAGAAATAATATCATTACGAAAAAAAATAATATCCCTTACCTCGAAAGATCAAGATTTTAATGAACACCGGATATAAGGTCAAGGAAACTTGCACCGCCTAGCAATACTCAAAGTATACTCAAAATACTCACAAGAATACGCCGATAATATAGAGAGAGAAAACTTCAGCTTTCGTGTGATTTTCAATTTAACCCAAGACCCTATTTATAGGAAAATGCTAGTAACACCAAAGCGTAAAATTTAATAAAATAATAATATAATTAAACAAATTCAAGTCCACCTTAGACCAACTGAATTCAGCACATTTATATCACATGTGGGATTGCAAAAAACGTTTTTCTTAAATAAAACAATTAAAACTTCCAAAATTAATTATTTCGTAACTTCGAGCTTCAAAAATTCATAATTAATAGCCCTTTCATCAGAAAAATTGAATCTCGCGTGTTTTTATAGGAAATTCAATTCTCTACAATTTTGCGTAAGAAAGTTTTTCCAAATTCCAAATGTAAATCGAATCAAATCCACAAACCAAGCGATTTTACAAAGCTATAATCAAATTTCAACCAATAAATGGGGTCCAATCGACATGTTTAACATGTTTTAAACATTTATTGCAACAAAAATACTCTTCCTCCTCGTGATACTCATATATCCCACATTCGTTGTAAAATATCACCATTATTATATTATTAAAATATAATAATATATTTAAATGAATTATTTTATCGTAAAAAGATAAAATTTCAATTTTCAACAATTGTCACATTAAAATTTTTCTCCATCTATATCCACATAAAATCAATATTTTCCTCATCATATGAATCAATAATTAATTATTCACAAATAATATTACGTAATCACAATATCGACAACTGTGCGCTCCCAAGAGAAAGGGGCTTTCAATAAGAATTTCTTCATCTTGGCGCACAATTAGGTGACCAAACCTCTCCTTAGACGTAACTTTCTAGACATTGCCAATAATGTTATCTAATAATATCATTCAGATAATATGAATTATTGCTTCGATAATGAAAAATACTTGTGTAATGACAATTATTGAAACAACAAAGAATATAAAATATCAACGCAAAGAATTATTAACTCAATAAAATATCGAACAAGAATTATCGTAACCATTATTGAGTAATGCCTTTCACGTAAGAATCAATAATTGGTGCAATACCGTAGCTACCGTGTGTTTTAACCACCGGTATTTTAACAAAGATAACTGCAGAATAACCACGCCGTTATTTTTAAACAACTTATATTTGTCGTTTTCTTTCATCCAATCGCTCAAGTTATGGGGCCCACACACGGGCTACTGCTACAGTCGCATTTAATATTCCCGACAAAGATTTAATATTCCACCACCAAACGAATATTCCCGACGATAATGAATATTTTATAACCACTTGCTTATTTTGAAATATTTCATGTATTTAACCCTTAACTATCCACATTAATCAAATCAACCCTTACTATTTCAAAATAATAAATAAAGGAAATTCCTTTTATTTAAAAATTTGAGGTCTTACAACCTCCCTCCTTATGAAATTTCGTCCTCGAAATTGACTACATACACTGGTGTTTCAAAAAGGTGAGGATACCTCGCTTTCATTTTCGCTTTCCAATTCCCAAAGTCATTTCCTCTATAAGATGATTCCTCCACAAAACTTTAACTTGTGGTATGACCTTTCTTGGCGTAGGACATGCTCCTTCCTATCCAAAATCTTGACAGTACCTCCTCATACGTTAAGTCTTCAAACTATCTCGTCCGGTTTCTAACTCTATAACGTGGTTTGGGTCTTTCACATATTTTCTAAGCATGATATGTGAAACACATTATGAACACGAGACATACTTTGAGGTAACGCAAGTCTATAGGCTACATTTCCTACTCGGTCAAGAATTTGAAATGGACCAATAAATCGTGGATCGAGCTTTCCTCTCTTCCCAAATCTTGTAACTCCTTCCATGGAGCAACTCGCAACAATACATGATCCCCTACACTAAATTCCACGTCCTTTCGATGAAGATCCGCATAACTCTTTTGTGGATCTTGTGCCGCTTTGTATATCGTTGTCGAATCATTTGAATCTTTTTGTAGTCATATCGCATTTCTAACTCGGGTCCCAACAATGTCAAGCTTCACCCACCTCATCCCAACATATTGAGAACGACACTTTTCGTCCATATAATGCTTCAAATGGAGCCACACCTATACTTGCTCGATAACTGCGTTGTTGTAGGAGAATTCCACCAATGGTAAATACTTATCCCAACCGCCTTGAAGTCTAGGACACGAGTCTTAATAAATCTTCAAGAGTTTGAATAGTCTTTTCGATTGTCCGTCTGCTTTGAGGATGGTATGCCGAATCGAATCAAAACTGCGCCCATAGCTTTTTGCAAGCTAACCCAAAATCTTGAAGTGAATCTTGGGTCACGATCCGAAACTATGGATACAGCATGCCATGCAACCTCACAATTTCATTCACGCATATACTAGTAAGACGTTCAAGGAATAAGTCTCCAGATCGGCAAGAAATGAAAGCGGAGACTTGGTTAATCTATCAACAATAACCCAAATAGCATTGATGCCTTGAGAAACCGTAGGAAGACCCGTAACGAAATCCATGGTAATGTGTTCCCACTTCCATTCCGGAATCTCAAGTGGTTGCAACGGACCCTTAGGTACTAGATGTTCTGCCTTTACACGTTGACAAGTTAAACACATCGAGATAAAATTTGTAATTTCTCTCTTCATATTGTTCCACCAAAATGTATGTCGAAGATCACGATACATTTTAGTACTTCCGAGGATGGATTGCAAATGGTGTATTGTGCCTCCATCATAATCTTGTACTTCAAATCGAGTCGTTAGGAACACAAAGTCCAGAGTGGACTCAAGTATTCCTTCTTCATCAATTCGCCCTAATAGCTCCTTCTTGTACTTTCTTCTTCATACGCGATCACTCGGATTGGTGGCTCGAAAGCAACCTTAACTTTTTCTATTAAAGTTGGCTCTATCGCAGATACTTGACATCATCGCACTCGTTCTCGCATATGATCTTCTACTCAACGCTCGGCTACCACGCTCGCTTTTACTGGGATGGTATTGAATAGTGTGGTCGTAGTCTTCAATAGCTCGAGCCAACGTCGTCCGCCGCATGTTGAGTTCTTTTTGAGTGAAGAAATATTTAAGGCTTTTATGGTCCGAATATATCTCCACTTTCTCCCCATATAGATAGTGCCTATATATTTTTAATAAAAACGATCATTGCAGAACTCTAGATCATGAGTAGGATAATTCCTCTCATACTCTTTAAGTTGTCGCGAGGCATAGGCTATGACTTTCCACGTTGCATGAGAACACATCCTAACCCTTTGCACTCAAGCATCGTTGAGATAACAAATCCATCCGAACCGGATGGTATTGTTAGAACAGTCTTAGAAATAAGTCTCCTCTTAAGCTCTTGGAAACTTTTCTCGCATTCTTCGCTCCAAACGAATTTTGTATCCTTCCGAGTTAATGAGTTAATGGAGTAGCGATTCAAGAAAACCCTTCCACGAATCTCCGATAATAACCATTTAAGCCCAAAAAGCTACGACTTGATACCACCGACTTTGGTTGCTCCCAACTTTGTATTGCTTCAATCTTTCACGGATCAACAGATACTCCATGTTTCGACACCACGTGCCCAAGGAATGCTACTTCCTCAAGCCGTAACTCGCATTTCTTCAATTTGGCATATAGTTGGTTTTCACGAAGCCTTTGGAGTACCAAACTTCAAATGGTGCTCATGATCTTCACGGCTTTTGAATATATGAGGATGTCATCAATAAAGACAACAACGAACCGATCCAAATATTCCTTGAATACTTCGGTTAATCATATCCATGAAAGTCGCAGGAGCATTAGTTAGTCCGAAAGACATGACTAAGAATTCATAATGCCCATACCGAAGTTCTCAAGGCGTCTTTGGAATATCCTCGATTCTAATCTTGGTGATGATATCCGTAATCTAAGATCAATTTTTGAAAAGAATTGTGCCCTTGCTGTTGGTCAAACAAGTCATCAATACGAGGTAGAGGATACCTATTCTTGATGGTGACATGGTTCAATTCCGATAGTCAATACAAAGTCGCATACTCCCGTCTTTCTTCTTTACAAATAAAACAGAGCACCCCAAGGAGATGTACTAGGACGAATGAAACCGATGTCCAACAATTCTCGTAGTTAGACCTTTAACTCCGAAGTTCAATAGAGCCATTCGATATGGGGTTTTAGAAATGGGCTTTGTACCGTGTTCAAGATCAATAAAGAATTCAACTTCACGCTCGGGGGAAGTTCTTAGGGAAATACGTCAGAAAGTCAATAACAACAGGAATATTATTCAAATTTGACGTGTCTTTATTCAAATCCATAACATGGGCTAAGAAAGCTTGACATCCGCTTTTTCAATAAACGAATAGCTTTATGATTAGATATGATAGTGATTGATTTTAATGGTTTAGTTGCTTGAATTGCATAACAAAGTTGGTTAGGAATATGAAAACTAACAACCTTACGAAAACAATCAATTTTGGCATGATGAGTAGTTAACCAATCAATCCCTAAAATCACATCAAAAGCAAGTATCTTTAAAGAGATAAGGTCAACAGGTAAGGTAATGGTGCCAACTTGAATCAAACAAGATTTATAAACAAAGTGGATGTGATGAAAGTTTCTCCTAACGGAGTTTCCACAGATAGGTCAAAGTCTAATTTCTCCGAGTCAAGTTTAAACGTTGAGCACAAGCAGGAGAGATAAATGAATGGGTAGCACCCCAGATCAAGTAAGGTATAAACTTCGCAAGAATTTATAAATAGCTTACCCGTGATCACCTCGTTTGGGTTCTCTCGATTATGACCATCACAACAAACGCTTCTTCCGGAATCGTTGACTTTGACTTTTCCGGGACGATCTTTTGAGTCACCGTCCCTCATTGAACTAGGTTTATTCATCAGATAATCTCGAAAGCGATATGTCCTTCCTTTCCACAACTATAGCATACTTTGAACTGTTGTGGGCGTTTGACCGATATGTCCCTCTTTTCCGATTTATAAGATACGACCGGTGGTCGTTCTCCTCCCTTAGAACCGATTCTGTCTTAAGACCGCCGTCTTCATACGGTCGTTGTTAAATCTCCTCTTTTAAAATCTCCTCCGACTCGCTTCTTCATTTTTTCATGGCCATGATTACCACGAGTAGTGGTTACCATTTTTGTCCGTCTCGCTTTTCTTTCTCGCCGGTTATCATTATTCTCATTGATCGCTATCTCTCGTACGATCTCGTTGTGGTCCTCAGTTGACCGTAGTACTCGTTATCTCGCTTCTAATAATTGAGCCCTGTTTACAACATCTCGAATAGAGAAAGTTTATGAGAAATGAGATACCGACGTATCTGGGTTTCAAACCTCTAAGAAACATCCGCGTCATACGTTCCTCATTCTCCACCAAATGAGGTGCAAACTCGATAACTCGCAAACTTTGCCTCGTCATCGAGACACCGCCATATTGTTTTGCTCTAATCTAATGAACTCCACTTCCTTCATACGACGAACACTTTCGTGAAAGTATTTGTCATTAAATAGTTTTTGAAACGCTTCCCAAGACATGCTTGAAAAGCGGTGGATGGGTACGCTTCACGAGACTCCACCGAAGAGTCCGCTTCGCCACGGAACATAAAGGTGGCGAATGGAACCTTCTTTTCTCCGCATCCCAAGACATCGAATATCTTGGTAATTTGTTTGACCCATGTTTCCGCCCATGATCGGATCCGCTTTCCCTTAAATTTCGTGGTCCCAACTCTTTGAACTCGCTTTTGTGACAACCCGTGAATTGCTATCATTTCCTCCTCGTATTTTGAACACGAGTCTCTCCTCGTCGATTTTGCATGAACTAAAAAAAGCTTCTAAACATCCCTCGTTCATCATTTGCTCGGTGGTGTTGTTCATGGGAGGAACATTGCCACTGTTGCACGTTCTCCTCGTTGGTGAGTAACAGCGTCTCCACTGGTCTCATTTCCATTGTTAATATTCTCGGTCGACATTCTCAAATCCGTCATAAAACAAGGGTTAATTAAGGAAATCAATATATCACATAATATCCCTATATCTTGACCAACTAAAAAATAAGCTTAGGTAGGACACACTAGCGAAGGATTTACTCATCTCTCTCCTCCTAGTTCTATTCCCGATCTTCGCCAGAGATCATATCCTAAGCTCGATACCAACCGTGGACGCCCCAAAATAGGTATACATCACCCATTCCGAAAGTTGTCAATACATGGTACGTAAACAACTACAACTTTATTATTACAACAAAGAAAGCTGTGGGTTTAAATACAAATATTATCTTCTAGACAATATCTATACTCAAATAAATCCTCATCACATTTATTGGTACATTATTTTACAAAAATGGTGAGGACTACTAAACAATCCTTTCTAAAACCTTCATTCCATACCCCGACTGCGTACTCGCTTATATTCTCGCCTCCCGAGAAAAATGGAACAAAAAGGAAAAGGGTGAGCTCAACTAGCTCAAGAAGAATATTATGACTAAGATAATATACAACAAATTATCGTTAGTCTTCAACAGGAAAAATCTAATAGAATACAATAGACAACAAATTTTAAATCAATATTCGCAATGAAATAATAATTCATTAGAAGAGTTAAGTAGAGAATGCAAACTACTATCTTCTATGTATTAATTTAAAAGTTCATCGTCATCTTTTATCCCCTGTAACATCAATCAATATACATCGGAATCAAATATTCATCTTTGCACTACAAAGCCAAAGATATTCATCATTGGTCATGTTCTTTTAAACACTGTTCATCTTTGCACTTCTGTGCCAAAGATATTCTTCAGAAATCATTCATCTTTGCACTACTACAGCCAAAGATATTCCATAATATCATCATTTAAGACCGAGGATGATGAATTTTTTTTTTTTTTTAAAGAAACGAATCCGGTGAAACAAAATGACAAGGATTAAGGATTAAGGATTAGTACTTGGTTTTATCCACGTCCAAAAATACCTCAAAAAATAATCATAGTGGTGTAAAATTCAAGAATGATCAAAACATGGATACAATCGAAAGTTAGTATCCGAATAGATGTTTTGACTTAAAAGAAGAAATTTATTTTTTTATGAATAGTACCGTATACGTGAATAGTGCCGTATACGTGAATAGTGCCGTATGCGTGAATAGTAACTCGACACCAAAAGATAGAAATTCCACAAAAACATCTTCACGCTTCATGAATAGTACTCGTGAATAGTAACTCGTGAATAAGAACTCATGAATAGTAAACTCGTGAATAGTAACTCATGAATAGTAACCCATGAATAGTAACCCCAGACATGAAAAAGTTCTAAATTTGATAAAAACTTCAGATCAACATTTCAGCATAATGATATTGAAGAAATAATATCATTACGAAAAAAAATAATATCCCTTACCTCGAAGATCAAGATTTTCTTATTTGAACACGATATAGTCTTTGAAGGAAACTTGCACCGCTCTAGCAATACTCAAAGTATACTCAAAATACTCACAAGAATACGCTCGATAATATAGAGAGAAAACTTCATTTTCGGTGTGATTTTCAATTCTAACCCAAGACCCTATTTATAGGAAAATGCTTAGAACACCAAAAAGAAAATTTAATAAAATAATAATATAATTAAACAAATTCAAGCCCACCTTAGACCAACTGAATTCAGCACATTTATATCACATGTGGGATTGCAAAAAACGTTTTCTTAAATAAAACAATTAAAACTTCCAAAATTAATTATTTGAACTTGAGCTTCAAAATTCATAATTAATAGCCCTTTCATCAGAAAATTGAATCTCGCGTGTTTTTATAGGAAATTCAATTCTCTACAATTTTGCGGAAGAAAGTTTTTCCAAATTCCAAATGTAAATTGACCAAATCCACAAACCAAGCGATTTTATTGTGCTATAATCAAATTTCGATCAATAAATGGGGTCCACCGACATGTTTAACATGTTTTAAACATTTATTGCAACAAAAATACTCTTCCTCCTCAGATACTCATATATCCCACATTCGTTGTAAAATATCACCATTATTATATTATTAAAATATAATAATATATTTAAATGAATTATTTTATCGAAAAAGATAAAATTTCAATTTTCAACAATTGTCACATTAAAATTTTTCTCCATCTATATCCACATAAAATCAATATTTTCCTCATCATATGAATCAATAATTAATTATTCACAAATAATATTACGTAATCACAATATTGACAAACTGCAGCAGGTTCAGAAAGAGGGGCTTTCCAATAAGAATTTCTTCTTCTCGGCGCGCACAATTAGGTGACCAAACCTCTCCTTAGATGTAACTTTCTAGACATTGCCAATAATGTTATCTAATAATATCATTCGGATAATATGAATTATTGCTTCGATAATGAAAATACCGTAATGACAATTATTGAAACAACAAAGAATATAAAATATCAACGCAAAGAATTATTAACTCAATAAAATAATTGAGCAAGAATTATCGTAACCATTATTGAGTAATGCCTTCTCACGTAAGAATCAATAATTGGTGCAATACTGGTAATGCATCGTGTTTTAACCACCGGTATTTTAATAAAGATAATCTAAGAATAACTACGCTGAATTATTTTTAAACAACTTATATTTGTCGTTTTCTTCATCCAATCGCTTTCAGTTATGGGGCCCACACATGGTCGCTGCTGGCCGCATTTAATATTCCCGACGATTTAATATTCCACGACCAAACGAATATTCCCCGACGATAATGAATATTTTATAACCACTTGCTTATTTTGAAATATTTCGTATTTAACCCTTAACTATCCACATTAATCAAATCAACCCTTACTATTTCAAAATAATAAATAAAGGAAATTCCTTTTTATTTAAAAATTTCGGGGTCTTACATATGATCTCTGGCGGAGATCGGGGAATAGAACTAGGAGGGGAGAGACGAGTAAAACCTTCGCTAGTGTGTCCTACCTAAGCTTATTTGTTAGTTGGTCAGTATATAGAGATATTATGTGATATATTGATTTCCTTAATTAACCCTTGTTTTATGACAGTATTTGAGAATGTCGACTGGGAATATTAACAATGGAAATGAGACCGTGGAGACGCCTATACTCACCAACGAGGAGAACGTGCAACAGGCTGGCAATGTTCCTCCCGTGAACAACACCATCGAAAGCGAGATGATGAACGAGGGATGTTTAGAAGTTTTTGCAGTTCATGCAAAATCGACGAGGAGACTCGTGTTCAAAATACAGGAGGAAATGATAGCAATTCACGGGTTGTCACAGCCCAGCAGTTCAAAGAGTTGGGACCACGAATTTAAGGGAAAGCCAGATCCGATCATGGCGGAAGCATGGGTCAAGCAAATTACCAAGATATTCGATGTCTTGGGATGCACGGAGAACAGAAGGTTCCATTCGCCACCTTTATATGTTTTCGTGGCGAGGCAGACTCACTTGGTGGGAGTCTCGTGAAGCATACCCATCCCACCAAGACTCAAAGATGTCTTGGGAGAGCGTTCAGAAACTATTTAATGACAAATACTTTCCGAAAGTGTTCGTCTATATGAAGGAAGTGGAGTTCATTAGATTAGAGCAAAACAATACGCGGTGTCTCAAGACGAGGCAAAGTTTGCAGAGTTATCCGAGTTTGCACCTCATTTGGTGGAGAATGAGGAACGATGACGCGGATGTTTCTTAGAGGTTTGAAACCACGATACGTCAAGATATCTCATTTCTCATAAATTTTCTCTATTCAGAGATGTTGTAAATGTGGCTCAATTATTAGAAGCGAGATAACGTAGTACGGCCATTCGAGGACCATAACCGAGGATCGCATTCGGAGATAGCGATCAGCAGAATAATGATAACTGCGGAGAAAGAAGCAGACGGACAGAAATGGTAACCACTCTGGTGGTAATCATGACCATGAAAATAGAAGAAGCGAGTCGGGAGGAGATTTTAAAAAAGGAGATTTAACAACGATTATGTGAAGACGACGGTCTTTAAGAAAGAATCGGTTCTAAGGGAGGAGAACGACCACCGGTCATATGTTATAAATGCGGAAAGAGGGACATATCACCAAACCGTCCACACAGATTCAAGGTATGCTATAATTGTGGAAAGGAAGGACATATCACTCGAGATTGTACAAGAGCGAAACCTAGTTCAATGGGGACGGTGACTCGAAAAAGATCGTCTCGTAAAAGTCAAAGTCGACAATTAGGAAGAGCGTTTGTTGTGATCGGTCATAATGCGAGGAACCCAAACGAGATGATCACGGGTAAGCTATTTATAAATTCTTGCTAAGTTTATACCTTACTTGATCTGGGGTGCTACCCATTCATTTATCTCTCCTGCATGTGCTCAACGTTTAAACTTGACTCCAAGAAATTAGACTTTGACCTATCTCGTGGAAACTCCGTTAGGAGAAACTTTCATCACATCCACTTTCGCTTATAAATCTTGTTTGATTCAAGTTGGCACCATTACCTTACCATTGACCTTATCTCTTTAAAGATACTTGCTTTTGATGTGATTTTAGGGATTGATTGGTTAACTACTCATCATGCCAAAATTGATTGTTTTCGTAAGGTTGTTAGTTTTATATTCCTAACCAACCCTGTTATGCAATTCAAGCAACTAAACCATTAAAATCAATCATCGTCATATCTAATCATAAAGCTATTCGCTTATTGAAAACGGATGTCAAGCTTTCTTAGCCCATGTGATGGATTTGAATAAAGACACGCCAAATTTGAATAATATTCTGTTGTTATTGACTTTCCCGACGTATTTCTGAAGAACTTCCGGCCTACCCCCGTAACGTGAAGTTGAATTCTTTATTGATCTTGAACCCGTACAAAGCCCATTTCTAAAACCCCATATCGAATGGCTCATATTGAACTTCAGGAGTTAAAGGTCCAACTACGAGAATTGTTGGACATCGGCTTTTCATTCGGCCCTAGTACATCTCCTTGGGGTGCTCTATTTTATTTGTAAAGAAGAAAGACGGAGTATGCGACTTTGTATTGACTATCGGGAATTGAACCATGTCACCATCAAGAATAGGTATCCTCTACCTCGTATTGATGACTTGTTTGACCGGTTGCAGCAAGGCACAATTCTTTTCAAAATCGATCTTCGCTCGGATATCATCAATTTGAAGATTAGAACCGAGGATATTCCAAAGACCGCTTTAGAACTCGATGCGGGCATTATGAATTTTTAGTCATGTCGTTCGGATGACTAATGCTCCCGCGCTTTCATGGATATGATGAATCGAGTATTCAAGGAATATTTGGATCGCTTTGTTGTTGTCTTTATTGATGACATCCTTATATATTCCAAAAGTCATGAAGATCATGAGCACCATTTGAAGTCGGTGGTACTCAAAGGCTTCGTGAAAACAAACTATATGCCAAATTGAAGAAATGCGAGTTCGGCTCGAGGAAGTAGCATTCCTTGGGCACGTGGTGTGTTAAAACATGGAGTATCTGTTGATCCGTGAAGATTGAAGCAATACAAAGTTGGGAGCAACCAAGTCGGTGATCAAGCACGTAGCTTTTGGGCTTATTTGGTTATTATTGGAGATTCGTGGAAGGGTTTTCTCGAATCGCTACTCCATTAACTCGCCTAACTCGAAAGGATACAAAATTCATTTGGAGTGAAGAATGCGAGAAGAGTTTCCAAAAGCTTAAGAGGAGACTTATTTCTAAGACTTTTCTAACAATACCATCCGGTTGGATGGATTTGTTATCTCTGATGATGCTTCGTGCAAAGGGTTAGGATGTGTTCTCATGCAACGCGGGAAAGTCATAGCCTATGCCTCGCGATAATTTAAAGAGTATGAGAGGAATTATCCTACTCATGATCTAGAGTTATAAGCAGATCGTTTTTCGCTTAAAGATATGGAGGCACTATCTATATGGGGAGAAAGTGGAGATATATTCGGACCATAAAAGCCTTAAATATTTCTTCACTCTAAAAAGAACTCAACACATGCGGCAATGACGTTGGCTCGAGCTATTGAAAGACTACGACCACACTATTCAATACCATCCCGAAAGGCGAACGTGGTAGCGACGCGTTGAGTAGAAGATCATATGCGGAACGTGTGCGATGATGTCAAGTATACGCATAGAGCCAACTTTAATAGAAAAGTTAAGGGTCAAGCCACTCAAATCTTGAGCCGAGTGCGCGTATGAAGAAGAAAGTACAAGAAGGAGCTATTCCTAAGCGAGAATTGATGACGAAGGAATACTTTGAGTCCACTCTAGACTTTGTGTTCCTAACGACTCGATTTGAAGTACAAGATTATGATGGAGGCACACAATACACCATTTGCAATCCATCCGGAAGTACTAAAATGTATCGTGATCTTGACATACATTTTGGTGGAACAATATGAAGAGAGAGATTGCAAAGTTTATCTCAATGTGTTTAACTTGTCAACGTGTAAAAGGCGAGCTTCTAGTACCTAAGGGTCCGTTGCAACCACTTGAGATTCGAAATGGAAGTGGGAACACATTACCATGGATTTCGATTTACGGGTCTTCCTACGGTTTCTCAAGGCATCAATGCTATTTGGGTTATTGTTGATAGATTAACCAAGTCCGCTTCATTTCTTGCCGACACGGAGACTTATTCCTTTGAACGTCTTGCTAGTATGTACGTGAATGAAATTGTGAGGTTGCATGGCATGCCTGTATCCATAGTTTCGGATCGTGACCCAAGATTCACTTCAAGATTTTGGGGTTAGCTTGCAAAAAGCTATGGGCACGGATTTGCGATTTAGTTTGGCATACCATCCCCAAACGGACGGACAATCAGAGAGGACTATTCAAACTCTTGAAGATTTATTAAGACTCGTGTCCTAGACTTCAAGGGCACTTGGGATAAGTATTTACCATTGGTGGAATTCTCCTACAACAATGCTTATCGTGCAAGTATAGGTGTGGCTCCATTCAAGCATTATATGGGACGAAAATGTCGTTCTCCAATATGTTGGGATGAGGTGGGTGAAGCAACATTGTTGGGACCCGAGTTAATACGTATGACTCACCGAAAAGATCCAAATGATTCGACAACGATACAAACGGCACAAGATCGACAAAAGAGTTATGCGGATCTTCATCGAAAGGACGTGGAATTTAGTGTAGGGGATCATGTATTATGCGAAGTTGCTCCATGGAAGGGAGTTAAAAGATTTGGGAAGAGAGGAAAGCTCAATCCACAATTTATTGGTCCATTTCAAATTCTTTGACCGAGTAGGAAATGTAGCCTATAGACTTGCGTTACCTCCAAGTATGTCTCGTGTTCATAATGTGTTTCACATATCGGTGCCTTAAATATGTGAAAGACCCGAACCACGTTATAGAGTTAGAACCAGGACGAGATAGCCAAGACCTAACGATGAGGAGGTACTGTCAAGATTTTGGATAGGAAGGAGCATGTCCCTACGCATGAAAGGTCATACCACAAGTTAAAGTTTTGTGGAGGAATCATGCTATAGAGGAAATGACACAGGAATTGGAAGCGGAAATGAAAGCGAGGTATCCTCATCTTTTGAAACACACTGTGTATCGTCACGTCAATTTCGAGGACGAAATTTCATAAGGAGGGGAGGTTGTAAGACCCCAACTTATTATTAATGAAATTTAATTTTCTCTATTTATTATTTTGAAATAGTAAGGGTTGATTTGATTAATGTGGATAGTTAGGGGTTAAATACGCAAATATTTCAAAATAAGCAAGTGGTTATAAAATATTCATTGTTGTCGGGGAATATTCGTTTGGTCGTAGAATATTCGATCGCTTTGTGGGAATATTCGATGCGACGGCAGCAATGACCATGTGTGGGCCCCATAACGGAAAGCGATTGGATGAAGAAAACGACAAATATAAGTTGGTTAAAAATAACGGCGTAGTTGTTACCGTTAATACTGTTGGAATACCCGGTGGTTAAAACACACTAATACGCGTTGTTGAACAGTAGTACACGGTATTGCACCAATTATTGATTCTTACGTAAGAAGGCACTACTCAATAATTGTTACAGTAATTACTGTTCAGTATTTTATTTTATTGATTCAATAATTGTTGCGTTGATATTTTATATTGCTGTTGTTTCAATAATTGTCATTACACAGTATTTTCCATTATCGGAGCAATAATTCATATTATCTGAATAATAATATTAGAAAACATTATTGGCAATGTCTAGAAAGTTCTATCTAAGGAGAGGTTTGGTCACCTAATCGCGCCAAGAATGAGAGATCCTTATTGGAAAGCCCTCTTTCTCTGAACCGCACGGTTGTCAATATTGTGATCCCGTAATATTATTTGTGAATAATTAATTATTGATTCATATGATGAGGAAAATATTGATTTTATATGGATATGATGGAGAAAAATTTTAAAATGACAATTGTTGAAAATTAATATTTTATCTTTTCTCGATAAAATAATTCATTTAAATATATTATTTTAATAATATATTGATGGTGATATTTTTACAATAAATTCATGGTTTATAAATAGATGAGGTGGAAGAGAGAAGATAGAATTGGAATTATTGTAAATATTTTAATGTATATATATATATATATACGATATTTGTGTGTGTGTGTGGAAGAAGTGGTGGGGTAAAGAAGAAAGTGGGGAAGAGAGAGAGAGTTAGTGGAGAATTATGGGAAAGGAAGAAAGAGAAAGGAAGAGAAGGAAATTAGAAAACTTATCCGTATCTTTGATTTTGGTCATTTTTCGTTTGAAATTTGGAAAAAATTTCTCTCAGTAAAGTTGTAGAGAATTCGATTTCAGTGTAATGGACATAAAATTCGTATTTTTCGATAACCGGTCTATTTTCTATGAATTGTTGAAGTTTCGTAAAATAAAATGATTTTTATTAATAAAGGGTGGGACCCACTTGTGTTTTAACACATGTGAATTTGCTATTTTTCCAAGATGGGGGTTTGATTTTTAAAATGGTTGGCTTGACAATTGAGGTGGCGTGGAAGAAGAATAAAGAATAATAATATTTTATTATTTAGTCTCCTTTCATGGCGTTCTAAGCATTTTCCTATAAATAAGCGCTTAGGTTAGAATTGAAAATCACACCGTAAACTGAAGTTTTCTCTATTTTCTCTCTATATTATCGAAAGCGTATTCTTGTGAGTATTTTGAGTATACTTTGAGTATTGCTATACGGTGCAAGTTCAAGTCATAGCCTATATATGATTGTTTCAATTTAGAAGTACTAATCTTTCGAGGTAAGTAAGGATGTTATTTTCTTCTCAAATGATATTATTTCTTCAATATCATTATCTTTGAAATATATGGTTGGAACTTTTTATCAAATTTGGAACTTTTTCATTATTCGGGGTTACTATTCATGAGTTACTATTCACGAGTTACTATTCATGAGTTACTATTCACGAGTTACTATTCACGAGTACTATTCATGAAGCGTGAAGATGTTTTTGTGGAATTTCTATCTTTTGGTGTCGGAGTTACTATTCACGTATACGGCACTATTCACTGAAAAATAAATTTCTTCTTTTTGTCCAAAATATCTATTCTGGATACTAGCTTTGATTGTATCCATGTTTTGATCATTCTTGAATTTTACACCACTGTGATTATTTTTGAGGTATTTTTGGACGTGGATAAAATAAAGTACAAATCCTTAATCCTTAATCCTTGTCATTTTGTTTCACTGGATTCATTTCTTTAAAAAAAAATATATTTTCATCATCCTCGGTCTTAAATGATGATATTATTGAATATCTTTGGCTGTAGTGCAAAAGATGAATGATTTTGAAGAATATCTTTGGTAGTAGTGCAAAGATGAACAGTGTTTAAATGAACATGACTAATCGATGAATATCTTTGGCTGTAGTGCAAAGATGAATATTTGATTCAGATGTATATCGATTGATGTTACGAGGATAAAAGATGAGCGATGAACTTTTATATTCATACATAGAAGATAGTAGTTTGCATTCTCTACTTAACTCTTCTAATGAATTATTACTTCCGCTACGAATATTGATTTATAATTTGTTGTCTATTGTATTCTATTAAATTTTTCCCTGTTGAAGACTAACGGTAATTTGTTGTATATTATCTGAGTCATAATATTCTTTACTAAGCTAGTTGAGCTCACCCTTTTCCTTTTTGTTCCATTTTTTCTCGTGGAGGCGAGAATATAGCGAAGTAATTAGCCTGGGTATGGAATGAAGGTTTTAGAAAGGATTGTTTAGTAGTCCTCACCATTTTTGTAAAATAATGTATCAATAAATGTGATGAGGATTATTTGAGTATAGATATTGTCTGTAAGATAATATTTGTATTCAAACTCACAGTTTCTTGTTGTAATAATAAAGTCAGTAGTTGTTTTGTATCATGTATTGACAACTCGAGAATAGGTGATGTATACCTATTTTGGGGGCGTCACACGAGAATGGGTTGGATGGGTGATGTATACCTATTTTGGGGCGTCACGGTTGGTATCGAAGCTTAGGAATATGATCTCCTGCGGAGATCGGGAATAGAACTAGGAGGGAGAGACGAGTAAATCCTTCGCTAGTGTGTCCTACCTAAGCTTATTTGTTGGTGGTCATAATATAGGGGTATTATGTGATTTGTTAATTTGTTTAATTAACCCTTGTTTTATGGCAGTATTTAAGAATGTCGACTGAGAATGTTAACAGTGGAGTAAATGAGACCGTGGAGACACCTTTGCTCACCAACGAGGAGAACGCGGCAACAGTGGCAATGTTCTTCCGTGAACAAAACACCACCGAAAGCAGATGACGAATGATGGTATGTTTAGGAACTTTCTAGAATTCATGCAAAACAAAACAAGAAAGACTGCTGTTCAAAATGCAGGTGGAAACACTGGCAACTCACGGATGGTCACCGCTAAGCAGTTCAAGGAGTTAAGACCGCCAAAGTTTTTGGGAAAGCCAGAACCACTTACGGCAGAGACGTGGATAAAGCAGATCACTAAGATATTTGATGTCTTGGGAAGCTCAGGGGAGCAAAAGGTTCATTTCGCCACTTTCATGTTACGAGGAGAGGCAGATTATTGGTGGGAATCCGTAAAACGTACTCAGCCTACCGCACTGAAGATGTCTTGGGAGAAGTTCCAAGAATTGTTCAAAGACAAGTACTTTCCCGAAAGTATTCGTCACATGAAGGAGGTAGAGGTCATCAAGTCGAGCAAAACAATATGAACGTGTCGCGAAGACGAAGCTAAGTTTGCCGAGTTGTCTCGATTTGCATCCCATTTGGTTGATAATGAGGAGAGAATGACGCGAATGTTTCTGCGAGGTTTGAAACCCAAAATACGTCAATACCTCATTTCTCACAAACTTTGTTTATATTCAGATGTTGTGAATAGGGCTCAGTTATTGGAGCGCGATAATGAGTAGGCTCAACTGAAGAATAATGACCAACAACTCGATGATAATCGTACCGATGGTAACGGTCATCAGAACAATGATAACCATTGTGGAGGAAATTATCATGCCAGAAATGGTAAACACTTCGGTGGTAATCATGGTCAAGATAATAGGAAAGGTAAGTCAAGTGGAAATTTCAAAAAGAGAAGATTCAACAATGACGGGAAGACGTCGGCACCAACACCAGCAACGAATTTTAGAGGAGGAGAAAGACCGCCAGTTAGATGCTACAGATGCGGAGAAGAGGGACACATAAGTCCAAACTGTTCACAACCTTCCAAGGTATGTTATAATTGTGGAAAAGAAGGTCATATCGCTTCGAGATCAGACGCAGCAGTAGCGAAACCCAATCCAATGGAGATGGTGACTCAAAAGGTCATCCCGTAAAAGTCAAAGTCAACGGTTCCTGAAAGAACGTTTTTTGCGACTGGTCAGAATGCGAGGAACCCGAACGAAGTTAGCACGGGTTAGTTAATTATGAATTCTTACGAAGTTTATACCTTATTAGATACCGGTTCTACCCATTCATTTATCTCTCCTGCTTATACTCAACGTTTAAACTTGACTCCGGAGAAAATTAGACTTTGACTTATCTGTTGAAACTCCGTTATGAGAAACTTTTGTTACATCCACTGTTTATAAATCTTGTTTGATCCAAGTTGGCACCATCACATTACCTGTTGACCTTATTTCTTTAAAGATACTTGCTTTTGATGTAATTTTGGGGATTGATTGATTAACTACTCATCATGCCAAAATTGATTGCTTTCGTAAGGTTGTTAGTTTTCATATTCCTAAGCAACCTGTTATTCAAATTCAAGCAACCAAACCATTGAAGTCAAACACTTTCATATCAAGCCATAAAGTCATTCGTTTATTGAAAAACGGATGTCAAGTTTTCTTAGCCCATGTTATGGACTTGAACAAAAATACGTCATATTTGAAGGATATTTCTATTGTTAGTAAATTTCCTGATATATTTCCTGAAAAATTTCTTGGCTTACTCCCAAAGTGTGATATTGAATTTTGTATCGACTTTGAACCCAAAGACAAAACCCATTTCTAAAATCTCATGGCTCTATTGAACTTCGTGGAGTTAAAAATTAAATCAGTAGAAGTTTGTACCCGAGCCTTTATCTGGTGACTTCCTTTGTGGAATACACCGAAACCAGACTCTCTGTAGGGGACGCCATATTTGTGTGATAGTAAACTGATAGGTACCATTGTGACGTGCTATCCAATATTGGGATATGAGTCATAGTTGAGAGCAACCTAAGTCAGTAATCGAAATACGTAGCTTTCTAGGCTTAGTTGGTTATTATCGGAGATTCGTGGAAAGATTTTCTCGAATCGCTACTCCATTAACTCAGCTGACTCGTAGAGATACAAAATTTGAATGGAGCGAGGAATATGAAAAGAGCTTCCAAGAACTCAACATGCGGCAACGACGTTGGCTCGAGCTGTTGAAAGATTACGACCATACCATTCAATACCATCCTGGAAAAAAAAACGAACATGGTAGCTGACGGGTTGAGTAAAAGATCGTATGCGTTTACGAGTGCGATATTGTTAACACAAAGTCCCATTTCATATGACTTACAGAAGATGGAGATAGACTTACAGATTCTAAGAACCTGCGTGAAGATAACGAATATACGATTAGAATCGACTTTAATCGATAAATTTAAAGCTGCTCAAGCTACAGACTTGGAGTTGATGAATATGAAGAAGAAGATGCAAGAAGTCATTATTCTAAAAGCGAGAATCGGCGATGTGAGAAAAGCTCAAACCTTCGATTTATTAGTCCATTTGAAATCCTCGATCGAATAGGAACTGTGGCTTATAGACTCGTTTTACCGCCAAGTATGACGCGTGTTCATAACATTTTTTGCGTATCGATGTTACGTAAATATGTGGACGACCCGAACCACATTATTAAGTTAGAACCAGACGAGATAGCAAAAGATTTAACGTACGAGGAGGTACCAGTCAAGATCTTGAATGGGAAGGAGCATGTCTACGCACGACGTCAATTTCGAGGACGAAATTTCAAGGAGGGAGGGGAGGTCAGAAGGCCCCAACTTTTTATAAATGAAGATTTAATTTTCTCTATTTATTATTTTGAAATAGTAAGGGTTGAATTGATTAATGTGGTTAGTTATGGGTAAAATGCGTAAATATTTTTAAATAAGCAAGTGGTTATAAAATACTCATTGTTGTCGGAGAATATTCGTTTGGTCGTGGAATATTCTTGCTGTCGGAGAATATTCGTACGACGGCGCAGCCTTGTGTGGGCCCCATAACGGAAAGCAATTGGATGAAAAAAATGACAAGTATAAGTTGTTTATAAATAACTACAGTAGTTATTACCAAGTTAACATCGTTGGAATACTCTATTGTTTAAAAACACGAGAATACGCATTGTTGCAGACAAGAAGACACCCAGATTGCACCAATTATTGATTCTTACGTAGAAAGAAGGCACTACTCAATAATTGTTACGAAGAATTATTGCTCAAGATTTTATTTTATTAATTCAATAATTGCTGCGTTGATATTTTATATTACTGTTGTTTCAATAATTGTCACTACACAGTATTTTCCATTATCGAAGCAATACTTCATATTATCTAAATAATATTATTAGAAAACATTATTGGCAATGTCTAGAAATTTTCATCTAAGGAGAGGTTTGGTCACCTAATCATGCATGTTAGTAAGAGAGAGATCCTTATGGAAAGCCCCATCTTTCTCACAGGAACTACCTGGTGCCGAGATTGTGATTCTGTAATATTATTTGTGAATAATTAATTATTGATTTATATGATGAGGAAAATATTAATTTTATGTGGATATAGATGGAGAAAATTTTTAAAGTGACAATTGTTAAAAATTGATATTTTATCTTTTCTGATAAAATAATATTTTATTATATTATTATAATAGAATAATGATGATATTTTTACAATGAATGTGGGATATATGAGTATATGAGGAGGAAGAGTATTTTTGTTGCATTAAATGATTAACACATGTTTTGTGTGTCGGTGGACCCCATTTCTTGATTGAAATTTGATTATAGCCTGTAAAATCGTCCGTATATGGATTTCGGTTAATTTCTGTTTGGAATTTGAAAAGACTTTCTTCTGTAAAGTTGTAGAGAATTGAATTTCCTATAAAAAATTACGAGATTCGAATTTTCTGATAAAAGGGCTATTTATTATGAATTATTGAAGTTCCGAAGCTTCGAAATAATTAATTTTTGAAGTTTTAAATATTTTTTTAATAAAAAACCTTTTTTATATGTTGTAAGCCTCATTAATCTCATGCTAAGTTGCTGAATTCAGAAGTCTAAGGTTGGCGTAGAAAATTTTATTTATATAATATTATTATATTAAATTTTCTGCTTTGGTGTTCTAAGCAATTTTCTATAAATAGGGTGCTTATGTTAGAATTAAAAATCACACCAGAAACTAAAATCTTCTCTCTTTCCCTCTCTATAATATCGAGCGTATTTTGTGAGTATTTTAGTACTTTGAGTATTGCTATACGGTGCAAGTTCTTTAAGCACTATATCCAAAGATTCCAAATGTAAGTACTATTCTTTACGAGGTAAGGATGTTATTTTCTTCAGTAAATGATATTATTTCTTCAATATCATTACGCCGAAATATTGGTCCGAATTTTATCAAATTTGGAACTTTTTATGCTCGGGTTACTATTCATGAGTTACTATTCACGAAGTTACTATTCACGAAAGTTACTATTCACGAGTACTATTCACGAAGCATGATGATTTTTTGTGTGAAATTTCTATCTTTTAGTGTCGGAGTTACTATTCACGTATACGGTACTATTCACGTATACGGCACTATTCACGAATACGACACTATTCACCGAAAAATGAAATTTTCTTCTTTTTGTCCAAAATATCTATTATGGATACTAGCTTTGATTGTATCCATGTTTTGATCATTCTTGAATTTTACTCCACTCTGGTTATTTATGAAGTATTTTTGAACTTGGATTGTTTAAAGTACGAATCCTTAATATTTGTTCTTTTGTTTCATTGGATTCGTTTTCTTTAAAATATTTTTCATCATCCTCAGTCCTAAATGATGATATAACTGAATATCTTTGGCCTGTAGTGCAAAGATGAATGATTTTATGATGAATATCTTTGGCCCGTAGTTCAAAGATGAACAGGTGTTTAGATGAACATGACCAACTGGTGAATATTTTTGGCCTGTAGTGCAAAGATGAATATTTGATTTATGATGTATATTGATTGATATTACAGGGATAAAATATCGATGATGGACTTTTAAATTCATAGATGATAGTAGATTTCATTCTCTACTTAACTCTTCTAATGAATTTTTGTTTCCGCTGCAGTTGTTGATCTAAAACTTGTTGTCTATTGTATTCTATCAGATTTTTCCCTGTTGAAGACTAAGGATAATTTGTTGTACATTATCTTAGTCATAATATTCTTTACTGGGCTAGTTGAGCTAACCCTTTTCCTTTTTATTCCATTTTTCTTCCCAGGAGACGAAAATATAGCAGGAACCAGTCGGGGTGTGGAGTAATGGTTCAAGACAGTTGTTTTAGTAGTCCTCACTATTTTGTAAAATAGTGTATCAATAAGTGTAATGAGGACTTATTTGAGTGTGAATATTGTCTAGAAGATAATATTTGTATTTAAACTCACAGTTTATGTGTTGTCGTATTTTGCACGACAATTGTATTAATGAAGTTGTAGTTATTTTTGTACCATGTATTTGGCGAATCAGAATGGGTTGGATGGAATGGACCTATTTTGGGGGCGTCACACTAACTCTTAACCAAATCAATTTTATTTAAACAACCATAAAATGTTATTTTTATAATTAAGAAAATTAAATTAAACAATTAAAAGAGATTATTCTAAAATAAAACAAATAAACAAAACTAAGATTTTAACGAATGAATTCAGATAAATAAGGATTAAGACTCCAATATCCCCAATTATGAACTGTAAATCAATTATCCAATTATCCCAATTATTATGCCTACTGAATTATTAACAGGAATTCTCAAATGCCAAAACTCCTTTTCCAAGTAATCAATTGACTTCTATTTAATCCAGATTAATCTTGCTATATTCCTATGCAAAACAATTGAATTAAACTCCTTCAATTCTAATTCTTTATGTGTTACATGCGGTGAACATATATTTCTATTCAATTCACAAACCTAATTATTCACTGTGCAAATAACTAAGTCACATGTTATCATGCCCAGTTCTAACCCTAGAATTCGTCTTTCAATTCCTTATAGAGTAACAAAGTAATCACTGGTCAGATAATTAAGCAATAAGCACAAGACAAGATAAATAATTCACTTTGACATAAATAATTGGAATAAATCAAATAACTAATTTATAGACATAAAAGGTTCAATTGAAATCTTAATAAAAGAGTTAGTTCATAATTAATGAATTAAAATCAAGAATCCACAATTGAATAGACATTAAAAGATAAAAGTATGATAAGAAAAGAGAATAGAATCTGTTGTCAGCAAATCTGATGCTCCCCTCTTGCTCTTGCTCTTGCTCTTGATCTTCAGTGTTCTCCAAGTTGCTTCAATCTCCAATGGCTAATTAAGAACTAGGGTTTATATTCTAATCTTATGGAGTGTTTTATCTAAGCTAAGCTATGTAATCTCCCTTTATTTTATGCCTTACATCATGTATTTATAGGTTACAAGTCCAATTTTTAGCTTAGGAACAAATCCAATCCAATTTGGAGTAAAAAAGGTGTTAAAATTCGCCCTAAAACGCATCCAAGCGACCTAACGACTTCCCCAGCTTGTCAAATATTGGTAATGCGCAGGATTCTGCCCCCTAGTGCCCCGACGCTGTAAATAGGCCTGATTTGGGCGCCCCGGCGCTGGCACATGTTCTGATATTTTCTGTTTCGACGTCTTTTGGGAAAATGGCCATAACTTTTTCGTCCGAACTTTGATTTTGATGATTCAAGATGTTCCGGAAAGAGGAGAAGCAGATATACAACTTTCATTCTTTGATGTTTTTGAAATAAGGTCCGAAGAAATACTTAAATTGGCTCTGAAGTGACTGCTGTGTAAATGGCAAGCCGAAAACGAGCATTTTGCCATCCCAAGCGTTGATCCAAGTAACTTTTGTCCCATTTCCTACAAAACAACATAAAACATGCATGAATAGACATCAACACTTAAAAACATCCAAAAGATTAAGTTCAAAAGCACTCAATTATGAGTATAAAACTCACTCATCAAATACCCCCAAACTTAAACCTTTGCTTGTCCTCAAGCAAAAACACAAAAGAACTAAAAATAAACAACGTAAATTAACTACATGAATGCATATGCATGATCTACTTCCTAATATACCTACGAACCCAGTAATAAATCAATATGATATATAGCAACAGGCCTCAAAGATACCAATGATACTCAAACAATTTATCCGATCAAATCAAAGTCCATAACTCTAACCAGTTAGTCAATCCAAACCTGTCATCGCCCATGTTGTGCGTGTGTGCTTGTTAACCATTCTAACCAACCACAATTCAAAATAATCACATAACAAACTTCTTAGAAGGAAAATTTTAGTTTCAATTCAATTACTTTTGTGAACATGACAACTCCAGTTAAAACTAAGCAATTACCAAGTCTAAGGGTTAATAAAAGATTTATTTATACTTTTATTCAACCACGAGGGCATTTTTGCTCTTTCTCGTGTTTTATTCATTTTTTATTTTTCTCATGACTGCATAAATGTCTTATTCCTTAGGCTTTTCAAATTGTTACCTTAACGAGCTTTAGACCAACGACTCCCAAGCCATTAAGACCTTAGGCGCTTAGGTGTAAAGACAATCCCCTCGGGCTTACTTACTCAAGTAATAAAGGCCACAAAATTAGACAAGCATGCCACGGTGTTTATTCTCTTTTTTTTTCTCTTTTTATGGATTTTTTATTTTTTTTTATTCTTTTCATCATTTCTTTTCCTTTTTTTTCTTCAATTTTTTTTCATTTTCGTTTTGTATATATATATCCCATAGATTCCCCCAAACTCACGCTTTTACCTCATTCCAACCTTTACCGTCAATTCACTAATTTTCTTAAATTTTAACCAAGATTTTCCCTCAGAAACAAATTATGCACCCCTTGAACCAAGTGGATTAAAACAGTTAAACTTTAAGTGCTAACCAGTTACATAAGTTTCAGACAGGCTCAGATTATCATCATGATCCAAATTAGAACTCATCATCAATTATCAACAATGTTTAAGTTAACATGCAAAACCAATCTTATCATAGGCCAAGCTAAGACCACCACAACCGATCACACAGATTCATGCAAAAAAAAAATGCAATTATACTACATGAACACATACTAATGCAACACATATATGAAAATGCCAATAACTACCATTTATTATATGCAACCTAAAAAAAACCACAATGCTAACACGAAAAAAAACGAACACAAAAAAAAAATGAACTACTATGCAGATAACTAACTATATGCAGTACGACACTAAAATGCCCTCAAACTTAAACTAGACATTGTCCTCAATGGCTGAAATATAAAAAAAATAAAGCAGAGGGCTTCCTTGAAAATATAGCAATCTTCCTCCTTTTCCACTAAGTTTGGAGAATAGGCTAAGCACATGGAACAAATTGGGCACCACTCTTGAATTTGACTTGGATAACCTGTAAACCATGATAGAAACAATTTTATTAACTTCTAAATAAATGCAAATTCAAAACTACTAATATAAAACCTAATAAAAACTAAAAATAAAAATTAAACTTGGGTTGCCTCCCAATAAGCGCTTGTTTTATAGTCTCAGCCTGACTTCTTCAATTCTCTATCCAATTCCCCTACGAAAATTGAGGAACCCTCCATCCATCAGTAGCAATGTCTCTTTTGGGAGGTTCCCATTAGCAAAAACCCTTGAATTGAAGTCACCTAGCATGTTCTTTGTAGATAAGTTCCCTATTAAGAACTTCCAACAACTAGGTGTTTTCTCCATTATGTCTATGATTAGATTGGGGCATTAAAGCTTAATAAATGATGAGTGAGTTTTATACACATGAATTGGATACATTCGGGCTTAATTTATTGTTGTTCTCAAGTCTTTTAGGATGTTTTTATGTGTTTGTGTCTATTCAAGCATGTTTTATATTGTTTTGTAGGATTTGGGACAAAAGTTACTTGGATCGACGTTTGGGGTGGCTAGATTCGCGTTTTCGGCTCGCCATTTACACAACAGTCACTTCAGAGCCAATTTGACTATAGCTCCAGACATTATTTAGAAAGACTCAAAGAATGAAAGTTGTAGATCTGCTTCTCCTCTTTCCGGAACATCTTGAATCATCAAAATCGGAGTTCGGACGAAGACGTTATGGCCATTTTTCCAAAAGACGTCGGAGCAGAAAATATCAGAACTTGTAATAGCGCCGGGGCGCTAATTTTAAGCTTAATTCCAGCGCCGGGGCGCTATAAGGCAGATTCTCAACGTCGTGAACAGTGCTGGGGTGCAGGGAAAGAGGCTTGGTGCGGCCTGGACGCGTTTTGGGCGAATTTTGACACCTTTTTGACTCCAAATTGGATTGGATTTGTTCCTAAACTAAAAATTAGACTTGTAACCTATAAATACATGATGTAAGGAATAAAATAAAGAGGGATTACATAGCTTAGCCTATATTAAACACTCCTTTAGAATAGAACATAACCCTAGTTCTTATTAGTTTTGGAGATTGAAGCAACTTGGAGATCATTGAAGATTCAAAGCAGGAGCAAGAGGGGAGCATCAGATTTGCTGACAACAGATTCTATTCTCTTCTCTTCTCTTACTTTTATCTTTTAATGTCTATTCAATTGTGGATTCTTGGTTTTAATTCATTAATTATGAACTAATTCTTTTTATTAAGATTCCAATGGAACCTTTTATGATTATGAATTGATTATTTGATTTATTCCAATTATTTATGTTGAAGTGAATTGTTCATCTTGCTTTGAGCTTATTGATTAATTATCTGATCAGTAATTACTGTGTTACTCTAGAAGGAATTGAGAAAGGAATTCTAGGGTTAGAACTGGGCATGGTGACATGTGACTTAGTTATTTGCACAGTGAATAAGTAGGTTTGTGAATAGAATGAGAATATCTATTTGCCGCATGTAACACATAAGGAATTGGGGTTGTAACGAGTTTAATTCAATTGTTTTGCATAGAGATATAGCAAAATTAATCTGGGTTAAATAGAAGGCAATTGATCACTCGAGAGAGGGCTTTTGGCATTTGAGAATTCCTGTTAACAATTCAGTAGACATAATAATTGGGATAATTGGATAATTGGTTTATAGTTCATAATTGGGGATATTGGAGTCTTAGCCTTTATTTATTTATTTATAAAGTAACTTAGTTTTAATTAGTTAATTTAGTTTTCTTAATTAGAAAATTCACAATTTGCTATTGTTTAAATAAAATTGATTTGGTTAAGAGTTAGTAATTGGTAATTTTTATTAATAATTTCTCGTGGGAACTATACTCTACTTTCACTTTATTACTTGTTGACCGTGTATACTTGCACGTATTCATTGTTTGCGAAATCGATCAATAAGTTTTTGGCGCCATGCAATTGGGAATTAATTTAATAATTTTTACCAATATTAATTTCAATCAAATTAGTCTTAATTTAAACATTTTTATTTTTATTTTTAATTCTCTTCCTATATTTCTCTCTTTTCAGGTACCATGGATGAGTTTGAGTATCAATGGCCATACACAAACATGACTCAACCAATGGAAACATGGCGTTCACAATCCACACAGCAGGTAGCGTTGGTTTGTGAAATTTGTGCTGGAAATCATATGAGTCACCAATGTGCCATCAGTTTTGAGCTGGTATAATATAGTGGGCCAATACAAATTGAGGCAACTTCGAAGACATTGGAGGTTATCGCAACCCAACAGAGTCGAAGGATGGCAAGAATGACTCAGCCAAGGGGAGCGGAGATTGACAGACTCGAGGCATTTTCTGCATTGTCAGCACAGTTTGAGAAACTTTCGAGGATGTTTGAAGCTTTTAAAGCTCAACGTCGTCAAAGTGTGGCGGTTACTTGTGATTATTGTGTTGGAAATCATATGAGTCATCAATACGCCATCAGTTTCGAGCCGGTATAGTATAATAGTGATTACCCCAATAATTATGTCTATCCCAATAACTATTATCAAGATTGGGGGTATCACCCGGATTTTTCATGGAGCCATACTCATCAAGATCAATTTTATGCTCCAAGTCCAACATACCAACCGGATTTCTCGTGTCCACCTCCACTACAACAGGAAAAACATTCAAATTTGGAGGAAATTTTGTCCAAGTACATAGCTTCATGTGAGGAGAGGGGGATTAATCAAGAGATATTGAGTCAAAATTTTACGAACCAAATAGAACAACTAACCAATGCCTCAAACATCTGTCCTCAATACCCTTGGCTCTATGACATGAATTCTGAGACTGATGGTGAGCCCGAGCCAAATCTACAACTGGATGAGCCACGAGATGAAAAAGAGGAGACAAGTGGGGATAATGACAACAAGGTCGGTGAAGAACTAATTGTGACAACCAACGATGATGAGCCAATATTATTTACGCCTCAAGTGCCTTCTCCTCCACAGTTCAAGAGTCCGGTTAGATTTGCAAAACCTTGTCCGATTGGTAGTCATGTCGTCGGCAATACTCTCTGTGATGTAAAAGCAAGTACACCTTCGAAACCATGGTGCGATGAGTTGGAGAA
The DNA here is from genome assembly GCA_020205615.1 of Panax quinquefolius. Lineage (NCBI taxonomy): Eukaryota > Viridiplantae > Streptophyta > Magnoliopsida > Apiales > Araliaceae > Panax > Panax quinquefolius. The sequence continues at coordinate 9,439,819 of CM035170.1, read as the reverse complement.
GATAGAAGAAGAAATTGTTGTGTCTGACAAGCCTCAATGCCAGAATATATTTACAGACACAATGGAAAAACCACCTAGATGCTGGACGTTCTTGAATGTGATCTTATCTAAAGAAAGCATGCTAGGTGACTTTAATACAATGGCTATTACAAATGGGAACCTACCAAAAGCTATATTATTTTCGATGGATGGAGGGTTTCTCAACTTTCGAAGAGGAATTGGATAGCGTTGACCAGACAAAGTCAGGCTGAAAGACTGTAAAACAAGCGCTTATTGGGAGGCAACCCAAGTTTAATTTTTATTTAGTTTTATATTAGTAGTTTGGAATTTGCATTTATTTAGGATTTATTAAAATTGCTTCTATCATGGTTTTACAGGTTATTCAAGTCAAATTCAAGTGTGGTGCCCAATTTGTTCCATGTGCTTAGCCTATTCTCCAAATTTAGCGGACAAGGAGGAAGATTGCTATATTTTTAGGAAAGTCCTCTGCTTTAATTTTTTCTATTTCAGTCATTGAGGACAATGTCTAGTTTAAGTTGGGGGGCATTTTAGTGTCGTATTGCATATAGTTAGTTATTTACATTGTAGTTCGTTATGTTTTCGGGTTATTTACATTTAGTTTTTGCATTCAGTTTTTTTGTTTAAAAAAAAAAAATTTAAAAAAAAATCGCAAAAATAGTAGTTAGTTTACTATGTTTGTTGCGGTTAGTTTATATTTGCATGATTCCAACTGTTAGAGAGTAAAAGTCTATTTTGGCCAATGATGAGACTGGAGTTAAGTAGATAAGTATAGTATTGAATATTTAGGCTTTGATGTGATTTCTTGTTATGAATTGAATCTTTTCCTGTTTGAAACTGATATAATTAAGGTTAGCACGTTAATAACAACTATGTTGACTGATTAAGTTTAAATTGATACATAATGGATTTCTTAAGGATAATACTAGTGTGAAGGAATGAAAGACATGAATAGGCGGAGATGGCTAAATTTTGATAAAAACTTAAGTTTGGGGGGAAAATTTGGGATATATAAGCTTCGCTAAAAAAAAGAGAAAAAAAAAAAAAATTTACCGTGGCTAGTTTTGTTTCGGGGCCTTTGTTACTTGAGTAAGTACGCCCGAAGGGGTATCTTAAAACCTAGCGCCCTAAGGTCTTATATGGTCTGGGAGTCGTTGGTCGAAAGCTCGCTAAGGGGTGACACTGTTAGCCTAATGGAATGAGACATTGCACAGTCATGGTTAAAAAAAAATAATAAAACGGGAAAAGAACAAAAAGCCCCCGTAATGAAAAGTAAAGCATAAGTATCCCGGATTGGACTCTTGAACTTGGTGGATGTTTGACTTTAGTTGGATTTAGCTTGTTCGTGAATTTTGTGAGTTTTCACTGTATGATGCCTTTAAAGAGACCTATTATGTGTTAAATTTGATTTTATATTAGTTAACATTGTTGTGGAGCACACACGCACTATATCAGTGATAACAGTCTAAGATTTGATGATTGATTGGGAAATTACTGATTTGTTTTAATATGATGTATTATCATGTTTACTTGATTTCTCTAAAGCCGGTTGAATAGACTTGTTTCTGTCATTACTGTTGGAGTCGTAGGCATATAGATTAGTTTCATTACATTGCATTGCATAACATTTTTGTGTTTTTTCTTGAGGACAAGCAAATGTTTAAGTTTGTGGGTATTTGATGAGTGAGTTTTATACACATGAATTGGATACATCCGGGCTTAATTTATTGTTGTTCTCAAGTCTTTTAGGATGTTTTTATGTGTTTGTGTCTATTCAAGCATGTTTTATATTGTTTTGTAGGATTTGGGACAAAAAGTTACTTGGATCGGGGTGGCTAGATTCGCGTTTTCGGCTTGCCATTTACACAGCAGTCACTTCAGAGCCAATTTGACTATAGTTTCGAAAATTATTTCGAAACACTCAAAGAATGAAAGTTGTAGATCTACTTCTCCTCTTTCCGGAACATCTTGAATCATCAAAATCGGAGTTCGGACGAAGAAGTTATGGCCATTTTCCCAAAGGACGTCGGAGCAGAAAATGTCAGAACTTGTAATAGCGCCGGGGCGCTAATTTTAAGCTTAATTCTAGCGCCGGGGCGCTATAAGGCAGATTCTCAGCGTTGTGAACAGTGTTGGGGCACTGGGGAAGAGGCTTGGTGCGGCCTGGACGCGTTTTGGGCGAATTTTGACACCTTTTTGACTCCAAATTGGATTGAGTTTGTTCCTAAACTAAAAATTGAACTTGTAACCTATAAATACATGATGTAAGGCATAAAATAAAGGGGGATTACATAGCTTAACCTATATTAAACACTCCTTTAGATTAGAACATAACCCTAGTTCTTATTAGTTTTGGAGATTGAAGCAACTTGGAGACCATTGAAGATTCAAAGCAGGAGCAAGAGGGGAGCATCAGATTTGCTGACAACAGATTCTATTCTCTTCTCTTCTCTTACTTTTATCTTTTAATGTCTATTCAATTGTGGATTCTTGGTTTTAATTCATTAATTATGAACTAATTCTTTTTATTAAGATTCCAATGGAACCTTTTATGATTATGAATTGATTATTTGATTTATTCCAATTATTTATGTTGAAGTGAATTGTTCATCTTGCTTTGAGCTTATTGATTAATTATCTGATCAGTAATTACTTTGTTACTTTAGAAGGAATTGAGAAAGGAATTCTAGGGTTAGAACTGGGCATGGTGACATGTGACTTAGTTATTTGCACAGTGAATAAGTAGGTTTGTGAATAAAATGAGAATATCTATGTCTTAGCGCATGTAACACATGGCAGGGAATTGGGGTTAACGAGTTTAATTCAATTGTTTTGCATAGAGATATAGCAAAATTAATCAAGGTTAAATAGAAGGCAATTAATCACCGAGAGAGGGCTTTTGGCATTTGAGAATTCTGTTAACAATTCAAGAGACATAATAATTGGGATAATTGGATAATTGGTTTATAGTTCATAATTGGGGATATTGGAGTCTTAGCCTTTATTTATTTATTTATAAAGTAACTTAGTTTTAATTAGTTAATTTAGTTTTCTTAATTAGAAAATTCACAATTTGCTATTGTTTAAATAAAATTGATTTGGTTAAAAGTTAGTAATTGGTAATTTTTATTAATAATTCTTCGTGGGAACGATACTCTACTTTCACTTTATTACTTGTTGACCATGTATACTTGCACGTATTCATTGATTGCGAAATCGATCAACAATAAACATAATGGAATCTTCCTCTCTCTTCTCCTTTTCATCCCACCATGTCTCCACAACTGTACTAGCTCTTATGTCACAAAGAGCTTTGTCGACGACATGACTGCCAATTGGGCACGATTTTGCAAAACTGCCCGAATTATTGAACTTTGGTGGAGGAGGCACATGGGATACTAATGAAATCGGTTCATCTTCGTTGAATCTTACAGTTAAATATTCGCCAATCTCCATTTCTTGGTCCCCAAGTCTTTCCTCTCTTTCAACATCTATATCATTTGGCACATCCGATTGCAGATTTGGTTCGGGCTCACCATCTGTCTCGGAATTCATGTCATAGAGCCAAGTGTATTGAGGACAAATGTTCGAGGCATTGGTTAGTTGTTCCATTTGGTTCATAAAATTTTGACTCAATATCTCTTGATTAATCCGCCTCTCCTCACATGAAGCTATGTACTTGGACAAAACTTCCTCCAAATTTGAATGTTCTTCCTGTTGTAGTGGAGGTGGACACGAGAAATCTGGTGGATATATTGGACTTGGAGCATAAAATTGATCTTGATGAGTATGGCTCCATGAAAAATCTGGGTGATATCCCCAATCCTGATAATAGTTATTGGGATAGACATAATTATTGGGGTAATCACCACAATACGGTACCGGCTCAAAACTGGTGGTGCATTGATGATTCATATGATTTCCAGCACAATAATCACAAGTAACCGCCACACTTTGGCGACGTTGAGCTACAAAAGCGTCGACCATCTTCGAAAGTGTCTCAATTTGTGCTGATAATGCAGAAAGTGTTGTCGTGAGTCCATCATTCTCTCCGCTCCCCTTGGCTGAGTCATTTTTGCCATCCTTCGCCTCTGTTGGGCTGTGATAACCTCCAACGTCTTCTAATTTGCCTCAATTTATATTGGCTCTGGATTATATGCATTTTGATTCGAATACGGTTAGGTAGATCGATTATAGCTCCCTATAAACTGAGTTGATTCCCAATTTATGACACATTGGTCTGTAGTATGACTCCCAGCACATAACTCACAAACCAGTGCAACTTGTTGTGTGGATGGTGGACTTTAAGTTTCCATTGGTCGAGTCATGTTCGTGTATGGCCATTGATACGGAAAGTCATCCATGGTACCTAAAAAGAGAGAAATATAGGAAGAGAATTAAAAATAAAAATAAAAATGTTTAAATTAAGACTAATTTGATTGAAATTAATATTGGTAAAAAAAATTATCAAATTAATTCCCTAAGAACGACGCCTAAAAACTTGTTGATCGATTTCATAATCAATGAATACGCAAAAAGTATACACTATCAACAAGTAATAAAGTGAAAAAGTAGAGTATCGTTCCCACGAGAAATTATTTAATAAAAATTACCAAGTACTAACTCTTAACCAAATCAATTTTATTTAAACAACCATAAAATGTGATTTTTATAATTAAGAAAATTAAATTAAACAATTAAAAGAGATTATTCTAAAATAAAACAAATAAACAAAACTAATATTTTAACGAATGAATTCAGATAAATAAGGATTAAGACTCCAATATCCCCAATTATGAACTGTAAATCAATTATCCAATTATCCCAATTATTATGCCTACTGAATTGTTAACAAGAATTCTCAAATGCCAAAAGTCCTTTTCCAAGTAATCAATTGACTTCTATTTAATCCAGATTAATCTTGCTATATTCCTATGCAAAACAATTGAATTAAACTCCTTTAATTCCAATTCTTTATGTGTTACATGCGGTGAACAGATATTTCCATTCAATTCACACACCTAATTATTCACTGTGCAAATAATTAAGTCACATGTTATCATGCCCAGTTCTAACCCTAGAATTCGTCTTTCAATTCCTTATAGAGTAACAAAGTAATCACTGATCAGATAATTAAGCAATAAGCACAAGACAAGATAAATAATTCACTTTGACATAAATAATTGGAATAAATCAAATAACTAATTTATAGACATAAAAGGTTCAATTGAAATCTTAATAAAAGAGTTAGTTAATAATTAATGAATTAAAACCAAGAATCCACAATTGAATAGACATTAAAAGATAAAAGTATGATAAGAGAAGAGAATAGAATCTGCTGTCAGCAAATCTGATGCTCCCCTCTTGCTCGCTTCTTCGATCTTCTTGATGTTCTCCAAGTTGCTTCAATCTCCAATGGCTAATTAAGAACTAGGGTTTATATTCTAATCTAATGGAGTGTTTTATCTAAGCTAAGCTATGTAATCTTCCTTTATTTTATGCCTTACATCATGTATTTATAGGTTACAAGTCCAATTTTTAGCTTAGCAACAAACCCAATCCAATTTGGTGTCAAAATTCGCCCTAAAACGCATCCAAGCTCGCGACTAACGACTTTCTTCAATATACTTCAAATACTGGAAATGGGCGCTGGATTCTGCCCCCTAGTGCCCCGACGCTGTAAATAGGCCTGATTTGGGCGCCCCGGCGCTGGCACATGTTCTGATATTTTCTGTTTCGACGTCTTTTGGGAAAATGGCCATAACTTTTTCGTCCGAACTTTGATTTTGATGATTCAAGATGTTCCGGAAAGAGGAGAAGCAGATATACAACTTTCATTCTTTGAGTTTTTCGAAATAAGATCCGGAGCTATACTCAAATTGGCTCTGAAGTGACTACTGTGTAAATGACAAGCCGAAAACGCGCATCTAGCAACCCCAAACGTCGATCCAAGTAACTTTTGTCCCATTTCCTACAAAACAACATAAAACATGCATGAATAGACATAAACACTTAAAAACATCCAAAAGATTAAGTTCAAATGCACTCAATTATGAGTATAAAACTCACTCATCAAATACCCCCAAACTTAAACCTTTGCTTGTCCTCATGCAAAAACACAAAAGAACTAAAAATAAACAACGTAAATTAACTACATGAATGCATATGCATGATCTACTTCCTAATATACCTACGAACCCAGTAATAAATCAATATGATATATAGCAACAGGCCTCAAAGATACCAATGATACTCAAACAATTTATCCGATCAAATCAAAGTCCATAACTCTAACCAGTTAGTCAATCCAAACCTGTCATCACCCATGTTGTGCGTGTGTGCTTGTTAACCATTCTAACCAACCACAATTCAAAATAATCACATAACAAACTTCTTAGAAGGAAAATTTTAGTTTCAATTCAATTACTTTTGTGAACATGACAACTCCAGTTAAAACTAAGCAATTACCAAGTCTAAGGGTAAATACAAGATTTATTTATACTTTTATTCAACCACGAGGGCATTTTTGCTCTTTCTCGTGTTTTATTCATTTTTTTCATGACTGTGCAATGTCTTATTCCCTTAGGCTTTTCAGTGTTACGTTAACAAGCTTTCAACCAACGACTCCCAAGCCATTAAGACCTTAGGGCGCTAGGTGTAAAGACAATCCCCTCGGGCTTACTTACTCAAGTAACAAAGGCCACAAAACTAGACAAGCATGCCACGGTGTTTATTCTTTTTTTTTCTTTTTCTGGATTTTTTATTCTTTTTTTTTCTTTTCATCATTTCTTTTCCTTTTTTTTCATCAATTTTTTTTTTCATTTTCATTTTGTATATATATATCCCATAGATTCCCCCAAACTCACGCTTTTACGTCATTCCAACCTTTACCGCCAATTCACTAATTTCCTTAAATTTTAACCAAGATTTTCCCTCAGAAACAAATTATGCACCCCTTGAACCAAGTGGATTAAAACAGTTAAACTTTAAGTGCTAACCAGTTACATAAGTTTCAGACAGGATCAGATTATCATCATGATCAAAATTAGAACTCATCATCAATTATCAACACTATTTAAGTTAACATGCAAAACCAATCTTATCATAGGCCAAGCTAAGACCACACCAACCGATCACACAGATTCATGCAAAAAAAAAATACAATTATACTACATGAACACATACTAATGCAACACATATATGAAAATGCCAATAACTACCATGTATTATATGCAACCTAAAAAAAACCACAATGCTAACACACAAAAAAACGAACACAAAAAAAAACGAACTACTATGCAGATAACTAACTATATGCAGTACGACACTAAAATGCCCTCAAACTTAAACTAGACATTGTCCTCAATGGCTGAAATATAAAAAAAAAATAAAGGAGAGGACTTCCCTGAAAATATAGCAATCTTCCTCCTTGTCCACTAAGTTTGGAGAATAGGCTAAGCACATGGAACAAATTGGGCACTACTCTTGAATTTGACTTGGATAACCTGTAAACCATGATAGAAACAATTTTATTAACTTCTAAATAAATGCAAATTCAAAACTACTAATATAAAACCTAATAAAAACTAAAAATAAAAATTAAACTTGGGTTGCCTCCCAATAAGCGCTTATATTATAGTCTCAGCCTGACTTCTTCAATTCTCTATCCAATTCCCCTACAAAAATTGAGGAACCCTCCATCCATCAGTAACAATGTCTCTTTTGGGAGGTTCCCATTAGCAAAAACACTTGAATTGAAGTCACCTAGCATGTTCTTTGTAGATAAGTTCCCTATTAAGAACGTCCAACAACTAGGTGTTTTCTCCATTATGTCTATGATCAGATTGGGGCATTGAAGCTTAATAAACATAATGGAATCTTTCTCTATCTTCTCCTTTTCATCCCACCATGTCTCCACAACTGTACTAGCTCTTATGTCACAAAGAGCTTTGTCGACGACATGACTGCCAATTGGGCACGGTTTTGCAAAACTGCCGGAATTATTGAACTTTGGTGGAGGAGGCACATGGGATACTAATGAAATCAGTTCATCTTTGTTGAATCTTACAGTTAAATCTTCTCCGATCTTCTTTTCTTGGTCCCCAAGTCTTTCCTCTCTTTCAACATCAATATCATTTGGCACATTCGATTGCAGATTTGGTTCGGGCTCACCATTTGTCTCGGAATTCATGTCATAAAGCCAAGTGTATTGAGGACAAATGTTCGAGGCATTGGTTAGTTGTTCCATTTGGTTCGTAAAATTTTAACTCAATATCTCTTGATTAATCCTCCTCTCCTCACATGAAGCTATGTACTTGGACAAAACTTCCTCTAAATTTGAATGTTCTTCCTGTTGTAGTGGAGGTGGACACGAGAAATCCGGTGGATATATTGGACTTGGAGCATAAAATTGATCTTGATGACTATGGCTCCATGAAAAATCTGGGTGATATCCCCAATCCTGATAATAGTTATTGGGATAGACATAATTGTTGGGGTAATCACCACAATACGGTACCGGCTCAAAACTGGTGGTGCATTGATGATTCATATGATTTCCAGCACAATAATCACAAGTAACCGCCACACTTTGGCGACGTTGAGCTACAAAAGCGTCGACCATCTTCGAAAGTGTCTCAATTTGTACTGATAATGCAGAAAGTGTTGTCGCGAGTCCATCATTCTCCGCTCCCCTTGGCTGAGTCATTTTTACCATCCTTCGCCTCTGTTGGGCTGCGATAACCTCCAACGTCTTCAAATTTGCCTCAATTTGTATTGGCTCTGGATTATATGCATTTTGATTCGAATACGGTTGGGTAGATCGATTATAGCTCCCTATGAACTGAGCTGATTCCCAATTTATGGCACATTGGTCTGTAGTATGACTCCCAGCACATAACTCACAAACCATTGCTACTTGTTGTGTGGATGGTGGACTTCATGTTTCCATTGGTCGAGTCATGTTCGTGTATGGCCATTGATACTCAAAGTCATCCATGGTACCTGAAAAGAGAGAAATATAGGAAGAGAATTAAAAATAAAAATAAAAATGTTTAAATTAAGACTAATTTGATTGAAATTAATATTGGTAAAAAAATTATCAAATTAATTCCCCGGCAACGGCGCCAAAAACTTGTTAATCGATTTCGCAATCAATGAATACGTGTGCAAGTATACACGGTCAACAAGTAATAAAGTAAAAGTAGAGTATCGTTCCCACGAGAAATTATTTAATAAAAATTACCAAGTACTAACTCTTAACCAAATCAATTTTATTTAAACAACCATAAAATGTTATTTTTATAATTAAGAAAATTAAATTAAACTAAACAATTAAAAGAGATTATTCTAAAATAAAACAAATAAACAAAACTAATATTTTAACGAATGAATTCAGATAAATAAGTATTAAGACTCCAATATCCCCAATTATGAACTGTAAATCAATTATCCAATTATCCCAATTATTATGCCTACTGAATTGTTAACAGAAATTCTCAAATGCCAAAAGTCCTTTTCCAAGTAATCAATTGACTTCTATTTAATCCAGATTAATTTTGCTATATTCCTATGCAAAACAATTGAATTAAACTCCTTCAATTCCAATTTTTTATGTGTTATATGCGATGAACAGATATTTCCATTCAATTCACAAACCTAATTATTCACTGTGAAAATAACTAAGTCACATGTTATCATGCCCAGTTCTAACCCTAGAATTCGTCTTTCAATTCCTTATAGAGTAACAAAGTAATTACTGATCAGATAATTAAGCAATAAGCACAAGATAAGATAAACAATTCACTTTGACATAAATAATTAAAATAAATCAAATAACTAATTTATAGACATAAAAGGTTCAATTGAAATCTTAATAAAAGAGTTAGTTAATAATTAATGAATTAAAACCAAGAATCCACAATTGAATAGACATTAAAAGATAAAAGTATGATAAGAGAAGAGAATAGAATCTGTTGTCAGCAAATCTGATGCTCCCCTCTTGCTCTTGCTCTTGCTCTTGATCTTCAGTGTTCTCCAAGTTGCTTCAATCTCCAATGGCTAATTAAGAACTAGGGTTTATATTCTAATCTAATGGAGTGTTTTATCTAAGCTAAGCTATGTAATCTCCCTTTATTTTATGCCTTACATCATGTATTTATAGGTTACAAGTCCAATTTTTAGCTTAGGAACAAACCCAATCCAATTTGGAGTCAAAAAGATGTCAAAATTCGCCCCAAAATGCGTTCAAGCCTGACCACTGACTTCCCCAGTGCCCCAGCGCTGGGCATGGCGCTGGGATTCTGCCCCCTAGTGCCCCGGCGCTGTAAATAGGCCTGATTTGGGCGCCCCGGCGCTGGCACATGTTCTGATATTTTCTGCTCCGATGTCTTTTGGGAAAATGGCCATAACTTCTTCGTCCGAACTCTGATTTTGATGATTCAAGAAGTTTCGGAAAGAGGAGAAGTAGATATTCAACTTTCATTCTTTGAGTTTGTCGAAATAAGGTCTGGAACAATATTCAAATAGGCTCTGAAGTGACTGCTGTGTAAATGGCAAGCCGAAAACGCGCATCTAGCCACCCCAAACGTCGATCCAAGTAACTTTTGTCCCATTTCCTACAAAACAACATAAAACATACATGAATAGACATAAACATTTAAAAACATCCAAAAGATTAAGTTCAAATGCACTCAATTATGAGTATAAAATTCACTCATCATTAACCAACAGCTGGGTGCAAACTCTGTTAGCTAAAGGATGTCAAAGATCTTAATGCTGAGATTCTCTTGGCCTACATCTTCAAGACCACGACTGATTGACTAAAGGTCAACAAGAGCAATAAGATGTCAGGAGAAAAAGTAAAGCTATGCACATCATACCTAAACTCAGTATATCTAAGATAAATGACTGTTTAGTAACTGACAGTAAAAAGGTACGGTTCCTCACTATTATAAATGTATACATCATAATTGCATCTTCTTATGAATTATAACAAGATGATACATCAAGGAGTCATAATCTACCTAAAAAGGTGAAGAGAGAAAGTAACCTGAGGATGGAAACTCAAATGACTATAAAGATTCTCTCCATCCAAGTTTTAGGTTAAAGATGACATCTTGAAGGAAATCTAAAATGGGTCATGAGAGCATCACAGGCCAAATAAACTTTATGTGAAGTAATCTTTGCTGGTGGGTTAGTATGTATGTACAAGCCTAGGTTCTAAGTGTTTGACAACACACATAGTATGATCAGTTCTGCAAGAGGATCTTTCTGATTCGTAGAAACTGATCACCTCAATGAATCAACTAGATACTCCTAAATCGTAGAGTTGATTCCCACTCTGTGAACTCTTAAACATTGTGAACATAACCCAGTAAATGATGAATCCATCATAGATAATGAGTGGGTTATTTAATGTCAAATCCTACACACACTCACCGTGCATCTCAAAATGTATTATCTTAAGATAGTTGCATGCATGAATATGTCTGTTGGTGATAAATATGATGAATATCCAAATGAGAGGAACATGGGTTTAGAAAACTAACCTAGCAGGACCCATTTAATTATGGGTACCAAAATTAGAAATATAATTAAACCTGCAGGTACTTGTTAGTTTGACCACACTAAGGAATGATGAAGCAGAAGACTTCAGTCAAGAAGACTCAACCAGCAGAAGGCCAATGACTGTTTAGAATTGATTTTGACAAAATTCCTATATGTCCAAGCCTGTCCTTGAAGACCCTCTGAGCTAATCAGAATGAAGCTCACATGGCTGCTAATCTGTATATGGAAGCAAGTCATTCAGCCAAAGAAGGAAAGGGTCTTATGCGCTCAAAAGCCAGTCAAGAATGCTATATGAGAAGAATCCTCAAGGAAGCTCATAACAGAAGATTATCGAGCATCATTCAAGAGGAACTTATTGCGAGAGCAGAACTTCACAAACACAACTGTCAAAGAAGACTACGTTCGTAGTGCTGTCAAATAATCGTAGAGTTATCAGTCCTGAAAATACTCATCTCTACGATACAAGGAGATCTAAGTGATGATGGAGATTCCAGTCAGAAGGAGATATGCAAGGCTGTCTTCAAATGAACCTGAAGAAGAGGGAATCACATCCATCTGGGAAGACAGCGTCAATAATGAGGGAGCAGTGATCTGTTAAGGAACAACAACACTGAGATATACTATGAAAAGTTGTACCAGCTACAGAGTCCCAAAAATTTGTGGCTGATGAACCAAATGAAGACTCATAGTCAGTAGGAACGTCTCAAAACGCATTTCATCGATAACCTTTCACCACCCAACCCATAATCGTGGAAGTGCCTACGATCAAACATATGATCGTAGTGTAAAGCGAGGAGGACACCACGATTTCAGCAATGCAGTTGTCTAAAGCTGGTAGAAGAACTCCCAATCAGAAAAGGTCGAATGAGATGTCATTGAAAATCACTGTCATAGCATTGCATCTGGAGAGCGCCTCAGGGACAAACCTGTCCCTTAGCTCACTCTAAGAGGTTGGCCCTTCCTGAGATACCTTGACCCAGAAGGAATGTTTGATCTAGTTCATCTCAAGGACAAAGTCAGTCAACGATCGTAGAATTGAGTTTGAAGAGAACTAAGCGATCGCAGTGCAACCTCAACGATCGTAGTGCTACCTCAACGATCGTAGTACAACCTCAGCGATCGTAGAATACAACTCGACGATCATAGTCCTACCAAAGGGTACTCCAGTTCACAAGGAGGTTGGAAAATGAGACATTTGCTAAATTATTCAAGGTGAGGAGAAAAGTTCGAATACATCAGTGATTGAGCTATCTTGCATCAAAGTAAGGATAAAAGACAAAGCCATCCATCGCAAAGATCTCTCAAAAGTTGATCGTTGAGTCAACAAAGGAATTGTAGAGTCCATAGTCGCTTTTATCATGCTACTCTACGAATCAAAAGGTCAACGGTCAGAGCCACGTCATTTAAACGACTACTCTTCTAAAAGGAAATATCTAACTAAAAAGTTATGGGGAGTTACAGCTCATTACTAGGCAACGTGCAACCAATGGACGGTTGACACATCACTGACTATGCAGAGTTAGAAGGAATTTCCTTAAAGACAATTTCAAACCTTTCTCCCTCCCATTTTCAAACCCTAGAATCCTCTCAAGAGCCAAAATCAGTTAACCCTCCAGAGACTTACCAAATCACAATCAGCCATCTCTTATAAACTTCTCTAAATCAAATACCCACATTCTTTGAACTGCTTAAATGGAAAACTGGCAAGTAATCACTGGCATTCAGCTCGGAACCAAATCGTTTGAGAAATCCGAAAAGAAGTTCAGGGACATTCTCGAGCTTGTGAAGAAAGATGGATTCTCAGAATGTCTTGAGGCAAATACTCGAGTCTATATCGACCTGGTTAAAGAATTCTACTCAAATGCCTCCATCAACTTCGAAACCCTTACTACCAAGGTTAAAGGTCAGTCTCTGAAGTTAAAATCTTCTGACCTCAATCAATGCCTAGGCTTTCCTAACCAAGGGCTGAAGAACCTTGATAATGTCAATACTGAATAAGTAAAGGAGGTTATAGGGTACCAAAGAAACCCTAGCTTTAAAGACATGAAGAAGAAGGAATTTCCTGAAGAATATGAGTTCCTTGCTGAAATAGTTGGAAAATGCATACTGTGCAAGAACACTGCACATGACACAGTGATTGACCAACAGTTGAAAATAATGTCAGCAATAATTCTGAAGAAACAAATCGACTTTGGAGCTATCTTGTTCGATCAGATCTCCAAGTGGGTAGAAAAGGTTGAGAAGAAGAAGTCCACTGAAAAACCCCTGACCAAGGTGTTTCATAGTCGGCTGCTGAGTATTGTACTAAAGAAGAAGCTAGGAGGGAAAATCAAGGATGATGAGGGAGAAACTTTGAATGTGCACAAAGTGATGTCTCCATAATTATTTGTGAACTGGAAGAAGAACCCTAAGGAGAACAAAAGACTGACAGCTGGGAGCAACAGTAGGGCCTCTGCAAAGAAGAGGCAGAGAGCTCTGAGTCTGATAACTCTGAACCAGCAGCAATCACACCAGCTAAAAAAAAATCAAGAGGTGTGAAGAAAGCTCAAACTCCATCAAGAAAAGTCTCCTCAAAGAACAAGGACAATGAAGAAAAAAGTCCTAATCAATAAAAACACAAAGAGGAGAAGAAGGTTGTTTCAAGGGCGATCAAGAACAAAGCTAAAGTGGAAGACAAACCAGCCTCAGCTTCCCAAAATAGTACATCTGCTGAAGAAAGGGACGTAGAGTCAGCAGAAGGAAAAGAGACAGATGTCAAAGCAGAGTCCAGCAATGAAGGTGAAGTTAATGTGATTGCAGCATCTGCTGATGAAGAGGAATGCTCAAGCCCTGTGGCTAATTTTTAGAGTAGACACTCTGATGATGAAGAAGAAATTCGAAATGACCCAATTGCATTCCCAACTGCAACTGTCCCAATAAGCCCAGATAATGGGTCAGACAATGTTGTTCTAAGAGAAGAAGAGAATGCCCCTTCAAATCCAGAAAGCCCCCATGACGAATCAAAAGTTAATGAGATGACAGAAGAAGAGTCTGCCCCTACCAGTGCTGAACCTCAAAGAAGTCTGTCTGCTGAACCAGAGAAGTCAAAGTCTGAAGAAGAAGAAGAGTCTGACTCTCCCAAACCTGAACCTCCAAGAAGAAGGAAAAGCTACAGACTACAAGCCAAGTTTGCCTAAAAAAGGAGCAGTGGTCAATCAAATGCCATGATTGAATTGAGTGATGATGAGTCTGTATCCCAGGGAGAAAATGCTGAAGAAGAAACCAGCAATGAAGAAGATGAATCTGAAGATCTTGCTGAAGAAAGTTCTGAGAATGAAATGCAGCAAGAGGAATTCTCTGCTGAAAATGATCAAGAAAGTTCAGGCTCCGAGAGAGAAGAGATTAAAGAAGATTCTGGTTTTGTACCTCAGAAAGCAGACGAACAAGAAGATTATCCAGTTCTATCTCCTGCAAGATTTAGCAGAAGGATCGTAGTGGAAGTTTCAAATGACTTACCAGATGCTCCATCAGAGAGATGGGTGACCTATAGAAATGAGCAACTCAAGGTAGTAAGAATGACTACCTTTGACATAGCCAAAAACTGGAACAATATGGAGCTAGACTGCTCAACCATTCTCTCCAAAATTCGACGACTTCTGGATGAGATGGTTCTTCCAGTGGATGCCATGGCTAAAGGCTCACACTGAAGGAGATGGAAGCTATCTCAGCTGGTGCTTCTCTCTCTTCCCAAGCATGGAACTAGTGGCTCAGAACTTTCCAAGAGAAAAGAAGTTTGCCACCAAACTGATCAAAGACCAGCCCCACTTCAAAGTCTATCGACAGTCTGGCAATCACTATATCCCCTACGATCGTAGAGTGGACTCTGAAGGACGAAGAGTCATAACTAAGGAGTTGATCGTAGAGTTTGTTCACTCTACTGCTGATGATGTTCAAGCCTAAAACCAGAAGCCTTCTTATGCTCAAGCACTACTATCTGACATTCCCTCATCCTCACACAGTGATTGGAACTCAACGATCATTCAGATTCTTCAGACTTTCAAAAACTGTCTAAGAATGAAAATAGTGGAGTCCAAACTAATGCTCAACCAGCTGCTGCCCAACAAAAGGATCAAACTACTTTGGAGCAGGAACTATAGAAGAGTTCTGATGATCTAAGCGAGAAAATATCTCGCCAATGAAGAATCCCGGTAGCGATAAAGAGGAGATAATTCCTTCCAAAGACAAGCTTCAAGTTACTATGGTCGATGTATCTCTCAAACTCCAAGAGAGAGAACATCTATCGAGAAAGCCATCTACAAGAGAAAGCGGATGCTCTACGAATTCAGAAGACCAATGAAGAGCAGATCCAAGCCCTGTCTAACAAGATTGACGACCTAAAATAGTCTTTCTCAGTGCAACTTGAGTTAGCCCAGCAGGAACTCAAGTTTGAAGTTGTCAACTCCTCCTACCTAATGGAGCAGCTTATGTCCAACATGGAGCAGTTCTCTCAAATGATTGATGACAAAAATGGGGAGAAAAAGAGGCATAGAAAGAGGAAGAGCAAGAAGAGAAAGAGGCACTCAAAGAAGAGCAGAGGGATAGAAGAAAAGAAATCAAAGAAGACATCAGCTGCAGAAAGAGTATCATCATCTGAGGGGGAGCCAAAAGATGATGATCCCATGATCGCAGAGTCTGAGGGAGAGCATGATCAGAAAGAAGCTGAAAGGGAGCCAAGCATAGATAGAAGGTCATCATCTCAGGGGGAGCAAGAACAAGAAGAACAATCAGATGAATAGCTGATCAAGAAACATCCTGGAAACATACAAGGAGCCAAAGAGGTACATCTCTAACTAGTTAGGTATGTTCTGGATCCAGAATATAGAATGTCTTAATATATAAATTGCCATATCAATATAAATGACATTTATAATTATCTATTTTAGAAATACAGCTGCTCACTGTATATAAGATTCATTCATAATCAAATAGGGGGAGATTGTTAGGAATAAACATGTGAATGATATTCCTATTTAATATATGATTTGATTATGATATATATGTGAATGAATATGCAAGTATGCTTGCATTAAGAAAAGATGTAAAGTCCTTTGATAGATAATAGAAATATATGTACAAGGACTTAGCATGAATTGATCAAATATGTTAGGTTAATCCTACATAAGCAAAACAGCTTTGTAAAGCCCTTAAAAAGTTATGATGTACAAGGACTATAAATATAGAAAGATCAAGCTTGTTAGGTTGATCTTTTGATGTAATAGATAGGTTTGTCTGATCGTCGAGCACTGCACCAGAAGTCGTAGTCTGCCAGGAGAGTCAAGGTTAACTCGAGAGCTATCGAGGCAGAATAGGAGTATGCAAGATAGTAGATCTCGGAGTTCGTAGACTGCCAGGGGAAACGAAGAAGGACCTTAGTGTGTCGAGTAGATCTTCCTCGGGATCGTAGTGTGCTGAGGAAGTCATGTTCAGAATCGTAGAGACAACCTACCTAGCCAAGACATAAATATAGACTACACTCAGAGTCGTAGAGTCTACTGATGCCGAAACCAAGTCAAGGATCGTAGATCACACTCTGAGTTCGTAGAGTCTATTGATTACATGCAGAGATCGTAGTCAAGCAAGATCAGATGAAGACAACAAGCACAAGACAAAAATTGTAAAGTGTCAAGATCTGATCTCGGGATCGTAGTGTCTACACCAGCCGAAGCTGAATCGTAGAGTGCAGAACTACGACCTCAACATAAGTGCTCACAATGCCAAGTCAGAATCGTAGAGCATATACGGTTCTCAATAAATGAGCACTCCCAGAATATCCAAAGGAACGAAGCCTCTGGTTGTCACTACAAAGATGCATTCCACCTTAAGGGAACCAGAGAGCACTCAACGAATGGCATGCAAGCTAATAAAAGATCTAAGCACCAACCCAATCAGCATCAAGATTGAGTTTTAAGGCTATTCGTGATGAAGTCTTCCACAAGGAGATCCAAAGAAGACTTCAGAAGCTGACTAAGGAAAGTCAGCTAATGCAGTAGCTATCAAGTGAACAGAAGACAACGATCTTGGAAGCAACCAAGATCGTAGTGTTTGCCAAACAAAGAAGGAACTGATGGAAGGTGAACCGAGATACTGTTTAGCTTCTGAAAAGCAAGGCTAAAGTGATTAAGTGCAGGGTCAGTTCATTGATGATAAGTGAACGGGAGATCACAAGGAGAAAGCAAGCTGAACGTGCCATAAATCTGAGGTGTCTTGATATTCAGAAGGGGACCAGAGCCAGGAATTAGGCCATCAGTATCTGAGAACAGTCAAAGCAAACAGAAGTAATGAAGCACTGCACAATACAAGGAAGAGGTGTTCCACATTAAAGATCCAATCAACACTCTTCAAGATCATAGTGTTAACTCTACCAGTCAATGAGCAACACTCAACAAGACACTACGATCGGGTCCTTAAAGACGTGCATCAGAATCGTAGAGCTCGAATAGCTAAAGACTGAAGCATTGACAAAGGTTCAATCTGAAGGGTAATATTAGGTCAAGTGCTTATTGAGAGCATCGATGCAATAGGACAACCTCTGATCGAGAAATCAGAAAGAGGTAATAAAGTTTTCAACCTGACCAAGATATTGAAGTGATACATCGCGAGGTAGGTGAAAGCAGTGGATCGTAGCATCGTAAAAAGTATGACATGTCACATCAAGCAGTCTACCTCAAGCAACTCGAGATCTGTGAAGATATTTGAATAGCCTTCAACGGCTACTTTCCAACGGAAGGATTGGAAAGGAGTATAAAATCTAGAAGAGCTTCAAAGATCGTAGGTTGCAACAATTGTCAGTTTTGGAGAGAAGGTGGACTGATCTAAACCATGTGAGATAGTGAGTCCGAAGGCTCATTCTACGATCCACCAAGAACACTCAGAGACATGCAAAGAAAGAAGTAGAAGTAAGAGTTCTTCAATGTAGAAGTGAGAGTTCTACTACTTAAAGAGTGTTCTGAACTGCCTAGAGAAAGAAGAGTATCATGTCATCTTGATGTCCATCATGGAAAGACTCTAAGTACAATAGAGAAGAGCCTACTGATCATCTTAGCAAGTCCATCATGAGAAGGCATCAAGTAGCAAGAAGGGAGATCACAAATGCCATCTTGGTGTCAAGCATAAAAAGCTTCTAAGTACTAACAGAAGAGCTTACGGTCATCTTAGAAGCCTATCATGTGCGACCATCAAGTACCAAGGAGAAGGATCTTCAAGGCGGTTCATAAAGGGTCATCCAAGTGGTTGAGTAATCAAGAAGTCGAGCATCATGCAACACTCAACATTTGCACTTCAAAGATGATCAAGCCAAGTCGCTAAGGATAGAAGATGTTCAGAGCATGAAGACATCTTAGCAGCTCAGCACCGAATCCAACAACAACTCAATAAAGCCAGGGCCTGAGGGGTCCTTATCCGAAGGGACTAAACAAAGTAGGGCCAGAAGAGTCCTTGTTCGGAGGGACTAAACGAAGTTCCAAGCCTGCTGGGCTTGAAGAGTTCCTAGGGAACTAGAGGAGTCCCAAGGCTGCTGGCCTTGAAGAGTTTTTAGTGAACTAAAGTCCCAAGGTCAGCCGGCCTCAAGGAATCTTAGTGACTTAGGGTCTTTGCGCCTTCCTTAGTGGAAATCCTGCTAGTTGAAAGGAGAAGAGTGGATTAGGAGCTTGAGTCTCTGAACCACTTAAAACCCCTTGTGTCTTTTACATTATGTCATTTACATTATGTACTATAACTGCTATGTATGTTTTAACTGCTTACAACTAAACTTACTCAACGAACAATGTATGTATGATTATGAATATATCAATGAAGGGGATCTTTTACTTATTCCGTTGTGCTTGAAAAGATTCGTATGTTTGTCATATGTTAATTATGAACAATATAATATAAACCAGAAAAGTATTTGAAATAAAAAGGATCTATTCAACCCCCCTTCTAGATCTATTGTGCCCTCTAGGAATTAACATGTTAGAATAACCTGTCTATGCGAAGTACCGCATACATGGTGAAATTCTTCTGTTATTCCATTCTTTATTATTATGTTGGAATATCTTGTCTGTGCGGATTACGCATGACCTGGTTCCATTCTTTATTATTCTGTTGGAATATCTTGTCTATGCGTATTACGCATTTGATTCAGTTCCATTATTTATTATTACATTGGAGTAACTTTCATGCATGCGATTCGATCGCATGCCTGGTGAATTATGTTGTTATTCCATTCTTTATTATTCTATTGGAATAACATGTCTATGTGGATTACCGCATGCATGGTGAATGATCATTCGTATTCATTCTTTATTAAATTGTGAAAATGATCTATCTACGTGGATTACCGCATGACGGGTGAAAATCCATTTGCAATTTCGTATATTCTATTATACTCGTATGAGATATCATTTCTTTTGTACTAGTCATGAAATATCATTTTATTTGGTATTTTATTTACGAGTTACTATTCACCCGGTTACTATTCACTCTAGTATTATTCACTCGGGTATTCGGGGCACTTTTCGTGTCAGAGTACTATTCACGGGTTACTATTCACCCAAATTACTATTCACCCGAATATTATTCACTCGGTTATTTGGGGTACTTTTCATGTCGGGGTGCTATCCACGAGGTACTATTCCCAAAGTACTATTCATGGCTACTATTCACCCGAAAAATATATTTCTTTTCTGTCCAAATTATTTTTGGTACATGAATATTATTATTGAATTTTACTCCACAAAGCAGTATCATGTTGACAATTTGGACGTTATTGATTTCTGGATAAATTAAATTATAAATCTTTAAAATTTATCCTTGAACTTGTTTTATTGAATTATTATGTCATTGTCATCATCCTCATGCTTATATTGTGATGAAAGTCATCTTTGGCTTACGTGCAAAGATAGACTGTTGATTATTGATTTTATAGTTGTATATCTTTGGCTTACGTGCAAAGATGAACTATTGATTGATGAGTATCTTTGGCTTATGTGCATAAATGAACTGTTTATTGGTATGATTATGACCATGGATCATTCGGTATAATCATGACTCGTAATGTTATAGATGATGTGGTAAAAGTCATCATTGGCCCGTAGTGTAGTGCATTGATGAACAATTATTGGTATGATTATAACCAGGGATTATTCGGTATAATCATGACCATTTATGATTACATGAATATCCTTGGTCGTAGTGCAGTGATGATTCGATGATGTGGATTATTTATTAAGCTGAGTCTCAGCGATAAAGTTGATGAAAAACTTTTTAAATCATAGAAGATAGTAGATTTTATGCTCTACTTGACTCTTCTAATGGATTGCTTATTCTCACTGCGATTGTTGATCTAAAACTTGTTGTCTATTGTATTATATCAGTTGTTATACTGTTGAAGGCTAAAAATAATTTATTCTGCATTATCTTAGTCATAATATTTCTTACTGGGCTAGTTGAGCTAGCCCTTTCTTTCATTATTCTCTTCAGGAAATGAGAATATAGCTGGGACGAGTCGGGGAATGGAGTGACGGCTCAGTATAAGTGGCTTTAGTAGTCCTCACTATTCTACGGAATAATGTGATAATAATTGTAATGAGGACTCCATTGAGTGTGGATATTGTCTAGATGACAATATTCTTGTTTAAACTTTCAGCTATGTTTTATCGTATTTTACACGCCTGTTGTATAATTAAGTTGTATTTGGATTTATGTAGTATGTATCTGACGACCCAAGATGGGTGATGTATACTTGTTTTGGGGGCGTCACATGAGTGGCCAAATTTGTTGATTCGCGTACTTGATGTATTGGTTAAGGTCTATGCTATAGTAGTAATAATCTAATAGATTATTTTTCAAATTAGGTACAGTGAGCATTATATTCTATATGTCCTCCCTGCAATATATGAGATAGAATTTCATTCTATCTCCAGTATATATTTTTAATTTTTAGGGAACTAGATAAATATTCTTGCTTGTTATCGAATATATGATCTTCGTTTTTTTATATAGCATATGTTTTAGTTTTAAAGAATCATTCATTTATTATAAACTAAAACTATTTTATATATGTCTCATTGTTCTATGATTTGATGGTGAATTTGAAATGTTTGGCAAAAGAAGCTTTGGTTCTATGCTTGATATAATTCTCATTGCAACTCTGTCACTAAGTTAATTGCTCGATGTGAGCTGTGTTAAATTATGTTGAAGGCTTAGACCTTTTTATTGTTTCAATTAGTTTTGGAACCGAAACCGCACCAATTGAAACCGCACCGCACAGTTTAAAATCGCACTGCACCGATCACAAGCGGTTTCGTGTACGATTTTGGATTTGTCAAACCGCACCTAAACGATTTCGGGTGCGGGTTAGACTTCAAACCGCACCAAACTGCACCATGCTCACCCCTAGTCTGGACAATCCCTCCCACAAAAATAGATGTGCATGGCAATGATTATTGACTAGGCAACGTTAAAATTATCTATATATTAGTATTAATTATAGTATTTATTATTTTTAAAAGTTAAATAAATTATATTAATTTTGAAGTATAATTTAAAAAATTAAATTTGATTATATACTTTGAAAGTAATTTATAATACTATTAAAATTTTAATTGATTGAGAAATGTAATTAATGTAGGTAATTAGAATTATTATTTATTATAAATTATTTTATTATTATTACTATTTTTGGTGTAACAAGATTTTGTATAAAAATAAAAAAAAAGGAAGAAGCATCTTGGTCGGACCAATTTCAACTCGGCCCACGGGCCTCACATTATCAAACCCATTCAAAACTAAGGCCATTTTGCCCTACCATTCATTTGTCAAGTTCAGCATATAAGAGACGTATGTCTTATACAACAGTATATATATATATATTCAAAAATCTAATGACCCAAAGAGGAATTGGGCACAACTAGAGATTTTTTTTACTGTTAGCCATAGATAGAAGTTGTACCTTAATTAGATTTAAATTGAAATCAATGTATAAAATATTTGTATAAACAAATTCTTAATTAATAAAAATTAAAAGGGAAAAGGGTTAAAAAAGCCCCTGATGTTTATCGCAATGTCTCACTTACACTTTAAACTAATTTTTTTTTTTCAAAAGTACCTTAACGTTATATTTTTGGGTCATCCGTACTCTCGCCATTAACAAAAAGACAAACGGAGTTAAAATGTGATGACGTGGCGAAAGTTTAAATATAAAATATATTCTAAATTAAACAATATATATCATTTAATCAAAACAAAAAATACTAAAATTCAAAATAAAAAAGCATAACATATTTACATCATTTATTCAAAATAAAAAATTTAAATTATTTTGTTAACTAATCAAAACAATTAATTAAATAAAATAAGTTGCATAACATATTTACGTCATTTAATCAAAATACTAAAATTCAAAACATAACATATTTACATCAAATACTAATTTAAAAATACTAAAATACTAATTTAAAAAAAATACTAAAATACTAAAAAATCAAATTAAAAAATACTAAAAATAAAATACTAAAATTCAAATTATTTTGTTAATTAATCAAAACAATAAAAATTCAAATTACATCATTAAAATACTAAAATCATAATACTAAATACTAATTGATATAAAAATTTTAAATTACTAAAATCATAATACTAAATAATATTTTTAAACTATATAAAAATTTGATGATGTAATAATCTATATATGTTATAAATAATATAAATAATTTGATGATGTAATAATCTATACATGACAAATATATGTTATAATTTGATGATGTAATAATATTTTAAAAATGTATTAAAAAATTTAAATTACATCATAATATTTTTAAATTAATATGATTTTAAAATTAATATTAAAATTACTAAAATAATCATAATACTCAGTTTTGAATTTTAAAAATATTATTTAGTATTATGATTTTAATAATTTAAGTATTTTGATTAAATGATGTAAATATGTTATACAACTTATTTTATTTAATTAGTTGTTTTGATTAGTTAATAAAATAATTTAAATTATATTATTTTGATTAAATGATGTAAATATGTTATGCTTTTTATTTTGAATTTTAGTATTTTTTTGTTTTGATTAAATGATATATATTGTTTTATTTAGAATATATTTTATATTTAAGCACATCACGTCATTAACCCCGCTTGTCTTTTGTTAACTATGTAGAGAAACTGATGACCCAAAAATGTAACGTTAAGGGTACTTTTGGAAAAAAAAATTAGTTTAGGGTGCAAGTGAGACATTGAGGTAAACATCAGGGGCTTTTTTGACCCTTTTCCCAAAATTAAAATTCCCAACTATATATTACGTATTTATTTTTATAAATAAATTTTTAATAAATAAAATTGTTAATTATATTCAATGTATTTATTTGTATGAATAATTTCTTAAGTAATAAAATTTAACATTGTAAACTATATTTAATATATTTATTTGTATAAATAATTTCTTATGTAATATAATTTAATATTGTCAATTATTGTGACAATTTGATTATTTAAAATTTAAACTCCATATTATAATACAATTTAGAATTATTCATACATTCATGTATGAAATTATTTATACCATTACTTTTACTCTCAATTGATTGAGTAATATAACACCACTATTACAATTCTATTTAATGTTAGAAATATGTTTGATAAAACAAAAAAGAATGTGCATATTACTATTGCTAATAACAATATGCATCCAAAAAATTCACGCGACTTGGTAAATGCAATATACATATTGTCTGAAATCCAAGAAACAGACTGTAAATGTATTTGAATTCACAAACCATGAAAAGAGCCTAGTAAACAATGATCCTGGTGATTGCTTATAGATACAGAATTACATGTAGTAGATATCTTGACTATCCTTTATAAGGTTCCGAAATACAAATTATGTACAAATTTCTTATTTTACTTGTGTTGAAGCTCCATGTTTGTTGCTTTTCTTCTTGAATATGCCAACTTGATTTGTTTACAGAAAACCTGGATTTCAATGTTTGCTTTCATCCAAACACGTAATCCTACAAGTTTACTGGCGGACTTCCCTAAGAAACCAGAAGACACGAGTTAGCCCTCACCAAGTTTAATTGATCAATATAATCACCATAGAATTCTATGTGTGTCATCATTTTATTGGCCCAAAAAATCATGCTAACCGGATCCGAATTGAAGGTACATAATTCAGTTATAAATGGGTAATGTGGTTAACTAGGAAGGGTTTTCGTTGAATTTTCTACAATTTAATGGATTGAAATCTCACCTTGAACAAAAGGTCATGAGCAATACACTCCCAGGGCAATGATATGGACATCAAGCAGCACTTGAGGGGAAGCATCTCATTGTCAGAATTCCGGCTGGCACCAGCAGCCGCATAGGCATGCTTTGCAGCCACAGATGCAACATTTGCTGCTCTACGAACAATTTCACCAAACCCAAACACTTTCTTGGAAGATTGACCTGGTGAGTGAGGGGACGATCCCTGCATGCTTTGATCTGACATGGTAGTTCAGGATTCAGTAAATGACAAGATTTAAAAGAGCCCACAATTCATAGAACTAATTAGAGAAAATAATAGTCGACATTAATTTCGAGTAATCATACTAAGGAGATCAATTTTTAAGATAATATAGAAATAGGCTCTGGCAGTAGAAGCCTTGGGAAAGGAAGGAGAAGACTGCCTCAATAAAATTGAAGGAGATGGGATATTAGATATTTTAATGAGTAATATTACACCCCGTTCATCCCAACGACCCCTTTTTTAAAAAAAATCAAGCATTTTAAGAAAAATTGTTAATATACTATTTAATTTCCCAACTCAATTTAGAAACAATATTGACATTAAATGAAAATAAGGATTACCAGCTTTTGATAGTGTCAATGTTTGGAAATAGGAATATGCAGGGCAGGGAAAGAAAAGGAAAAGGGAAATAAAATTAATTGTAAAAAAGAAAATAAACTATCTTGATGAACACAAGTCAAATCTTTTATACTTTTAAAAATCTAACATCAAGTAAAATCAGAAGAGTAGCATAATGGAAGGTAAATAGAGCTACAATAACTTTTATGATAGCAATTCCTTTTTTCTCCCGTCATGTTTTCCAACTGCCAAACATAAGGGGAAATTCAGAATTCATGTCACATTTTAGTCTACTTTCTAAAAGGGGACTTTAATTTTGGGACACATGATGTAGCAATTCGGCACTCAATTTGGGACGGACGGAGTGCAATATATTATAAGAAAGAAACCGACAAAGCAAGTAGGAGCAATGAAGGTAGGTGCAGTGCTCCCTAGATCCCAAGTTCTGTACATGTATAATTCCAATCACGAAGTTGTCCGGACTTGGCAATTGGAGCTCTAAAGGAAGAACTCCCTCTTTTTGGGGATCAATACACAATAATGCATTATCTTGGGATATCTCACCTACATATCTTAATCATTCAGAGCAGGTTGACTTAGAAGGTAACACGATTGAACTAACAAAGTGACAAACTGAAACCAACACACTAAAGGAAGTTAGGAGAATAAAAGATACTATGCATAGGAATGCCCAAGAAGAAAGTTCTTTCTGATGAATAGCATTCTGCCATTGCAGTGGATGTTTATTGCACTTAGGCAGGGAGCTTTGTACTAACTAGCAAAAAGATGAGACACGTCAATAAAAAATTAGTTATTGAGAATAAAACATTAAATCTTTATAACATAATAATATTGTCTTCAAATTATTTCAAGACTTCCACAACAGAATTCAAAAGTTAAGAGTTAAAATCACTAATCAAAATTATAGCTAAGCACAAAAATGTAGATGTTTCCATAGGTATTAAGAGAATAAATTTGGTAAAAAAGCTTCATTAGTTATTACTCTCTCTGTTCCACAAAGACTCCCATTTCTAAAGTATATATTTTTCTTCCAAGTTTGTCCCTAAATATAACGTGTGTAGTTTAATAGTAGTAGCATGATAGTGAAATTGTGTTTTTATACGTAAGGACATTATGTTATTATTATCATTTACAAATAGAGGACTCTTTATGCGGAACAAATTTCTTTTTGCAAATGGGACTATTTTTTTGGAATGGAGGGAGTATCATATATGGATTCAGATTTATGTCCTGCCTAAACAATATAACCAAAACATAAGAAAGATAAACCATTATGCTTTTCTGACAACACTTGATCAAAGAAGGAAAGTGTTATTGATATACCTAAAACACCAGAAACGGCTACTAAAACTTCCCCACGTCCTCCAGGACCTTTCATGTATAGCTTGTCAATTTTGCCAGAGGAATGACCAAGTGACAGAAGGCTCCCAAATCCAGATCTGCCTGCTGTAAGTTGGGAGAAATGGAAAGTAGAATCAGATAAATATAAACTTAAACAAGGTGAAATCACTGAAGAAATTTTGGTTTTGGTCAATTCATATATCTCAGATATTTACAAATAGTAGAAACGTGAAAAGAGGTGACAGGGTTGTGTTCATAAAACCTATTTTTAACCTTTTGCTTTGCTTAGCTTTTCCTTTTCTTTTCTGCTTTGTTTTTCTCTTTTTTTTTTGGATTGGGGGGGGGGGGGTTGCAACATGTAATATCGTAGGTAATAAGTTAATAATAAGAGTAATAAAGTATCTTATGGATCGAGAGCATTATAAAAAATTTGTTACAACATGATGTAACAATTTTTTTATAATCTGTTAAGCCCCGTGGAGTTGTGAGATTCATGTTAGACTTCCCTGCTGTTGGACTAGAAAGTTCATCTAAAGTTCCTAAAAGAATACAACAAATACAATAATGAATTTTTACACTGTTTAATACATATTCAAACAAATTAGATCATGCAGTGACGCGGAAAGGAAGAAGAAAATTAAGAAGTATTAAATATTTTGAACTGTTATATTATGACTTGAGATTAAATATGAGTTTTGTATGCGTGTTTCTCTATTGATTCTCTGCAGGGATAGGTATTCTTAGCCCTTCTAAGCTCATCTTAAATCTTTATTTTAAACCCTTCTAAGACCTTTCCTACATCCTCTAACTTCTTTAGTAACTTCTGTCTGCCTCCTCATTCCCTTTACCTATGCCATGATGCTCATGGGCAGCTTATCTCTGTGCGCCCTGAAGAAATCCCAAGCCTTTCAGCTATCTCTGCTTTTTAATCTTTCTATTGTTGAAATGCATGCTGCATTCATTTCTAAGGCACCTTCCATGATTCAATTATTTTTCAAGAGCTCATTTCACTTAACTTCTAACTTTGTTATTCATTTACAAAATTATATTCATTAGTCAAAGATTCAAACTTCAACCCCTACCTTGTCTGGATACTCAATCTTGGGTATTATTACAAACAATAAAAGTAAGAAAGTACAACAGGAAAAAGCAAATGTTTAAATTGAAATTCTATCTTGGCATTTGCTTAGTCTGTAGCATGTTAGAACAATTAGATAAAGTTTTAATGCACCTTAATAGGAAGAACACCTGTTTACAATTCTAGAATTTAATGAAAACAGATGAGTTAAATAACATAATACCATCATATGCTTCTCGAACCATTTGATAGCTGACAAATCCTGAGAAAAGAGTAAGCTGCAATCACAAATTACCAAACATGTCAAGATGCTTGCAACATCCAAAGAACCACCCTTGTCCCCCTAAAAAAAAAAGTTAAAAATAGCCCCAATATAAATAAGCAAACAGAAACAATGAAATATTGCAAAGTGAGATCTCTTAATTTCATCTCCTGAAGTTTTGCAAAAGTGAGATCTCTTAAGTTCATCTACTGAAGTTTTGAACGGACTGATGTTCAAGCAAAAACAATATACAACTCGCTTGAGATCCTTATAGTTAGAGCTTTTTATTTTTTTTAACTGTAGCATAAGTGTCATAAACATGGCCAATATACATTATAAAAGAAGCCTACATGTAAAAACCCAGACACACCACAAGTCCGGATCAACACTCAATTCACTGTCTCAATAGCATCAACTTGGCTAATCTTTGCCCATGGCAGTCCGACTCAAAAGTCATAACTTATTGGTACCCTTGGTAGCCGGGGTTTATACCTTATATACAGTTCATTCCTACCCACATGTATTGATATGGGACGAGGTATTTGTGACACCCCCAAATCCATGTACTAGTTACAATGGACTGGTGCTCACTTCTAACATCAAATCTTTCTAATTGTAAATATTATAGACTTACAAATCGACAAACAGATCGTTCGAGGATATAGGGAGCTTTCCGCTAAAGCGGCGTTCAATTAAACAACCTTTTATTATCATTGACAGAACTTTCTAGATATTGCCAATAATGTTCAAGCTATAATGTAAACACCATAAGATCCTCTGATCTATCATTTACTAACTTGAAATAAATTTAAGACACAAAACAAAGTGATAATAATAATACCATATCATTGATTAAATAACTTCATTACAATTCTTGTTCTTTGTTCTTGTTACAAGTCATTATGACAATATAAAAGAAATAAACTAATACATGTTTATTCAAAGCATTTTCTTTCCTTTCCCCTTACTTCCAGAACCTTCGGGAACTTCTTCTTTAGCTGCAAATGAGTTTTATTCGCAAGAATGAGCTACGGAATGCTCAACAAGTCTAACAAATAGCACATAATAAAACTCACACGTACTCGATTCAAGGGAATATTATTTCAACAATTGTTTATCTCGTAAGTTGAAGATTGTTAAATCAAGAACTAGTTATTGTTCGTCAGTCGTAATGACTTAGAACTCTCCATAGATATTTATAGGGGATCAACCTAATAATATACTCAGTTATGCATAACGTCTACTATACTGCTACAATTCTGTATCAACAGTATTTAAATTGGTTTCTCGACACATCACAATAAGGGTTTTTCAACTCAGTTACTTAACATACAGATATCGCCCCAAAACAATTTGGTTTGACAAAATTAATTAATCAAATAAAGAATTATAGAATTCAATATTTCATGAATTATTCCAATAGAAATAGCTCAATTCTCGAGTTAAGCCGAATCAAATGGCAAATAACTTTTAGCAATGAAAGATTTCGGTTATAATGAACTTTAAACAATTTAAACATATTGTAGCACAAAGTGCAATGAGCTTGCCTGAATACGTCTTCTAAGTTTACGTTAATTTGCCAATATATTAGGTCAACATACAATTAGTTTTACTTTTATTACTTGATTAATGTTAAGTATGAATTTTATTTCAATACTTTATTACTTACTATGTTTGATTAACAAAATAACAAAGAACGCACGACACGCCCTAGGATGCACAACGCCACACAATGCCGCACGATGCCACACGGCGTGCCAGCAGCGCCCTGCGGCGCTGAGTTGCTGCAAGTGTAATCCGAATTTTTTTCTAAGTCCTGTCCTGATTTTGGCAACTTCAACCTACCTATTTCCAACCTGCATACCTTTCATTCTACTATTTTGGGTGATTCTTTTTCCTGTGTTTTTATCGCATCCCAAACTAACTTTGTATAATATTTCATGACCAAATTACCAATATATGAGACTGCACACCTCATGGAAAAACTACAAACACAAGGTTTTCATAGCTTAAACCTAACTTTGGTTGATTAAATTTGTCTAAGGCATTTCTTTAGCAAATTTAGCATACTTGATGATTTTAACATTAACATACATATCATGCTTTATCTCATTTAATTAACTTGTCTAATGAAACAATTAGGTGTTTTAATTTATCAAGTTTTACAACAAAATCATACTAACACGCATAATCATGTTTTACTTCCTTTATTAGGTCGATTAGGGCATTTAGTTAAGCTAGCTTAACATAAACATATGTCTTGCTACTTATTAATATACAATTTATGTTTAGGATGTAATATTACATGATTTTGAATATATGAATGTTTTAACTAACAAGACTACAACAAATCGTAAATTATTACCTCTTAGAGTTACAAACTTTACAATTTAACTTGAATAAGCAAGACTTGATCTTCCTCTCAATTATAAGTGTTCTTACCTTGGTGATTTGGTGAAGGGAATTTAGCATGGCATAAGGGCTCTATTTATAGGCAACCCAAGACTTGGGGGCATAATGGTCATCAAACCACAACCAACCAAATTGGCCAACAAGGCCATCTAGCTCAACCTCTAGCAATTGGCTAACAAGACCATTATGCTTATGCTAAGCCACACACAAGTGGACAACAAGGCCATGGCCTACCACTTGTATCTTGCAAAACAATGATTTTCCTACAAGAGGCCACATCTCACCTCTCAAAGCAAGACACACCTCAAGCCATTTAATAGGCCACATCTCACCTCCTTAATCTTGACAACACTAAAGCTAACAAGCTCTACTTGCATAAAGCAATTGTGCAAGACAAGTTTCCATACTTAAAAGCTATGTAAGTATTGAATATTTCCTAAATGGCCAAAATAGCCCCCCTTTCTCTGCACCCTAACCAGATCCCACTTAGTTTGATTACTCCAAACTTAGTTTACTTCTAGTTAAGCTTCTAGTTAGCTCATTAGTTAGGTTTCCTTACTAATCCGGTTAGCCAAAAATTGTTGCCTTTACGTTTGTTTGAATAGTGATTTAGCGTATGATTTGCATGAATTTTCTATTATCATACACATAATGAATCTACACATTCAAACACAAACACATAATTTCAATCACCAAAACAACATATATTAATCATATAATTACAAGCCTTATAAGGATTCGAAATATTACAATATTACATACAAGCATCTTCTTACGCAGCCGTAGTAATTGTAATTACTTGTCTAGAACAGCCAATAAAATTTTCTTTGAAGACAATCATCAAGTTTTGCCACCGCCATGGGGGCATATCCACAAGTATGCCATGACAGATCCCCGTGTCTGTGTAAAAGGTGGGGAAAAGAACTAAGGCTATATAATTTTTTTAGAAACATGAGTCTTAAACTATAAAAGCAAGGAACTTTTCCCACCTTGGTAAGAAACAAATAATAACAGTGTTACAAATAAGTATGTATTGTAGAATTATTTAATAATTTTATCTTTCGACACCTCAGAAAAATTCTGACTCCGGCCTTAGCCACAGGCATGAGTGCTGTTGGGATTGGTAGATTGAATAAAATCCCGTGCTCCAGCATGCATGCTCATATTCTAGATTATTCTTATTGTAGTTTATTTGAAGGAATAAAAAGGTCTCTTCACTAAGTTAACATTTTTATTGAACTAAGATACCAAACTGAAGAATGTTATCAGAAACCAAACAAGAAACAAAATCATAAGATGCAAGAAACATATAAAAACTAATGTGCTAGTTGCTGACTATATATTACAGCCTAGAGTGAATAGCGAAGGAGGCACAAGATTTTGAGTATTGAGTAAAGATTCGTTAGTCCAACAATTCAAATCAGATTAAGAAGCAGATTTTAATAACTTTTAGACAATAATGTAAAGACACATGTCAAACCTTTGTCTTGTTGGTCTTTCCAGCATGAGTACTAATTGTAATTGAAGAATTGTCACTAGAACTGCAATTCTGTGATGTCTTTTTATCAGGAAATGCTGCCCCACCATGTGCATTTAGAAGAACACAGTAACAATGGTCTGTATTAGTCAAGACCTGCAAAATAGAACTCTAAATGCTAAATGATGCATTGCAACAAGAAAACATGTAATGAATAAATGTTAAGTAGTAATTACAAAGAATTGGCTGGAATTACCACTGCATCAAAAGTGGAATCAAAGTCATCAACTGCAAAGCATATGTCTGGATAGGCAGGTGTTGTCTCTACTTCCTGGATAAGAATCAGTAGAAGTGTCAATTGAATATAGAAAAAAGTCGATACATTATCCTAAGAATTGCATTGTCACCAACAATAAAATTACTAGCCTTTCTCGAGTCCAAATGGAAATTAACACGGCTTGGAGATGCATAGACAGTCTTCACAACCTGCAGAGAAAGCCAAAGGGCCAAGCATTTTCACTAAGCACAGTAACTGAGTAATCTCAAGTAAAAATGCAAGCTCAATAATTGTAGTAGTCATGGGGATTAAAATATATTAGAAAAAGATGATGCGTACTTCATTAATGGCATATTAAATTTGTCTAGTGCTTCTTAATCAAAAGAATTTACAATTTTCATTTACAAGAGGGGGTGCAATTTCTTAGATTTCTCTTCCTTAATGTATATCCCCAAGGATGACTCCTGGCAGCCTCCCCCAACCACCCCCTAAAGCTCTGCTGGGGACCCCAACTCCCAGATACTAATAATCTAAGGATGAAAATATCAATGGCTTAAAAGGGCTCCAACTCATGATAAAAAAGATATGCAACTCACTTCGGCTATAATTAACATGAAGAAAGTTATTACTACAGCTTAAAAAAGAGCTCAGCTTCATCCCAGAGATTTTGTTTCATTTGTACTAGAAGCTATCTGAATGCAATGGTGCAGCAACATCTGTTAACTTGTCCATGAAATTTTTAATAATCTAGGAAACAGATCACAATGTTCAGTGTCATTTAACATGGCTATAATCTAAAAGTAGGTATAACTTCACATGAAGTAGAAGGTAAAATGAACAAAGAAAGGGGGGAAAAAAGAAAAAAAAAATTAAGGTGGGGGGGGGGGGGTAGAACAAAAATATTACTACTCTCTTTGTTGGCTTTTCCAAATAATACGGGTTTGCATAAGATTTACTTGTATATACTACCTCCTTCCCTCAATGGATGTCGAAAGTACAAACCACACAAATTAAGAGAAGTAAAATAGAGGAGAGAGTATAAAAAAGTTTCAGTTATACCCATAGTGAACTCATGTAAGTACACAAATGAAAGTTTTTAAAGCTAATGGACCCCACCTACATATAATTTTGAAGGTGAATTAGTATTTTTATATATATTATAACTTGGGTACTTTTAGACATCCTTAGGTGGACAATTTCTTTTGAATTATTGACATCCCAAAGGAACAGAGGGAGTAGTTTTTTCTAATGATCTTTTTCAATTTTCAACTTCAAAGACTTGAATATTAACCGATGGAAAAAAATTATTGAATTTTTTTTTGTTAAAGTTGTCCTTTGCACACTTTAATATTTCGAAGAAAACCCAAAAAAATGATAATATTAAAATAAAAATTAACACTCATTTTTTTTGGGCTAGAGGGAATATATTTTTACTACAGAAGTAAAATGTTTCTAATAACTGGAAAAGTAAAATTGAGATATGGTCCACAAAGATGCATCTCATGTTTCTCTTTTTTTATAGAAAAAAAAATGTTAGTATAAGAGAGTACAAGCAAAGGGGAACAAGTAGAACTTAAAAGAAAATTACGCACGTAAGAAAATAAAGTGCAGCCCTTGAATATCTACATAGAACACTCCTAAATGCACCCATGTGTAAGCCCATAAAGAAACAAGAAAAATGATCCTATCCCACGACAAAGCAACTAATAAAATATTAAAATAGTAGTCCCTAACTATGATGTAGAACTAGAGATTAATAGATTAGAAAAAGATGACTAGAAGGAACAATAGAAGGAATAAGAGGGATAGAAAGTACAGGAGGAATCTACCTCCTTTGGCAAACCTTAAAACAAGATCAAATACTGGAAAACTCAGCCATCAAAACCAGAAGAAACCAGAGAAAAGCTCATAATTTGAATTCATTCATAAACTCATAACTAATATATTATATATGTCTTCAAAAGTTTACATGAAAGCCTTTTTATAGACCCTAGAACCTAATAGACTTTAGATAACAAATGAAGACCTTGGAACTTAACTATTACAGATGACCCATGACTGCATTAATGACTCGGCCATCTAGAAACTCAAAATGGCAGCGTAACATACTAAAAGTATACCAAAAGTCTCTGACTATGCTAACGATTCTAAAAGATAATAAACTAACAACAACTAAACTGAGACCAGTCTAGTCTAATAAAATCTCTGCTAACCTAATTTGTGGTTGTGCAAAACTTCAATGTTATCTACCTTTTCGTTTAGCCTTTTTCTTCTTGGCCTTTTTATCAGCTTCATGACTCTCATTCCAAATCTTCCAAACAGTATAAACTGACACACACTCTCATGGAAGCTTAGCATCCTTACTCTCCCAAAGCCTCGAAACTGAATAAGTAAAATAACCCCCAGAGATGCATCTTTTATGAGTTTATCTAATAAAGAATGCAATTGCAAATACCTTATATATTGGAGACAATGACGTCGTTTCGCCACTTTGATGATTTTGAAGGGCCTGATGACTGAAAGCAAAACAAAGAGTCCCAGATAAAAGAAACGCAGTTACGATGCTGTAATACATAGATAACTACAAAGAATTGTAAGCCTATCTTTTTCATGAGAAACATCAAAACCAAATTGTTCATAATTCTATATTCTCCATTTAATTAGAAATAGATTTTATTTTGTTAAGGCTTCAAAGAACTAAATTTTATGCAAGCCAATAGTAAGCATGGTGCCTAAGAAGACCAGGCAAACAAAATCCATCAAAACCCCACAAATAACATAAACAAAGAATATTCGGGATGTGATAGGCTATATAGGCTAAAAATGAGGTACGCGAGGGGAGCTTTATATGAGTATCTATAGTTATGAATACTCTTAGAATCTAAATGCAATAA
Organism: Panax quinquefolius; assembly: GCA_020205615.1. Classification (NCBI taxonomy): domain Eukaryota; kingdom Viridiplantae; phylum Streptophyta; class Magnoliopsida; order Apiales; family Araliaceae; genus Panax; species Panax quinquefolius. The sequence goes on along the minus strand of CM035170.1, from coordinate 9,404,598 downwards.
AATTAAGTTTTGTAGAAGATTTTTGGTTGCAACAATAATTTGATTGTTCTATAAATAGTTTAGTATAAATCTGATGTTTGAACATCTAATACGATGCTAGAATATGGATATTTGTGCAACTATAGGTAAAACAAAAAAGAAAATACCTCAGTATACTAAATATAGAGTATTGGTACGTAAGAATACTGGGTACGCAAGTACCAATATGGGGTTCACAAGGCCAATAATATCTAGCAACTCCAGTTGTGACTCTAAGCTAAAAAACAGCTCAACCAGTTTAACTATTTACAACTAGTTTTAATTATATCTAGTTTTAACTATATCTTTTTATAAAATTATTCTGAACATACCATATTCGGACGTTTTGGATAAAGTATTTCGTACCAACTAAGAGATTTAGAAGAAACCTACCCTACTGTACTTCGTACCACGAAATTTGACATTTTCTGTTCCCGAATTCATTCACTTCGAACCACGATTTAGCACATTTTCTTATTTGGATAACTTTTGAAGATCAGATCATTAGAAGAGATTCACATAGACATTATAACTTAGCTAGGAAACAGAAGATAATCCAAAAACATAGACAAACACATGTAGAATTAAAAGAAAAAGATTTTCCATGATTAACAAGACAAAGACATAATGCAACTTATTAAAAGAATATAAGGAAAGGGTACCTGCAAATCGCCACTGTCACACTAAACGAAGTGTGGCCAATTAGGTTCAAGTAAAATGAGCGTCTCCAATCCACAACTATTGTATTCTCATCCACTAAGTTATCCAACTGGTGAACAAGAACATAAGATATAAGACAGATTTTATTTAGTTAGGTGGTATTTGTTTACCCTTTAATACTTCTTAACAACTTCACATCTGATTCGATAAGAGGGTAAAGTTGTTTGGTAAAATTTTTGCCTCTTATCATCTCTTAATCGGTAAGAGGAAGATATAAATCTAAATCATTAAGAGTTGCCTCTTAATAAAAAAATTAAATCTATGGAGTCTATATAAATATTGTACTCCCTCCATTCCAAATTTTAATTTTAAAATCATTATTGATTTTTGAAAAGTCAATTTGAGATATTTTTAAATTTAAAAGTCATTTAGATATTTTATACTTTTTAGTTACCAAACAACTTTTTAAGTTCAAATGCTATTTTCACTCAAATGGTCTAACTTATTCAGATATATTAACCATTTAGATATTAATTACTTATTTTTATCAAACACCACCTTAATCAGTATAAAGTTCCAGTAGCGATTTATATATTACAAATAGTACATTATTGTTGTATCACATATTATAGTTTTACCAGTAGTGATCATAGTTGTGAGTATCGTATGATATACGATATGTTTCATACAATACGATACGATAGAAAACCGATACAATATTGCTAGGTAGTGTGTTTGAAAGTGAAAGTGAGTCGTATTTTATGATACAACGCACGTATTCTACGATACAAATAGATTTACAATGAGATTGAAACATTTCTAAGTTAGAAACAAACCTTATACGAGTTAAAATAATACATTAATGCCCTTTTTCTCATAAGAGATGTTCACTCGTCTTAAAAGGTTTTTAGGATTTCTTATAGGTTTTAAAAGCCTTTGCCTCCACTTTCTTTTTCATGTCTCATTCTCATATGTAGACATAAACAAATAGTTTTAAAGTTTTCTTTTGATCTAAATTTTGCAAATTGGGGTTTATTTCGCTTTGGGTTTATACTTATAAGTTAAAAGGTAAGTTATATTTCTCTTGTTCCTTAATAAATATGAATTAAATAACACTCCCTTTGTACCAAAATATAGGACCATAATTGACTTTTTGAAGTTAAATTGAGATATTCTCAAATTCAAAATTGATATGAATTCTTTTGATTTTAGACAATACAATTATGCAAATTATAAACTAATTAAAAAGTACTACTAAATACAAGATTTAATGTAATCAAGTTAAATGAATCAAATTTGAGTTTGAAAATATGTCGAATTGACTTTGAAAAGTCAAACTTGATCTAATATTTCATAACAGAACGGGTATTAATTATTAATAAGCCTCTAGTTTAATCTCTCAAACTATAAATGGAATATCTAAAGTTTGTTTATATGCTTGTTTGACTATTTTAACATTACACTTAAACTAATATACTAAATTGTCCAATAAAGTGAGTTCTTTATATGTTTAATTCTATAATTATTGTGTTTTGCAAGTCTTTTCGTATACTACTATATGATCTACGATCGGGAATTTTTGATACACAGTATGATTTACAATTTGGTAGTCATTCTCTTAATTATTGAAAACAAAATTTATTTGTTTTCAAAAGCTGGACAGAGAGATATTAGCTTTATCACCGACTTTAATTGGCAATTTTTTGCATCTTCAGTCTCGACAATCAACAGCTTAGAGGGCTCATCACTTAGTACTCCATTCTACTTCTGAAGTATAGATATAATTGTGGCAAAAACACACTACAAAAAAAAAGTAAAAAAGGACCATTTTTAACATTAAAATTATATTATGAAAAGTTCTAAGAAAGTATATAGCCAAATTTAGAAAGATTTAAGTTTAAAGACATCAACACCAGAACTTGTATCAGTAAACATACATGAGAAATCAACTTGTCCTCAAGCTGCTTTTACCTTAGATGCCCACCTGCGTACAAAGTAAGGGGAGTTGTCCTCCAAATTGTCATTGGCACCATGCCCACGAAAGTTCTGCAAGCAAAAAATGCATAATCAAATACAACCTCATGCAATCATTAATCGAAACACCAAAGTAGGGAAAAAAGCAATACCATCTTTCTAACGAAGAATATGAGATCATCATCCTGTCGTTTCCTCGACTCCCTTCCAAGAACAAAGTACAAATTCATGACATCACGCCAAAAGCGATAGTCCATTTCAACATCAGAAGCATCCTGCTCATCAACTGTGGTTTGCCCAATTAAGTTTGAGTGTTTCTTAACCACATTCAACAATTCATACCTGTTGAACCAACAGTGCACAATAATCAAACTATTAGATTAGAACATAAGTCCCGTTATTTAAAAATAAATTTAAAAAAAAGGGGGGAAATGCTAATTCACCTAATCATATCTACTCAAATTATTGCACATGCTGATACTTCAAAGGACATTTTAGAACTCAATTAAAAAGTTGGGTCCTATTGTTTTACCAAGATAAAGACTGGTCACAAGTGGAATTTCAGGTAACTCCGTGAAAAATAAGTGAGGCGCATTGAGAAGCTTTACACGCAGCGTAGATATTCATGTCTAAACATTTCAGCAACCATTCAAATATAATTCTCATATGATAGTTACTAAAACACAACAGAGATCCAAAATTCTTGTGAACACAAAAATGTGTGCTTCATTCCATAATTACAAGTTAAATATAAGCCGACTAAAGTTCCTGAATTTATGCTTTAATGATCACTTTGCGATTTGTGCCAATTGATATTGTGAAATTCAATCAGTGCAAGTACTTCAAATGATTAAATTCACTCTAAACCTTTACATTCTATAGAAATTTCACAATTGCGATTCAGATATAAACCCTAATTGAACAGAGAAGGAGATTGAATCGATAAACTAAAAGAATTTAAAGTCTCACCGAGAAGGGGTTTCCCGACCCTCACCCAGCATGTTTTCTTTGGCCTGTGAATGGTAAAACTTTGACTTTTTGAATACTAGAATTCTTTCGCAGGTTATCTGGAGGATTAAATGCACAAATTTAGAAGAGGTAGAAAGATGAAGAAGACGAAGAAGAAGAGTGTGGCACTGGCCCCGCTTCCAGGTGGCCAGGTTGGCTTTGGCTTGCTTCTTGGGAATACGAGCCAACACAGTTCGACCGAACACAGTTCGACCTTGATTCAGGCTCAAAAATACGAGATAGACTTGAATTCTCGTTAATAATATCATCTAAATTTGAGCATTTTACGAGCAAAGTTATATTTGAATCGTTTAAGATTCAAATAATTCGAATTTTTGATTGTGATCGATACATATTTGATTAATACATATTCCATTAGATGTTTAATATATTCTCTTATAATATATATAAATTTAAATTAAATTAGGATAATTAGTTATTATTTTACCTTTTTTAATTTTAATTGTAATTTTATATTTGTAAAATGTAATAATAAATATATTTTCTCATTTTTAAGAAAAATAACAAAAAAATTTATAATTATATTTATTATAAAAGGAAGTTATTATGACTTGGTATTTAACTTGGTTTAAAAAATTTAAAGAACATGAATAGTTTGAATAAATATTAGTTTGTTCACGGATCGAATGGGAAGTATAAATAAGGAGCTTTTCGGAATGTTTGTATGATTTTTCAAATATAATTGAATTTGATTACTGAATTTATCGCTTTCGAGTTTGATAAAAATTCAAAACCTCGAATTTTCTACTTTAATTGGCCCCGATTCAGGTGGCTTAGGTTGGCTTTGGCTTCCTTCTTGAAAATCAACGACTCAAGTGGGGCCCAATTTCAAATAGGGGAGGGGAAGATGGGTTGCTTGCTTTTGCTTGTGGGAGTTGGGACGGGAAATTACAGGAGGAATTTACGGTCTGCTTATGAGTTTTAAAATAGAGAAAAAAAGAAAAGAAATGGATAAAAAATTTATTTTTTTTATTTTTTTAATAAATATAAAAAAAAAAATTAAAAGTTGGCCATTTTGTCAGCTAAAGTTTTTCATAATATTTTTATAATTTTTATATTATCTTTAACTTTCAATATAATAAATTTTAAATTATAACTCATGTCTCCGATTTATTTTTATATACTAAAAAGAGATTTTTGGGCGCGAACGACTTTTTTGTTGTCGTGAACGAGTTCTCATACTGTCTTGAACAATTTAAATACATCTATTTGCTTATCTGCTTTACCTTCTCTTCAATATCGATTTTTTGTTCAATTTATTTCTAAAGATTTTATGAGTTATGATTGGTGTAATGATTTTCTTTTTCTGAATCATAAATAGTAGATTGAAATTAAACATGTTATTATTAGTGACTTTTTACAAATATATTATTTAAATGATTTACGGTGTACATATTTAAAATATGACATTTTATTGTAATTATAATTGCTATGCCTATGAGACCATGTTTCAAACTAATTTATTACTATTAGATTGTCTCTATATAGATAGTCTATGGTTTTGTGAAAAAAAATATGAATTTATTATTATTGTTTGGGTTACCATTAGAGAAGAAATTGAATTTCTTAAAGAATTTGATGAATAACCTCCGTTAGTATTAATAATTCAAATTATGTTTGATGACTTTTGAGTATGATATGACAATAACTTTATAGAAATAGTTTTTGTTTAACATTTATTTGGATATTTATATTTGATTATGGAAAAAAAATATTTGATTAAATTTATAATGCATATTTTTATTCGCGGTTCAATGGTTATAATTAATAGAAGGGTAAATTTGTTAAAGTGTTATTTTTCTTTTCTTTTCATTGGAACTCAAAAACGCAAGAAAAGATTTTTTTTATAAATTTTTTATTCTTTTCTATTAAAAACTTAAAAACAACACAAAGAAAAATTTCAAATTTTATATTATTTTCTTTTCTGTTTTAATTTAAATTTTTTATTTTTTTTTTTTCGCCCAAAACTCAAAAACAGAGTGTTAGTTTAGTTTGTAATAAAGCAACCACATTGGTACATTATCATTATCCCGAACTTTTAATTTTTTTCACTTTGGTGATGGTTATTTTTTTTCCAATAACATAATTAAATATTTGATTTTTTTCACTTCCATTTAATTAGGCCGACACATCATATTAATGACGTGATATTTTAGTGTTTACGTGTAAAGAAAAACTAACATACAAGATCCAAAGAAAAAAACATACCTTAAAACTGTTACACATCATATTTTTCGTCAAAGGCACACTCAACTATTATTCATAAATACCAACCTTAAACCCAGGTTAAATTGAGCATATTTTGGTGTTGTTAAATCATAACGTTTTTAAGTTAGGTTAAATCATAACGTTTTTAAGTCTTCCTCGCAAATCTCAGAGCTCAATCATCCTTGCCCGATCTCAAAGCTAGGTTAAAAACCCTCACCGCTGCCCTGCCGATTCTCTCTTCACGCCGCGACCTCCTTTAAAGCTCTCACCGCCGTCGAATCACGCTTCCCGATTTCAAGGTCGGCGGCAAGGCCGGAGCTCTGTTGTGGCTTAGTTTGATTTTCGGCAGTGTGGGTCTGTTATAAATATTAGTTACATGTTTTGTGTTGTGTTTACTTGGTTTAGTCAATTTATGCTGATATTATTTGTTTGTTTTTGGTTTTTCAGGTTATACAGAATCGTTAGATGATAGCATAGAAGTTGCAGTCCCTCAAGATGATTATGGACTTTATGCAATTGATATTTTAGATCCCTCTTTTGTAAGTTTGGTAGTTTTGTCTAAATTGTTTCTATTATTATCATTAAGTGCTTCACATTGCACGCCACCTGTTTTATGTTTTGAAGCTCCATTTGTTGTATCTTTTTATTTATTTATTTATTTTAATGCAAATGCAATGTCAATCAGAAACCAAACTTGAGTGTTCATTTTGAAACAGGTCAATTATATCCACATGTGTTGTTATTGCAGTTTATAAAATGTATGCATCTGACTGATGTATACCATTTTCATGATAGGATTGATATGCTTGTTGGATGTGGCTATAAGAAAGGAACCACATTGTTTGGATTTGGTTATGACTTCCGGCAAAGCAATAGGTAATTTACTTTCATCTGATTCATAAATTCTTGAAGTTAATTTTGAACACAGTGATCCTTAGTTAATTGTTTCTATATTGAAAATCTACTCGGTTGATGTGCTGATGAACTTGTTTATAAATTAGAAGGGTCTATTATTTGTGCCTGCTTTTATTGTATTTCTGGCAGAATTGTCAACATAATTTCTCACTCCATGGGTGGATTGTTAGATCTGTTCCTTTTCCCGTCTATTTTAGGATCGCATATGTTATCTGACCCTTACGCTTAATATGCCTGTTTCCCCTAATCTAAGAAGCACATATGTATCAATACGGGATACGACATGATCTGAGACGGATATATCAATTCAACATATTTTCATTCGTTTGGATACATATTACATAACGGCCCCTCTGTCTTTACGTGGTTGGGAAATCTTACAACCTCAGAGGACCAGGAACTTGTTGAGAGGCAGATGGATATGATAAAGGTCTGATAAATTTTTAGATTTTTTTCGTCCGTTTGTAAAAGCTATAGCTCCATAAAGTTTCATTTGAACAAGAGTTGTGTTTCCATACAACTGTTTTTTCATGGTTAGAAGTGCAACAGACTGATTATTCACTGTCTATGCATGTTTAATATTTTGTTGGTTCATGAACCACTAAATTGTAATAGGCTGAACACGTCATCTGAACCCTCATTTACTACAGAAGAGACCATTGCTTAGTGTATGAATATATTATTGTCTGGGATATACTAAGAATAAGAATGCAGGTTTGACCCAAAGGGCAGCAGCCACCTTCAGCAAATAATGCAAAAATTAGTCAATACCCAGTCCATTCTTAATAGATAGGGACAAGCAATGGGTAATAAGGTTCACTACAAGAAATGCACTCACCCTTTCTCTGGCATTTCATTTAAGTCACTGACATGTTTTTAGAAGACAGTTTATCTTGGTCTAAAGAAGGTTTTCTTATTATATTTATCATTTTCTGTACTTGCAGCCAGATATGCAGTCCAAACCACAAAAGGAAGGCTCAGAATCTGAACAATTTTGGGATTTGTTAAGTGGAAAATCAGAATACCCCAGCCAAAAGGTTGGAAGTAATGTTGAAAGTGATCCTCATTTATTCTCGTGCTCCTTCTCAACAGGTTTTGAGAACTATTATGATAATATTCTACTCTTCAGATTCTTCTACACACTCTAAATTGTAGTAATTGATTCTTTTGGTCTTTAGAGATTCATTTCTATTCATGGACTATAAAGTGACATTGAAATTGTTAACATGTCATTACTTTTATTCTTTGTTGATTGAGTTATCATGCCACTACTAATACATTTCTAGCTAATGTTTGGGAGAAGTTAGGAAATATAATTTCCTTAAAAGTTGTTGTTTTGCAACTATATCTCTAATTTTGTAATGGAGGGAATACCTATTTGCTTATAAATTGGAGGTTGGGTTTCACCAACAACTGTGTCATAAGTCCATAAATTCATCCTCTTCGTTTTGCAACTATATCTCTATTAGGCCTTTTGCACTTTGTTCACTTTTTCTCTTATTAGTTTTCTTTATTGCATCTGTTGTATAGTCATATACATAAATATAACCATAGTTCCTCCTTCACAGATTATTCTTCCACACTGGATCAGAAGATTGCAGCAGCGCTTCCCCTGATTGTACCACGTGAAAAAAGAGGTGTTCCAACAGTGGCTAAATACATGCAAAAACTAAGTATGATCAGTCCCAATGGTGAAGGCCTCAACAGGTGTAACTGGATTACAGCAAATAGTGGTAAGCTTCAATTTATAATGCATCTATTCTGTTTAGTGTAGTATGTGCTCGATCAGTTTATTACATTGATTTTAATCACCTAAACTATGATCATTTATATGTATTTGTATTTATCTTTGAATGTCCCTATCTATGCAAGAAGGAAATATATGTATCAGTGCATGCTGCTCATATATTCTCATTCTTTAGGATTATGTCATCTCTGTATTAGAATATATCCGTACTATCACCACAACCTCTTCCATCACCTCCAATCCAGCAATGCAGCAGGTAGTGTTGATACCTCTGGTTCCATGTCTCCGGTGCCTTTATGGCCACCACCAGCCGAGATTTTCCTCTGGCCTCACCAAACCTATTAACCTTGACAAGATAGTTAACTTTCTCAACAAATACCATCCACCTAATGTTAACCTCTCAGCTCTTGTTTGTGGCATTTTAACTTAAGCTGACCCTCATCTGACCCACCAAGCTTTAACTTAGTTGTTAGTACTAATTAGCAGGGCTGAGAGACGAGGTTCTTTAATTTGGCGGGTAGAGATTTAGTTCCTAGGGGAAAACAGGAAATTTGTGAAAAAGTAAAAAGTATTACCTAAGATAGGTTGATGAGATGTTGTAATGTGGGATGGGTTTTGGGGCGCACTCATCTTGTTGTGGAAAAGTTTTGGATTTCTCTAACGTTTGCTCGCTCTGTTTTGAGCTGCTGCTCCTATTATCAATTATCAGTTCAATTTCCTTGTTTGCAATTTTGCATTGCTAGCACATAAAGTGACTAAAGTGCCATATGCTTTTCTTGAATTGCATATGCCGAAATAGTAGTAACAAACCCAAGTTGTCAGCACACAACAAACTATGCAAGCTTCCAACAAAACAAATCCACTAGCCAACTAGTAAGAAAATTAGTACACACCCAGCCCAGCCCAGCCCAGCAATCGGAGGTTGCCATCCAATATATAAATTAGAAAATTAGATGATTTATAAGTTTTAAAATTAATTTAGTGTCCCATCGTTATTGTTCAGTTTATATTGCATCAATTTGAATCTAATGTGATTGAATCTAATGTGATTGTATAATGGTAGAAGATTATTCAGTTTCAAATGTCCCAAATGTGTGAAAAAGGTAAACTACTGTTTTGTGCTTTTTTTAATAATTTTTCTTTTTGGCGGAGGTTAAAAGTATTGTTGCTCACTGGTTATATGCCAAAATTACTATTAATTTGATAATTATCCCTTATCATTAAAAACTGCAGAAATTGAAACTAGTAATCCCTCCGTGGAAGGGAGCGGACCCATGCTCCTTCAGTCTTCACATGGTATAACAACCTTCACGTTGTTTATTTTGCAGGATTTAATTGAAGATGATGTGTACTTGTCTTCTCCACCGCTATCCCTGCCAAGCCCCTCAGTCACCAGGGAAGTTGAATATTATGGCAGTTGCGTTGATAGAGCAGAGCGGCCAAGTCCCATATCTGTTCTTGAACCATTATTTTCCGAGAGGACATCAGCCCTTCAAGAACCAAATCAAAAACTGGTAGGCTTTCATGACTAGAGTCTTCTATAATTTATCTTGTGATTTTTGTAAATTTTGTTTCTTTAGCGCTAAAGTAATTTACTTGAAACATTTCAATTGCAACAGGAATCCAACAATTGCAAATCCATTTTGAAGAACATGTTTCTTCTGATGTTGATCAAGCCATTTGTATAAGAACTAGCATGGAGGATGAGGAATCAGCATCTGAATATGTAGAAGCCGTACTTCTAGGTTCAGTTTTGAATTGGGATGAATATCTGTTGAGTTGAACCTATCTCTGAATTTTGCTGTCCTTTCAAATTACATGTGGACATTGACTGGTTGACTTGTATTTTTTAATTTCTCGAGACATTTGAAACCGTAAACAAATGATATTATTGGAATGTATTTTGAATGGTTGATATATTTTGGTTTTAAATTAAATGAGAATTTAGACCTTTTAGCTATATATCATGGCATTAGCATATTGTAGGTGCATTGGTAATATAGGTGAATCATAACTTTTTTTTTTCTTTATCTACAACATTTTAAAAATATTGTATAAATTGGTTAAAAACGTTGTTTGATATATTAAACTACAACGTTTTTATCCAGAAAACGTTGTGGAATCATACCTTCTACAACGTTTTTAAGCATCTGTTAATTTATGAAAAATAAATTTACAACGTTTTTTTTCTCGAAAAAACGTTGTGTAATGTGCTTAACTACAACGTTTTAAAAACGTTGTGTAAAGGTGTCAAATAGATGACATCCTTAACCACGACGTTTTTTCTGACTGAAATCACAACGTTTTTTTCGCGTTATTTATTTACTGTTTTTGTAGTAGTGATATAAAGAGGAAGCATGACATAAATCATATTTAAATTTTTTTTCCAGCAATCCTAGGATATATCATCTTGATACAATATTATTAATCGATGAGGGATAAAAGATATATCTTTACGAAGATAAATCAACTTTGATCTTCAAGTTCCAATATTTTGTTCCTCCTTGTTTCTTCAAATCATCCAATCAAATCCACCAAGAGAGTATTAATTGAATAAGTAAATTTAGGGTTCTCCAAATCTTGGGTGGCTAGCCCTAATTCTCTCTCTCTCCTAACTCCTTAGGTTATAGAGAATTATTCTGAAGTATCTTTATACTCATAGTTGTGTCAAACCTTAATTTATCATAAGACATCTTATATAGACTTTTCTTCCTCCTAAACTCTTTAGGACTTAGGGTTTTAATTTAATTCCCGAGTTATTTAGGAAGTAAATTATTTATAATAATAATAATAATAATAATAATAATAATAATAATAATAATAATAAGACTCTTTTTATTAATTTATAATTAGTATTTCTCCAAATACTTACTTATAAATATTAGTATTTCTCCAAATACTAAATTATTATTATCAAGTTAATTGTTTCTAAAATAATATTTATCTTTTATGGTGTGACTATTTATATTCAATATTATACCGGTAGTAGAATAAATAAACTAGAATCATTCTAATATTAGTTATAATGAATTAAACTCTTTTAATTCAAATATAAATAACAATATTTATTCTACATCATTACTGACACCTCTTGTGACGCCCCCAAAATAGATCCACACAACCCATTCTGAGTCGCCAAAAATAACACTACTGACGCGAACTTTTTTATTACAACAAATGAACTGTCGTGTAAAATACGACAAAACATAAGCTATGAGTTTCAAAACAAATATTATAACATATATAATATGACAATATTAATACTCAAATTATTACAATGTCATATAAAATACAGCAACAAATATTTCATGTAAGACCCCAACTTTTATGAATAAAGATTAATTTCTCTTGAAATATATTTTTGAATATTATGGCGTGGATATAATATAATGTTATAATTGTGGGTAATATTTACAAATTTTACAAAGTAAGCAAGTGGTTATATAATATTCGATTGGTTCTGGGAATATTCGTTTTAACGAGAGGATTATTCAGTATGACAAGACAATCATTGGTGGACCCACAACGGAAGTATTGTCATAGTTAGAAAACGCATGTAATTATCTTTTATAAAAATAACGGCGGAAGTTTTACCGTTAAACCGTTGAACTACCCGGTAGTAAAAGTACAATAATACGCTGGCGTTGTTAAGTAGTAGCTGCGGTATTGATTATTGATGCTTACGTGAGAAGTCACTCGATTATACTCAATTATTGCTATAGTAATTCTTCGCGATCATATCTCTCATATTATTGATTCGATTATTATTATAAAGATCATCCGCATAATATGATATATTATTAAATCAATAATTGAGACGACAAAGTTATTCATATTATTAAATTGCAATATTTATAATGTCAGAAGTTACATCGAGGAGAGGTTTGGTCATCTAATCATGCGTCAATAAGGAGAAATCCTTATCGAAAGCCCCATCTTTCCTAAGAACGACCCGGTTGTTAAATATTGTGAGTTATAATATTAATGAATGAATAAGTTCGTGTTGATTAAAGATAAAATTGATAGTTCCATTGTGTTGGAATTATTAGTGTTAGTGGAAATCGACATTTATTTCGATATTAATTGATGTCTGGAAGTTATACTGACCAGTTGGGTAATTAATCGGATAAATGAGCAATTAATTGCTATTAATTCACATGATTATAACTATTTGTTCACATGTGTGTACTATTGATTCACATTCTTGTACTATTAGGGGAGTTGGTGCAAGATTGATAATACTTGCATGACTAAGTTAAAAATGGAGGTATAGATGGAGGTACTATACTGTAATTCGTATTTTCACATGATTATAACTATTGATTCACATTATTTACTATTAGGGGAGGTGGTGCAAGTTTGATAATACTTGCAGGACTAAATTAAAAATGAAGAAAAAGAGGAAGGTATTATACTGTAATATTTTGAGTCCCAAAACGTGCAATTATTGAAATTATATTTTTCTATAAATAGAAGCTCATTCTTCCTTAATTTCTCACCAATTCACTAAAGCTTTACAGAAATTATTATAGAGAGAAATTATAGAGAGAAAGAAGAAGAGAAGTCTGCTACCTCACTATTCCAATATCCAGTTTCTTCTAAGGTAAGAGGTATTATTCTTTCGTATTCATGAAGAGAGTTATTTTCTTTCAATACTCGTAAGGGTTGTTATTCCATTCTTTATTATTATGTTGGAATAACTTTTATACATCAAATACCGCATACATGGTGAAATTCTTCTGTTATTCTATTCTTTATTATTATGTTGAGAATAACTTGTCTGTGCGGTCTATCGCATGCCTGGTGAATTCTGTTGTTATTCAATTCTTTATTATTCTGTTGGAACATCCTGTTTGTACGGATTACGCACGACCTGGTTCCATTCTTTATTATTCTGTTGGAACATCTTGTCTGTGCGGATTACGCATGACTTGGTTCCATTCTTTATTATTCTGTTGGAATATCCTGTCTGTGCGGATTACGCATGACCTTGTTCCATTCTTTATTATTATGTTGAGAATAACCCGTCTGTGCGGTCTATCGCATGCCTGGTGAATTCTTATGTTATTCCATTCTTTATTATTCTGTTGGAATAACCTGTCTATGTTGATTACCACATGCATGGTGAATGATCCTTCGTATTCATTCCTTATTCAATTGTGGAAATGATCTGTCTACGTGGATTACCGCATGGCGGGTGAAAATCCATTTGCAGTTTCATATATTCTATTATACTCAGTTGGTTAAAGTTTTGGCTTCTATACTCCATGAAATTAGTAGAATATCCTGGATATTTGCACTTCATCCAGTATCTTTTCATGAAAATATTCTTTTGAGCATTCTTAAATTTTACTCCACAAAGTAATATCATGTTGACAATTTGGACGTAATTGATTTTAGGATAAATTAACTTATAAATCTTTAAAAGTTATTCTTGAACTTGTTTTATTGAATTATTATGTCATTGTTATCATCCTCATGCTTATATTGTGATGAAAGTCATATTTGGCTTATGTGCATAGATGGACTTGGTATGATTATGACCAGGGATCATTCGGTATAATCATGACCTGTAATGTTATAAATGAGGTGGTAAAAGTCCTCGAGAGCACTGTAGTGCGTTGATGGGATGGACGCTTTTAGTATGATTATGACCAGAGATTATTCGGTATAGTCATGACCATTGATGATTTAATGAATATCCTTGGCCCGTAGTGCAGGGATGATTCGATAATGTGATCTATTTATTAAGCTGAGTCCCAGCAATAAATTGAATGATAAACTTTTTAAATCATAGAAGATAGTAGATATCATGCTCTACTTGACTCTTCTAATGGATTGCTTATTCCGCTGCAGTTAAACTTGATGTCTATTATATTTTATCAGTTTAACATTGTTGAAGACTAATGATAATTTATTCTGCATTATCTTAGTCATAATATTTCTTACTGGGATAGTTGAGCTCACCCTTTTGCTTTCATTGTTCTCTTCAGGAAAGGAGAACGTAGCCGGGACTAGCCGGGGAACAAAGTGATGGTCCGAGATGGTGTATTAGTAGTCCTCACTATTCTATAAAATAGTGTGACAATAAATGTAATGAGGACTCTATTTGAGAGTGGATATGTCTAGAAGGAAACATTCCTGTTTAAACTCTCTCACTATGTTTTTGTCGTATATTACATTTAATCGTTGTATAATTAAGTTTGTATTTGTATTCTGTACCATGTATTTGGCGACTCAAGATGGGTGATGTATATCTATTTTGGGGGCGTCACAGTTGGTATCAAAGCTTAAGGATATGATCCCTGAATGAGATGTGAGACAAGAACTAAGAGGGGAGAGACGGGGAATTCCTTCGCTAGTATGACCTACCTAAGTTTATTTGGTATTTAATTGGTCGGTCAGAGTATAGGGATAATATGTGATATGATAATTAACCCTTGTTTTGTGGCAGTATTTGAAAATGACATCCGAAAATGTTGAGATAAGCAATGAAACACATGAGACCGTTGAGTCACCACAGATTAATACCCAGGATAATATGCAACAGGAAGACAATAATCCTCATGTAAACAACAACGATCAAATGATGAACGATGGGATGTTCAGAGGTTTTATGCAATTCATGCAACATCAGGCAAAGGCGGCTCCTGTCCATAATGCAGGTGGAAACACTGATAACTCCTTTGACGGCCACCGCATTAAGCGATTCAAGGAGCTGGGACCACCGGAATTTTTTGGAGAGCCAAAACCACTTAAAAGCGAGACGTGGATAAAGCAAATCAACAAGATATTTGATGTCTTGGGATGCTCGAGGAGCAAAAGGTTCCCTTTGCCACCTTCATGTTATTACGAGTAGAAGTGACATTGGTGGGAATCGTAAAAGCGTACTCAACCCGCCGACTCAAAATGTCTTGGGAGAAGTTCCAAGAGTTGTTCAACGACAAGTACTTTCCTGAAAGTATTCGTCATATGAAGGAGGTAGAGTTCATCAAGCTTGAGCAAAATAATATGACCGTTGCACAATACGAAGCTAAGTTTGCCGAGTTATCTCGGTTTGCGTCCCACTTGGTTGATAATGAGGAGAGAATGACGCGGATGTCTCTAAGAGGTTTGAAACCCGAGATACGTCAATTCCTTATCTCTCATAAACTGTGTTTGTATTCAGATGTTGTGAATAGGGCTCAGTTATTGGAGCTCGATAATGAGTCAACCCAACCAAAAGAGAGCAACCGGCAAGTTGATAATACCAGTGGTAGCAGTTATCGAAGCGGTGACAACAAACGTGGAGGGAATCAACATGCCAGAAATGGTAATCACTTTGGTGGTAATCATGGCCATGACAATAAGAGTGGACATTTCAAGAAGAGGAGATTCACTAATGATGAAAAGACGTCAGCACCAACACCTATTGTTAAGGAAGGAGAACGACCACCGGTCGTATGTTACAAATATGGAGGGGAAGGACACATAAGTCCAAACTACACGATGCAGTCCAAAGCATGTTACAATTGTGGAAAAGAAGGTCACCTAGCCCGATTTTGTCGTGCACCAAAGTTAAGTCCAGCTGGGATGGAGGCGACAAAGGGTGTCGCAGACAAGACAAAACCTGTAGTTCAAGGGAGAACGTTTGTCGTAACCTCCCAAAAAGTGAGGAATCCGAACGAGGTGATCACATGTAAGCTAATCATAAACTCTAGCGAAGTTTATACTTTATTTGATACCGGTTCTACCCATTCCTTTATTTTTCCAACTTGCGCTAAACGTTTAAATTTGACTTCGGAGAAATTAGACTTTGACTTATCTGTTGAAACTTCGTTGGGAGAAACCTTCATTACATCCACGGTTTATAAGTCTTGCTTGATTCAAATCGGTAACCCCACGTTACCTGTCGATCTTATTTCTTTGAAAATACTTGCATTTGATGTGATTTTAGGGATTGGTTGGTTAACTACTTGTAAGACCCCAACTTTTGATAAATAAAATTGAATTTTCTCTATTCATTATCTTAAAATAATAAGGAGTTAATTTGATATAATGTTTTAGTTATGTGTGAAATGTGCAAATTTTATAAAATAAACAAGTGGTTGTAAAATATTCATTTCTGTCGGGGAATATTCGTTTGGTCGTGAAATATTCTTTTTGTTGGGAATATCCGTACGACGACGCAGTCATTTGTGGGCCCCATAACCGAATATTTATCGGATGAAGAAAATGACAAGTTTGAGTTTTTATAAATAACAGGCAGTAGTTATTACCAATTAACACCGTTGTTGGAATACACGGTGGTTAAAATACGAATCTGGCGTGGTTTTACGAAGAAGACACGGTATTGCACTGATATTGTTGAATTATTAATTAAATGCATAAGAAGGCACTACTCAATAATTATTACGATAATTCTTTGTTTTAATATTTTATTGATTCAATAATTGTTGCGTTGATATTTTATATTATTATTGTTTCAATAATTGTCATCGACGATATTTTCCATTATCGGATCAATAATTCATATTATTTGAATAATATTATTAGATAGCATTATTGGAAATGTCTAGAAAGTTACGTCGAGGAGAGGTTTGGTCACCTAATTGCGCGATGAAGGAGAAATCCTTATCGGAAAGCCCCTCTTTCTTGGGAACCGCCCTGGTTGTCATTATTATTGTGATTCTGTAATATTATTTGTGAATAATTAATTATTGATTTATATGATAAAGGAAATATTTATTTGATGCGATATAAATGATAGATTTATTTATGTGGTTATAAATGAAGGAATTATTGTTGAGGTGTTTTATCAGTATTTTGACGGATTGGATGTATTAAAAGATCAAATCGGTGTTCTTAAAGCTTTATTGCGTGAGTTATAATTTTAATCCGACCGTTGGATCGTTGTGATTTTTGGATACGTTATACATATATGAGTTGACTATATGTCCACAAATTTTGAACCGTTGAAAATTAACGCATGATTTGTTATGAATTTTAAAAGGTGTTGAAACGGTGTTGAAAATCGTCCGTTTGTGGATTTCGAATATTTTCTGTTTGGAATTTGGAAAAACTCAAAGCTACAAAGTTGTAGAGAATTCAATTTCATGCGGAATGGACATAAAATTCGTATTTTTCTGATAAACAGGCTATTTTCTATGAATTAATGAAGTTTCGAAAAATAAAATAAATTTTTAATTGGGTGGGACCCACTTTGGTTGGTGTTGAATGCATGTGGGCTACTGGGAATTTCAGAATTGGCTAGCTTGATTGATCAAATTGGGTGTGCATAGAAGATTGAATAATTATAATATTATTTTATTATTTAGTCTCCTATGGCGTTCTAGCATTTTCCTATAAATAGACGCTTAGGTTAGAATTGAAAATCACACCAGAAACAAGTTTTCTTTCTCTAGATTATCGAGCGTATTTTGTGAGTATTTTGATACTTGGAGAGTTCTTTATTCAATGCAAGTTTCATCAAAGACTATATCCAAAATTTAGTGTAAGAAATAACGGTTATTTTGAGGTAAGGGATGTTATTTTCTTCTTAAATGATATTATTTTCTTCAATATCATTATGCCAAAATATTGGTAAACTTTTTAATCAAATTTAGAACTTTTTGTGTCTGGGAGTTCTTATTCACGATATCTGACCTTTATTCACGATATCTGAGACTATTCACGAATATCACATTATTATTCACCTAAAAATGAAGTTTTCTTCTTTTGTCCAAGATGTCTATTATGGTTACTATCTTTGATTGTATCCATGTTTTGATCTTTATTTTTGAATTACGCTTCACAATTGGTTATTATGAAGTATTATTGATCTTGGATAAACTGTTATCTGAATCCCTAATATTTGTCCTTACCGTCTCATTTGGATTCGTTTTCTTTAAAATATTTTTCATCATCCTCAGTCTTAAATGATGATGTTACTGAATATCTTTGGCCTGTAGTACAAAGATGAATTATTAACTGATGAATATCTTTGGCCCATAGTGCAAAGATGAACAGGTGTTGAGATGAACATGACCAACTGGTGATACAAATGAATATCTTTGGCCTGTAGTGAAAAGATGAATATTTGATTAAATATGTATATTGATTGTTGTTACATGGATAAAATATTGATGGTGGACTTTTAAAATCTTAGAAGATAGTAGAATTCATTCTCTACGTGACTCTTCTAATGGATTGCTATTTCCGCTGCATTTATTGATCTAAAACTTGTTGTTTATTATATTCTATTAGATTTTTCCCTGTTAAAGACTAATGATAATTTGTTGTATATTATCTTAGTCATAATATTCTTTACTGGGCTAGTTGAGCTCACCTTTTTCCTTTTTGTTCCATTTTTCTTCTGAGGAGGTGAGAACATAGCAGGATGTAGTCAGGGTATGGAGTGATGGTTCTAGAAAGATATTTTAGCAGTCCTCACTATTTTCTGTAAAATAGTGTATGAATAATTGTAATGAGGACTTATTTGAGTGTGGATATTGTCTAGAAGACAATATTTGTATTTAAACTCACAGTATGTGTTGTCATATTTTGCACGACAATTGTATTATTGAAGCTGTAGTTTGCTTTTCGTACCATGTATTTGGCGACTCAGAATGGGTGTGGTGTATACCTATTTTGGAGGCGTCACAGTTGGTATCAAAGCTTAGAGATATGATCCCTGGCTGAGATGTGAGAATAGAACTAGGAGGGGAAAGATAAGTAAATCCTTCGCTAGTGTGTCCTATCTAAGCTTATTTGTTGGTCGGTCATAATATAAGGATATTATGTGATATGTTAATTTGTTTAATTAACCCTTGTTTTATAGCAGTATTTAAGAATGGCAGCTGAGAACATTAACAATGGAGTGAATGAGATCGCGGAGACACCTCTAATCACCAACCATGATAATGTGATGTCAGGCGAAGAAGGAATTACAAATATCCATGTTGTGAGTGAAGAATTGATAGTTGTACCCGAGATAATAGCAGAGGTATCAACTGAGAGTGAGGAAGAAGAGGAAGAAGAGGTACCTGAGGAGAATTTATTAGAAGAATTTTATGATCGAAATTTAGAATTGCAAAATCGAATTCATGAGTTAGAAGAGCAGGCTGAAGAACGGCAGGCGGTCGTGGAGCAAAAGGATGCAACAATTCAAGCTTGTGTTACCCGATATGTGATGCTTGAACAGAAGCACTCTTTGGCAGAGTATAAGACGATAAAGCTGGAATCTGAGCTGAAAGAAGAAACAACTGAACGAGTGAGAATGAGTGATGCATGGGTAAAAGCCGCACGACGCGTTGATATTGTGGAAAGAGATGTCCGATCTAAGAAGGCTAAAATAGATGATATGTATTTCTCTTTTTGGACAGCAATTGAGAGAACCCAACATCGAGTTTTGAATTACCCTGTACATTGCGGTCAACCCCAATTCGATATGGATCGAAGATTAATGATTCAGATCATGAAATAGGAGTACGATGAAGCAGTTGAGGGTGGAATATGCCCTATAGAAAATTCAATTTCAACGGTAGTGATGACACCAAATGCTGCCCCAGACAAGTCAAAGCCGGGTAGTTCAAGGGAGAGTGGTTGTCATGACTTCCCAACAAGTGAGGAACCCAAATAAAGTTATCATGGGTTAGTTAATCATAAATTTTTTCAAAGTTTATACCTTACTAGATACCGGTTCTACCCATTCTTTTTTCTCTCCTGCTTGTGCTCAACATTTAAACTCGACTTCGGAGAAATTAGACTTTGACTTATCTGTGGAGACTCCGTTAGGAGAAACCTTTATCACATCTATTGTTTATAAATCTTGCTTGATCCAAGTTGGCACTATCACATTACCTGTTGATCTTATCTCTTTAAAGATACTTGCTTTTGATGTGATTGTAGGAATTGATTGGTTAACCACTCATCATGCCAAAATTGATTGTTTTCGTAAGGTTGTTAGTTTTCATATTCCTAACCAACCTGTCATACAAATTCAAACAACTAAACCACTAAAATCAGTCACTGTCATATCAAGCCACAAAGCTATTCGTTTATTGAAAAACGGATGTCAAGCTTTCTTAGCCCATGTTATAGATTTGAATAAAGACACGTCAGATTTGAATAAAATTTTTGTTTTTAGTGAATTTCCTGACGTATTTTCTGAAGAATTTCCTGGCCTACCCCCAGAGTGTGATATTGAATTTTATATCGACTTTGAACCCGGTACAAAACTCATTTCTAAAATCTTTTATCAAATGGCTCCTATTGAACTTCAGGAGTTAAAAACTCAAGTACAAAAGTTGGTACCCGAGCCTCTATCTGGTGACTTCTTTTATGGAATGCACCAAAGCCAGACTCTCCGTAGGGAACTCTATATTTGTGTGGTGGTAAAACGATAGGTGCCATTGTGACGTGCAATCCAAGATTGAGATATGAATCACATATGAGAGCAACTTAAGTCAGTAATCAAAATATCTAGCTTTCTAGGCTTAATTGGTTTACTATCGGAGATTCGTGGAAGGACTTTCTCGAATCGCTACTCCGTTAACTTAGCTGACTTAGAAAGATACAAAATTCGTATGGAGTGAGGAATGCGAGAAGATTTTCCAAGAGTTCAAGAGGCGACTCATTTCGGCACTTGTTCTGACCATACCATCCTGGAAAAGCGAACATGGTAGCTGACGCGTTGAGTAGAAGATCGTACTCAAGTACGAGTGCGATATTGTTGAACACAAAGACCTATTTTGTATAATTTACAAATGATAGAGATAGAGTTAAAGACTCTAGGGACCCACGTGATGATATACGAGTAGAATTGACTTTAATCGATAACGTTAAAATCACTCAAGCTACAGACCTGGAGCTGATGAATATAAAGAAGAAGGTACAAGAAGGCGTTATTCTACAAGTAAGAGTCGATGAAGTGAAGAAAGCTCAAACCTTCGATTTATTTGAAATCCTCGATCGAGTAGGAACTGTGGTCTATAGACTCGCCTTAACGCTAAGTATGTCGCGTGTTCATAACGTTTTTTACGTATCGATGTTATGTAAATATGTGAAAGACCCGAACCACATCATTGAGTTAGAACCGGACGAGATAGCCGAAGATTTAACGTACGAGGAGGTACTTGTCAAGATATTGGATAGGAAAGAGCATGTCCTACGAACAAAGGTTATACCACAAGTTAAGGTTTTGTGGAGGAACCATGTAATTGAAGAAATGACATGGGAGTTGGAATCGAAAATGAAAGCGAGGTACCCTCACCTTTTTGAAACACCAGGTACGTACGTCAATTTCGAGGACAAAATTTCATAAGGAGGGGAGGTTGTAAGACCCCAACTTTTGATAAATAAAATTGAATTTTCTCTATTCATTATCTTAAAATAATGAGTTAATTTGATATAATGTTTTGGTTATGGGTGAAATGTACAAATTTTACAAAAATAAGCAAGTGGTTGTAAAATATTCATTTCTGTCGGGGAATATTCGTTTGGTCGTGCAATATTCTTTTTGTCGGGAATATCCGTACGACGACGCAATCATTTGTGGGCCCCATAACGGAATAACTGTCGGATGAAGAAAACGACAAGTTTGAGTTTTTACAAATAACTGCAGCGTTGTTATTCTGAATTAACAATTGTTGGAATACCCGTGTGGTTAAAATATGATGAATGGCGTGGTTGCATAAAGAAGACACCGGTATTGCAGACAGTATTGTTGAATTATTAATTGCATATAAGAAGGCACTACTCAATAATTGTTATAGTAATTTTTATTTAATATTTTATTGATTCAATAATTCTGCGTTGATATTTTATATTATTATTGTTTGATAATAATTGTCATCGCATGATATTTCCCATTATCGGATCAATAATTCATATTATTTGAATAATATTATTAGATAGCATTATTGGCAATGTCTAGAAAGTTACATCAAGGAGAGGTTTGGTCACCTAATTGCGGCGATGAAGAGAGAAATCCTTATCTGAAAGCCCCTCTTTCTTGGGAACTGTCTGGTTGTCATTATTGTGATTCTGTAATATTATTTGTGAATAATTAATTATTGATTTATATGATCAAGGAAATATTTATTTGATGCGATATAAATGATAGATTTATTTATGTGGTTATAAATGAAGGAATTATTGTTGAAGTGTTTTATCAGTATTTTGACGGATTGGAGGTATTAAAAGATCAAATCGGTGTTCTTAAAGCTTTATTGCGTGAGTTGTAATTGTAATCCGACCGTTGGATCGTTGTGATTTTTGGACACGTTATACATATATGAGTTGACTATATGTCCACAAATTTTGAACCGTTGAAAATTAACGCATGATTTGTTATGAATTTTAAAAGGTGTTGAAACAGTGTTGAAAATCGTCCGTTTGTGGATTTCGGATATTTTCTGTTTGAAATTTGGAAAAACTCAAAGCTACAAAGTTGTAGAGAATTCAATTTCATGCGGAATGGACATAAAATTTGTATTTTTCTGATAAACAGGCTATTTTCTATGAATTAATGAAGTTTCGAAAAATAAAATAAATTTTTAATTGGGTGGGACCCACTTTGGTTGGTGTTGAATGCATGTGGGCTACTGGGAATTTCAGAATTGGCTAGCTTGATTAATCAAATTGGGTGTGCATAGAAGATTGAATAATTGTAATATTATTTTATTATTTAGTCTCCTATGGCGTTCTAGCATTTTCCTATAAATAGACGCTTAGGTTAGAATTGAAAATCACACCAGAAACAAGTTTTCTTTCTCTCTAGATTATCGAGCGTATTTTTGTGAGTATTTTGATACTTGGAGAGTTGCTATTCAGGCAAGTTTCATCAAGACTATATCCAAAATTCAAATGTAAATACGGTTATTTTGAGGTAAGGGATGTTATTTTCTTCTTAAATGATATTATTTTCTTCAATATCATTATCTTTAGAAATATTGGTAAACTTTTTAATCAAATTTAGAACTTTTTTGTGTGGGGGTTCTTATTCACGATATCAAGACTTTATTCACGATATACGACATTATTCACGCGAATACGACCTTTATTCAGAAAATGAAGTTTTCTTCTTTTTGTCCAAGATGTCTATTATGGTTACTATCTTTGATTGTATCCATGTTTTGATCTTTATTTTTGAATTCGCTTCACAATTGGTTATTATGAAGTATTATTGATCTTGGATAAAACTGTTATACTTAATCCCTAATATTTGTCCTTCTCGTCTCTCTTTGGATTCGTTTTCTTTAAAATATTTTTCATCATCCTCAGTCTTAAATGATGATGTTACTGAATATCTTTGGCCTGTAGTGCAAAGATGAATTATTAACTGATGAATATCTTTGGCCCATAGTGCAAAGATGAACAGGTGTTGAGATGAACATGACCAACTGGTGATACAAATGAATATCTTTGGCCTATAGTGCAAAGATGAATATTTGATTAAATATGTATATTGATTGTTGTTACATGGATAAAATATTGATGATGGACTTTTAAAATCTTAGAAGATAGTAGAATTCATTCTCTACGTGACTCTTCTAATGGATTGCTATTCCCGCTGCATTTATTGATCTAAAACTTGTTGTTTATTATATTCTATTAGATTTTTCCCTGTTAAAGACTAATGATAATTTATTTTATATTATCTTATTCATAATATTCTTTACTGGGCTAGTTGAGCTCACCCTTTTCCTTTTTGTTCCATTTTTCTTCTGAGGAGGTGAGAACATAGCAGGATGTAGTCAGGGTATGGAGTGATGGTTCTAGAAAGATGTTTTAGCAGTCCTCACTATTTTCTGTAAAATAGTGTATGAATAATTGTAATGAGGACTTATTTGAGTGTGGATATTGTCTAGAAGACAATATTTGTATTTAAACTCACAGTATGTGTTGTCGTATTTTGCACGACAATTGTATTATTGAAGTTGTAATTTACTTTTTGTACCATGTATTTGGCGACTCAGAATGGGTGTGGTGTATACCTATTTTGGGGGCGTCACACTACTCATCATTCTAAAATCGATTGTTTTCTTAAGGTTGTTAGCTTTCATATTCCTACCAACCTATTATTCGAATTCAAGCAACCAAACCACTAAAATTAATCATTGTCATATCAAGCCATAAAGCTATTCGTTTATTGAAAAATGGATGTCAAGCTTTCTTAGCCCATGTCACGGATTTAAATAAAAATACGTCAGATTTGAATGATATTTCTATTGTTAATAAATTTACTGACGTATTCCCTGAAGAACTTCCTGGCCTACCCCCAGAGCGTGAAATTGAATTTTGTATCGACCTTGAATCCGGTATAAGACTCATTTCCAAAGCCCCATATCGAATGGCTCCTATTGAACTTCAGGAGTTAAAAACCCAATTACAGGAATTGTTAGACATCGGTTTCATTCATCCTAGTACGTCTCCTTGGGGTGCTTCTGTTCTATTCATAAAGAAGACAGATGGAAGTATGCGACTTTGTATTGATTATTGGGAGTTAAATCATGTCACCATCAAAAATAGGTACCCCTTACCTCATATTGATGACCTGTTTGACTAGTTGCAAGGAGCCAAATTATTTTTAAAGATTGATCTTCGTTCCGGATATCATCAGTTGAATATTAAAACTGATGACATTCCAAAGACTGCTTTCAGAACTCGGTACGGGCATTATGAATTCCTAGTCATGTCTTTTGGATTGACTAATGCTCCTGCTGCCTTCTTGGACATAATGAACCGAGTATTTAAGGAATATTTGGATCACTTTGTGGTCGTCTTTATTGATGACATCCTCATATACTCCAAAACCCATGAAGACCATGAGCAACACTTGAGGCTGATACTTCAAAAGCTTCGTGAAAACAAGCTTTATGCCAAGTTGAAGAAATGTGAGTTCTGGCTTGAGGAAGTTGTATTCCTTGGGCACGTGATATGAAATCATGGAATATCTGTTGACCCGGCAAAGATTGAAGAAATTCAAAGCTGGGAGCAACCTAAGTTAGTGACCAAAGTACGTAGCTTTCTCGACTTAGCTGGTTATTATCGGAGATTCGTGGAAGGATTTTCTCGAATCGCTACTCCTTTAACTTAGCTGACTCGAAAAGATACAAAATTCGGTTGGAGTGAGGAATGTGAGAAGAGTTTTCAAGAACTCAAGAGAAGACTCATTTCAAAGACTGTTCTAACAATACCATCCGCTCTTGAGGGATTTGTCATCTACAAAGTGATGCTTTTAGGCAAAGGGTTAGGATGTGTTCTCATGCAACATGGGAAAGTCATAGCTTTATGCCTCTCGAAAACTCAAAGAATATGAGAGGAATTATCCTACTCATGATCTAGAGTTAGCAAAGTGATCATTTTTGCGCTTAAGATTTGGAGGCATTACTCAGATAGAGAGAAGGCGAGATCTATACGGATCATAAAAGCCTCAAATATTTCTTCACTCAAAAGGAACTCAACATGCGGCAACGACGATGGCTTGAGTTGTTGAAAGATTATGATCATACCATCCAATACCAACCTAGAAAAGCGAACGTAGTAGTTGACGCATTGAGTAGAAGATCATATGTGGGTACGAGTGCAATATTGTCAACGCAAAGACCCATTTTGTATAACTTACAAAGGATGGAGATAGAGTTAAAGACTCCAGGGACCCATGTGATGATGGCGAATATACGAGTAGAACCGACTTTAATCGATAAAGTTAAAGCTGCTTAAACTACAAACCTGGAGATGATGTGTATGAAGAAGAAAGTGCAAGAAGGTGCTATTCCAGAAGCAAGAATCGATGAAGAAGGAATACTTCGAGTCAACTCCAGACTTTGTGTTCCTAACGATTCTGACTTGAAGTATAAAATCATGATGGAGGCGCACAACACACCATTTGTAATCCATCCTGGGAGTACCAAAATGTATCTTAATCTTCAACATACATTTTGGTGGAGCAATATGAAGAGAGAGATAGCGGGGTTTATCTCAAGGTGTCTAACTTGTCAACGAGTTAAGGCGGAGCATCAAGTGCCAAAAGGTCCATTACAACCACTTGAAATTCCAGAATGGAAGTGGGAGCACATTACCATGGATTTCGTTACTGGTCTTCCCAAGGTTTCTCAAGGCATAAATGTGATTTGGGTCATTGTTGATAGATTGACCAAGTCTTCTCATTTCTTACCGATACGAGAAACTTATACACTTGAACGTCTTCTTAGTATGTATATAAACAAGATTGTAAGATTACATGGTATGCCAGTATCCATAGTTTCTGATCAAGACCCAAGATTCACTTCAAGATTTTGGGTTAGTTTGCAAAAATTTATGGGCACAGATTTACGATTTAGTTCAGCATATCATCCTCAAATGGATGGGCAGTCGGAAAGGACTATTCAAACTCTTGAAGATTTATTAAGACTCTGTGTCCTTGACTTCAAGGGAAGTTGGGACAAGTTTTTACCATTAGTGGAGTTTTCCTACAACAACAGTTATCAAGCAAGTATTGACATGGCTCCATTTGAGGCGTTGTATGGAAGAAAGTGTCGTTCTCTAGTATGTTGGGATGAGGTGGGTGAAGCAACGTTGTTGGGATCAGATTTGGTACGTATGACTACAGAAAAGATTCAAACGATCCGATAACGTATAAAAACCTCACAAGATCAACAAAAGAATTATGCTAATCTTCATCGAAAAGACGTGGAATTCAATATTGGAGATCATGTGTTGTTATGTGTTGCTCCATGGAAAGGAGTTACGAGATTTGAAAAGAGAGGAAAGCTCAATCCTCGATTCATTGGCTCATTTATAATCCTCGAACGAGTAGGAACTGTGGCCTATAGACTCGCCTTACCGCCAAGTATGTCTTGTGTTCATAACGTTTTCCACATATCTATGTTACGTAAATATGTGAAAGACCCGAACCACATTATTGAATTAGAACCAGACCAGATAGAGGAAGATTTAACGCATGAAGAATTAACTATTAAAATCTTGGATAAAAAAGATCATATTCTACGCTCCAAGGTTATACCTCAAGTCAAAGTTTTGTGGAGAAACCACGATGTGGAAGAAATGACCTGGGAGTTAGAATCTGAGATGAAGTCAAAATATCCTCACCTCTTCGATATACCAGGTACGTATCCTAATTTTGAGGACGAAATTTCATAAGAAGGGGAGGTTGTAAGACCCCAACTTTTATGAATAAAGATTAATTTCTCTCGAAATATATTTTTGAATATTATGGTGTGGATATAATATAATGTTATAGTTGTAGGTAATATTTACAAATTTTGCAAAGTAAAGTTAGTGGTTATATAATATTCGATTAATTCGGGGAATATTCGTTTTAACAGAGGAATATTACGATGCGACGACACAATCATTAGTGGACCCCACAACGGAAGTATTGTTGTAGTTAGAAAACGACATAATTATCTTTTCATAAAAATAACGGCGAAAGTTTTACCGTTAAACTGTTGAACTACCCGGTAGTAAAAGTACAGTAATACGCGTGGTTGCATTGTAGCACACAATATTTATTATTGATGCTTACGTGAGAAGTCACTCAGTTATACTCAATTATTGCTACAGTAATTGCTGCATCGTATTTCTCATATTATTGATTCGATTATTGTTACAGTATCATCTGCATAATATAATATATTATTAAATCAATAATTGAGACGACAAAGTTATTCATATTATTAAATTATAATATTTACAATGTCTAGAAGTTCTGTCAAGGAGAGGTTTGGTCATCTAATTGCGCGCCAATAAGGAGAAATCCTTATCGAAAAGCCCCCTCTTTCCTGGAAACGACCTGGTTGTTAAATATTGTGAGTTATAATATTAATAACGAATAAGTTCGTGTTGATTAAAGATGAAATTGATAGTTCCATTGTGTTGGAATTATTAGTGTTAGTGGAAATCGACATTTATTTCGATATTAATTGATGTCTGGAAGTTATACTGACCAGTCGGGTAATTAATCAGATAAATGAGCAATTAATTGTTATTAATTCACATGATTATAACTATTTATTCACATGTGTGTACTATTAATTCACATTCTTGTACTATTAGGGGAGTTGGTGCAAGATTGATAATACTTGCATGACTATGTTAAAAATGGAGGTATAGATGGAGGTACTATACTGTAATTCGTATTTTCACATGATTATAACTATTGATTCACATGATTGAACTATTGATTCACATTATTTACTATTGGGGGAGGTGGTGCAAGTTTGATAATACTTGCAGGACTAAATTAAAAATGAAGGAAAAGAGGAAGGTATTATACTGTAATATTTCGAGCCCCAAAATGTGCAATTATCGAAACTATATTTTTCTATAAGTAGAAGATCATTCTTCCTTCATTTCTCACCAATTCACTAAAGCTTTAGAGCAATTATTATAGAGAGAAATTATAGAGAGTAAGAAGAAGAGAAGTCTGCTACCTTACTATTCCAATATCCAGTTTCTTCTAAGGTAAGGGGTATTATTCTTTCGTATTCATGAAGAGAGTTATTTTCTTTCAATACTCATAAGGGTTGTTATTCCATTCTTTATTATTATGTTGGAATAACTCGTACATCGCCAAGCACTCGTATACATGGTGAAATTCTTCTGCTATTTCATTCTTTATTATTTTGTTGGAATAACCTATCTATGCGATTCTATCGCATCCTCAGCTAATCTCATTATTATTCCATTCTTTATTATTCTATTGGAACATCCTGTCATGCGGATTATGCACGACTGGTTCTATTCTTTATTATTCTGCGTTGGAATATCCTGCATGCGGACACGCATGACATTCGGGTTCCTTTCTTTATTATTATGTTGAGAATAACTCGTGCATGCGGCCTATCGCATGCTTGGTGAATTCTTCGTTATTCCATTCTTTATTATTCATTGGAATAACCTGCCTATGTGGATTACCGCATGCATGGTGAATGATCCTTTGTATTCATTCCTTATTAAATTATGAAAATGATGCATACACGGATTACCGCATGGCGGTGAAAATCCATTTGCGGTTTCATATATTCTATTATACTTAGTTGGTTAAAGTTTGGCTTCTATACTTCATGAAATTAGTAGAATATCACGGATATTTGCGCTTCATCCAAAGATCTTTTCATGGAAATATTCTTCCCGAGCATTCTTGAATTTTACTCCACAAAGTAATATCATGTTGACAATTTTGACGTAATTGATTTCAGGATAAATTAACTTATAAATCTTTAAAATTTATTCTTGAACTTGTTTTATTGAATTATTATGTCATTGTCATCATCCTCATGCTTATATTGTGATGAAAGTCATCTTTGGCTTACGTGCATAGATGGACTTGGTATGATTATGACCAGGGATCATTCGGTATAATCATGACCAGTAATGTTATAAATGATGTGGTAAAAATCCTCAGTGGCTTGTAGTGCATTGATGGACAGTTTTTGGTATGATTATAACAAGGGATTATTCGGTATAGTCATTACCATTGATGATTTAATGAATATCCTTGGCCCGTAGTGTAGGGATGACTCGATGAGGTGGTTTATTTATTAAGCTGAGTCTCAGCGATAAAATTGATGAAAATATTTTAAATCATAGAAGATAGTAGATATCATGCTCTACTTGACTCTTCTAATGGATTGCTTATTCCACTGCAGTTAAACTTGATGTCTATTGTATTTTATCAGTTTAACATTGTTGAAGACTAATGATAATTTAATCTGCATTATCTTAGTCATAATATTTCTTACTGGGCTAGTTGAGCTCACCCTTTTGCTTTCATTGTTCTCTTCAGGAAATGAGAACGTAGCCGGGACTAGTCGGGGAACAGAGTGATGGTTCGAGATGGTGTATTAGTAGTCCTCACTATTCTATAAAATAGTGTGACAATAAATGTAATGAGGACTCTATTTGAGAGTGGATATTGTCTAGAAGGCAACATTCCTGTTTAAACTCTCAGCTATATTTTGTCGTATATTACACGACTGTTGTATAATTAAGTTTGTATTTGTATTCTGTACCATGTATTTGGCGACTCAAGATGGGTGATGTATACCTATTTTGGGGGCATCACATTTCAAGTCCTCAAAGGAACACGAGAAGAGTTCTGTCCTCCTCATTTTAATGGGGTGCATTTTTGACACTTTCAAAGTCGGATTCTCATCACCCTATAGTTGTTCACCAAAATTAAATATTAAATGACATATAAAATACGACACATACATTTTAAGTTCTCAATACAATTATATATTGTCATGTTGTTTTATGATGTATTGAGAAATTCAACAGTCACAGACCATCTCTTTATTCCTCTGTTATTCCCGCTCGACCCAGCTACACTCTTATTACCTGAAAGGAATTGTGAAGCAAAAGGGTGAGCACAAATATCTCAATAAAGAATATCATGACTTAATATAATTAAATTATCAATAACCTTCATCAGTAATAGATCAGATATTTAGAACATATGGTAGATAATAAAAGTTTTCAACCTTAATTGCAACGGAATCAACAATCCATTATAAGAGTCAAGTAGAACATAATGTCTACTATCTTCTCTAAATTAAAAGTCCATCATCAATATTTTATTCCTCTAACACCAATCAATAGTTCTTCGTTGTACCCAAGACAAAGAGAACTTTCACCACCTGTCTTTACCTGAAACACCCAAGATCACTGTTATACCAATTCACAGTTCATATTTATAATTTCCATTAAAGAGATACAACTATAAAGTCAATAGTCAACAGTTCATCTTTGCACTATAGGCCAAAGACATACAATTGTAAAACCAATAATCAACAGTTCATCTTTGCACTACGGCCAAAGATATACAACTGTAAAACCAATAATCAACAGTCCATTTTTGCACTATGGGCCAAAGATATACAACTGTAAAACCAATAATCAATAGTCCATCTTTGCACTACGACCCAAAGATATATAACTATAAAACCAATAATCAATAGTCTATCTTTGCACTACGAGCCAAAGATATACAACTGTAAAACCAATAATCAACAGTCCATCTTTGCACTACGGGCCAAAGATGACTTTCACCGTAATATAAGCACGAGGATGATGAAAATGATATATATAATGAATGGACAAAAATAATCAGAATAATAAGATAAAATAAATCTTAGTGATTTTTAACTTAATTATCCAGAGTCTAATTTGCTAATATGATATTCAAAAAATCGATTAGATTTCTTGATAGAATATAAAGTTCAAGTAAATGTGAAGTTCTCGGCTCAAATATAATAACTTAAAACTGAATAGAAAGATTCAGGTCAAGATATTAGATTAAGTACAAACTATTAAGGATATTCTAATCATTTCAGGACTTTTCACCATTTAATGATAAGCTGAAGAAACGAATAATAATATCTTACCATAATATAGAGTATGAAAGAAAATGATATCCATTTACCATAAAAAAATGATACCCCTTACCTTAGCATGTGACTTGATTCTGCTTTCTGTGAAATTGATCAACTTAAACAATGCTTACATTCCTTATCTACACTTGGAGTAACCTTACACTCAACAAAAATACTCACAATATTATACTCACAATATTCTAGTAATTTTTTTTTATATTTTTAGTGTAGTTATGGTGTGTTTTGTTTCTCATCTAAGCAATCTATTTATACTAAAAATTGAGGAGACAACTAGCACACATGCTTTGACAAAATAACTAAATGAGCTGCATAAAATAATGGTAGTGGAATTTATGGTTCCACAGAGAAAATTAAACCCACTTATACACGTTTTAACAAAATTTGTTCAATAATAGAGTTGTGTTCCATACTACTTTAGGAAAAGTAGAGTGTCGACAAGTCTTGCCAAACTTATTTGAACAAACATCTGCATATCATACTTATCTTTAATCAACACCTTTTATTCATCAATTTATTTACACATTTTCAATCCTTCAATAATTATTCACAATTATTAACATAGACTCACAATACTTCCAACTGGTCTAATTATATCATATCAAATAATATGAGTTACTGTGCAATAATTAATGTGACAATTATTGAATGAAATACTGAGTGACTTCTTACGTAAGAATCAATAATATGAATTATCGTATAATACTGATCTCTGCTTTATTGTGGAATACGGTGTACTTCTTGTGGAATCATGCAAGACATCGTATTTTTATCACCGGTATTCAAAAGTTAACGGTAAAAGTTTTGCCGTCAATTTTTAAAAAATATTATTTCTGTCACTTTCTTTATCCGACAGTTATTCTGTTATAGGGCCCACCAATGATTGGTTATTTTATGTGTCGTTGCATTTAATATTCGACAAAAGGAATATTCTCGATAAAATGAATATTTCGACAAACCTGTTTCACGTCATATATTTTTACATTTTTCTGATTATCCGACAATTTTCTATAATTATTTCTATTTATAAAACTATCATTTAATAGCTTCAAAATAAAAATACTAACTCCACATACTTTTATATCTTTAAAACATTGTCAATATTAATATAATATTATTATAATATTTTTCAGCAAATTTCATAATTTTCCACCATTCATAGAATTTTCTATGAATTTCCTCTATTTTAAAACTAATTATAAATAGCTTAAAAAAATACAACAGCTACTTCTGTTATTCAATAATTTTTCAAAACTGTCTAGAAATTATAAAATAATATTATAAGATTTTTCACCAAGTTTGATAATTTTTCATCAGTCATAGAATTTTCTATGAATTTCTTCTATTTTCAAACTAACTATAAATAGTTTAAAAATACAATAATTACTTCTTGTGAAACCCCCAAAATAGGTATACATCACCCATCTTGGGTCGCTAAATACATGGTACAGAATACAAATACAAACTTAAATATACAACATGAGCTGTGAGTTTTAATACAAATATTGTCTTCTAAACAGTATTCAAACTCAAAATAAGTCCTCAATACATTTATTATCACACTATTTCACAGAATAGTGAGGACTACTAATGCAAATATCTGGACCATCACTCCGTTCTCCGACTAGTCCCAGCTATATTCTCATTTCCTAAAGAGAACAATGAAAGCAAAGGGTGAGCTCAACTAGCCCAGTAAGAAATATTATGACTGAGATAAAGCAGAATAAATTATTGTTAGCCTTCAACAGTGTTAAACTGATAAAATACAATAGACATCAAGTTTAACTGCAGCGGAACAAGCAATCCATTAGAAGAGTCAAGTAGAGCATGATATCTACTATCTTCTATGATTTAAAAGAATTTATCATCAATTTAATCGCTGAGACTCAGCTTAATAAATAATCCACATCATCGAATCACCCCTGCACTACGGCCAAGGATATTCATTAGTATCACGATCACAAATTATCCATGCACTACGGGCCAAGGATGTCAGGAATAAGCATGTGAATGTTATTCCTATTTACATATGATTTGATTATGATATATATGAATGAATATGCAAGTATGCTTGCATTAAGGAAAGCTGTAAAGTCCTTTGATAGATGATAGAAACATATGTACAAGGACTTAGAGTGAATTGATCAAATGTGTTAGGTTGATCCTACATAAGCAAAACCGCTTTATAAAGTCCTTAAAAAGAAATTATGTACAAGGACTATAAAGATAGAAAGATCAAGCATGTTAGGTTGATCTTATGATGTAAAAGATAAGGCTCGCTCGATCGCCGAGCACCGCACTGTAAATTGTAGATGCCAGAGAGTCAAGGAAAACTCGAGAGCTGTCGAGGCAGAATCGTAGTTTGCAAGATAGTAGATCTCGGAGTTTATAGACTGCCAGGAGAGACGAGAAAGGATCATAGTGTGTCGAGGAGAACTTCCTCGAAGCCGTAGTCTGTTGAGGAAGTCATGTTCAGAATAGTAGACAGCCTGCCTACGAGCCGACCGAGCATATGTCGAAGCTAAGATCAGAATCGTAGACTACTCTCTGAGTCGTAGAGTCTACTGATGTTGAAGCCAAGTCAAGAATCGTAGACTACACTTAGAGTCGTAGAGTCTACTGATCATATTAGAGGCAGAGATCGTAGTCGAGCAAGATCAGATGAAGACAACAGACACAAAGTCAGAAATCATAGAGTGTCAAGATCTGATCTCGGAGTCGTAGTGTCTACACAGCCGAAGCTGAATCGTAGAGTGTAGAACTAAGACTTCAACCGATGTGCTCACAACGCCAAGGCAGAATTGTAGAGCAAATACGATTCTCAACAAATGAGCACTCCCAGAATATCCAAAGGAATGAAGTCTCTGGTTGGTACTGCAAAGATACATCCCACCTGAAGGAAATCAGAGAGCACTCAACGAATGTCATGCAAGCTAACAGAAGATCTAAGCATCAACCCAATCAGCATCCAGATTGAGTTGTGAAGTCATTCAAGATGAAGTCTTCCACAAGTTGATCATAAGAAGACTTCAGTAACTGACTAAGGAAAGTCAGCAAAGGCAGTAGCTATCAAGTAAACAGAAGACAACGATCTTGGAAGAAAACAGGATCGTAGTGTTTGCTAAACAAAGAAAGAACTGATGGAGTTCACACAGAGATACTGGTCAGCTTTTGAAGAACAAGGCTAAAGTGATTAAGCATTGGGTCAGTCCATTGATGATAAGTGAACGGGAGATCACAAGGATAAAGCGAGTTGGACACGCCACAAATCTGAAGTGTCTTGCTATTCAGAAGGGACCAGAGCAAGGAGTCAAGCCATTAGTATCTGAGAGCAGTCGAAGCAAATAAGAAGTGTTGAAGCACTGCACAATAGAAGGAAGGGGTGTTCTACACTGATGATTAAATGAACACTCTTCAAGATCGTAGTGTTGCCTCTGCCTGTCAACTAGACACTACGATCAGGTCCATGAAGATGTGCATCAGAATTGTAGAGTTCGAACAACTGAGGATTGAAGCATTGGCAATGGTTCAACCCAAAGATTGATATTCGAACAAAGCTTATTGAGAGCATCGATGCAAAAGGACAACCTCTGATTGAGAAATCAGAAGGAGGTAATAAAGTCGAATACCTGCCCAAGATATAAAAATAACATCTCTGACGGGGTAGGTGAAACAGTAGACTGCAGTGTCAGAAAGTCATGTCATGTCACATCTGCAGTCTACACCAAATAATTCGAGATCTGCGAGGCAATTCAAAAAGCTTTTAACGGCTCCTTTCCAACGGGAAGATTGGGAAGGAGTATAAATCAAAAGAGCTTCAAAGATTAAGAGTTGTTGATGATTGCTAAGTTGCAGAATTGTTGAGTTATTGGAATGTTATTGTTGACTCTACGAGTTCCACCAGAGATTAAGAGAACAAGTCTCAGTGATAGTGAGACTACATAGGTGGAAGTGAAGCAGCTTTGAAGAAGGACTTAAACAGATTAGAGCTTCACTCAACAAAGAAGAGAATGCCACTGAAGATGGCAGTTAAGCTGAGAGCCAAGAAGGCCAAGGAGATAACATTCAGAAAAGTGGCAGAGTACAAAGAAGATCAAGAGAGCCACTCTACAAATCACCATGAACTAAAAACTAAAAAAGAACGGATGCAGAATCATGTCTGCAAAACATTTAAGAAGGATTCATAGATTGCTAAGTGTCAGACAAAGTCTACTAAAAGCTCACAGACTTAGCAAATCCAGATGGTGATGGTGCACAACTGACATCAGATAAAGATGAGCAAAAAAGAGTGAAGATCAGCTGCACCAGAGAAGATGTGGTCCAAACTAGAAGCAGAATTTAAAGAGGACCACGCTAAGCTGCTAAGTACATAAGATGTTCAATCTCAAAGACATCTTAACAACTCAGCACCACCACCACGACCAACAACTACAACAACAAGAAGCTAGGGCCTGAGAGGTCCTTGTCTGGAGGGACTAAGCGAAGTTCCAAGCCTGTTGGGCTTGAAGAGTTCCTAGGGAACTAGAGGACTTCCAAGGCTGCTGGCCTTGAAGAGTTCTTAGTGAACTGAAGTTCCAAGGCTGTTGGCCTTGAAGAGTTCTTAGTGAACTGAAGTTCCAAGTTGCTTCTTCCTAGTGGAAATCTCTATTGAAAGCAGAAGAGTGGATTAGGAGCTTGAGTCTCTGTTGGATAAAATCTATATACGCACAACA
Source organism: Panax quinquefolius (assembly GCA_020205615.1). Lineage (NCBI taxonomy): Eukaryota > Viridiplantae > Streptophyta > Magnoliopsida > Apiales > Araliaceae > Panax > Panax quinquefolius. Next base: position 9,367,936 of record CM035170.1, on the reverse strand, counting down.
CGCAAGTATACGTGGTCATCAAGTAATAGAGTGATGAGTAGAGTATCGTTTCCACAGAGATAAATTAGAAAATACCTTAACTCACAATTACCAATCTTCTATTAACCCTAATTTTATTAAACAAATCAAATTCAACGATTAAAATTAACAAAACCAAAACTAAAATTTAGAATAATTAAATTAACATAAAATAATCACGAATACCAAAATTTGAATTTTCAAACAATTGATGGAGAATTAAACTTATGATTTCACCTTAAGCTTCACTTTGATTTTAACACTTTTATCCCAATTCAACGCACTATCTCAGTTTATTAATCAAGAACACGAATGCAGTACTAACCACCTCTCAATGCATAATACCATATTAACTTCAATCCACAATTAAGATAGAAATCCGTTAAACACCTTAATCAACTAACCCACTATATCTCTATGTGAATTACAATTAAAGAAGGTTGAAGAATAAGTTCTCTATCCGATTACATGCGGTGTCAAGCATATATCTACCTTAACACTCATCAAGTTTAAGCTACTAACAAAATCCACGAACACATGCTTTATACTAACTAGGTCTAGAATTGAATATCCTCCCTCGATTCCACCCAACCCCACAAAGAATTATTGATCAGGCAATTCATAGATTCAAGCACAAATTAATATAGATAAACTGGAGATAACTTATTAAATTGGGAATCAAAGCTTACAAAACCATCGATTCACTTAAGGATCCATCACAAGCCTAAAAAATGAATTAGTTCATAATAAATGAAATAAACACTAAATAAATCATAGAAATCATTCTTTCATTTACAAATAATAATCTAACACAAAGAATATTAGAAAACACCCTTTACGTAGACTAAAATTGTAATCGTCTTGAAAAACTCTTCGAATTACTCCTCCACTTTTGCTCTTCACAAACTGACTTTGATCTCTGTAATCTCCTTAATTCCCTTCTCTTTTGTATTGGATAGAGTAGTATATATCAATCTTAACACTCTAGCCACAATCTTTATCTAATAGAGTTATAAGACCATACAAACAACTAAAATTCGAGTCCAAAAGAAAGTATAAACCATAACGGGACACCTCAATTTTCCAACCCAGCTTATGTTGGTGTATCTATAGATTAACAATTTCATCTTGAATGAATGTAGACCCCCGCCCGTGAATGTGTGTAGAATAAAAACCCCGTACGGGGTACCTCTACTGTTGACTTGGAAGACCCAGCCCGTGAAAGTGTAAACTTGTTCTATATCTCTATTAACCGAATGACTTGCTGCGATCTTGAGTTATTTCCAAATATGCTCCAATTAAGTTCCAAATGCACCAAATATCTCCAATAGCACGTTCAATGCCACAACCTTCAACCTACACATAAAATGACATAAAACAAGTGAAAATGCTCATGATCAAAAGAATATAACAACGAAATAAGCATGAATTAGATATGAAATTGCGTATATAAAATACACTTATCAAAATCCCCCAAACTTAAATCGTTCTAGTCCTCGAGCACAAGACAACTACATGAAATGAAATGATATGACTACGACCTACTTTTTATGCTACTCAATCCAACAATATTGCAGAATCAAAATTATCTTAATGGCCTCAGCGAAAATAAGCAACTATACAATATCAACCATCAAAACCAATCTACAAATCACTTTTAATCCTCGAATCTCAAGCTATCATCATTGATATAGTGTGTGTGTATAACATCCATGACAACTGATATATACCCAAATTCAATACCTAACCAATCTCTTAGAAGGAATCATGCAGAACAAACTTCAAAACTTCAAAAATAGCTAGATCCAACTAAAAATAAAGCAATCACAAATCGCCTGGGTTCACTCGAGGTACTTATGCTTTATTTCCATTCATGGGGGCTTTATTGCTCTTATTTCCCATTTTATTCTTTTTTTTATCACATAACAGTGCAATGTCTTATTCCCTTAGGCTTTTCAATGCTACCTTAACGAGCTTTCGACCAACGACTCCTAGACCATTAAGACCTTAGGGCGCTAGGTGTAAAGACAATCCCCTCGGGCTTACTTACTCAAGTAACAAAGGCCACAAAACTAGACAAAACGCATACGGTGTTTATTCATATTTTTTCCTTTTTTTTTTTTTTTTTTTAATAGCTTATATACCCAAGATATTCCCCCAAACTTAGGTTCTTGCCTAAGTTTAGCCTTTACCAGCCATCCTTGTCATTCTAGCAATCGTTCTAACATTATCCTTTAGAGACCACTTACGTACCGGTTTGAACTTAACTAATTAACACGGATGTTTGTTAAGCGTGCTATCCTTGTATACCGAGTTTCAAACAAACTCAAGATTGAATCATAAGCGATCATTGTGTCATAGTTCTAATATTCATTATTGTATTTGCTACTTATTTGACGATCACATCATAGGCCATAATAACATGAAACACAACATTAAAGGATTAAAACAACATAATAATTACTAACTAACAATTTTTTTTTTATATATTTGGAGACATAAAAAAATGCAATTGACAAAATGCATTATACTAATCTCTACTATGCAAACCTAAGCTACCATAAATGCCCTAAGCTATCATGCAATACCAAACATAAAATGCTATATAGAATTATAATGACATAAAAAAAAATATGCATCCTAACTAAAATGGATGCAAAACATGTATTTAAATCCCCCAAACTTAAGGTGAACAATGTCCGCATTGTATGATATAGCAAAATAATTGTGAGGACTTCCCTGCTAATGCTTAAGTCTGAGGAGGTGGTTGTTGTTGTTCATCATCTGAGTCACTCGGTGGGAACCTTGGCAGTGGGCCGGGCTGAAGATATGGAAATTGCCCTGCTGGATTGAAACATTGGAGAGTTGTGTTCAATGAGGCAAAAGAGGTGTGCATAGCCTCAAACATGTGCTCTTACCTCATTGCCAATCGTCACATTTCTTGACGAGTTACCTTGGCATTTTCTGTCATTTGATTTTGGAAATCAAGGAATTGAGATCTGGATATAGCGTCGGTCCTTGTTACCTGCTCATCGCCTTGATCAGCCATGTCGTCATCCTTATCCCCCGAGGCTTCTGTAGCATCCTCTCCTTCTGCCGATGATGACGAAAAAATGAAACCCCACTCACACCTGGTGCGACTTCGCCTCCCTTGCCCACACAGTGTCGTATGATCATTCGTGAATCAAGCGGTCGAGAGGCATTTGAGTGGGTTTGTCATCGGACCATCTAACTCCTGCTTTGGCACAACCCACATATGAGTGATGGGTGTGGCAAGCCTCCGAAAAATTCCCACGTAGGCCTTAGGCGGATAGAGAGAAGAGATGATCGCCCTAAGCGTCAATAATAAAGTCTTGCCTGATGGCGAATAAAAGCAACGCCTTCTCCTTGGTGACGTCGAAGTGTGTTGGGGCGGAAGCAATTTTGCCTGAGAGGAATGCATACGATTTTTCCATAGAGGTTGAGGTTCTTCTTTGGGGAACTTTGTGCCTCCTTTTCGGCCTTTCATCCATGACGTGCCTGGCTTCGTCATTGTCATGATAACTTCATCAAAATCCGGATCAGAAGTGCGGAGATGCTCGTACTGGCAATGGCGAGGTTCCCTCAGTTGGTAGTACGTATTGATGGCCTCCGCACTAAATGGCACCAACCGTACTCGCACAAAAGCTCGGAATGGCTCTTTGTCCTCAGCATTTGCATAGAACTCTTTGACAATATTCACGACGGCTGGTTCCGGGTCCTCGGTGAATTTCACCCATCCCTTTTGATAAATTTATGGCATAAGCTCTCCGTCGTTACCATCTGGTGCCAAACCCCGCTCCGGTGTAAGGGCTTTGGTGAGTATGTAGTCATACCGGTCAACTGCGGCGGCACTCGAAAACTTTCGACGATCGAAGGTGTGAGTTGGTTGGGATGGGCGTGAACTCTCCCCCCGTTGGCGTTTAGATGATGATGAAGCCATTCCTCCCTTGTAGCTTGTAGAACCCTAACTTTTCCACAAACCTTGGATTTGGACCTCTCTAGCTCACAAGTATGCAATTTGTATGTCTATTAAGAAATTTGGTGAATGGGGTTGGATGAATTGGTGTAGTATTTATAGATGGGGGGATTAGTCTATTATTGGTGGAGTGAGGAGGTGGGAAGGTGGAGGGTAGTAATGGTCTTGGGAATGTGGGGAAAGTGGGTGGTAGTTATGGAGTAGTGGGTTAATGAAAGAGTGGGGGTTATTGGGTATGATAGAAGAATAACAAACTACCAAGTCCCTTCATCTGCGGGACCCACTTCGTGGCGGGGTATTATACTAAAATTGCCGTGCATTGTTAGTAGTTGGGTGGGACCCCTTGGTGTGGTATTTTGTTACAAAGGCCCGTGGTAATGCTTGCTCCCTATCATCTGGTGTGAAGGACCCCCCCCCGTCGGGGGTGTTATCTTAGAGATGCTTGGACTTAGCTAGTCCCCTGTCTATTCCTTATTTTGCTACTTTTGTACTCCAATGATGCTTTTGTTTCCCAATTTGCATGGTATAAAACATGACTTTAGTTAGTATTGGATGTATGGTATGTTGTGTGGAGTATCACGAGAATTTTATTTTATTCTTCTATCTAGTGAGTTACTAAAACTATGATTAAGCAAATGCGAATGAAAAATACGATAATAAACTGAAAGTTGGGTTGCCTCCCAATGAGTGCTTGATTTTAAGTCGTTCAGCCTGACTACTTCTTATTTAAGTTGTGTCTACCAACGTGATGGCGATCACGTCGGTGTTGGTTTCTCCACCCGATAATGCTTTAATAGGTGTCCAGATTGACTTTGAATGTTTTGAGAGGGTTGTGATTGTAAATTTCAAGCTGCCGTGGGGAAAACTTGTTTATTTGTGAATGGTCCCGACCATCGTGATTTGAGCTTTTCAGGGAACAAAGCGCGACCTTGAGTTAAACAATAGGATTGATTGGCTGGCTCGAATGTTCGACCTTGAAATTTTCAAATCGTGCCATCGTTTGACTTTTCCTTGTATATCTTGGCATTTCATATAGGCTTGAAGGTGAAACTCGTCTAGTTCATTCAAGCTGAAGTAGTCTCTTTTCTCTACTGACCTTTTGATCAAAATTTAGCTTTTTCTTTGCTTGATATGCCTTGTCTTTGTAGTTCCACCGATAAATGACATGCTTTCCGTCTAATAATTGATATGGTGACATCCGATTGGTGTTTTGTATGCGATTCGGTAGGCCCGTAGAGCATCATCAATCTAAGTGACCAATCTTTTCGACTCGGGTTCACCACTTTCTCGATATCTTTTTAACTTCTCATTCGATACCTCGGCTTGTCCACTTTATTTTGGGTGATATCTTGTATGGCTATCTTGTGGTTCACTCCATATTTGGCCAAAAAGAGCGATAAACGGTTTATTGCAGAAGTGACTACCTTCGTCACTTATAATTGCTCTTGGTGTGCCAAACCTCGTGAATATGTTCTTTTGCAGAAATTTGAGGACCACTCGGCATCGTTTGTTGGTAGAGTGCGTGCGGCTTGACCCATTTTGATCGTAGTCCGCTGCGAGGAGAATGTATTGATTATTCATGGACGATGGAAATGGTCCCATGAAATCGATACCCATACATCAAAAGTTCCACTTCGAGAATCGTTTGTAAGGGCATCTCATTACGTTTCGATATGTTTCCCACTCTTTGACACCTATCACATTGTTTGACGAATTGGTGGGCGTCTTTGAATAATGTGGGCCGATAGAAACCGCATTGTAGCACCTTTTCTTTGTTCTCTCACTTCCATAATGCCACCGTATGTTGGATGAGTGGCACTCATGCGCAGAATATTCTTCACTTCATTTGTATGGGATATTTAGTCGAATCACCTTGTCGGCGCCTTTACTTAAACAAGTATGGATCATCCCACATGTACCATTTAACATCGTGCAGAAATTTCTTTTTCTGTTGCCTTGTGAGGTCAGGTGGTAGAATGTTGCTCACAACGAAATTTGCATAGTCGGCATACCACGGAATCTCTGCTGAAATCTCAAATAGCTGCTCATCCGGGAATGACTCATTGATTTCACATTTGTCATCTTTTTCTTTCCTGTGGTTTTCCAGCCTGGACAAGTGATCAGCTACTTGGTTCTCCGTCCCCTTCTTATCCTTTATTTCTAAATCAAATTCTTGCAGTAGGAGAATCCACCTGATAAGGCGTGGCTTAGCATCCTTTTTCGATATCAAGTACCGAATTGCAGCATGGTCAGTATAGACTATCACCTTAGTTCCGATTAAATAGGCACGAAATTTGTCAAACGCATATACCACGGCAAGTAACTCCTTCTTTGTGGTTGTATAGTTAAATTGAGTTTACGTAAGTGTTTTGCTTTGCGTAGTATATAGCGTGAAACACCTTGTCTCTCTGTTGACCAAAACTTGACTCAATCGCTAAGTCGCTTGCATCACACATAAGCTCGAATGGCATGCTCCAATCGGTGTAACTATAAGCTGGGGGCGTAGTCAATTTCCTTTTAATAACTTTCAAGCTTATTTGTCTTGCAATCTTCATCAAAAGTTGAATGTCGCATCTTTCTCTAACAATTGCATAGAGGGTTTGCAATTTTGAGAAGTCCTTTATAAACCTCTGTAGAACCGGCGTGTCCCAAGAAACTCCTAATACCCTTCATTTGAGGTTGGTGGAGGCAAATTTTCAATTGTTTCGACTTTGCCTTGTCGACTTCAATCCTTGGTGATACCTTATGGCCCAAAATTATGCCCTCTCAACCATGAGTGGCATTTTCCCGATTCGAGAACGAGATTCGTTTCCTCGCATCTTTGCGACACCATTACGATTCTTTAAACAATTATCAAAGCTATCCCCATATCTTTGAAAAGTCATCCATGAAGACCTCGACATTTTTCTCCACCAAATCGAAAAAATTGCCATCATACACAGTTGGAAAGTCATTTGATGGTGCATTGCATAACCCAAATGACATCCTCCACGAATGCAAATGTGTACGTAAGGGCGCGTGAATGTGGTCTTTTCTTGGTCCTCTGGAGCAATGACTATTTGGTTGTATCCGAGTACCCATCCAACAAACGATATCTTGATGTCATTAATCTATCTAACATTTGGTCGATAAAGGGCGCGGAAATGGTCTTTTCGGGTTGCCTTGTTCAATTTTTTGTAATCCATGCAAACCCCTTGACCCGTCATTTATTACGGTTGGGATTAACTCATTGTCTTCATTACGCACCACCGTCATTCCTCCTTTTTTTGGTACTGTTTTGAATTTGGACTAACCCCATTCTTTGTCGGATATCGGATAGATGATGCCAGCATCTAACCATTTTCGAACTTCCTTCTTTACCACCTCCTTCATAATCAGATTGAGTCTCCTCTGTTGTTCTACTGTTGGTTTTGCCTCATCTTCCATCAATATTTTGTGCATACAAAATGAAGGGCTAATTCCTTTTATATCGGCAATTGTCCATCCAATGGATGATTTGTGTTCCCTAAGCACCCTCAACAACTTTTCTTCCTGCAATTCGTTAAGTGCAGCTGAAATAATAACAGGTAAAAATTTAAATTGCCTAAATAGGCATACCTGAGGTGCTTAGGAAGTGGCTTAAGTTCCAGTTTTGGTGGCTCTTCGATGATGGTTTCAACTTTTTTCTGCAATTACCTCCTCAGGTAATGCGATGGTTTAAATGGGGTTCTAAATCTTGGTACTAGTGGCAATGAGTCTAGCAATTGAAGGTAATCCACGATTACGGATCATCGATCTCTTCATCTCCCACTAATGTTGTTTCTAAAGGATCATTCACTAAACTTTTGCTCATATCCTCACTAATGATTTGCTCAATTAGATCCATTCGAAAACATTCTTCCTCATCCGTAGGGAACTTCATGGCCTTAAACACATTGAATTTCACTTCTTGATCTTGAACCCTCATCGTGAGTTCTCCTTTTGAACATCTATAAGAGTTCTTCCTGTAGCCAAAAATGGTCTCCCTAAGATAATTGGTATGTTCTTGTCCTCCTCAAAATCCAGAATGATGAAGTCCGCGGGGAATATAAATTTGTCCACTTTCACTAAGATGTCCTCTACTATGCCTCTCGGATATGTGGTGACCTATCACTTATTTGTAAGGAGATGTTCGTAGGCCTTGGATCGGGAAAACCTAATTCTAAGTACACTGATAACGACATAAGGTTTACACTTTCCCCCAAATCACATAGACACTTACTGAAATGCCTCTCACCAATTGTGCATGGAATCGTAAAGCTCCCCGGGTCCTTGAGTTTTGGTGGTAATTTCTGCTGTTGTATGACACTGCACTCCTCTGTTAATGCCACAGTTTCAAAATCTTCCCATTTCTTTTTCCTTGATAGAATCCCTTTCATAAATTTTGCGTAACTAGGCATTTGTTCTAGGGCTTCTGCAAATGGTATGTTAATTTGAAATTTCTTGAAAACTTCCAAAAATTTTGAAAATTGCTTATCTAACTTTTGTTTTTGAACTCTTTGCTGGAATGATGGGGGAGGATAAACAACTGGTTTGTTCACTGGGTTGATTTTATCCGTTTGGTTCTCGTTTCCTTGCTTTATCTCACCCCCTGTATTTTCTTCCTCTGTTGCACTTTCCTTTGTAACTGAAATTTCTTGCTCTTGACCCACAAGCTGTTTTCCACTTCTTAACATAATGGCTTGATACTACTCGTGATTACCCTTAGGAATTTTCTCTGTGTCACTTGGCAGTGTTCCTTGTGGTCTACTATTCGATTCCCTTGCTATTCTCTGACCTACCTAAATTTCTAGATTCTTAATCGCCTTGTTGGGTAGTAGCCATGAATTTATCTAACTTATCCTCAAAACTTGATATTGAACTAGTTGTTGTTGATTACGGAAACTTGGAGGATATGATTGTCGTGAAGCTTGATTTTGCTTTGGTTGTTGCTCCATGAAAAATTTGGATGGTTCCGATTTCCTTGGTTATATGTGTTCTGATATATGTTTTGAGGAATTCTGTTGTAATTGCCAATGAACTGCACAGCTGCAGGGTTAATTACACATTGCTCCGTTGGGTGTTCTCCTGCACACAACTCACATACTATTGCTACTTGGTATTGCTTCTTTGTGTTTGTTGTGTGTTTGTCTTGCTACCACTTGCTCCAACTTCTTTGACATTGCGACCATCTCGTGCTTGTATTCTTTGTCATATTATCGACTTCTAATACCCGACCACCTTTGCTGTGTCATTCTCGATGTGGGCCCTTTGGTAGTTATTAGCGACCATGGTTTCAATCATTTCGTAGGCTTCTTCAGTAACTCTTATCCATAAGCGCTCTTAGATCTTTGCATCGATACTTGTCCTAAGATTCCCATGTAGTTCGTTGTAGAAGGGTGTTCATTTGTAGCCATTGGGGCAATCCATGATGTGAACATTTTTGGATTGTTCCTTTGTATCTCTCCCATGCCTCATATAACGACTCCCCATGATGCTGTTCAAACATTGTAATCTCATTCCTCATCTTCGCAGTTTTCGCCGGTGGAAAGAATTTTGCAAGGAATTTCTGAACTAAATCCTCCCATGTTGTTATTGAACCAGATGGTAAGGAATGCAACCAACTCTTCGCCTTGTCCCGTAAAGAGAATGGGAACAATCGAAGTCTCACCGCCTCATCTGAAACTCCATTAAACCTAAAAGTATCGCACATTTCCAGAAAACTGACTAAGTGCTCGTTCGGAACATCGTTTGCCAATCCCCCAAACTGAACTGAATTCTGAATCATTTGTATCATCCCAGGCTTAATTTCAAACGTGTTTGCTACTATTGCTAGTCTCGTTATACTTGAATGCAGTTCCATTACTTTGGGTATTGTGAAGTCCCTTAACGCTTTCCTATCTTCGGCCGCCATCACTATTTCCTCTTCCTTTTCGGGTGTTTCGAATTCTTGCCTCGTTTCTTTAATCCACTTACTCAACCTCTGAAACCTTCTCTCGATGTCATTGTTAAAAGGCAGCAAGTCTGGATTTTTAGACCGAGTTTGCATAAACTATGTCCAACACCTGAAATAAGAAGCACAAAACAAAAATAAAAACGTCTAAGTAAAACTGGATTAATTAAACTGATATTGTAAAAGTATTAAGAATTATACTAATGTTGTCCCCGGCAACGGCGCCAAAAACTTGTTGGGTAAAATCTATATACGCACAACACGTAAGTATACGTGGTCAATAAGTAATAAAGTGATGAGTAGAGTATCGTTCCCACAGAGATAAATTAGCAAATACCTTAACTCACAATTATCAATCTTCTATTAACCCTAATTTTATTAAACAAATAAAATTCAACGATTAAAATTAACAAAACCAAAACTAAAATTTAGAATAATTAAATTAACATAAAACAATCACGAATACCAAAATCTGAATTTTCAAACAATTGATGGAGAATTAAACTTATAATTTCACCTTAAGCTTCACTTTGATTTTAACACTTTTATCCCAATTCAACGCACTATCTCAGTTTATTAATCAAGAACACGAACGTAGTACTAACCACCTCTCGATGCACTAATACCATATTAACTTCAATCCACAATTAAGATAAAAATCCGTTAAACACCTTAATCAACTAACCCACTATATCTCTATGTGAATTATAATTAAAGAAGGTTGAAGAATAAGTTCTCTATCCGATTATATGCGGTGTCAAGCATATCTTTACCTTAACACTCATCAAGTTTAAGCTCTAACAAAATCCTGAACACATGCTATACTAACTAGGTCTAGAATTGAATATCCTCTCTCGATTCCACCCAACCCCACAAAGAATTGTTGATTAGGCAATTCATAGATTCAAGCACAAATTAATATAGATAAACTGGAGATAACTTATTAAATTGGGAATCAAAGCTTACAAAACCATCGATTCACTTAAGGATCCATCACAAGCCTAAAAAATGAATTAGTTCATAATAAATGAAATAAACACTGAATAAATCATAGAAATCATTCTTTCAATTACAAATAATAATCTAACACAAAGAATATTAGAAAACACCCTTTACGTAGACTAAAATTGTAATCGTCTTGAAAAACTCTTCGAATTACTCCTCCACTTTTGCTCTTCACAAACTGACTTTGATCTCTGTAATCTCCTTAATTCCCTTCTCTTTTGTGTTTGATAGAGTAGTATATATCAAGCCTAACACTCCAGCCACAATCTTTATCCAATAGAGTTATAAGACCATACAAACAACTAAAATTCGAGTCCAAAAGAAAGTATAACTGCAACAGGACACCTCAAATTTTCCCAACCCCCGCCCCGGCGGGGGTATGTATTCCTTAGATGCCCGCCCCAAGCGGGCTTGTGCTCTGTCTTGAATGAATGTAGACCCCCCGCCTCGGCGAAGGTGTAAGGCTTGTTCATGCCCACCCCGGCGGGATATCCTCCTGCCAAATGACTTGCTGCAACACTGAGTTGTTTCCAAATATGTTCCAATTAAGTTCCAAATGCACTAAATATCTCCAATAGCACGTTCAATGCCACAACCATCAACCTACACATAAAATGACATAAAACAAGTGAAAATGCTCATGATCAAAAGAATATAACAACAAAATAAGCATGAATTGGATATGAAATTGCGTATATAAAATACACTTATCAGTCTCTGAACCACTTAAAATCCCTTGTGTCATTTACTTTATGTCATTTACATTATGTACCTAACTGCTATAAATGCTATGTATGTATTAACTGCTTACAACTTAACTAACTCTAAGAACAATGTATACATGATTATGAATATATCAATGAAGGGGATTTTTTACTTATTCCTCTATGCTAAAAAAGATTCTTATGTTTGTTATATGCTAATTCATTAGCAATACAAAATAAAAAGGAAAAGTATTTGAAAATTAAACGGATCTATTCAACCCCCCCTTCTAGATCTATTGTGTGCCTCTGGGAACTAACAATTGGTATCAGAGCATGTTCTCATGCTATGTTCAAAAGCTAATCGCTTTGAGTCTGATCCTAGGCACAAACATTGTTCTAAACTTGGTTAAGTAGTAAGTCACTTGTTATATGCAGATGAGCTCACATGTTGGAAATACTGTGTACAGGTAAATGTGAATATACCCCTGAAGCTGCTCAGATTGGTCCATGCTCTTGATTGCCATATCTACAAGACCAATTCTTACCCGCGGTCAATCTTGTAGTCTGAAGACCAGGCTAGGAAGCTCAAGCGACATCAACAGAAAAGAGCCAAACACCCACCAGCCTAAAAAGATGAAAATGCCAAACATGCTAAGAAATGCCTATCCAGAGAAGAAAGAAGAACTTCTCAAACATGTATCTGCCCAACCAGCAGTTGGATGTAAACCTTGTGAACTCAAGGATGTCGAAAAACTAAAGATGTTGAGATTCTCTTAGCTTGCATCTTCAAGACCACGACTGATTGATTGAAGGTCAACTGGAGCAACAAGCTGTCAGGAGCAAATGAGAAACTATGCACATCAATGCCTAATCTCAGTAGGTCGAAGTTAAATGACTGTTAAAGAACTGACAGTAGTAAGGTATGGTTTCTCACTAGTATAATTGTGTACATCATGTTGCACCTCCTTTTGAACTATAACAGTATTCTATCAAGAAACCATAATCTACCTAAAAAGGTGAATAGAAAAAGTACACTGAGGTTGGAAACTCAAATGCTTACAAACTTTATCCCCATCCAAGTTTTAGGTTGAAGATGACATCTTGAAAGAAATCTGAAATAGGTCATAAGCATATCAAAGGTTAAAATAATCTTATGTGGAGTAATCTTTGCTGATGGGTAAGTATGCATGTACAAGCCTATGTAAGTGCTTGATAACACATAGAGTATGATCAGTTCTACAAGAGTATCTTGAAGATTCGTAGAAACTAATCATCTTTATGAATCAACCAGATACACATAAGTCACAAAGTTAATTCTTACTCTATGAACATTTAAACCCTGTGAGCATAACCAAACAAATTATTAAACCATAAAAAAAGAGAGTGTATTATTAAAATGGCAAATCTTACACACACTCACCATCATGCATCTCAAAATGTATTATCTAAATTAGTTATATGCATGAATATGACCGATGGTGATCAATATGATGATTATCCAAATATATGAGGAATAGGGATTTAGAAAACTAACCTTGCAGGACCCATTTAATTATGGGTACCAAAATAGAAATGTATCTAACCTGCAGGTACTTGGTCTATCTGGCCACACTAAGGAATGTTGAAGCAGATGACCTCAGTCAAGAAGATTCAACCAGCAGAAGGCTTAAGACTGTTCAGAAATGACTCTGATAAAACTCTTATATGTCAAAACATGTTCTTGAAAACCTGCTGAGCTAATCTAAATAAAGCTCACATGGCTGCTGATCTTTATATGGAAGCAGACCATTCAACCAAAGATAAAAAGGGTCATATATGCTTAATCATGAAAAACATGTCATATGAGAAGAATCCTCAAGGAAGTTGACATCAGAGGATCATCGAGCATCAATCATGAGGAACTCATTATGGAAGCGGAACTCAGCAAGCACAAACTGTCTAAGAAGACTACGTTCGTAGTGCTGTCAAATGATCGTAGAATGATCAGCCCTGGAGATTTCCATATCTACGGTGTAAATAAATTTATTTGACAATGGTGATTCCAGTCAGAAGGAGATATGCAAGGATGCCTCCTAATGCACATGAAGAAAAGGAAATTACACCTTACTGAGGAGACAATATAAAAATAGAAAGTAGTGATCTATTGAGGAACAACAACACTGAGATATACTATGTAGCAATGTACCAGCTACAGAGTCCCAAAACTTTGTGGCTGATGAACCAAATGAAGAACCATAGTCAGTAGGAACGTCTCAAAACTTACTACTGATAACCAATCAGCCACCCAACTCAAAATCATGGAGTGCCTACAATCAAACATCCGATCATAGTGTAAGAGCAGGAGGACACCACAATTACATCAAAGGCAATTGTCTAATATTGGTAGATGACCTCCCCAGCAGAAAAGGCCAAATAAGATATCAGTGCAATTCACTTCTAAAGTTTTTCATCTAGAAAGCGCTTCAGGGACAAACCTGACCCTTAGCTCACTCTAAGAGGTTGGCCCTTACTGAGTTACCTTAACCCAGAAGGGTTGCTTAGTCAAGTTCATCTCAAGGACCAAGACAGTCAATGATCGTAGAGTAGAGTTTGAAGAGAACTCAACGATCGTAGTACAATCTCAACGATCGTAGAAGCAGACTCGATGATCGCAGTCCTACTAGAACAAACTAGCTCATGGTGAGCTCGGAAGAACTAAACAATTGCTTAACCATTCAGAGTGTGAGGAAATAAGGTCTAATGCTGATTGGAAAGATGCCATATTGAAAAAAAGTTCCCAAGCCTTCATAAAGTACATCAGTGGCTGAGCTATGCAGTTTCAAGATAAGGACTAGTGTCAAAACCAACCACTGCAACATCTCTCAGAAAAAGATCGTTGAGTCAACAAAGGAACGTAGAGTCCATAGCTACCTCACCAAGATACTCTACGAATCAAAAAGGTCAACGGTCAATCCACGCCAGTAATGCTTATTCTCTTAAAAGGAATATAAAACTGAAAAGGTTATGGGGAGTTATAACTCATTACTGAGCATTGTGCAACCAATGGCTAGTTGACACATCCCAGTGTTTGCAGAGTTAGAAGGAATTGCCATAAAGACAAATTCAAAATCTGTAAACAGTTATCAGAAATTATCAAACTTCTCTCCCTCCCATTTTCAAACCCTAGAATCCTCTTCGAAGCCAAAATCAATTAAACCCCCAGAGCCTTGCCCCAATCACAATCAGCTATCTCTTATAAATCTCTATGAATCAATACCCACCTCGAACCATTCAAATGGAAGATTGGCGAGTAATCACTAACATTCAGCTCAGAACCAAGTCGTTTGAGAAATCCGAAAAGAAGTTCAGAGACATTCTTGAACTTGTGAAGAAAGCTGGATTCTCAGAATGTCTTGAGGCAAGCACTCGAGTATATACTGAACTGGTTAAGGAGTTCTACTCAAATGCCTCCATAAATACCGAAACCCTTTCAACCAAGGTTAAAGGTCAGTCTCTAAAGCTGAAATCAGCCGATATCAATCAATGCTTAGGTTTTCCTGACCTAGGACTGAAAAACCTTGATGAGATCGACACTGAACAAGCGAAGAAGATTATGGCGTACAAAAGAAACCCTAGTATAAAGGATATGAAGAAAAAGGAGTTTCCTGAAGAATTCGAGTTCTTTGCTGATATAGTAGGCAAATGTATACTATGCAAGGACACTGCACATGACACTGTACTTGATCAACAACTGAAGATTATGTCCGTAATAGTTCTAAAAAAGCAAATAAACTTTGGAGCTATCTTGTTTGATCAAATCTCCAAATGGGTGGAAAAGGCTGAGATGAAGAAGTCTACAGATAAACCCCTTGCAAAGGTTTTTCATGAAAGACTCGTGAGCATTGTGATAAAAAAGAAATTGGGAAGCAAGATCAAAGATGATGAAGGAGAACCACTTAATGTCCATAAGGTTATGTCTCCACAACTATTTGTAAACTGGAAGAAAAATCCAAAGGAAAATAGGAGGCTAACAACAACTGGAAGCAGCAACAAAGTCTCTACAAAGAAAAGAAAGGCGAAGGAGGTGGAAAGCTCTGAATCTGGTGACTCTGTACCAGTAGCAACCACACCAGCAAGAAAGAAATCCAAGGGTGTGAAGAAAATTAAGGCCCCACCAAAAAGTCTCTCCACTAAAGACAAGGATGAAGGTGAAAAGGTCTCAATTGCAGAGACCACAAAGAGGAGAAGTTATAGATTACTTCAGGGCCATCCAGAAAGAAAGCTAAGGTGATAAACAGGCTAGCCCCAGTTTCCCAAGAAAGTAAATCTGACGAAGAAGAGGACGTAGAGTCAAAAGAAGAGGTGGGAACTGATGGTCTCAAGACTAAGTCCCCAAAAAACAAATCCATTGATGAAGAAAAGCTACAAGATGACCCAACTGCATCTCCAAATGCAAATGCTCCAACAAGCCCAGATGCTGGGTAAAATGATGTTGATTCGGAAGAAGAAGGACATGCCCCTGCCAATACTGAACGACAAAGAAGGTTGCCTGATGATTCAAAGACCTTAGAGTCTGAAGAGGAAGAAGAATCTGACTCTCCCATAGCTGAACCCCCAAGGAGAAGAAAGAGCTACAAACTACTAGCTAAATTTGCCTCCAAGAAGAAAAGTGATCACTCTACTGTAGTCATTAAAGTAAGTGATGATGAATCTGAATCAAAGGAAGAAAATACTGAAGATGGGACTAGTAATGAAGAAGATGAATCAAAGGAAGATATTGCTAAAGAAGGCACTAATGATGAAAACCAGTATGAAGAATTCTCTGATGAATCAGATGAAAGGAGTCAGCATGATTCAAGCTCAGAAGGTGAAGAAATGGAAACTGATGAGTCCAATGAAGGAAATCTACAAAGGTCTAACTCCTGTTCAGAACAGAGAGAAGATGGAAGGAACTTCAGCTTTGTAGAAGAAGAACCAGAAAGTTTTCACATTCCTAATCCTGTAAATCGCAAGAGAAAGATTTTAGTCGAAATCGACGAATCACTGGATGTGCTCCCTGGCAAATGGATTAATCATGGAAATAAAAGGCTAAATGTGGTAATGATGACTACAGAAAATGCGCTCAACAATCGTAAGGCTATAAAGCTAGACACATCAACCATAATATATGAGCCTGAAGTTAAGAACCATGCAGTAAGATGGTTCCACCCTCATATGCCATGGGTAAAGATATCTCTCAATGGAGATAACAACTATCTAACATGGGCCTTCTTTCATCTTCCCAAAATAGAGCTGGTGGCACAGAACTTCCCAAGAATCAAGAAATTTGCAACTCAGATGATAAAGGACCAGTCTCACTACAAAGTCTATCGACATGTTGGCAACCATTATATTCCTTATGATCGTAGAGTGGACTCTGATGGCAGAAGGAGTATGGCCAAAGAGATGATCGTAGAGTCTGTTCACTCTACCAATGATGTTGATCAAGTCCAAAATGAGAAGCCTCCGTCGGCCTAAGCACTGTTACCAGACATTCCTTCATCCTCCAACAGTGATTGGTACTTAACGATTTTTCAGATTTTCAATACTTTTGAAAATCTGTCCAAGGATGAAAATCATAGAGTCCAATTTGGTGTTCAATAAGAGGCTGCCCAACTAAATGACCAAATTCCTATGGAGCAGGAGCTGTTGAAGAATACTGATGAGCTGATTGAGAAGATATCTCTAATCAATGAAGAATCAAAGAAGTTGACAGCAGCAGGAGATAATTCAGTTCAAGACAGACTCCAAGCAACTATAGCTGATGTATCTCTCAAAATCAAAGAGAGGGATCACATCTATCTGAAGGCCATAAATGATCAGAAAGTAGATGTACTACGAGCTCAGAAGGCAAATGAAGAGCAACTACAAGTTCTCTCTGACAAGATTGACAACCTGAATCAGTCTTTCTCCGTTCAACTTGAACTGAGCCAACAAGAACTCAAGATTAAAGTTGGTAACTCCTCTTACCTGATGGAGCAACTAATGTCCAACACGGAGCAGCTCTCCCAAATGATTAATGACAAAAAGGGGAAAAAAAGAGGCATAAAAAGAGGCATACAAGAAAGGGCAAGGATAGCAGAAAGAAACAAGAGAAAAAGATATCAGAAGCAGAAGTTGGGTCATCATCTGATGGGGAGCCAGAAGAAGAACATACATCTGTAGAGGAGCAGACCAAAGAAATGAAGTCAACATCCTAGGGGGAGCAGAAGCAAAGAAATCAAATAGATGAATAGCTAATCAACAGACATCCTGGAAGCATACATGGAGCCAAAGAGGTACATCTCTAACTAGTTAGGTATGTTCTGGATCCAGGATGTAAAATGTCATAGTATATTAAATTCCATATTTTTATAAATGACATTCATGATTATCTATTTTAGAAATACAGTTGCTCACTGTATATAAGATTCATTCATAACATGCATATGCACTTATTGTTTTTGTTATAATCAAATAGGGGGAGATTGTCAGGAATAAGAATGTGAATGTTATTCCTATTTACATATGATTTGATTATGATATATATGAATGAATATGCAAGTATTCTTGCATTAAGAAAAGCTGTAAAGTCCTTTGATAGATGATAAAAACATATGTACAAGGACTTAGAGTGAATTGATCAAATGTGTTAGGTTGATCCTACATAAGCAAAATCGCTTTGTAATGTTCTTAAAAAGAAATTATGTACAAGGACTATAAAGATAGAAACATCAAGCATATTAGGTTGATCTTAAGATGTAATAGATAGGCTAGTCTGATCATCGAGCACTGCACTAGAAATCGTAGTTTGCCAGGAGAGTCAAGGAAAACTCGAGTGCTGTCGAGGCAAAATCGTAGTCTGCAAGTAATAGATCTCGGAGTTCGTAGACTGCCAAGAGAGACGAGGAAGGATTGTAGTGTGTCGAGGAGAACTTTCTCGAAGCCGTAGTCTGCTGAGGAGGTCATGTTCATAATAGTAGATTGCCTGCCTATGAGCCGACCAAGCATATGTCAAAGCCGAGTCAAGAATCGTAGACTACTCTCTGAGTCGTAGAGTCTACTGATGTCGAAGCCAAGTCAAGAATCATAGACTATGTTGGAAGAATGCATATTGTGATTTGATGTTTTATGAAAATGCTCATGATTATGTAAAGTCCTTCAAAGAATATATGTACAAGAACTTAGTGATAGATCAAAATTGTTAGGTTGATCTGAGCCTTTAATGTTCATCTGTTAGGTTGATCTATGGCTAGAAAGAAATAGATAGGCTCGTAGTCTATCCGGCTGATCAACAGAATGCAGAAGCCCAGGCAGGATCGTAGTGCTGAGATGATCGTAGTGTATCTGCCTTGAAGGGCCTCTCCAGAAATCGTAGAGTGGTCCAGACATTTACCGAAGCTAACTAAGAGATCGTAGTTTGCTCTCGGAAACGTAGAGTCTGCAAGATGAGCAAGTGAAGATCGTAGTGTTAAAGGATCATAGTGTCCAAATCTTTGTGAGAAATCGTAGTGATCTCTTAAGAATAAGCACTAATATGACAAGACACTACGATATGGATAGTAGAGTGTCATCTGCCTTGTGTCAGAAACATCAAGCCCTATCGTTCATTTGAAGAATAACTCCAACAAATATGGAATGAGTTTTGAACGTTGAAGCTCTCACCAGTCCCAACGGTACAAAAGATATCCTTAGTATTTATCAAAAGAAACGTATTCAAGAAGCTAAGAAAAGGACCATTGGGTAGAGGAGAACAACTTTTGAGGTGTTAGGTGGGAAAGTAGTCTGCTGTGTCAGTGGGCCAGAGTGAAACTCAGAAGATGTGCAGAAAAGTCTCCATCAAAGCTCAGAAATGTCAAACGCATTTAATGGCTCAACAGATGACTTCAACGGATAGATTTCAAGATCACATATATACAGATCAAAGATAGATGAGAAAAAAAAAACAAAGAAGCAAGTACTGAACAAAACGCGCATGAACACTCAACGCTGAACTCTACGATCTGAGAAAAAGAGAAAGCTTGCTCAGCTACTCAGTTCTTTCGAACAAGTGCTTAACTGCAACTGAGTAGCCTCAATCACCACTCAACAACTATCAATCTACTGAAGTAAGAAGTTCCAAGTCAGAAGGACTTGAAGAGTTCTAAGTGAACTGTGAAGAGCCAAGTCTGCTGGACTTAAAGAGTTCAAGAGTGAACTTAGAAGTGCCTAGACTGCTAGTCTAGAAGGAATCTGTGAGATTCAGAAAGTGTAAAAGACATCTTTTGTGACGCCCCCAAAATAGGTATACACCACACCCATTCTGAGTCGCCAAATACATGGTACAGAAACAACTACAACTTTATTATTACAACAGTAAAACTGTGAGTTTAAATACAAATATTATCTTCAGACAATATCTATACTCAAATAAATCCCCATCACATTTATTGATACATTATTTTACAAAAATGGTGAGGACTACTAAACAATCCTTTCTAAAACCTTCATTCCATACCCCAACTAGTACTCATTTACATTCTCGCCTCACGAGAAGAAAAATGGAACAACAAGGAAAAGGGTGAGCTCAACTAGCCCAATAAAGAATACTATGACTAAGATAATATACAACAAATTATCGTTAGTCTCCAACGAGGAAAAATCGATAGAATACAATAGACAACAAGTTTCGGATCAATATTCGCAGTGAAATAATAATTCATAGAAGAGTTACGTAGAGAATGAAATCTACTAAAATCTATGAATTTAACAGATCCATCATCAATATTTTATCCTGTAACATCAATCAATATTCATCTCAAATCAAATATTCATCTTTGCACTCATGTGCCAAAGATATTCATCAATCGGTCATGTTCATCTCAACACTGTTCATCTTTGCACTAAAGGCCAAAGATATTCATCGAAGAGGTCATGTTCATTTAAACACACATTTCATCTTTGCACTCTGGGCCAAAGATATTCTTTAGAAATCATTCATCTTTTGACTCAAAGCCAAAGATATTCAATAATATCATCATTTAAGACCGAGGATGATGAAAAATATTTTTAAAGAACGAATCGGTGAAACAAAATGACAAGGATTAAGGATTAAGGATTCGTACTTTGTTTTATCCATGTCCAACAATACCTCAAAAATAATCATAGTGGTGTAAAATTCAAGAATGATCAAAACATGGATACAATCAAAGCTAGTATCCGAATAGATATTTTAGACGAAAAGAAGAAATTTTATTTTTAAATTGAATAGTGTCAGTATCGTGAATAGTCTTGAGTATCGTGAATAGTAACTCAGACACCAAAAGATAGAAATTCCTGAAAAAAAACATTTTCACGCTTCATGAATAGTACTCGTGAATAGTAACTCGTGAATAGTAATTTATGAATAGTAACTCGTGAATAGTAACTCATGAATAGTAACCCAGAGCATGAAAAAGTTCCAAATTTGATAAAAGTTCCAACCAATATTTTAGCATAATGATATTGAAGAAATAATATCATTTGAGAAGAAAATAACATCCCTTACCTCAAAGAATCGATTGCCGGAAGGAAAGGTCGGAAGTGATCTTTGAATGAAACTTGTTACGAGCAATGAACTCTCAAAGTATCTAAATACTCACAAAATACATTTCAATAATATAGAGAGAAAAAGAGAAAACTTTGTTTACGGTGTGATTTTCAATTCTAACTTAGCCTCTATTTATAGGAAAATGTTAGCAGCGGCAAAGCGGACTTAACTGCAACTTGATGGCTTTACCGCTACTATTCCCACCCACCACATTTGAAAATTCAATTGAGCACATTTCTCACCAACCAAAAGTGGGGCCCACCAATTCTAGAATTTTCCACCAAAATCATTTATAACCTAATTTACGAATCGGTCACCTCTTAAAATTCATAATAAATTATCGCTCATCTTTAACGGTTCAAAATTTGTGGACATATACTCAACTTATATATGTATAACATATCCAAAAATTACAACGATCCAACGGTCGGGATTAAATATTATAACTCACACAATAAAGTCAGTAATAACACCGATTTGATTTTTTAATACCTCAATCAAATAAAAATACAAATAAAACATCTCAAAGCATTAATTCCTTCATTAATAACCACATAAATAAATCCATCATTTATATTCATATAAAATAAATATTTCCTTATCATATGAATCAATAATTTAATTATTCACAAATAATATTACGAGAATCACATTTATGATGACCAGTACATTTCCCAGAAAAAGGGGCTTTCAGATAAGGATTTCTCCTTCTTGGCGCGCAATTAGGTGACCAAACCTCTCCTTAGATGAGAACTTTCTAGACATTGCCAATAATGTTATCTAATAATATTATTCAAATAATATGAATTATTGATGCGATAATGGGAAATCTTGTGCGATGATAATTATTGAAACAACAATAATATAAAATACCAATATGACAATTATTGAATCAATAAAATAAAATATTGAGCGATAATTCTTTGTAACAATTATTGAGTAGTGCCTTCTTACGTAAGAATCAATAATTGATGCAATACCTGCAGTGTCTTCTTGTTCAACAACGCAGCGTATTAGTGTGTTTTAACCTTACGGGTATTCCAACGATGATTACTTGGTAACAATTACGTAGATTATTTTTAAACAACTTATATTTGTCGTTTTCCTCATCCAATCGCTTTTTCGTTATGGGGCCCACACATGGGCTGCTATGGGTGCATACGAATATTCTGACAAAGCGATCTGAATATTCCACGACCAAACGAATATTCCCGACAAAAATGAATATTTTATAACCACTTGCTTATTTTGAAATATTTGCGTATTTAACCCTTAACTATCCACATTAATCAAATCAACCCTTACTATTTCAAAATAATAAATAAAGAAAATTCCTTTTATTTAAAAAATTTTGAGGTCTTCTGACCTCCCTCCTTATGAAATTTCGTCCTCGAAATTGGCCTTACGCGATACACAGTGTGTTTGAAAAGGTGAGGATACCTCGCTTTCATTTCCGTTTCCAATTCCCGGTCATTTCCTCTATAGCATGATTCCTCCACAAAACTTTAACTTGTGGTATAACCTTTCTTAGCGTAGGACATGCTCTTCCTATCCAAAATCTTGTGGTACCTCCTCATACGTTAGGTCTTGGCTATCTCTCGTCCAGGTTCTAATTCTATAACGTGATTCGGTTCTTTCACATATTTTCTGAAATACGGATATGTGAAACACATTATGAACACGAGACATACTCGGAGAATGTAACGTAAGTCTATAGGTTACATTTCCTACTCGGTCGAGAATTTGAAATGGACCGATAAATCGTGGATTGAGCTTTTTCTCTCTTCCCAAATCTTGTAACTCCCTTCCATGGAGCAACTTCATGATAATACATGATCCCCACACTAAATTCCACGTCCTTTCGATGAAGATCCGCATAACTCTTTTGTCGATCTTGTCTTGGTTTTGTATACGTTGTCGAATCATTTGGATCTTTTCGGTGAGTCATACGTCTTAACTTTCGGGTCCCAACAATGTTGCTTCACCCACCTCATCCCAACATATTGGAGAAGCGACATTTTTCGTCCATATAATGCTTGAATGGAGCTACACTATACTTGCACGATAAGCTGTTGTTGTAGGAGAATTCCACCAATGGTAAATACTTATCCCAACTACCCTTGAAGTCTAGGACCACGAGTCTTAATATATCTTCAAGAGTTTGAATAGTCCTCTCGATTGTCCGTCCGTTTGGGGATGGTATCTTAGAACTAAATCGCAAAATCCGTGCCCATAGCTTTTTGCAAGCTAACCCAAAATCTTGAAGTGAATCTTGGGTCACGATCCAAAACTATGGATACAGGCATGCCATGCAACCTCATAATCTCATTTAAGTACATACTAGCAAGACGTTCAAGGGAATAAGTCTCCCGTATCGGTAAGAAATGAGCAGATTTGGTTAATCTATCAACAATAACCCAAATAGCATTGATGCCTTGAGAAACCGTAGGAAGACAGTAATGAAATCCATGGTAATGTGTTCCCACTTCCATTCCAGAATCTCAAGTGGTTTGCAACGGACCCTTAGGTACTAGATGCTGCTCCGCCTTTTACACGTTGACAAGTTAAACACATTGAGATAAACTTTGCAATCTCTCTCTTCATATTGTTCCACCAAAATGTATGTAGAAGATCACGATACATTTTAGTACTTCGAGGATGGATTGCAAATGGTGTATTGTGTGCCTCCATCATAATCTTGTTCTTCAAATCGAGTCGTTAGGAACACAAAGTCTAGAGTGGACTCAAGTATTCCTTCTTCATCAATTCTCGCTTAGGAATAGCTCCTTCTTGTACTTTCTTCTTCATACGCATCGGCTCCGGATTCCGTGGCTCGAGCAACTTAAACTTTATTGATTAAAGTTGATTATACTAAGTATATTATCACGTGGGTACCTAGAGTTTTCATCTCCATCTCTATTATTTGTAAATTATCGAAATGAGTCTTTGACAATATTGTACTCGTGCTTGTATATCGATCTTCTACTCAACACGTCGCCTACCACGTTCGCTTTTCAGGATGGCATGGTCGAACATGTCTTTGAAATGAGTCTCTTCTTGAGTTCTTGAAGCTCTTCCCACATTCCTTGCTCCATTCGAATTTTGTATCTCTACGAAGTCGACTTTCGTTAATGGAATAGCGATTCGAGAATATCCTTCAACGAATCTCCGATAATAACCAACTAAGCTTAGAAAGCTACGTATTTCGATTCTTGACTTAGGTTGCTCTCAAGCTGTGACTCATATCCCAATCTTGGATAAACGTCCACAATGACACCTATCGATTTCTTATCGCACGAATATGGCGTCCCCTTACGAGAGTGCGGCTTAGGTGAATTCCACAAAGGAAGTCACCGGATAAAGGCTCAGTACCAAATTCTATAGTTGAATTTTTAACTCACGAAGTTCAATAGGAGCCATTCGATATGAGATTTTAGAAATGAGTTTTGTCTTAGGGTTCAAATTCGATACAAAATTTAATATCGGGCTTTGGGAGTAAGCCAAGAAATTCTTCTTGAGGAAACACGTCGGAAATTTACTAACAATGAAATATCATTCAAATCGACTTATTTTTGTTCAAGTCCATGACATGGCTAAGAAAGCTTGACATCCGTTTTTCAATAAGCGAATGGCTTTATGGCTTAATATGAAAGAGTTTGACTTCAATGGTTTGGTTGCTTGAATTGAATAACGAGGTTAGTTAGGAATATGAAAACTAACAACCTTACGAAAGTAATTAA
This sequence comes from Panax quinquefolius, assembly GCA_020205615.1. Lineage (NCBI taxonomy): Eukaryota > Viridiplantae > Streptophyta > Magnoliopsida > Apiales > Araliaceae > Panax > Panax quinquefolius. The sequence goes on along the minus strand of CM035170.1, from coordinate 9,342,957 downwards.
TTTGGCATGATGAGTAGTTAACCTTAAAATCACATCAAAAGCAAATATCTCTATAGAAATAAGGTTAACGGGTAATGTGATAGTGCCAAACTGAATCAAGTAAGATTTCTAAACAACGGATGTAATGAAAGTTTCTCTAACGGAGTCTCCATAAATAGGTCAAAGTCTAATTTCTCCGTAGTCAAGTTCAAGCGTTGGCGCAAGTAAGAGAGATAAAAGAATGGGTAGAAACAGATATCTAGTAAGGTATATACTTGCAAGAATTTATAATTAACTAACCCGTGCTAAACCGTTCGGGTTCCTCGCATTTTAATGAGGTCACGACAAACGCTCTTCCAAGAATCGTTGACTTTGACTTTTAAGGGACGATCTTTTGAGTCACCAAATCCCATTGAACTAGGTTTCGCTACCGTACAATCTCGGCGATATGTCCTTCTTTTCCACAATTATAGCATACCTTAAACTGCAAGGGGCGGTTTGGTGATATGTCCCTCTTTCCGCATTTGTAACATCGACCGATGGTCTTTCTCCTCCTTGGAACCGATTTACTCTTGGCGGCGGCGTCTTCACATGGTCGTTGTTGAATCTCCTCTTTTTAAAATCTCCTCCAGACTCGCTTCTTCTATTTTCATGGCCACGATTACCACGAGTGGTAACCGCTTTGTCAAGTATTCTTCTTTCTCCATTTGGTTATCGTTATTACGATGATCGCTATCTTGATGATGATCTTGGTTATGGTCCCTCGGTTGAACGTACTTTCGTTATCTCGCTCTAACAAATTTGAGCCACATTGACAACATCTGAATAGAGAGAAAATTTATGAGAAATGAGATCTTGGCGTATCTTGGGTTTCAAACCTCTAAGAAACATCCGCGTCATCGTTCTCCTCATTCTCCACCAAATGAGGTGCAAACTTGGATAACTCCACGAACTTCGCCTCGTCTTTGGGACACCGTCGTGTTATTACTGCTTTCTAGTCTAATAAACTCCACTTCCTTCATATAATGAATACTTTTCGGGAAGACTTGTACTTTGAAGTACTTGTCATTGAACTGCTTCTGAAATGTCTCCCATGACGTCTTTGAGTCTTGTTGGATGGAGTGCGCTTTCAGACTCCCACCGATGATACGCTTTCGCCACGGAACATAAAAGTAGCGAATGGAACCTTACATTCCTCCGTGCATCCCAAGACATCGAATATCTTGGTAATTTGCTTGACCCATGTTTCCGCCATGATCGGATCTCGGCTTTCCCTTAAATTGTGGTGGTCCCAACTCTTTGAGCGCTTGCATTTTGTGACAACCCGTGAATTGCTATCATTTCTCTCTGTATTTTGAACACGAGTCTCCTCGTGCGATTTTGCATGAAGCTGAAAAAACTTCTAAACATCCCTCATTCCTCATCACGCTTTCGGTGTTGTTGTTCACGGGAGGAACATTGCCGACTGTTGCACGTTCTCCTCGTTGGTGAGTCTGAGCATCTCCACGGTCTCATTTACTCCACTATTAATATTCTCAAATCGACATTCTCAAATCTTGTCATAAAATAAGGGTTAATTAAGGAAATCAATATATCACATAATATCCCTATATCTTGACTAACTAACAAATAAGCTTAGGTAGGACACACTAGCGAAGGATTTACTCGTCTCTCCCTCCTAGTTCTATTCCCGATCTCATGGAGATCATATCCTAAGCTACGATACCGGTGTGATGCCCCCAAAATAGGTATACACCACACCCATTACGAGTCGCCAAATACATGAGTGCGAAACAACTACAACTTTATTATTACAACAAGAAATGCGTGAGTTTAAATACAAATATTATCTTCTAGACAATATCTATACTCAAATAAATCCCCATCACATTTATTGATACATTATTTTACAAAAAGGTGAGGACTACTAAACAATCCTTTCTAAAACCTTCATTCCATACCAGCTAACTAGTACTCGCTACATTCTCGCCTCCGAGAAGAAAAATGGAACAACAAGAAAAGGGTGAGCTCAACTAGCCCGATAAAGAATACTATGACTAAGATAATATACAACAAATTATCGTTAGTCTCCGATAGGGAAAAATCGATAGAATACAATAGACAACAAGTTTGAGATTAATATTCGCGGCGGAAATAATAATTCATAGAAGAGTTACGTAGAGAATGAAATCTACTATAATCTATGAATTTAACGGTCCATCATCAATATTTTATCCTGTAACATCAATCGATATTCATCTCAAATCAAATATTCATCTTTGCACTCTGAGCCAAAGATATTCATCAATCAGTCATGTTCATCTCAACTTTGCTTTTATCTTTGCACTAAAGGCCAAAGATATTCATCGATCGGTCGTATTCATTTAAACACATGTTCATCTTTGCACTCTGGGCCAAAGATATTCTTGAGAAATCATTCATCTTTGCACTACTGAGCCAAAGATATTCAATAATATCATCATTTAAGACCGAGGATGATGAAAATATTTTTAAAGAACGAATCCGGTGAAACAAAATGACAAGGATTAAGGATTAAGGATTAGTACTTTGTTTTATCCATGTATCAACAATACCTCAAAAATAATCATAGTGGTGTAAAATTCAAGAATGATCAAAACATGGATACAATCAAAGCTAGTATCCGAATAGATATTTTGAGACGAAAAGAAGAAATTTTATTTTTTGATTGAATAGTCAGAGTATCGTGAATAGTCTTAGATATCGTGAATAGTAACTCTCACACCAAAAGATAGAAATTCCACAAAAAAAACATTTTCACGCTTCATGAATAGTACTCGTGAATAGTAACTCGTGAATAGTAATTCATGAATAGTAACTCGTGAATAGTAACTCATGAATAGTAACCCCGAAATGAAAAAGTTCCAAATTTGATAAAAAGTTCCAACCAATATTTCAGCATAATGATATTGAAGAAATAATATCATTTGAGAAGAAAATAACATCCCTTACCTCAAAGAATCAAGTGCCGGAAGGAAAGGTCGGAAGTGATCTTTGAATGAAACTTGTTACGAGCAAAAGACAACTCTCAAAGTATCTAAATACTCACAAAATACGCTCAATAATATATATAGAGAAAGAGAGAAAACTTTGTTTCTGGTGTGATTTTCAATTCTAACTTAGCCCTCTATTTATAGGAAAATGTTAGCACGCCGAAGCAGACTTAACCTGCAACCTGATGGCTTTACCTGCTACTATTCCCACCCACCACATTTGAAAATTCAATTGAGCACATTTCTCACCAACCAAAAGTGGGGCCCACCAATTCTAGAATTTTCCACCAAAATCATTTATAACCTAATTTCTGAATCAGTCACCTCTTAAAATTCATAATAAATTATACGCTCATCTTTAACGGTTCAAAATTTGTGGACATATACTCAACTTATATATGTATAACATATCCAAAAATTACAACGATCCAACGGTCGGATTAAATATTATAACTCACACAATAAAGCTGTAATAACACCGATTTGATTTTTTTTAATACCTCCAATCCGACAAAATACAAATAAAACATCTCAGCATTAATTCCTTCATTAATAACCACATAAATAAATCCATCATTTATATTCATATAAAATAAATATTTCCTTATCATATGAATCAATAATTAATTATTCACAAATAATATTACAGAATCACATTTATGATGACCAACATTGTTCGGGAAAGAGGGGCTTTCAGATAAGGATTTCTCCTTCTTGGCGGCGCAATTAGGTGACCAAACCTCTCCTTAGAGCGAGAACTTTCTAGACATTGCTAATAATGTTATCTAATAATATTATTCAAATAATATGAATTATTGATCCGATAATGGGAAATCTTGTGCGATGATAATTATTGAAACAATGAATAATATAAATATACGCAAAGACAATTATTGAATCAATAAAATAAAATCTTTGAGCGATAATTCTCGTAATAATTATTGAGTAGTGCCTTCTTACGTAAGAATCAATAATTGATGCAATCTGAGTGTCTTCTTTGTTCAACAACAGCGTATTAGTGTGTTTTAACCACCGGGTATTCCAACGATAATACTTGGTAACAATTCTGTAGTTATTTTTAAACAACTTATATTTGTCGTTTTCCTCATCCAATCGCTTTCCGTTATGGGGCCCACACATGCTCGCTGTGCGTCAATCACGAATATTCCTGAAGCGATCTGAATATTCCACGACCAAACGAATATTCCCGAGCAAAAATGAATATTTTATAACCACTTGCTTATTTTGAAATATTTGCGTATTTAACCCTTAACTATCCACATTAATCAAATCAACCCTTACTATTTCAAAATAATAAATAAAGGAAATTCCTTTTTATTTAAAAAAATTTCGGGGTCTTACATCTTTAGTGGATTTCCTACTCAAGGAGTAGAAGAGTGGACTAGGAGCTTTGAGTGCTCCGAACCACTTAAAAACAACTGTGTCTCTATAACTGCTATAACTGCTATAACTACAATAACTGCCTTTCTCTCTTTAACTTGCTATCTAAAAGAGATTTCAAAGAATCAATAATTTCGTTGTGCTTAAAAGCTTTATCAAAACAGTCTTTAAACAAAGAAAAGATTTTAATATCTATTCAACCCCATACAGATAACTATTGTGCCTTGGGAACTAACAATTGGTATCGGAAGCGGAGTTCTATAATCTGACCTACAAAGCTTGAATAGATCGATGGCACACTTACCAAGCGAATCAAAGACTAGAGGAGGCGTGAAAGCCACCCGTGTGCAACAAAGATAAATTTGCTAAGCTGGAAGGTTAGGATGCAAGCTTACATGGATTCAATAGATGAAGATCTATTTGACCTTTATTCAAAATGGGCCCTACGTTCCTACAAATCTTGCACCAACTATAGATGATCCAAAGCAGTCTGTAGATCAAAGTCAAAGGAGAATGGATGGAGAGCGATAAGAGAGGCAGTCTGAAAGCTTGACAAAAAGGCCAAGAACATCTATTTCAATCATTAGAAGATGATCTATTTGAAAACGTGGTCAACTGCAAAATAGCAAAGGAGGTTTGGGAAGCACTACTCATTATGCATGAAGGAACAGAAGAAGTCAGAGAAAACAACAATCTCTCTTGACTCAACAATATGAGATGTTTGCTCATGTTCAAGGAGAGAACATCACTGCCACATACGAGAGATTCAATATTCTACTCAACTCTCTACGAGCCTATGGAAAGATCTATCCAAACAAAGATCTTATCATAAAGTTCATGAGAGCTTTACCAAACAAGTGGGATGCCAAAACCACTTCCATCAGAGAATCAAAGAATCTACATGAAATGACCGTTCAACAGTTATATGGCAACCTCCTCACGTACGAACTGGAGCTGACACAACGAGCAGAAACATTGTCTGAAGGAAGAAAGAAGGACAAAGGTGTTGCTCTCAAAGTAACCGAAAACACTTCCAAAATCAACACTGAAGTTGATTCTGACCACGATGAAGATGATGATGAGGACTTTGCAATGTTGGTTAAAAGACTAAGAAGATTCATGAGACAAGGCAGAACCAGCAAGCCAAAGAAAACTAGCAACTACAACAGCCAGGAGCAAATGAATGACCTATGCTATAACTGCAAGAAACCTGGTCACTTCATTGCCAACTGCATCAAACCTCTCAGAGAAGAACTCAAAAAGAAATCATATGCAAAGAAGGAATACAAAGGCAACAAAAGGCCAGTAAAGAAAGACAAAGGCCTTGTAGCTGGAAGATCGTGGAGTGACTCTGATAATGACTCAACTCTAGAATCTGGAGACGATGAAGATCCTCAAATGGCTAATCTCTGCTTGATGGCAAAAAATACAAGGGATAAGCAGAACTCCAACATACATGAAGTAAGTATCGAAGAGGTATTTGACTTCAACTCTCCTGATGTAGATATTGATGACCTTAGAACTGCATTACAGGGTATAACATCTGATCTGCACCAATACATGAAGTGGTTTAGAGTTCTGTCTAAAGACTATTCACTTCTTCAAAAGGAGAAAGAAAAAGTTCAGAGAGGCTGAAAGCTTGACCCTTCTCGATCTTGATTCTCTTTCCAAGTTTGAAACTGAGAATAAGCTCTTGAGACAGGCAAATGAGCTCAGTACACAAAGAGAGTCTAGTCTAACCTCCAAGATTGAGGATCTAGAAAAGACAGTCTCTACTTGGAATAAATCCTCTTCATCCATGGACTCCTTAATCACTAACCAGAGAAGTGCCTCTGATAAAATAAGCTTAGGCTTTGGGGAATCTGCCTCAGAGTCATGTGTGGAAAAAGCAAAGGAAATTAGCACTGATAATGCCTCAGGTTTCAGTAGAGGCATTATATTTGTGAAATCCTCAGAAAAGGATGAGCCTATCAAACCCTGCCAGGCTGATTCAATTCATATTCCCAGGAGTAAGGGATCTCATGCTGGTCTAGGTTTTAAAAAAGAGAAAAGTAATCTAGCTACTACTCATCAACCTCGAAGGATCGTAGAGTCTAATAAAATCAACTCTATGAACCAACCGGGAAGATACAGTAGAAGTAAGATATACTCTTCTTAATTAATGAAACAAGAGAACACATGGAAAAGGGAATATCAGCCTTGCAGGAGGATGACCAATAACCCACAAAAGTCCAAATGGAGGAAGAACTTTCACATACACACTAACATGCATCATATCAAATGCTTTGAATGCCACAGAGTTGGCCATAAGGCTGCAAATTATCATTATAATTCCATGCATGTGAGACCCAAAATCAAGCAGATTTGGGTCCCCAAGGGTACTAACATAGTAGGACCCATGCAAGTATGGGTACCAAAATGAAGGCTTAATGTTACCTCAGGAAAGGAGCTCCACGAACACAACCTGGTATCTGGATAGTGGATGTTCAAGACACATGACTAGGAACAAAGCCCTTCTGTCTAACTACATAGAGAAGGAGGGTCCCTCGGTCAGTAGAGTGGCCTATGTGGAAGGACTACAACACAACCTTCTAAGCATTATCCAACTCTGTGGCAAGGGTCATCAAGTAACATTCATCAACAATCAATGTCAAGTCCGAGACCTGAAGACATCTGCAGTAAAGGTAACCGGAACAAGAGAAGGAAATGTCTACATAGTAAATCTTGGACAACTAAGCTCAGACGAGACAATATGCTTTCTGGCTAAAGCATCTGAAGAAATGAGCTGGCTATGGCATCAAAGATTATTTCATCTCAACTTCAAAAGCATGTCCAAATCAGCTTCAAAAGATCTAGTTGCAGGCCTACCTAAGTTCAACTTCGTTAAAGAAAGGCCTTGCAATGCTCATCAACAGGGAAGCGGACGAGGAAGCACATTCAAAAGCAAAACTGCCAATTCAATTGACAAGCCTTTGTAGCTGCTACACATGGATCTTTTTGGGCCAATTGCAACAACAAGCCTTGGAGGAAAGAGATACTCTCTGGTTGTAGTCGATGACTTCACTAGATTTACATGGGTATTCTTTCTAACCTCAAAAGATGAAACAAGCTCCCAAATGATCAAAATGTTCAAGCTTGTGATGAATGAGAAAGGAGAGAAAATCAAGGCTATAAGGAGTGATCATGGTAGAGAATTCGACTTCTCAGAAATGGACCAATTCTGCTCTGACAATGGCATCAGTCACAACTTCTCAGCTCCACGAACTCCTCAACAAAATGGAGTTGCTGAGAAAAAGAACAGAACATTAATAGAGGATGGAAGGACTCTACTAGTAGCGACTCATCCACTTTGAGTACTTACAAGGCGAACGATCAACACTTTGCATGTTATACTCTGAACAGATCACTCATACACTCTACGATTAATAAGACTCCCTATGAACTATGGAAAGGAAGAAAACCTAGTGTCAGCTACTTTCATGTCTTCGGGTGTGCATGCTACATTCTCAACAATGGAAATCAATACTTGACAAAGTTTCAACCAAAATCAGACGAAGAAATCTTCCTTGGATATGCCACAGACAGTAAGGCCTGCAGAGTGTTCAACATGAAGACACTGAGTGTTGAAGTCTCTATTCACATCACCTTTGATGAAACAGACTTAGACAAAACAATGCCTCAAGACACTGCGAATAATGGTTCAGACACTACGAACGAAGTCGTCGAGCTCAATACTACGATCGTAGTACCAGATAGCAAAATCGTTGAGCAAGGGAATGAGATCGTAGAGAGGCCTGTGCCAGACAATGAGCCACCACATCAAAAAGAAGAAATAGATCTTAAAGATCTAAGACAAGAAGGCATAAGAATGAATGTTCCAATAGGAAGCAGATGGGCAAGAGATCACACTCAAGATCTAATCATTGGAGATCCGAATGCAAGAGTCAAAACAAGAGCTGCTACTCAAAATGAATGCTTTTATCTAAGCTTCCTATCTCAAATAGAACCGAAGAAGATAGAGGATGTTATGGAAGATTCCAGCTGGATAGAGGCCATGCAGGAAGAACTTAATCAGTTCGAGAGAAGCAAAGTTTGGAGATTGGTTCCAAGACCAAAGAACCACCCTGTAATTGGAACCAAGTGGGTCTTCACAAACAAGATGGATGAAGATGGGGTGATAACCAGGAATAAGGCTAGACTAGTGGCCAAGGGCTATTCTCAGGAAGAAGGCATTGACTATGATGAGACATTTTCACCTGTTGCCAGACTAGAAGCCATCAGAATATTCCTTGCCTTTGCTGCTCACATGAAGTTCAAAGTCTTCCAGATGGATGTCAAAAGTGCATTCTTGAATGGTGAACTTCAAGAAGAAGTCTATGTAGAGCAGCCTCCAGGTTTCATGGTCTTAAACAAACACCTAGAGCATGGTATGAAACACTGACTAATTTTTTTTATTGAAAATGGGTTCACTAGAGGTAGAGTAGATACCACACTATTTCTTAGAAAGCATAAAGATAAAGTCCTATTAGTTCAAATCTATGTTGATGATATCATATTTGGTTCTACTGATGAAAAGTTATGCAAGAGATTCTTCAAGCTTATGCAGAGCAAATTTGAAATGAGCATGATGGGTGAGCTGAACTATGACAACCGAGATTTTGTAATTTTTTTTAATATTTATTGGATTGAATAAATATTTTTCGATGAATTAATTATTAGATTAAATAATTAATTGATGGAATTGTGAGAAAGTGAAGAATGTGAGAAAGTGAAGAAGAAGATATCTGAAGGGACTGAACTGAGATTAAAAATAGACAGTGAGGGACTACTAAGATTTAATAGCAGAATTTGGGTACCGCCAGTACCAGAGATTAAGGAAGAAATTTTGAGCGAGGCTCATAACTCAAGATATTCGATTCACCCTGGTAGCACCAAGATGTACCAAGATCTTCGACAACATTTTTAGTGGCCAAATTTGAAACGAGAGGTTACAGAATGTGTTGCTAAATGTCTGACATGTTAGAAAGTGAAAGCAGAACATCAGAGACCGAGTGGGTTACTACAACCTTTAGAGATTCCAGAATGGAAATGGGAACATATTACGATGGATTTCGTGGTTGGCCTACCGAAACAACTCGAGAAAAGGCTACGACGCTTGATATGGGTTATTGTTGATCGATTGATGAAATTCGCATACACTTCCTTCCAATCAAAATCGATTCAACTTAGATCGGTTGGCAAGGTTATATGTAAAGAGATTGTTTCAAAGGCACGGAGTTCGGTGTCAATTGTTTCGATAGAGATCCGCGTTTCGTCGAACTTCTAAAGCGTCTCTGAGGAATGCATGGGTACGATTGCGAATGAGCACAACATATCACCCTCGATGACGGATGGATGAGTGAAAGAATAATTGAGACATTGGAAGATATGTTAAGAGCTTGCATAATGGATTTTAAAGGAAATTGGGATGATCATCTACCGCTCGTAGAGTTCGGTTACAACAACAGTTACCACGCTAGTATTGGCATGCCACCTTATGAAGCGTTATACGGCAGAAAGTGCAAAACTCCACTATACTGGGATGAAGTTGGCGAAAGATAATTACTAGGCCCGGAATTGGTACAACAAACAACAGAAATAGTCATAGTGATCCGATCAAGATTGACAGCAGCTCAAGATAGACAGAAGAAATACATCGATCCGCACCGTAAAAATATTGAGCTTGAACCTGGTAGTTATGTGTTCTTAAAGGTCTCTCCTTGGAAGGGAAAGATCAGATTCAAAAAGAAAGGGAAATTAAGCCCAAGATTCATCGGACCCTTTGAAGTTCTACGAAGGGTCGGAGAAGTTGCTTATGAGGTAGCCTTACCTCCAGCTCTAGAGAATGTCCACAACGTTTTCCATGTCTCAGTCCTACGACCCTACTGACACGATTACAAGCACGTGATTGAATATGAATCCCTACATTTCGACAAAGACTTATCTTACGAAGAAATTCCTATTCAAATTGTCGACCGAAAAGAACAAGTTCTGAGAAATAAAGTAATACCTTCTGTTAAGGTAATTTGGAGGAACCACAAAGCTGAAGAAGCTACGTGGGAACTCGAAAAGAATATGATGAAGAATTATCCTCATTTATTTACTTAGATTGTTTAAGCGATTCTGGGTACAGAATCTTTGTAAGGGGGGGAGAATGTAATGGGACGAATTGTTTGAGTTGTGATTCTGAGGATAGAATCCTTTTAAGAGGGGAAAGATGTGACAACCGAGATTTTGTAATTTTTTTTTAATATTTATTGGATTGAATAAATATTTTTCGATGAATTAATTATTAGATTAAATAATTAATTGATGAAATTGTGGCAGATTAATTTAATTATATGTGTTATAGTTATTAAATTAATGTGGAGAATTTTATTATTCAAAGTATGTGATTATGTGAGCTTATTGTATTAAAAGAAATATTTAATAAGCTTAATGTTATTTTTTAATTAATTTAATTATTAATTAGAGATTTAATAATTTGATATTATTATTAAATGAGAAATTTAATTATGTGACTATGTGCATTATTGAGAAATTATTATATTTTATTTAAATAAATTAAATAAGTTATTGATTTATTTTATAAAGGAGTGTGACATTATTTAAACTATATAATAAAGCTTTATTAAATTAAATGGTTTTGAAATCCCATTCTTGCTAAACAAACAGGACCTTAAGGGGAGTTGGGGGCAGTTCAACCACGAATGGAATAACTGACCTCAACTCTGCGCATAAAGGTTCAGTGGTTTATTTTCTTACGCATTTTCATTAGAGTTCAATTGAGAGCCTGGGAGGTTTCAGAGAAAAAATAGAGGAAAGTGTGGGAGAAACTCTATGATTGAGATAAAGAGAAATTTGTTATCCTTATTCACTTTAAGCTTGGGTAATTCTCTTCAACCCAAATTCTTATTTTATGTCTTTTAAGTTTTCATGAATATGGCTTAAAGTCTTCTGTGAATTTCTGTAAATTTGGAAAGTTGTGTTAGGAATATATGTAATAATTCGAGTAGTATGGCATGTTTTATATATATATATATATATATATATATATATATATATTGCATAATTCCATATCATCAGTTTCCTGAAATTTTATAGTATACAATTACAGAGTATGTTATATGGCCATATGGCCTTATACGTGATATTAATACGTCAATCATATATTATCCCTAAAATTTTCCACTTGTATGTGTTTATGCATGATAAAACGAACAAAATGAAATTTGAATGGTTGGATTTGGTCTTATAACAAATCTATGGCGTTGAATTTTAGGATTTATGTTCAAAACTTCAAGAACATCAAGAACAGTACAATTTGCATGCTTTAATTATGTGATTATATGTTTTAATGGGTGAGAATCACTCCATAGATGTTAAGTATTAATTATATATGAATTCTAGCATGTGGGTATGTGTAATTTGATGAAATTAGTGTTCAAGAAGTGTTTATTTCGCTGAATTCTGTGTTCTTCGAGAACTGGAAATTAGTCTGGGGAGTTCATGTATACCAACTCCCAGTTCATTTTCATGTAATATTAAGTACAGTTGCATGCCACTGTGTGGCCACATGACATTGACTGACCAAGACAAAAAGTGGCGCCGCAACACCACTTAGCAGAATGTCCAGAAATGCATTTTTTCAATGTTCAAGTATAGAAATGTGTTAGTAACCTAATTTAATGAGCACAAAAACTTGTTAGATATATAATGAGGTGTTAAAATAAATTCTTAACAAATCCATAACACAATTACATGTGAATTGAATGATCGAATGCATAATTAGCTTATTGTTCGTGAAGTCTTAATTTTACACTAAGTGTAATAATTGACTAAGTATAGTCATGAATTTGAGTTAAACAAAGATAAATTTATGATGTTAGTACGTTATTATTGACTGGTATTGTGAACGTAATTGGTATGTAGGATTTAATTCAAAGAACGAGTTTGTTTAAGTGTAATCTACGCACGAGGCAAGTTTTCTAACCCTACTTGTTATCATTATATAAGTTGATGAATTCACCTTTCTACGTTGAGCAAGTTCTCATTATTATTGATAAAGCATGTCTTGTATATTAAAGTTTATTAATCTTTCAAGCATGATGCTGTTGTACAATACTTATCCTATTGTATACCTTTGAGATTATATTCAAGTTAAGTTATCAATTATTGTTAAACCTTGTTAGACTAGCGAACCCTTATTGATTCGACTAGTCCATAGTTGATGAACGTTCTAAATTCTAGAACCCTTGATGAATTATCCAAACCAAACTTCCTTTGGTGCGGACTCGAATGTCAAACTGAGATGAACAACCCTGTATAGGGGATTATTTAAGCTTTAGCGTTAAGATATTGTGCAGAGTAAGGTACTAAGGGCTGATCCCCCTAAGCACGAGAAGAAGAGTCCATAGTCTTATGACTGTTAAAGGTTTCAGGTATAAACACTTGACAACCTAGGACATAGTTCAAGGTCTTATGACCCTCAGAATTTCTTTTGATTCTTGTTATTCGTTCTTGATTCAAAAGTTGAGCTTTTATATCCGAAGTTATTATTCCTCTCACATGTTATTATTCATTTATTATATTGTTATACTTGTGGGCAATCGTGCTCACTCTTGCGTAATAATAACATTGCGATTAAGAACGAAAAAGAGCGCACGAACCTTCCTTAGTAAGTAAGGCAAGGGCAAGATTAGCAAGTAATGAAGACTGTTTTATTTTTGTGGCTATGTAATGATGATTAGAATTGATGTTACTAAGACTTATTTGTTTATGTTTCCGCATAGATGATTTAAGGTTAGAGTAACCTGGGATTTATTTATTATGCAGTTGATGTAACCCCATAAGGGGAGAGAGATTTATTATTTATTTCTATTTATTTCATGGTTGCATTTATTTATGGGTAGATAGATAGATGAGGTTTGTACAGTGAACACCAAATCATGTGGAAATGGAAGCATCGGATTTGGGGGTGTCACATGAACTTCTTTCTTGGACTGCAAGTAAAGTAGACTGATGAAGGAATTTTCATAAACCAAGCCAAGTACATTAAAGACTTACTCAAGAAGTATGGCATGGAATCAGCTTCTCCCATGAAAACCCCAATTGCTCCTGCAACCAAGCTTGACAAAGATGAAAAAGGTAAAAGTATTGATATAACACAATACAGAGGTATGATAGGCTCTCTTTTATATCTTATTGCCAGTAGACCAGATATAATGTTTGCAACATGCATTTTTGCTAGATTTCAGGCTTGTCCTAAAGAATCTCATTTAACTGCTGTAAAGAGGATTTTCAGGTACCTCAAAGGTACACCCCACTTGGGGCTTTGGTATCCCAAGGAATCCTCATTTGAGTTAACAGGATACACATATGCTAATTTTGCAGGCTGTAAAATAGATAGAAAAAGTACCAGTGGCACTTGTCAACTACTAAGTAACAGACTTGTGTCCTGGTTTAGCAAGAAGCAAAACTCAGTATCTACCTCAACTGCAGAAGCTGAATACATTGCTGCTGGCAGTTGTTGTGCTCAGATCCTATGGATGAAAAATCAACTAGCAGATTATGGGTTTGAATTCAAATCCATACCTATTCATTGTGATAACACAAGTGCAATTGCTATAACTCATAATCCTGTCATGCATTCTAGGACTAAGCATATAGAAATAAGGTATCACTTCATTAGGGTTCATGTACAAAATGGAAATATATCTTTACAATATATCCCTACTGAAAATCAACTTGTTGATGTTTTTACAAAACCTCTAGATGAATCCAGATTCAACAAATTGATAAGTGAGCTAGGCATGCTTAACTTGCAAACCTAAAATATTGTGCTCTAGTTTGTGCTAACCATACAGATTTAAGGGCTATGTTCGAAATCAAAGACATGATCAAAGGAAGTCCACGATCGTATAGCCAAAGTGTCATAAAACTCAATGAACGCTGAACAGAATCAACGATCGTAGTACAGACTCAGCGATAGCAGAGCTACATCAACAAAACCAATGGAGCACCCTATGATGATCAAGCATAAATCGAAGCATTCTCTCTGATAAGTGCCTCAGGGACAAACCTAACCCTTATTTCATTCAAGAGGTTGGCCCTTCTTGAGCTACCTTAAACCAAGAAGAATGCTAAACCAAAGGTTCATACTGAGAACTTGATCAGACTCTACGATTGCTAGTCAGACTCAATGATCACAGTTCAGACTCTATGTTTACAGCTCAGACACGATGACTGCTACACAGACTCAATGATGGGAGAACAGACTCGACGATTTCGAGGACCACCTCAATGATCGTAGTCCCACTGAAGAATACGTTAGTCCAGAAGGAGTTAAGGGCAATTTAGTACAATTCCTCTCTGTCAAAATTCGTAGAGCCAAGCAAAATTCGACACCTGTCCCACTAAGCAAAATAGAGAGAGGGAAGTTTCAAGTACAAATTAAAATCGTCTTTTTGAAATCTGAAGTTTAAAAGACCATCTCTCTCTTCCTCTCTCAAGCAAAAACCCTAAATCAGCAGCAAGCTCAGTTAGTCTCACTTCCTACAAAGAAATTAATGGCAGCTTCCAGTGTTGTCTCTGGCTACAGACTCTATTTTGACGAGTTTAAAACAGTTGAACCTAAATTTCACAAGACATTGTCGCTACTGAAGAAGGCAGGTCTCGAAGAAGCCTTGGGTACGGACACATTGATCTACCCAAAGGTAGTAAAAGAGTTCTACAATAACGGGGTATTTAAAAACAACACTATCACGGCGAAAGTGAGGAACGTCCAAATCAGGCTAAAGGCTGAAGATATCAATCTAGCCCTAGGCCTCAAATCCGAAGGGTATCCTTCCTTAGATGGCATATACTTCCTTAAGGGTCTCTAGAAGATGCATCACAAGAAATCACCCTCTGTCAAAGAATACAAGAAGAAGGAGTTTCCACAGAGGTATGAGTTTCTAACTGATATTGTTGGAAAATGTATATGCTATAAGAGCTCAGGTCATGACTCTGTAAATGAGGTACAACTCAAACTTATGACTGCCATATGTTTTAAAATACAACTTAACTATGGGGCTCTATTACTTGAATGGATTGGAAAGTGGTTAGTTAGCTCCAAGAAGACAAAGAGCTCTCAGAAGATGCTCTACGGATGATTTATCAGCATTATCCTACAGGCTGCTCTTGGTGACCTAATTGAGGATGATGAAGGAGAAGCCATAAATCCAAATCGACGAATGACCCAGCAGTTGTTTGAAAACTGGAAAAGAAATCCAGCTGAAAATGTGAAGATGATGTCTGAATACAATGGTCGCACTGGTGAGATAAAGGGAACAGGAGTGCCAGGAAATATGTTTATTGTCAGAGAAACTGAGGAAGAAGAAGAAGAAGCTAGCAAGGAAGAACCCATTGCTTTGGTCAGAAAAAGTAAGGGTAAAAGAAAACTGAAAGCCAGAAGTACAGAAGAACCTCAGGGATCCACTACCAACAAGCCTGTAGAGTCCTCAGATATTGAGACTCTAAGGATCCTAAGAAGAAAGGAACAGCAGGCTGAGGCAGAAGAAGATAGAGCAACTATATCTCAGCTGCTGAAGATGAGTAAGATCAGCCACAAGAATAAAAAGCCATCAGTCTCTTCGATCGTAGAGTATTTTCCGATCGTAGAGCCCAGACCAAACAAGGAAGCAGCTGCATCAAACATTTTGACTGATCAGAAGGATAAAACTAAAGAAAGTCCTAAGGCTGTGGCTCAGCCTAAAAAGCCAAGAAGGAAACTGGTCAAGAAATATATTCTTGTTAATGAGAAAACACTAAAAAGGGAAGAAAAGGAATTGTCTGCTGAAAAGGAACCAGCAAACGAAAGCCAAATAGTCAAAGCTTCAACTGAGGGGGAGATTCATGAAGATCTGATGATAAAGGATACACCCATTGAGGGGAAGATGCCTGAAACCCTCATCACAGAAGGTACTCCAGTTGAGGGGGAGCTATTTATCTCACCAGTAAATGATCAAGTTGAGGAAGAAGCTCATGCCATCTTTATAACAGAAGAAGAGGTTCCTGCAGGAAATGGAGAAGAACCAATGCAAGAACACCATGAAGTCATTGAGATAATGGAATTCTCAGATGAAAATAGAGAAGAGGATAAAGGTGATGAGGTAGAGATTATAGCTGTGGGCATTGATGGGCACAGAAGAGCCAACTATGAACAACTGTTTGCATATCTACCCATGATGCCTTTCCATCAAGCTCAAATTCTGAACTCTTGGGATCACATGTTCTGGAGTTTCAAAGAGTATCCAGCCATCTCAGTGCTGGCTAATGGATTCCCAGGGAAATTCAATTTTTCCAAGAAGCTTCTCGCCAATAATTCCTCCTCAAAGAACAAACTTGAGGTACTATCTATCCCAACTCCTTTCAGAGTTAATCACTTGCCATCATCCTCATTTAATCAATTTTATAATTCCCACGATGGTTGGAATGATTCTTCATCCACTAAACCAATTTCCAGTTATAGGATCCCAAAATTCTGTAACTGAGGAAACAAACGTGACCAACCTCTTAATGCTCCCAAATCCCATCATCTCTACGATTACTAACTCTAACCCCATCGTAGAGTCTACACCACAAATCGTAGAGTCACCAATCTTAAACATTCAAACCCAGGCTCCTCCATCAGATATTCCCTCCTCATCCAACAACGAATTCTTCAATCTTGATCTTGCCCTTTACTCTTTGTAAGATCAATTCAAAGGCACATCACCTCCCTCCTCAAAATTTCCCCAACTGGATGAAATTCTTTCAGAGTTGTCCACAAAGGCTGATCTGTCAGCAATGTATGCGAAAGTAGTCAAGGAACTCGACGAGAGTCTTGAAGATCATACTGCACTTATTCAGCTGAGATTGACATCAATGATCAATGTTGCAAACAATCTTCTAAGCTCCCTAAGCTCCAAACTTTCTAAAACCCTCAAAGAGATCATCAAAGAAATGCTTCAAAGCATAAAAGACAGGGACGATATTCACTTTCTTGCAGCTAAAAAACATCGGGATGCTGTCTTGATATTACAGAAAACATAAGAATCTCAGAACAATCTGATGATACAGAGCATCAAAAGTCTTCAAACTGCAGTCAAAGAGTTTCAAGACTTCTCCATGGGTCAAATGAAGTAGACTGAGACTGTCCTCGACATTCTTCAATGACGAGAAACTCGTTCTGATGCTTTGATCCAAGAGAATCATGAGGACATTGCTCAAACTCAGAGTCAACTCAACGAGCTTGTCCAAGGAGTCACTTGCCTCTCAGAAGACATTCGAACCCTTGATGCTGACATAAAGGGGGAGAATAAAGGGAAAAAAGATCAGGGAGGCAAGGGCAGAGGCAGAGGACAATTCCAATCAAGGGCAAGGCAAATCACTCAGCAGACTCCATGATCCAGCCATCAGACTCAACGATCTGGTCAGCAGGAAATTTTAATGGCTCAACCGTTAAGGAGTCAAGGGCCAACTACCAGCTCTCATGAGGTGACAACAACAGGCCTAAGAATGCCAATTGGAGATCCTGCATTCATGAATAGGCATGATCACAATCCTAGACTAAGCCCAAGTGAGCTGGAAGATTTGGCCAGAAGAGATGAAGCAAGCAGAAAGAGGAGAACTGAGGAATATGCAAATCCTCTAAGAAGTAAAAGGCCAAAGAAATAGAGATAAGTTGAATTTCAAGTTGTATTGATGTAGTCAATCTTAAATGTAATATCTGTATCCATACATTAATAAATTCATGCTTATTCTCTAGAAATTTTAGCTACTCACTGAAATACTAAGTCATGTTTACTTTACTGCAACTGCATATAAAATTTAATAATCATGACAACAAATCTCCTTGGTTATGTCAACATCAAATAGGGGGAGATTGTTGGAAGAATGCATATTGTGATTTGATGTTTTATGAAAATGCTCATGATTATGTAAAGTCCTTCAAAGAATATATGTACAAGGACTTAGTGATAGATCAAAATTGTTAGGTTGATCTGAGCCTTTAATGTTCACTTGTATAGATAAAGAGATCAAATCTGTTAGGTTGATCTATGGCTAGAAAGAAATAGATAGGCTCGTAGTCTATCCAGCTGATCAACAGAATGCAGAAGCCAAGACAGGATCGTAGTGTTGAGATGATAGTAGTGTATCTGCCTTGAAGGGCCTCTCCAAAAATCGTAGAGTGGTCCAGACGTTTGTCGAAGCTAACTCAGAGATCGTAGTGTGCTCTCAGAAACGTAGAGTCTACAAGATGAGCAAGTGAAGATCGTAGTGTTAAAAGGATCGTAGTGTGCAAATCTTTGTGAGAAATAGTAGTGATATCTTAAGAACAAGCACCAATATGACAAGACACTACGATATGGATAGTAGAGTGTCATCTGCCTTGTGTCAGAAACATCAAGCCCTATCGTTCATTTGAAGAATAACTCCAACAAATATGGAATGGGTTTTGAACGTTGAAGCTCTCACCAGTCCCAACGGTACAAAAGATATCCTTAGTATTGATCAAAAGAAACGTATTCAAGAAGCTAAGAAAAGGACCATTAGGTAGAGGAGAACACCTTTTGATGTGTTAGGTGGGAAAATAGTCTGCTGTGTTAGTGGGTCAGAGTGCAACTCAGAAGATGTACAGAAAAGTCTCCATCAAAGCTCAGAAATGTCAAACGCATTTAATGGCTCATCAAATGACTTCAACGGATAGATTTCAAGATCACATATATACAGATCAAAGATAGATGAGAAAAAAAAACATAGAAGCATGTATTGAACAAAACACACAAGAACACTTAACGCTGAACTCTACGATCTGAGAAAAAGAGAAAGCTTGCTTCTACTACTCGCATTTTCGAATAAGTGCTTAATCGCAATCGAGAGTAGCCTCAATCACCACTCAACAACTATCAATCTACTGAAGTAAGAAGTTCCAAGTCAGAAGGACTTGAAGAGTTCTAAGTGAACTGTGAAGAGCCAAGTCTGCTGGACTTGAAGAATTCAAGAGTGAACTTAGAAGTGCCTAGACTGCTGGTCTAGAAGGAATCTGTGAGATTCAGAAAGTGTAAAAGACATCCTTAGTGGATTTCCTACTCAAGGAGTAGAAGAGTGGACTAGAAGCTTTGAGTGCTCCAAACCACTTAAAAACAACCGTGTCTCTATAAATGCTATAACTGCTATAACTACAATAACTGCCTTTCTCTCTTTAACTTGCTATCTAAAAGAGATTTCAAAGAATCAATAATTCCACTATGCTTAAAAGCTTTATCAAAACACTCTTTAAACAAGAAAAGATTTTAATATCTATTCAACCCACCCTTCTAGATAACTATTGTGCCTTCGTGAACTACCTGACTACACTCAGAGTTGTAGAGTCTAATGATCATATCAGAGGCAGAGATCATAGTCGAGCAAGATCAGATGAAGACAACGAACACAAAGTCAGAAATCATAGAGTGTCAAGATCTAATCTCGGAGTCATAGTGTCTACACAGCCGAAGCTGAATCGTAGAGTTTAGAACTAAGACTTTAACAGATGTGCTCACAACACCAAGGTAGAATCATAGAAAAAATACGATTCTCAACAAATGAGCACTCCCAGAATATCCAATGGAATGAAGTCTCTGGTTGGTACTGCAAAGATACATCCCACCTGAAGGAAATCAGAGAGCACTCAACGAATGTCATGCAAGCTAACAGGAGATCTAAACATCAACCCAATCAGCATCCAGATTGAGCTGTGAAGTCATTCAAGATGAAATCTTCCACAAGTTGATCAGAAGAAGACTTCAGTAACTGACTAAGGAAAGTCGGCAAAGGTAGTAGCTGTCAAGTAAACAGAAGACAACGATCTTGGAAGAAACTCGGATCGTGGTGTTTGCCAAATAAAGAAAGAACTGATGGAGTGCACACAAAGATACTGATTAGCTTCTAAAGAATAAGGCTAAAGTGATTAAGCATAGGATCAGTCCATTGATGATAAGTGAATGTGAGATCACAAGGAGAAAGCAAGCTGGACACGCCATAAATCTGAAGTGTCTTGCTATTCAGATGGGACCAAAGCAAGGAGTCAAGCCATTAGTATCTGAGAGCAGTCGAAGCAAATAAGAAGTGTTAAAGTACTGCACAATAGAAGGAAGAGGTGTTCTACACTAAAGATTAAATCAACACTCTTGAAGATCGTAGTGCTATCTCTGCCTATAAACTAGACACTACGATCAGGTCCAAGAAGATGTACATCAGAATTGTAGAGTTCGAACAACTGAGGATTGAAGCATTGACAACGGTTCAACCCGAAGATCGATATTCGAACAAAGCTTATTGAGAGCATCGATGCAAAAGGACAACCTCTGATCGAGAAATCATAAGGAGGTAATAAAGTCGACTACCTGCCCCAGATATAAAAGTAACATCTCTAATGGGGTAGGTAAAATAGTAGACTGCAGTGTCAGAAAGTTATGTCATGTCACATCTGCAGTCTACACCAAATAACTCGAGATCTGCGAGACGATTCAAAAATCTTTTAATGGCTACTTTCCAACGGGAAGATTGGGAAGGAGTATAGATCAATAGAGCTTCAAAGATCAAGAGTTACTGATGATTGCTAAGTTATAGAATCGTTGAGTTATTGGAATGCTATTGTTGACTCTACGAGTTCCACCAAAGATTAAGAAAACAAGTCTCAGTGACAGTGAGACTATATAGGTGGAAGTGAAGCAGCTTTGAAGAAGGACTTAAATAGATTAGAGCTTCACTCAACAAAGATGAGAATGCCACTGAAGATGGAAGCTAAGCTGAGAGCCGAGAAGGCCAAGGAGATGGCATTCAGAAAAGTGGCAGAGTACAAAGAAGATCAAGAGAACCACTCTATAGATCACCATTAACCAAAAGCTGAAAAAGAACAGATGCAAAATCATGTCTGTAAAACATTCAAGAAGGGTTCAAGGATTGCTAAGTGCCAGACGAAGTCTACCAAAAGCTCAGAGACTTAGTAAATCCAGATGGGATGGTGCACAACTGACATCAGATAAAGATGAGTAGAAAAAAGTGAAGATCAGCTGCACCAGAGAAGATGTTGTCCAGACTAGAGGCAGAATTTAAAGAGAACCACGCCAAGCTGTTAAGTACATAAGATGGTCAAGCTCAAAGACATCTTAGCAGCTCAGCACCACCACCACCAACAACAACTACAACAACAAGAAGCTAGGGCCTGAGGGGTCCTTGTCTGGAGGGACTAAACGAAGTTCCAAGCCTACTGGCTTGAAGAGTTCCTAGGGAACTAGAGGAGTTCCAAGGCTGCTGGCCTTGAAGAGTTCTTAGTGAACTGAAGTTCCAAGGTTGTTGCCTTGAAGAGTTCTTAGTGAACTGAAGTTCCAAGGCTGCTGGCCTTGAAGGAATCTTAGTGATTCAGGGTGCTGCCCTTCCTTAGTGAAAATCCTGCTAGTTGAAAGCAGAAGAGTGGATTAGGAGCTTGAGTCTCTGAACCACTTAAAATCCCTTGTGTCATTTACTTTATGTCAATTGCATTATGTGCCGAACTGCTATAACTGCTATGTATGTATTAATTGCTTACAACTTAACTAACCCTAAGAACAATGTATACATATATGAATATATTAATGAAGGGGATCTTTTACTTATTCCGCTGTGCTTGAAAAGATTCTTATGTTTGTCATATGCTAATTCATTAACAATACAAAATAAAAAGGAAAAGTATTCAAAAATTAAAAGGATCTATTCAATTCCCCCTTCTAGATCTATTGTGTGCCTCTGGGAACTAACAAAGGATATTCGTGTTTTCATCAATGGTCATGATCATGCCAACAACTATCCATCAATGCACTACAGGCCAATGAGGACTTTTACCACATCATTTGTAACATTACGGTCATGATTATATTGAATAATCCCTGGTCATAATCATACCAAGTCCATCTATGCACTACGGCCAAAGATAACTTTCATAACAATATAAGCATGAGGATGATGACAATGATATAAGAATTCAATTAAAAGAAGGCAAAGGATAAATTTTTAAAGATTTATAATTTAATTTATCCAAAATTTAATAATGTCCATATTATCAACATGATAGTGCTTTGTGGAGTAAAATTCAAAAATAATATTGTATCAAAAATGATTTGGACCGAAAAGAAATCAATTTTTATCATGAATAGTACCTCGGGTGAATAGTAACTGAGTGAATAGTACCCCGACATGAAAAAGTTAAAACTTATCAAGAATGCTCAGAATAATATTTTTATGAAAAGATATTGGATGAAGCGCAAATATCAAGGATATTCTACTAATTTCATGGAGTATAGAAGCAAAAACTTTAACAAAATGAGTGTAGAATTCGAAATCTTAAATGAAATAATATTACTTACATACTACAGAGTATGGAAGAAAATATTATTTCATATGAATACTGAACAAAAATAATATCCCTTACCTTAAAAAGAAGAGTATTCCAACTGGTATAACGAGGATATTCTTGAAGAAAACTTTCACTGTTTTCTACACTCAAAGCTTTCTAAAACTCTAAAGAAATACGCTCACTATTATAGAAGAAGAATTCTCTAATTCTTGTGTGATTTTCAATTCTAACTAAGCATCCTATTTATAGGAGAATGGAAATGATACTATATGAATTTTAGAATCACGGACGCAACAGTATATATCACGGACAAATTTTTTTTGTCATCCAATTTTTTGATTCACGAGATTTGTTACTATGCAACACTATGCAGGCACTATACAAATACTATGCATAATAAAATATAATATATTCCATTTTTCATATAAAACAAGACTTATAATATATATATATATATATATATATATATATAAAATTTTGTCGCCCCCCCCCCCGTGACTTCCTCAGTTTTTCTCCCACCAAGACTTTCATTTTTCTTCCGGTGGGCCCCACATGTGGCCCCATTTTTATTATATAAAAAAATATACTGAATAACTTTTTACCGATTATTTTGTAAAATGGGTAAGTGGGGATCCAAATAATAAACAACATTTATATCAAACACTTCATAAAAATCCCCTCAATATTTTTAACAACATTTATTTATCATTATTATAACTCGTAATATTAACAATCAGATCGTTCCCAGGAAAGAGGGGGCTTTTTGATAAGAATTTCTCCCTATTGGCGCGTAATTAGGTGGCCAAACCCCTTTCCTCGACAGAACTTTCTAGACATTGTTAATTATGCAAATAATAATATGAATAACTTGTCATCTCAATTATTGATTTAATAATATTAAATATTATAACAATAATTGAATCAAATAACGCGAGATACTATGCAGCAATTACTGTAGAAATAATTGAACAAAATTGAGTGACTTCTCACGTAAGCATCCATAATCAATACCGTGTGCTACTATGCAACCACGCATATTACTGTACTTTTACCACCGGGTATTTCAATAGTTAACGATAAATATTCAGCCGTTATTTTCATAAAAAGATATTTTTGCCATTTTCTCATTCCGACAATAATTCTGTTGTGGGGTCCACCAATGATTGTGTCGTCGTACGAATATTCCCTGTTAAAACGAATATTCCCCGACCAATTGAATATAATATAACAACTTGCGTACTTTGCAAAACTTATAAATATTACCCACAATTATAACATTATATCAAATTCATTCCTTAATATTCAAAAATGATATTTATAGAAAATTCATCTTTATTCATAAAAGTTAGGGTCTTACAACCTCCCCATTTTATGAAATTTTGCCCTCGAAATTAGGGTACATACCTGGTATGTCAAAGAGGTGAGGATACCTTGATTTCATTTCAGATTCTAACTCCCAGGTCATTTCCTCAACATCGTGGTTTCTCCACAAAACTTTGACTTGAGGTATAACCTTGGAGCGTAGAATATGTTCCTTCTTATCCAAGATTTTAACAGGTACCTCTTCATACGTTAAATCTTCCGCTATTTCATCCAGTTCTAACTCAATAATATGGTTCAGGTCTTCCATATATTTACGTAACATAGATATGTGAAAAATGTTATGAACACAAGACATACTGGGCGGTAATGCGAGTCTATATGCCATAGTTCCTACTCAGTCAAGGATTTCAAATGGGCCAATGAATCGAGGATTGAGCTTTCCTCTCTTTCCAAATCTCGTAACTCCCTTCCATGGAGCAACACGTAACAACACATGTTTTCCAACATTAAATTCCAAGTCCTTTCGATGAAGATCAACATAACTCTTTTGACGATCTTGTGAGGTTTTTATATGTTGTCGGATTATTTGAATCTTTTCTGTAATCATGCGTACCAATTCCGGTCCTAACAACGTTGTTTCACCCACCTCGTCCCAGCATACCAGAGAATGACACTTTCTTCCATACAACGCCTTAAATGGAGCTATGCCGATACTTGCTTGATAACTGTTGTTGTAGGAGAATTCCACTAATGG
This sequence comes from Panax quinquefolius, assembly GCA_020205615.1. Taxonomy (NCBI): domain Eukaryota; kingdom Viridiplantae; phylum Streptophyta; class Magnoliopsida; order Apiales; family Araliaceae; genus Panax; species Panax quinquefolius. The sequence goes on along the minus strand of CM035170.1, from coordinate 9,318,032 downwards.
CAAGAACTTGTCCCAACTTCCTTTGAAGCCAAGGACACAGGGTCTTAATAGATCCTCAAGAGTTTGAATAGTCCTCTCCGACTGCCCGTCTGTTTGAGGATGATACGCCGAACTAAATCATAAATCAGTGCCCATAGCTTTTTGCAAACTAACCCAAAATCATGAAGTGAATCTTGGGTCTCGATCAGAAACTATGGATACTGGCATACCATGCAATCTTACAATATCATTTATGTATATACGAGCAAGACGTTCAAGTGTATAAGTTTCTCGTATAGGTAAAAAATGAGCCGACTTGGTCAATCTATCAACAATGACCCAAATTGCATCTATAACTTGAGAAACCTTGGGAAGACCAGTAACGAAATTCATGGTAATGTGCTCCCACTTCCATTCTGGAATTTTAAGTGGTTGCAATGGACCTTTTGGTACTTGATGCTCCGCCTTGACTCGTTGACAAGTTAAACACCTTGAGATAAACTCCGTTATCTCTCTCTACATATTGCTCCACCAAAATGTATGTCGAAGATCACGATACATTTTGGTACTCCCAGGATAGATTGTAAATGGTGTGTTGTGTGCCTCCATCATGATTTTATACTTTAAATCAGGGTTGTTAGGAACACAAAGTTTAGAGTTGAATCATAGTATTCCTTCTTCATCGATTCTTGCTTCCGGGATAGCACCTTCTTGTACTTTCTTTCTCATACGTATCAGCCCCAGGTCTTTAACTTGAGCAGCTTTAACTTTATCGATTAAAGTCGGTTCTACTCATATATTTTCCATCATCACGTGGGTCTCTGGAGTCTTTAACTCTATCTCCATCCTTTGCAAGTCATATAAAATGGGCCCTTGCGTTGATAATATCACACTCGTACGCGCATATAATATTCTACTCAATGCGTCAGCTACCACGTTCGCTTTTCCAGGATGGTATTGAATAGTATGATCATAATCTTTCAACAGTTCGAGCCAACGTCGTTGCCGCATGTTGAGTTCCTTTTCAGTGAAGAAATATTTAAGGCTTTTATGATCCGTATAGATCTCCACTTTCTCCCCATACAGAGTAATGCCTCCAAATTTTAAGTGCAAATTTTGTATCTAGAATTGAGTTAATGGGGTTGAATAGATCCTTTGAATTTAACCAACTAAGCCGAGAAAAATACTTATAGATCTAGAAGGGGGGTTTAGATCCTTTTTTCAAAATACTTTTACTCTATTATAATTTGCTCATAAGTAGCTCATGAAACCTTAAGAATCTTTTCAAACCACAAGTGGAATAAGTAAAAGATCCCTTCATTGATATATTCATAATCATACATACATTATTGTAGAGTTAGTTGATAGTAAGCAATTAAAATATTCACATATGATTATAGCGAGTTAATGTACATAATGTAAATGACATAAAAGTAAAAAGACACGAGGGGTTTTAAGTGATTTAGAGACTCGAGCTCTAATCCACTCTTACGCTTTTAACTAGCGAGATTTCCACTAGGAAGGAAGGCAACACCTTGAATCACTAAGATTCCTTTAAGGCCCTTGACCTTGGGACTTGATTCACTAAGAACTCTCAAGGTCGGTGACCTTGGAACTTCTCTAGTTCCTAGGAACTCTTCAAGCCCAACAAGCTTGGAACTTCATTTAGTCCCTCCGGACGAGGGACCCTCGAGCCCTGGCTTCTTGTTGTTGTTTTGTTTGTTGTTGGAGTTAGTCTTTGGTGCTAAGATGTCTTTAAGCTCTGAACATCTTTGTACTTAGCGACTTGGTGTGATCCTCTTTGCTTTCAGCTTCGAGTCCGGACCACATATTCTTTGGTGCAGTTGATCTTCACTCTTTTCTGCTCATCTTCATCTGGTATCAGCTGTGCACCATCACCATCTGGGTTTGCTAAGTCTCTGTGCTTTTAGTAGACTTTGTTTGGCATTTAGCAATCCCTGAACCCTTCTTGAATACTTTACAGACATAGTTATGCACTTGTTCATTTTTAGCTTTCAGTTCATAATGATTCGTAGAGTGGCTCTCTTGATCTTCTTTGTACTTAGCCACTTTCCTGAATGCTATCTTCTTGGCCTTCTCGGCTCTCGGCTTATTTGCCATCTTGATGGCATTCTCATCTTTGTTGAGTGAAGCTTTGATTTGTTTGATTCCTTCTTCAAAGCGCTTCACTTCCACCTTGGTAGTCTCGCATCTTTGAGACTTGTTCTATTGATCTTTGGTGGAACTCGTAGAGTCGACAATAGCATTCACTAACTCAGCGATTACGCAACTACTGATCATCGACAACTCTTGATCTTTGAAGCTCTGTTGATTTATCTTGCTTCCCAATCTTCCCGTTGGAAAGTAGCCGTTGAAAGCTATTCAAATTTCTTTCGCGAGATCTCGAGTTATTTAGTGCGGATTATGGAGATGTGACATGACATCTTTTTACGACTTCACGACACTGCGATCTCTTGTTTCACCTGACCCTGTCGGATATGTCACTTTAATATCTTAGGCGGTCGAAGACTTTATTTCACCGCCGATTTCTCGATCGGAGGTTGTCCTTGCATCGATGCTCTCGATAAGCTCTTGTCAGAATATTACCCTTGATTGAACCGTTGCCGATGCTTGATCTTGATTTATTCAAACTCTACGATTCTAATGCATGTCTTCATGGACTTGATCGTAGTGTCTTGTTATTTGGTAGAAACAACACTACGATCTTGAAGAGTGTTGATTTGATCTTGATGTAGAACACCTCTTCCTTCTCTTGTGCGATGCTTGACACTTCTATTTGCCCGGTAGCTCTCGAGAATCTTGATGGCTCGATTCCTTGCTCTGGCCTCTTCTGAATAACAAGACACTTCAGATTTGTGGTGTGTACATCTCGCTTTCTCCTTATGATCTCCAGTTCACTTATCATCAATGGATTGACCCAATGCTTAATCACTTTAGCCTTGTTCTTCAGAAGCTGTCCAGTATCTCTGTATGTACTCCATTAGTTCTTTCTTTGTTTGGCAAACACTACGTTCCTGGTAACTTCAAAGATCATTGTCTTACATGCCTTGGCAATGACTCTCGCACTTCTTGACTTTCTTTGTCGATTCTGAAGTCTTCTTACGATCTCCTTGTGGAAGACTTCATCTCGAATGGCTTCACAACTCAATCTTGATGCTGATTGAGTTGGTGCTTAGATCTTCTGTTAGCTTGCATGCCATTCGTTGAGTGCTCTCTGGTTTCCTTCAGGTGGGACATATCTTTGCAGTGCCAACCAGAGGCTTCATTTCTTTGGATATTCTGGGAGTGCTCATTCGTTGAGAATCGTATTTGCTCTATGATTCTGTCTTGGCATTGTGAGCACATCTGTTGAGGTCTTAGTTCTGCACTCTACGATTCAGCTTTGGCTGTGCAGACACTATGACTCCAAGATCAGATCTTGACACTTTATGATTTCTGTCGTTGTGCTTGTTGTCTTCATCTAATCTTGCTCGACTACGATCTCTGCCTCAGGTATGATTAGTAGACTCTACGACTCTGAGTGTAGTCTACGATTCTTGACTTAGCTTTGGCAGATACTCGGTCGGCTCGTAGGCAGACTATCTCTACGATTCTGAACATGACTTCCTCAGTAGACTACGGCCCTGAGGAAGTTCTCCTCGACACACTATGATCCTTTCTCGTCTCTCCTGGAAGTCTACGAACTCCGAGATCTACTATCTTGCAGACTACGATTCTGCCTCGATATCTCTCGAGTTTTCCTCGACTCTCTGGCGGACTACGATTTACAGTGCGGTGCTTTCGGCGATCGAGACAAGCCTATCTATTACATCATAAGATCAACCTAACATGCTTGATCTTTTTATATTTATAGTCCTTGTACATCATTTCTTTTTAAGGACTTTACAAAGTTGTTTTGCTTATGTAGGATCAACCTAACACATTTGATCAATTCATTCTAAGTCCTTGCACATATGTTTTTATTATCTATCAAAGGACTTTATAGCTTTTCTTAATGCAAGCATACTTGCATATTCATTCATATATATATCATAATCAAATCATATATAAATAGGAATATCATTCACATGTTTATTCCTGACAATCTCCCCCTATTTGATTATGACAAAAATAATAAGTGCATATGCATGTTATGAATGAATCTTATATCTGATGGAGTATTTGTATTTCTAAAGCAGAGATAATCATGAATGTCATTTATAATGATGTGGAATTTAATACTACGACATTTTACATCTGGATCAGAACATACCTAACTAGTTAGAGATGTACCTCTTTGGTTCCATGTATGCTTCAGGATGTCTTTTGATCGATTTATTCATCACATTTGATTCCTTTGCTCCCCACAGGATGTGGGCTATTCAATTCTTCTTCGGTTACGGCTCGGCTCCCCCTCAGCCTTTGAATCATCATTCATTGGCTCCCCCTTAGATGATGATTTAGCTCCCCCTGGAGTTATCTTCTTCTGTTCTTTCCTTTTGCTCTCCTTGCTCTTTCTAGAGTGCTTCTTGTTCTTCCCCTTTCTATGCCTCTTTTTCTCCCCCTTTTTGTCAGTAATCATTTGGGAGAGCTGTTCCATGTTGGACATAAGCTGCTCCATCAGGTAGGAGGAGTTAGCAACTTCAAATTTAAGGTCTTGTTGTCCTAGCTCAAGTTGTACTGAGAAAGATTGAGTCATGTTGTCAATCTTATCAGAGAGGACTTTGAGTTGCTCTGTATTTGCCTTTTGTGCTAGTAGAGCTTCAGCCTTTTGAGCATGTAGAGCTTTGAGATAGATGTGATCTCTTTCTTTGATTTTGAGGGATACATCAGCCATAGTTGCTTGGAGTCTATCTTGAACTGAATCATCTTCAGCTGCTGTCACCCTCTTTGATTTTTCATGGATTAGAGATATCTTCTTAATCAGTTCATCAGAGTTTTTCATTAGCTCTTGCTCCGTAGAGACTTCGTCATTTGGTTGGGCAGTCTCTTGCTGAACACCAGATTGGACTCTACGATTGCTTCTTTGGACAGATTTTTGAAGGTGTTGAGAATCTGAAGAATTGTTGAGTTCCAATCAGTGGTTGATGTAGGAATGCCAGATAGTTGTGCTTAGTCATGTAGAGACATCCGAATCTAGACTTGATCATTATTAGTGATAGAGTGAACATACTCTACTGTCAATGTCTTTGCCATATTCCTTTGTCTATCAGAGTCCACTCTACGATCATAAGGAATATAATGATTTTCAGCATGTCGGTAGAGCTTATAGTGGGGCTTTTCATTGATCATCATGGTTGCAAACTTCTTAACCCTAGGGAAATTTTGTGACACTAGTTCCAAATTTGGAAACTAAGAGTAGCACTAGCTGAGGTAACTTTCATCTCTATCAGTGTGTGCCTTTAACCATGACATCCATGGGAAGAACCACCTCATCAGAAGATCTTCAGAGTTGTACAGTATAGTTGTGCAATCTAACTCCATATTTTTCTAAGTATGGAGCACTTCATTTGTAGTCATCCTTACTAACTCGAAGTTGTTCATTTCCTGATTTATCCATCTTCTTTGGTGGTTTCTTTGGTGGCTCATCAAAGACTTCCACTACAATTCTTACGGTAATTACAATTTGGAGAGAGGACAGGATAATATTCTAGTTCTCGATTCACGAAGTGAGAAATCGGACTCTTTCCTATTTCTTCCCTTTTGATCTAGAATCTTTAGCTTGACTTCCTTCATTGATTCTTGAGTGAAGTCTTCTTGTTGAATTTCATTTTGAGAACCTTCTTGGTGGTATCTTTCTTGGATTCATCACTAATTCCATCTTCATCATTTTCTTCTTGTGATTGATTCATTATCACTTACTTGATGAATGATTAGAGTGATGATTTTTTCTTGTTAGAGGAAAATTTAGCGATGAGTCTGTGGCTCTTTCTTCTTCCTTGGTGGTTCGTTGATGTGAGTTTCGGATACTTCTTCTTCTTCTTCGGACTACGAGATCTTTGAGTTATCGAGACAAACTTTCTTGATTTTCATCGTTAGCAAGAGGCATATATTTCTTTTTGAATCATCTTCATCATTATTTGATCCATCGTATGGGAGCTTGTTGGAGCACTTTTGGATATTTGGAGATTCGATGGGTCATTTTTGTTAGCTTTTCTTTATCTTCAGAGAGTGATACTACGAGAGTTAATCATTGGACTTGCACATTTCTTTTCTTCATCATCGGACTTGGTTCTTTTCTTCCATAGATTCAACTTCTTCTTCATTGTTGAACTTGCTTCTTGAAGGTTCAATCTTTGAACTTTCAGTTCCTTTCTCATCTTGAGACTCTTCATGTTCTTCTTGGTTGGATGGACTTTTTCTTGGGGGTGGAAATGATTTGTTTCATCACTTTTGCTTTCTTCTTGGGTGGAGGGTTTGAGTAGTGTTACATTACTCTTCTCTTTGGGTTTTGATTGATGAGATCGTTGTTCTCCTCCTACTCCTTGTTTCTTCTTGTCGGTGGAGACATGTCTTGATGAAACCTCTAGCATTCTTCATATTCTTAGGCTTTTTTCTTCTTGGTGTGTTGCGTGACCGATGATGTGAGTCATCAAACTCGAGCTTTCCACCTCCTTTGCTTTTCTCTTCTTTTAGAGAGACTTTTCTATTGACTCAGTTTGTGTTAGCCTCCTATTTTCCTTTGGGTTTTTCTTCCAATTTATAAGCAGTTGTGGTGACATTATTTTGTGCACATTAAGAATCTAGGTTCTCCTCATCATCCTTGATCTTGCTTGACTTCTTCTTCATGGATGATGCTTAAGAATCTTCCATGAAATACTTTTTGTAAGTGGTTTGTTCGTAGATTTCTTTTTTCGACTTTTTTATCCATCCATTTGGAGATTTGGTCGAGCAGGATAACTCCAAAGTTGATTTGCTTCTTGAACTATAGCGAGACATAATCTTCATTTGTTGATCGATCACGATGTGTCGTGTGCGGTGTCTTTGCCACAATATACATTTTCCCACTATCTCGACAAAGGAACTTCAATTCTCTGGAAACTCCTTTTCTTCATGTCCTTGAGACTAGGGTTTCTTTGGTACCCCATAATCTCCTTTGCTTTTTCGGTGTCGATCTCATCAAGGTTTTTCGGTTCTAGGTCGGGAAAATCTAGGCATTGGTTGATATCGGATGATTTTATTTTAGATGTCGACCTTTAACCTTGGTTGAAAGAGTTCGAGACATTTATGGATGCATTTGAATAGAATTCCTTAACGATTCGGTGTATACTCGAGTGCTTGCCTCAAGACATTACGAGAATCCGACTTTCTTCACGAGTTGAGAATGTCACGAACTTCTTTTCGGATTTCTCAAATGACTTGGTTTCAAGTTGAATGCCGGTGATTACTCGCCATCTTCCATTTGAATGATTCGAGGAATATGGATATTGATTCAGGGAGATTTATGAAGTATGGATGATTGTGATTTGAACTACGGAAGTTTTAGTGATTTTGGCTTTGAAAAGAATTCTAGGGTTTGAAAATGGGAGGAGAGAGGTTTGATGGATTTTACGATAGCTGTTTGCAGATTTTGAATTTGTCTTTATGGCGGTTCCTTCTTACTTGCATATCTGTTATGGCGTGTTAACTAGTTATTGGTTGCACGATGCCCGATGTATTTTGCTATAACTCCCCGATAACTTGTCGATTAGATGTCTCTTTTAGAAAAGTGGACGTTTGATTGACGTGGATTGACCTTTGACCTCTTTAGTTCGTAGAGTAGCATGATAGGACAACTATTGACTCTACGTTTTCCTTTGTTGACTCAATGATCAATTCTTTGAAAGATGTTATAGTGGATGATTTTTTGACATTTACTCCTCATTTTGAACCGCATGGCTCATCCTTTGATGTACCCCAAGCTAGTTTGGGTACTTAAGTCCGATGTGCGTTTGAAGACTTCTTTCCAAACCGTATTTGAACTAATCTCCTCATAATTTGAATGGTGAGCAATTGTCTCGTTCTTCCAAACTCCTTGTAAGTTAGGAGTAGCCTCTTTATGCGACTATCGAGTGATACGTGCGATCGTTGAGTTTTCCTACGATTGTTGAGATTGTATCACGATCGTTGAGTTCTCTCAAAACTCACTCTCTGATCGTTGGTGACTTGGTCCTTGAGATGAACTTGATTAAGCATTCCTTACGGGGGTAAGGTAGCTCGGGAAGGGCTGACCTCTTAGAGTGAGCTAAGGGTTAGGGTTTGTCCACTGGCGCGCTTTCAGATGAAATACTTTTAGGAAGTGATTTGTCGCTGATATCTCATTTGACCTTTTTTTGTTGGGGAGTCCTTTGTCGACTTTAGACAATTTGCATTGCTTTGTGATTGTGGTGTCCTCATTGCTTTTACACTACGATCGGATGTTTGATCGTAGGCACTCCACGATTTTGAGTTGGGTGGTGAAAGGTTATCGATAATACGTTTTGAGGCGTTCCTCTTGACTATGGATCTTCATTTGGTTCATCGACCACAAAGTTTTGGGACTCTGTAATGGTACACTTTCTCGTAGTATATCTCTCGATGGTTTAGAGCTTACATCTTTGTTAGCGATTCTTTGCTCCCCCATAGTTGATATTGTCTTCTCGGAGAGACATAAGTTTTTCTTCTTCGTGTGTATGTAGAGAAGGCAACCATGCATATATCTCTTCTTATTGGAATCATTAAATCTTCTTATATCGTAGAAATGGGCATCTTGAGGTTGATCATTCTACGATCCTTTGCTGACACTTCTGAGCGTAGTCTTCTTTGTCGATTTGTGCTTGTGGAGTTACGCTCCGTAATGAGTTCCTCGTGTTTGATGCTCGATGATCTCGTGGTGAGCTTCCTTGAGAATTTTTCTCTTATGACATGCTTTGCATGATTGAGCATCTAGGACCCTTTTCATCTTTGGATGAATGGCTTGCTTCCTTATAAGAATCGGTGACAATGTGAGCTTCATTCAGATTAGCTCTCAAGGTCTTGAAACGAGCTTTGACAAATAGGAGTTTTATCATAATCATTTACGAGCGGTCTTAAGCCTTTACTTTGGTTGAATCTTTCTTGACTTGAAGTCTTTGCTTGACATTCCTTAGTGTGGTCGGATAGACAAGTACTGGGGTTATAAATTTCTATTTTTGGTACCCGTGATTAAATGGGTCTGCTAGGTTAGTTTTCTAAACCCTGTTCCTCGTATATTTGGATAATCATCATATTGACCACCATCAGTCGTATTCATGCATGTACTTCATTTAGATAATACATTTTGAGATGCGTAGTGGTGAGTGTGAGAGAAATTTGCTGTTTTAATAAAACACTCTTTTCTTTGATGGTTTCATCATTTTTTTGAGTTATGATTACGGGGTTTAAATGTTCACAGAGTGAGAATCGACTCTACGATTTATTAGCATCTGGTTGATTCATGAAGGTGATCGGTTCTATGAATCTTCAAGATTCTCTTGTAGATCTGATCATGGTCTGTGTGTCATTAAACACTTAGACCATAGGATGTACAAAGTATATTAACCCATCAGCAAAGATTTCTTCACATTTAATCGACTTGTGAGGCTCTTAAAACCAATTCGGATCTCTTTCAGAGTTATCATCTTCAACTAAAACTTGGATGGGAGAAAGTTTATAGACATTTGAGTTTCCATTATTCGAGTGTACTTTCTCTCTTGCCCTTTTAGATAGATTATGAATATTTGAAGGAAAATTGTTATAGTTCATAAGTAAGGTGCAAATATGATGTTCATATCTATGTTAATGAGGAAGCAGTACCTTTTCTTTGTTGATTTCTTAACGGTCATTTATCTTAGATATCTTGAGTTTAGGCATTGATGTGCATGTTTTCTCATTTGCTTTACGACGACCCGGTTGCTCGGTTGATCTTGATCGATCGATCGTGGTCTTGAAGATACAAGCTAAGAGAGTGTCGACATCTCTAATTCTTTGACATCCTTGAGTTCATAAGATTTACATCCATTTATAGTTTGACCCGAGCATGTGATTGAGAAGTTCTTCTTTCTTCTTTGGATAAGCATTACTTAGCATGTATGGCCTTTTCATCTTTTCAATTTGGTGGATGTTTGAATCTTTTTTGTTGATATCTCTTGAGCTTTCTATCCTGGTCTTGAACAACAAGATTGACATCGGCGAGGATTGGTCTTGTTGATATGATAATCAAAGACATGGACCAATCTGAAAGCGACTTTCGGTGTATATGCACATTACACTGTACCTACAATATTTCCAACGTGTGAGCTCATCTGCATATAACAAGTGACTTACTACTAAACTAAGTTTAGAACAATGTTTGTGCCTAGGATCAGACTCAAAGCGATTAGCTTTTGAATATAGCATGAGAACCTGCTCTGATACCAATTGTTAGTTCGAGTGAGGCCTGATATAGATCTAGAAGGGGGGGTTGAATAGATCCTTAGAATTTCAAAATACTTTTTTGGTTCTATTAAGTTTATTGCTAATTAAGTAGCTCATGACAAACTTAAGAATCTTTTCAAGCACAATGGAATAAGTAAAAGATCCCCTTCATTGATATATTCATAATCACACATACATTGTTAAGTAGAGTTAGTTTGGTAGTAAGCGAGTTAAAACATACATGCTTGATTATAGTAGTTAATGTACATAATGTAAATGACATAAAGTAAAAGACAGAGGGTTTTAAGTGGTTAGAGAGACTCAAGCTCTAATCCACTCTTCTTACGCTTTCAACTAGCGAGAGATTTCCACTAAGGAAGGCGGCACCACAGAATCACTAAGATTCCTTGAGGCGGTGACCTTGGGACTTGATTCACTAAGAACTCTTGAGGCGGTGACCTTGGAACTTCTCTAGTTCCTAGGAACTCTTCAAGCCAATGAGGCTTGGAACTTCATTTAGTCCCTCCGGACAAGGACCCCTTAGGCCACAGCTTCTTGTTGTTGTTGTTGTTTTGTTTGTTGGTTGGTCTTGAGTTTGCTAAGATGTCTTTAAGCTCTGAACATCTTTTGTACTTTAGCGACTTAGTGTGATCCTCTTTGCTTTTCAACTTTTAGAGTCAGGACCACATATTCTTTGGTGCAGCTGATCTTCACTCTTTTCTGCTCATCTTCATCTGGTATCAGCTGTGCACCATCACCATCTGGGTTTGCTAAGTCTCTGTGCTTTTAGTAGACTTTTTCTGGCATTTAGCAATCCCTGAACCCTTCTTGAATACTTTGCAGACATGGTTCTGCACTTGTTCAGTTTCAGCTTTCGGTTCATGGTGATTCGTAGAGTGGCTCTCTTGATCTTCTTTGTACTTAGCCACTTTTCTGAATGTTATCTTCTTGGCCTTCTCGGCTCTCAGCTTGGCTGCCATCTTCAGTGGCATTCTCATCTTTGTTGAGTGAAGCTTTGATCTGTTTGATTCCTTCTTCAAATCTGCTTCACTTCCACCTTGATAGTCTCACATCACTTTGAGACTTATTCTATTGATCTTTGGTGGAACTTCGTAGAGTCAACAATAGCATTCACCAACTCAGCGATTACGCAACTACACAATCATCAACCACTCTTGATCTTTGAAGCTCTGTTGATTTATACTGCTTCCCAATCTTCCGTTGGAAAGTAGCGTTGAAAGCTATTCAAATTTCTTTGCGAGATCTCGAGTTATTTGGTGCGAATTGCGGATGTGACATGACATCTTTTTACGACTTTTCGACGACTTTGCGATCTCTTTGTTTCACCAACCCTATCGGATATGTCACTTTAATATCTCTTGGGCGGTCGGCGACTTTATTTCACCCCGCCGATTTCTCGATCGAGAGGTTGTCCTTGCATCGATGCTCTCGATAAGCTCTTGTTCGAATATTACCTTGATTGAGCCGTTGCGATGCTTGGTCTTGATTATTCGAACTCGACTGATTACGATGCATGTCTTCATGGACTTGATCGTAGTGTCTTGTTGATTGGTAGAGACAACACTACGATCTTGAAGAGTGTTGATTTGATCTTGATAGAACACCTCTTCCTTCTCTTGTGCGATGCTTGACACTTACATTTTGCCTCGGCTGACTCTCGAGATCTTGATGGCTCGATTCCTTGCTCTGGCCTCTTCTGAATAACAAGACACTTCATATTTGTGGCGTGTATAGCTCGCTTTCTCCTTGTGATCTCCCGTTCACTTATCATCAATGGCTGACCCAATGCTTAATCACTTTAGCCTTGTTCTTTAGAAGTCATCCGATATCTCTGTATGTACTCCATCGGTTCTTTCTTTGTTTGAAAAAACACTACGATCTGGTAACTTTCAAGATCGTTGTCTTACAACCGCTTGATGACTCTCGCACTGCTGACTTTTTTCTTAGTCGATTCTGAAGTCTTCTTACGATCTCCTTGTGGAAGACTTCATCTCGAATGGCTTCCTGACTTCGATCTTGATCTTGATTGGGTTGGTGCTTAGATCTTCTGTTAGCTTGCATGCCATTCGTTGAGTGCTCTCTGGTTTCCTTCGGGTGGGACATATCTATGCGAGTGCTGACGGAGGCTTCATTCCTTTGGATATTGCAGGAGTGCTCATTCGTTGAGAATCGTATTTTCTCTACGATTCTGCCTTGGCATTGTGAGCACATCTGTTGAGGTCTTAGTTATGCACTCTACGATTTGACTTTGGTGTGTCAGAAGACACTACGACTCGAGATCGAGATCTTGACACTACGATTTCTGTCGTTGTGCTTGTTGTCTTCATCTGATCTTGCTCGACTACGATCTCTGCCTCTGGTATGATTAGTAGACTCTACGACTCTGAGTGTAGTCTACGATTCTTGACTTAGCTTTGGCAGATACTCGGTCGGCTCGTAGGCAGGTTGTCTCTACGATTCTGAACATGACTTCCTCAGCAGACTACGCCTTGAGGAAGTTCTCCTCGACACACTATGATCCTTTCTCGTCTCTCACGGAAGTCTACGAACTCGAGATCTACTATCTTGCGAGACTACGATTACGCCTCGATAGCTCTCGAGTTTTCCTTGACTCTCCTGGCAGACTACGATTTCTGGTGCAGTGCTCGACGATCAGACAAACCTATCTATTACATCATAAGATCAACCTAACATGCTTGATCTTTCTATATTTATAGTCCTTGTACATCATTTCTTTTTAAGGACTTTTACAAAGTTGTTTTTTGCTTATGTAGGATCAACCTAACACATTTGATCAATTCATTCTAAGTCCTTGTACATATGTTTTATTATCTATCAAAAGGACTTTCTGACTTTTCTTAATGCAAGCATACTTGCATATTCATTCATATATATATATATATCATATATAATCAAATCATATATAAATAGGAATATCATTCACATGTTTATTATATGAGGCAACGAGTATTATTTTTGACAGTGACATGGTTCAACTCCCGATAATCAATACAAAGTTGCATACTCCCATCTTTCTTCTTGACAAATAGAACAGGAGCACCCCAAGGAGACGTACTAGGACGAATGAAATCGATGTCTAACAATTCCTGCAGTTAGATCTTTAACTCCTGAAGTTTAATAGGAGCCATTCGATATGGGCCTTTGGAAATGGGTTTTGTACCGGGTTCAAGGTCGATACAAAATTCAATTTCACACTCTAGGGGTAGGCCAGGAAGTTCTTCAGGGAATACGTTAAGAAATTTATTAACAATAGAAATATCATTCAAATCTGACGTATTTTTGTTTAAATCTGTGATATGGGCTAAGAAAGCTTGACATCCGTTTTTCAATAAATGAATAGCTTTATGGCTTGATATGACAGTGATTGATTTTAATGGTTTGTTTGCTTGAATTCGCATAATAGGTTGGTTAGGAATATGAAAGCTAACAACCTTACGAAAACAATCAATTTTTGCATGATGAGTAGTTAACCAATCAATCCCTAACAGTGGATGTAATGAAGGTTTCTCCCAATGGAGTTTCAACAGATAAGTCAAAGTTTAATTTCTCCGGAGTCAAATTTAAATGTTGAGCGCAAGTAGGAGAAATAAAAGAATGGGTAGAACCGGTATCAAAAAAGGTATATACTTCGCTAGAGTTTATGATAAGCTTACCCGTGATGACCTCGTTCGGCTTCCTTGCTTTCTGGGAGGTCACAACAAACGCTCTCCCTTGAACTACTGGTTTTGACTTGACTAGGACAACATTTGGTGTCACCGTTCCAACTGGACTTGGCTTCCCTGTACGATAAAATCTAGCTAGGTGACCTTCTCTTCCATAATTATAACACGTTTTGGATTGCTACGCACGGTTTGGACTGATGTGTCCCTCCCCTCAGCATTTGAAGCATATGATAGGTGGTCGTTCTCCTTCCTTAACAACGGGTGTTGGTGCTGATGTCTTTCCATCATTGTTGAATCTCCTTTTCTTGAAGTGTCCACTTTTATTGTCTTGGCCATGATTACCACCGAAGTGGTTACCATTTCTGGCATGTTGATTCCCTCCACGTTTGTTGTCACCGCTTTGATGACTGCTACCACTGGTATTATCATTTTGTCTGATGCTCTCCCTTGGTTGGGTTATCTCATTATCGCGCTCCAATAACTGAGCCCTATTTACAACATCTTAATACAAACACAGTTTGTGAGAGATAAGGTATTGACGTATCTCGGGTTTCAAACCTCTTAGAAACATCCGTGTCGTTCTCTCCTCATTATCAACTAAGTAGGACGCAAACCAGAACAACTCGGTAAACTTGGCTTTGTACTGCGACAAGGTCATACTGTTTTGCTCCAGCTTGATGAACTCTACCTCTTTCATGTGACGAATACTTTCAGGAAAGTACTTGTCGTTGAACAGTTCTTGGAACTTCTCCCAAGACATTTGGAGTGTGGCAGGCTGGGTACACTTTACAGATTCTCACCAGTAATTAGCCTCTCCTCGCAACATGAAGGTGGCAAAGGGAACCTTTTGCTCCTCGGAGCATCCCAAGACATCAAATATCTTGGTGATCTGCATTATCCACGTCTCCGCCTTAAGTGGTTTTGGCTCTCCCCAAAACTCTGGTGGTCCCAGTTCCTTGAACTGCTTAGCGGTAACCGTTCGAGAGTTGCCAGTGTTTCCACCTGTATTTTGGACAGGAGCCGCTCTCGCCTGATGTTGCATGAATTGCATAAAGCCTCTGAACATCCCATCATTCATCATTTGATCGGTGTTGTTGTTTACCTGAGGATTATTGTCTTCCTGTTACACATTTTCCTGGTTATTGATCGTTGGTGATTCAACGGTCTCATGTGCTCCATTGTTATTCTCAACATTCTTGGATGTCATTTTCAAATACTGCCACAAAACAAGGGTTAATTGACATATCACATATTATCCCTATACTCTGACCGACCAATTAAATACCAATTAAACTTAGGTAGGTCATACTAGCGAAGGAATTCCCTGTCTCTCCCCTCCTAGTTCTTGTCTCACATCTCACAAATGGGGATCATATCCTAAGCTTTGATATTAATTGTGGCGCCCCAAAATAGGTATAGATCACCCATCTTGGGTCGCCAAATACATGGTACAGAATACAAATATAAACTTAAATATACAACATGAGCTATGAGTTTTAATACAAATATTGTCTTCTAAACAGTATTCAAACTCAAAATAAGTCCTCAATACATTTATTATCACACTATTTCACAGAATAGTGAGGACTACTAATGCAAACATCTGGACCGTCACTCCGTTCCCCGACTAGTCCCAGCTATATTCTCATTTCTTGAAAAGAACAATGAAAGCAAAGGGTGAGCTCAACTAGCCCAGTAAGAAATATTATGACTAAGACAATGCAGAATAAAATATCGTTAGCCTTCAATAGTGTTAAACTGATAAAATACAATAGACATCAAGTTTAACTGCAGCAGAACAAGCAATCCATTAGAAGAGTCAAGTAGAGCATGATATCTACTATTTTCTATGATTTAAAAGAATTTATAATTAATTTTATCGTTGAGACTCAACTTAATAAATAATCCACATCATCGAATCACCCCTTCACTACGGCCAAGAATATTCATTAGTATCACGACCACAAATTATCCATGCACTACTGGCCAGGGATATTCGTGTTTTCATCAATTGTCATGATCATGTCAATAACTGTTCATCAATGCTCTACGGGCTAATGAGGACTTTTACCACATCATTTGTAACATTACGGTCATGATTATACCGAATAATCCCTGGTCATAATCATACCAAGTCCATCTATGCACTACGGCCAAAGATGACTTTCATAACAATATAAGCATGAGGATGATGACAATGATATAATAATTCAATTAAAAGAAAGCAAATGATAAGTTTTTAAAGATTTATATTTAATTTATTCAGAATTTAATAATGTCTAAATTGTCAACATGATACTGCTTTGTGGAGTAAAATTCAAGAATAACATTGTATCAAAAATGATTTGGACGGAAAAAAATTAATTTTTATCATGAATAGTACCCCGGGTAAATAGTAACTGAGTGAATAGTACCCCGGTATGAAAAAGTTAAAACTTATCAAGAATGCTCAGAATAATATTTTCATGAAAAGATACTGGTTGAAGCGCAAATATCAAGGATATTCTACTAATTTCATGGAGTATAGAAGCCAAAACTTTAACAAAATGAGTGTAGAATTTAAAATCTGAAATGAAATAATATTACTTATGTGATGCCCTCAAAATAGGTATACATCACCTATTTTGAGTCGTCAATAACATGGTACAGAAACAACTACAACTTTATTAATACAACATATAAACTAGGAGTTTAAATACAAATATTGCCATCTAGACAATATTCACACCCAAATAAGTCCTCATTACAATTATTGGTACATTATTTTACAAAAATGGTGAGGACTACTAAAACGACTTCTAGAACCATCATTCCACATCCCGACTAGTACTCGCTATATTCTCGCCTCCTAAGAAGAAAAATGGAACAAAAAGGAAAAGGGTGAGCTCAACTAGCCCAGTAAAGAATATTATGACTAAGATAATATAGAAAAAATTATCGTTAGTCTTCAACAGGGAAAAAAATATCTGATAAAATACAATAGACAACAAGTTTCAGATCAATATTCGCAGCGGAAATAAAAATTCATAGAAGAGTTATGTAGAGAATGAAATCTACTATTATCTATGAATTTAAAAGTCCATCATCAATATTTTATCCCTGTAACATCAATCAATAAACATCTTGAATCAAATATTCATCTTTGCACTACAGGCCAAAGATATTCATCAGTCGGTGCCCAAGGAATGCTACTTCCTCAAGCCAGAACTCGCATTTCTTCAACTTGGCATATATCTTGTTTTCACGAAGCCTTTGGAGTACCAGCTTCAAATGGTGCTCATGATCTTCACGGCTTTTGGAATATATAAGGATGTCATCAATAAAGACAATAACGAATTGATCCAAATAGTCCTTGAATACTCGGTTCATCATATCCATGAAACCCGCAGGAGCATTAGTCAATCCAAAAGACATGACTAAAAATTCATAATGCCGAGATCGAGTTTCAAGGCGTCTTTGGAATATCTTGATTCTAATCTTGGTGATGATATCGTAATCTAAGATCGTTCTTTGAAAATAATTATGCTCCTTGCAATCGGTCAAACAGTCATCAATACGAGGTAGCGGATACCTATTCTTGATGGTGACATGGTTCAATTCTCGATAGTCAATACTGAAAGTCGCATACTCCCCGTCTTTCTTCTTTACAAATAAAAGCAGAGTACCCCAAGGAAATGTACTAGGATTTAATGAAACCGATGTCCAACAACTCCTCGTAGTTGGACCTTTAACTCACGAAGTTCAATAGGAGCCATTCGATATGTGGTTTTAGAAATGGGCTTTGTACTGGGTTCAAGATCAATAAAGAATTCAACTTCACGTTACGGGGTAGACCAGGAAGTTCTTCAGGAAACACGTCAGGAAATTTACTAACAACATGAATATTATTCAAATCTGACGTATCTTTATTCAAATCCATAACATGGGCTAAGAAAACTTGACATCCGTTTTTTAATAAACTAATCGCTTTATGACTAGATATGACAGTGATTGATTTTAATGGTTTATTTGCTTGAATTCGTACAACAGGTTGGTTAGGAATATGAAAACTAACAACCTTACGAAAATAATTAATTTTGGCATGATGAGTAGTTAACCAATCAATCCCTAAAATCACATCAAAAGTAAGTATCTTTAAAGAGATAAGGTCAACAGGTAATGTGTTGGTGCCAACTTGGATCAAACAAGATTTATAAACAATGGATGTGATGAAAGTTTCTCCTAACGGAGTCTCCATAGATAAATCAAAGTCTAATTTCTCCGGAGTTAAGTTTAAACGTTGAGCACAAGCAAGAGAGATAAATGAATGGGTAGCACCGGTATCAAGTAAGGTATAAACTTCGCAAGAATTTATGATTAGCTTACCCGTGATCACCTCGTTTGGGTTCCTCGCATTTTGACCAGTCACGACAAACGCTCTTCCAGGAACCGTTAACTTTGACTTTTTTGGGATAGCCTTTTGAGTCACCATCCCCATGGACTTGGTTTCATTACTGCATAATCTCGGCGATATGTCCTTCTTTTCCACAATTATAGCATACCTTGAACTATTGTGGGCAGTTTGGGCTAATATGTCCCTCTTTTCCACATTAATAGCATACGACCGGTGGCCGTTCTCCTCCCTTAGAACCAGTTGTTGCTGGTGTTAACGTCTTCACATGGTCGTTGTTGAATCTCCTCTTTTTAAAATCCCCCCCGACTCGCTTCTTCTATTTTCATGGCCATGATTACCACCAGAGTGGTTACCATTCTTGTCCGTATTTTTCTTTCTCCACTGGTTATCATTGTTCTGATGACTACTGTCACCGGTATGATCCTGGTTGTGGTCCCTCGGTTGAACATATACGTAATCTCGCTCTAATAATTGAGCCCTATTGACAACATCTGAATAGAGTAAAAATTTATGAGAAATGAGATATTGAAGTATGCTGGGTTTCAAACCTCTCAAAAACATCCGCGTCATACGTTCCTCATTCTCCACCAAATGAGGTGCAAACCTGGATAACTCTGTAAACTTCGCCTCGTACTGGGACACCGTCATGTTATTTTGTTCCAATCTAATAAACTCTACTTCCTTCATATGACGAATACTTTCAGGAAAGTACTTGTCATTGAATAGTTCTCAAACGTCTCAAGAGCACATCTTTGAGTGCGGTTGGATGGGTACGCTTCACTGATTCCCACCGATGAAATCGCTTCTCATTACGGAACATAAAGGTGGCGAATGGAACCTTCATTTCTCTCAGGCACCCCAAGACATCGAATATCTTAGTGATTTGTTTGACCCACGTTTCTGCCTTAATCGGATCCGGCTTTCCCCAGAATTCTGGTGGTCCCAACTCTTTGAACTGCTTGGTTGTGACAAACCGTGCATTGTTATCATTTCCACCTGTATTTTGTACACGAGTCTCCCTCATCTGATTTTGCATGAACTGCAAAAAGCTTCTAAACATCCCGTCGTTCATCATCTGCTTAATGGTGTTGTTCACAGTAGGAACATTGCCAGCTTGTTGCACGTTCTCCTCGTTGGTGAGTAAAGGTGTATCCACGGTCTCATTTACTTCACTATTAACATTCTCAGTCGACATTCTCAAATACTGCCATAAAATAAGGGTTAATTAAGGAAATCAACATATCACATAATATCCCTATATCTTCGACTAACTAACAAATAAGCTTAGGTATGACACACTAGCGAAGAAGGATTTACTCGCCTCTCCCTCCTAGTTCTATTCTCGATCGCATGAGAGATCATATCCTAAGCTCGATATTAATCTGTGACGCCCCAAAATAGGTATACATCACCTATTTTGAGTCGTCAATAACATGGTGGTCTGTAAACAACTACAACTTTATTAATACAACATATAAACTAGGAGTTTAAATACAAATATTGCCATCTAGACAATATTCACACCCAAATAAGTCCTCATTACAATTATTGGTACATTATTTTACAAAAATGGTGAGGACTACTAAAACGACTTCTAGAACTATCATCCCACACCCCGACTAGTACTTTCGCTACATTCTCGCCTCCCGAAAAAAAAAAATGGAACAAAAGGAAAAGGGTGAGCTCAACTAGCCCAAGAAGAATATTATGACTAAGATAATATAGAACAAATTATCATTAGTCTTCAACAGGGAAAAAATCTGATAAAATACAATAGACAACAAGTTTCAGATCAATATTCGCAATAGAAATAATAATTCATAGAAGAGTTATATAGATAATGAAATCTACTATTATCTATGAATTTAAAAGTCCATCATCAATATTTTATCCCTGTAACATCAATCAATAAACATCTTGAATCAAATATTCATCTTTGCACTACATGCCAAAGATATTCATCAGTCGGTCATGTTCATCTCAACACCTATACATTTTTGCACTACAGGCCAAAGATATTCATAAGAAAATCAACCATCTTTGCACTACAGGCCAAAGATATTCAGTAATACCATCATTTAGGACTGAGGATGATGAAAAATATTTTAAAGAAAACGAATCCAGTGAAACAGAAGAACAAATATTAAGGATTCTCACTTTAAACAGTCCAAGTTTAAAAATACTTCATAAATAACCATAGTGAAGTAAAATTCAAGAATGATCAAAATATGGATACAATCAAAGCTAGTATCCATAATCGATATTTTGGAAAAAAAAAAACAAAAATTTAATTTTTGTGTGAATAGTGCCGTATTCGTGAATAGTGTCGTATACGTGAATAGTGCCGTATATGTGAATAGTAACCCTAACACAAAAAAAAACAAGAATTTCACAAGAAAAATCTTACCAATAATCCGGCATAATGATATTAGAAGAAATAATATCATTTTAAAAAAAAATAACATCCTTACCTGAAAAAAGCAGACTTCTAAATTTGGAATCTAGGATATAGTGCTGAAGGAACTTGCACCATATAGCAACACTCAAAGTATCAAAATACTCACAAGAATACGCTCGATAATATAGAGAGAGAAAGAGAGAGAAAACTTCAGTTTCTGGTGTGATTTTCAATTCTAACCTAAGCACCCTATTTATAGGAAAATGCTTAGAACACCAAAGTAGAAAATTTAATAAAATAATAATATAATTAAACAAATTCAAGCCCACCTTAGACCAACTGAATTCAGCACATTTATATCACATGTGGGATTGCAAAAAATGTTTTCTTAAATAAAACAATTAAAACTTCCAAAAATTGATTATTTCGGAACTTCGGAGCTTCAATAATTCATAATAAATAGCCCTTTTATCAGAAAAATTCAAATCTTATGTCCTTTCTATAGGAAATTCCATTCTCTACAACTTTGTAAGTTAAAGTTTTTCTAAATTCCAAGCAGAAATTAACAGAAATCCACAAACGGGCGATTTTACAGGCTATAATCAAATTTCAGTCAAGAAATGGGGTCCACAAACATGAAAAATATGTTTTAAATATTTTTAGTAACAAAAATACTTTTCCTCCTCATATATTCATATATCCCACATTCATTGTAAAAATATCACTATTATTATATTATTAAAATATAATAATATATTTAAATGAATTATTTTATCGAAAAAGATAAAATATCAATTTTCAACAATTTCACATTAAAAATTTTCTCCATCTATATCCACATAAAATGAATAATTTCCTTATCATATAAATCAATAATTAATTATTCACAAATAATATTATAGAATCACAATACTGGCAAACAGTCCGTTTCCAAGAAAGAGGGGACTTTCCAATAAGGATTTCTCCTTATTGGCTCGCAATTAGGTGACCAAACCTCTCCTTAGACAGAACTTTCTAGACATTGCCAATAATGTTATCTAATAATATTATTCAAATAATATGAATTATTGATCCGATAATGGAAAATACTTTGTAATGACAATTATTGAAACAACAATAATATAAAATATCAACATAGCAATTATTGAATCAATAAAATAAAATATTGAACAGTAATTACTGTAACAATTATTGAGTAGTGCCTTCTTACGTAAGAATCAATAATTGGTGCAATCACGTGTCTTCCATGTGTTTTTAACCACGGGTATTCCAACGAAGATTAATTCAGTAATAACTACGCCTGTTATTTATAAACAACTTATACTTATCGTTTTTCTTCATCCAATTGCTTTTCGTTATGGGACCCACACAAGGTTGCGCCGTCGCATTTAATATTCTCGACAAAGAAGAATATTCCACGAATTAAACGAATATTCTCCGATAAAAATGAATATTTTATAACCACTTGCTTATTTGGAATATTTGCGCATTTTATCCATAACTAACCACATTAATCAAATCAACCCTTACTATTTCAAAATAATAAATAGAGGAAATTTAATTTCATTTATAATAAGTTGGGGTCTTACAACTTACAAACTACAGAGTATGGAAGAAAATATTATTTCAAATGAATACTGAACAAAAATAATATCCCTTACCTTAAAAAGAAGAGTATTCCAACTAGTATAGCGGGGATATTCTTGAAGAAAACTTTCACTGTTTTCTACACTCAAAGCTTTCTAAAACTCAAAAGAAATACGTTCACTATTATAGAAGAAGAATTCTCTAATTCTGGTGTGATTTTTAATTCTAACTAAGCATTCTATTTATATGAGAATGGAAAGGATACTATTTGAATTTTAGAATAACAGACGCAACAGTATATATCACGGACGAAAAAAAAATTTGTCAGCCAATTTTTCTGATTCACGAGATTTGTTACTATGCAATACTATGCAGGCACTATACAAACGCTATACATAATAAAATATAATATATTCTATTTTTCATATAAAATAAAACTTATATTATATATATATATAATATATATATATAAAATTTTGTCCCCCCGTGACTTCCTAAGTTTTTCTCCCACCAAGACTTTCATTTTTCTTCCAATGGGCCCCACATATGGCCCCACCTTTATTATATAAAAAATATACTGAATAACTTTCTACCGATTATTTTATAAAATGGGTAAGTGGGGATCCAAATAATAAACAAAATTTATATCAAACAATGCATAAAAATCCCCTTAATACTTTTAACAACATTTATTCATCATTATTATAACTCTCAATATTAACAACCAGATCGTTCCCAGGAAAGAGGGGGCTTTCCGATAAGAATTTCTCCCTATTGGCGCGCAATTAGGTGATCAAACCCCTTTCCTCGACAGAACTTTCTAGACATTGTTAATTATGCAAATAATAATATGAATACCTTGTCATCTCAATTATTGATTTAATAATATAAAATATTGTAACAATAATTGAATTAAATAACGTGAGATAATATGCAACAATTACTGTAGCAATAATTGAACAAAACTGAGTGACTTCTCACGTAAGCATCAATAATCAATATCGTGTGCTACTATGCAACCACGCGTATTACTGTACTTTTACCACTAGGTATTTCAATAGTTAACGGTAAAATTCAGTCGTTATTTTCATAAAAAGATAATTTTGTTTTTTTCTCATTCCGACAATAATTCCGTTGTGGGGTCCACCAATGATTGTGTCGTCGTACGAATATTCTCTGTTAAAATGAATATTCCCTGACCAATTGAATATAATATAACAACTTGCGTACTTTGCAAAACTTATAAATATTACCCACAATTATAACATTATATCAAATTCACTCCTTAATATTCAAAAATGATATTTATAGAAAATTCATCTTTATTCATAAAAGTTGGGGTCTTACACTTCTGTTTTTCAATAATTCATCAAAAATTTACAAAAATTCTAAACTGATAGTATAAGATTTTTGTAAAAATATTTCAGCCCAAATAAATTTTAATATTCAAAATTTTTAATAATTATAACAATTAGCCCTTTTATCAAAAAAATACGGATCATATGTCATTTTTATGTGAAATTTAATTCTCTACAACTTTATAGAAGAAAGTTTTTTCAAATTCCGCCTCTAACATAAAGAAATAGGCTAATCAGAAAAGTTCACCGGCGACGAATTTTGTGGTCATCTTATCCGGCGACTGCAAAACTTTTCCGGTGAGTTTTTCTTAAATTTTCTGCCCATATCAGATCTACTATATTTTAGGAGTCTAACCATGGTCTTAGATTTGAAAACAAACCACCAATCAACGTTAGATCTAAGTTTTTCGATGAAATTCTGGCAATGATTAATCTCTTTTAAATTTCTTATTTTCATTTGTTTAATACTTGTTCAAATCATCTACAACAAGTATAAACATAATGTGACGCCCCCAAAACAGTTATACACAACCCATTCTGAGTCGCCAAATAAATAGTACATAATTTAAATACAAACTTAATTTATACAATTATCAACTATCGTGAATAGTATCACGGGTGAATAGTATCCTGTGAATAGTAATTCATGAATAGTACCCCGACATGAAAAGATCAAAATTTAACAAGAATGTTCAGAAAAATATTCTTGTGAAATGATACTAGATGAAGCACAAATTTTAAAGATATTCTACTAATTTCAAGGAGTATAGAAACAATACTTATCAACATAAGTGTAGAATTAGGAATATGAAATGAAATAAAATTACTTACGTACTACAGAGTATGGAAGAAAATATTATTTTTTACAAAATATTGAACAAAAATAATATTTCTTACGACTGTTGATCGAAAATAATATTCCTTACGAATATTGAATGAAGATAATATTCCTTACGAATATTGAACGAAAATAATATTCCTTACGAATATTTACCGAAAATAAAATTCCTTACGAATACAAAAAATAATATAGTAAGCGAATATGAAATAAATAATACCCTTACCTTAAAAGGAGAGTATTTATGACTTGTATGATGGGGATATTCTTGAAGAAAACTTACACTGTTTTCTACACTCAAAGTTTCCTTAAACTATAAAAAAATACGCTCAATATTATAGAAGAAGAATTCTCTGATTCTGGTGTAATTTTCTTTTTCTAAATTGAGCATCCTATTTATATGAGAATGACAGAACACTATTTGGATGCACAGTAAGGAAAAAATCATGGACTACACAGTAACATATTCACGAAACAAGCAATGAAATTTAAACTTTCCGAAAATTTTTGATTATTATGTTCACCTACTACTATAATATATGACAATAAAATATAAAATATTCTATTTTATATAAAAAACAAAATTTATAATATATATATATATAGAACAAAACTGAGATAACTTTCTACCGATAATTTTTAAAAATGGATAAGTGGGGGACCATATTGTAAGACCCCGACTTATTATAAATAAAATTGAATTTCTCTATTTATTATCTTGAAATAATAAGGTGATAATTTGATATAATACTTTGGTTATGGGTGAAATGTGCAAATTTTGCAAAATAATTAAGTGGTTATAAAATATTCATCTTGTCGGGGAATATTCGTTTGGTCGTGGAATATTCTTGTTGTCGGGGAATATTCATACGAAGATGCAGCCATTTATGGGCCCCATAACAGAATAATTATCGGATGAAGAAAACGATAAATTTGAGTTTTTATAAATAACGGCGTAATTGTTATTATTAACTAATTGTTGAATTACACGATGGTTAAAATACTGATATACACGTGGTTAGTTTAATAGAAGACTGCGGTATTTACGCAGTATTGTTGAATTATTGATTCTTACGTAAAGAAGGCTCTACTCAATAATTGTTATGATGAGTTATTATTCAAGATTTTATTTTATTGATTCAATAATTGCTTTGCGTTGATATTTTATATTATTGTTGTTTCAATAATTATCACTACAGTATATTTTCCATTATCAAATCAATAATTCATATTACTTGAATAATATTATTAGATAACATTATTGGCAATGTCAAGAAAATTCATCAAGAAGAGGTTTGGTCACCTAATCATTGGCTATGATAAGGAGAAATCCTTATCGGAAAGCCCCTCTTTCCAGGAACTACTTTGGTTGTCATTATTGTGATTCTGTAATATTATTTGTGAATAATTATTTATGGATTTATAAGATAAGGAAATATTTATTTTTATGTGGATGTAAATAAAGGAAATTTTTTAGCATGAAATAATTATTGAAAGTTTGACAATTATTTTCTTCGATATATATATATATATATATATATATATATATATATATATATATATATATGTGATTTAATTTCCCTTGAATATTTTTCTAAGTGGTGGGTGGTGGATTTTTTCGTTGCCTGCAATGTGTGTTCAAAGATAGTAGGCACCAACCTTTGAAGTGGTAAAGTTAGGCAATTGGCAGAGAAGAAATGAGAGGAATTAGGCAAGATTCCTTGTTTTCAAATAATTGGTGGCCCCTCATCCAATCAAAACAAAGGAAAAGTTAGGCATGTGCAGTAGGAGGAAAAATAAATTTGGCAGAGTTAGGCTGTTTCAATTGGCTTTCTCCTCCGTATTGCACTATAAATATGGGTAACCCCTTTTTCCTCAACACACCAATTCATAATCAGAAATTCTTATTCTATAGTATTGTGAGTATTTTCTTGAGTATAAGAATACTTTGAGCGTAGTTTTTCTGCAAGATTTTATCAGAATAATATCTGATATTCCAGTCAAATCCAGCTTCTACTAAGGTAAAGGATATTATTTTATTGCAATACTCGTGAAAAATATTATTTTCTTTCATACTCCATATTATGTAAGCGATATTATTTCATCTCGTATTCTTGAATTTGAACTTACTATGGTAAGTATTGCTTTTATAATTCCTGAAATGATTAGAAATTTTGCTTCATCTAATATCATTTCATAGGAATATTGGTCTGAACTTTTAATCAAATTTGAAACTTTTTCATAGCGATTCTGCCTTCGTTACGGTTAATGTTACGGTTTCTTTGTTCTGATCTTCATTCACAATCATGTTTCACGATTATTGTTCACTGCATCTTTTCACAAAAGAAAAAAAAATATTTTTTTCCTTCTAAGTTATCCATTGTGACCCTTATTCTTGAAATTGAATCCATGTTTTGATCTTCATTCTTGAATTTTACTCCATTATAGAGTATTTTTAAACTTCAATTATCTAAAGTACGAATATCTGATCTTTGTCCTTTTGTCTCACTGGATTCGTTCTCTAAAATATTTTTCATCATCCTCAGTCTTTAATGGTGATACTTGATGAATATCTTTGGCCTGAAGTGCAAAGATGAACGATTACCTGATGAATATCTTTGGCCGTAGAGTGCAAAATGAGCAGTGTTGAGATGAACATGACTAATTGGTGATATAAAATGAATATCTTTGGCCGTAGTACAAAGATGAATACTTGATGCAAGATGTATGTTGATTAATGTTACAGGGATAAAATATTGATGATGGACTTTTAAATTCATAAATGATAGTAGATTTCATTCTCTACTTAACTCTTCTAATGAATTTTTATTTTCGCTGCGAATATTGATCTAAAACTGGTTGTCCATTATATTTTATCTGATTTGTTGAAGGCTAGCGATAAATTGTTGTTCTTTATCTTACTCATAATATTCTTTACTGGGCTAGTTGAGCTCACCCTTTTCCTTTTTGTTCCATTTTTCTTCTCAAGAGGTGAGAATGTAGCAGGAACTAGTCGGGGTAAAGAGTGATGGTCCTAGACAGTTGTTTTAGCAGTCCTCACTATTTTTGTAAAATAGTGTATCAATAAATATAATGAGGACTTATTTGAGTGTGGATATTGTCTAGAAGACAATATTTGTTTTTAAACTCACAGCATGTGTGTTGTCCTATTTTGCACGATAATTGTAATAGTGATATTGTAGTTATTTCTGTACCATGTATTTGGCGACTCAGAATGGGTGATGTATACCTATTTTGGGGGCGTCACAGTTTTGTACTGGGGTCAATACAAAATTCGCTTTCACGCTCTAGGGTAGGTCAAGAAGTCTTCAGGGAATACGTCAGGAAATTTATTAACGATAGAAATATTATTCAAAACTGTGACTCTCATCCAAGACTTGGATAACACATCACATTAATACCTATCAACTTACCACCGTTATTCACGGCGTTACCTACAGAAAGTCTAGCTTCGGTGCATCTCACACAAGGAAGTCACCAACAAAAGGCTCAGGGCTTTTTACTTATGGCTTGATATGACAGTGATTGACTTTAGTGGTTTGGTTGCTTGAATTCGCATAATAGGTTGGTTAGGAATATGAAAACTAATAACCATATGAAAATAATCAATTTTAGCATGAAGAATAATTAACCAGTTGATTCCTAAAATCATATCAAAGGCAAGTAGTTTCAATGAGATAAGATCAACAGGTAACGTGAAAGTGTCGATTTGAATCAAACAAGATTTATAAATAGTGGATGTAACGAAGGTTTCTCCTAACAGAGTTTCAATCGATAAGTCAATATCTAATTTCTCCGGAGTTAAATTTAAACGTTGAGCGCAAGTAGGAGAAATAAAAGAATAGGCAGAACCGGTATCGAATAAGGTATAGACTTCGCAAGAGTTATGATTAACTTACCCGTGATAACTTCGTTCGGGTTCCTCGACAAACGCTCTCACTTAAACTACCGGCTTTGAATTGTCTGGGACATCCTTTGGCGTCACTATCCCAACTGAACTTGACTTTACTACACGACAAAATCGAGCTAAATGACCTTCCGTGTACTACTATGGAATCACGCGTATTACTGTATTTTTATCATCGGATATATCAACAGTTTAACGGTAAAACCTTTGCCATTATTTTTTTATAAAAAGGTTATTTTCGCCGCTTTATATATCAAGCGGTTATTCAAGTTATAGACCCACCAATGATTGGTTAATTAAGACATCATCGCATTTAATATTCCCCGAACAAAAAGAATATTATCGATTAAACGAATATTTTATGACAACTTGCTTACTTCATATATTTTTAATATTTTTCAGATTATCCGACAATTTTCTATAATTATTTCTATTTATAAAACTATCATTTAATAGCTTTAAAATAAAAATATTAACTTCACATACTTTTATATCTTTAAAATATCATCAATATTAATATTATATTATTATAATATTTTTTAGCAAATTTCATAATTTTTCACCATTCATAGAATTTTCTATGAATTTTCTTTATTTTTAAAATAGCTTAAAAATACAATAAATATTTTGTCATTCAATAATTTTTCAAAAGCATTTGAGAAATTATAAAATAATATTATAAGATTTTTCACCAAGTTTCATAATTTTTCATCATTCATAGAATATTTTATGAATTTCTTCTATTTTTAAACTAACTATAAATAGTTTAAAAATACAAAAATTACTTTTGCTTTTCAATAATTCATCAAAAAATTACAAAATTCTAAAATGATATTATAAGCATTCTTTAAAAATATTTCAACCCAAATAATTTTTCTGATAAATGAATTATAAATTCCAATATTTAGAAACTTTAATAATTCATAATAGTTAGCCCTTTTATCAGAAAAATACGGATTTTATATCCTTTCCATGTAAAATTTAATTCTCTAAAACTTTGTAGAAGAAAGTTTTTCCAAATTCTGACTCTAACATATAGAGAAAGGCTTATCGAAAATTCTGCTACAAAAATTTCTAAATCAGTCATATCTTAAAATTCATAAAAAATGATATGTTAAACTTTAACGGTTCAAAATTGTGGACATATAATCAACGTATATATGTATAACATATCCAAAAATTACAACGATCCAACGGTCGGATTAAAAATTATAACTCACGCAATAGAGCTTAATAAAACTGATTTTTCGGACTATAAGTCCTTCAGACCAGTTTCCTTCAAACAATCACCAAGAAAAATTCACAAGGAATTTTTTGGTGATTCTAATTTTTGCGTTTAGCTTACTTCTAGGTTTTTTTTAATATATTGCTCATCTCCTAACTCATTATACACAAAGAGTTATGAATTTTACAAAATCAAGTAGTAAACTAATTTTTCTGAAAATTTAGATTTTTCATTCTTCTTTTGATTTCTAGATTTCTCTCATTTGATTCATATTTATGCAAGTTTAAATCATCCAATATATAAATATGTACCATTTACCTAAGATCTATAAAAACTAAAATTATCAAGATTTTGAAAATACCTTTCTTGATTTCTTTTTCATTTCTTCGTTATTTCTTCATTTCCTTCCTCTTCCTTCTTCTTCTCCTTCTTTATATTCTCTCCCTCTCTCTCTTTTCTTTCTTCTCTTCTTCCCACTGATTTGAGCCCATGAATGAATTATTTTGTTTCTCTTCCTTTCCCTTTCTTTCTCCTTTTCTTTCTTTTGTTTCTTCCTCTTTTTCTTCCTTCTTTTTCTTTCCTTCCCCCACATATTCCCCTATTAATTTCCTCCCTCCTTTTTCTTTGCCTTCCACTCACTCTATCTAAAGAGCATGGGCTGCTCTTTCAAAAAAATTTATTTCATTTCCTCTTTTATTAACTCATTTATTCAATTAATTATCCGTTTGATCAATTATTAATTTAACATTTGCTATTTTTAAAATAATAATTATAAATTAAATTAGACTTTTATTCATAAAATTCGGGATCTTACAATCCATTTATGCACTACGGGCCAAAAATGACTTTCATCACAATATAAACTTGAGGATGATGACAATGATATAAGAATTCAATTAAGTAAAATTAATGATAAATTTTAAAGATTTATAATTTAATTTATCCAGAGTTTAAGAATGTCCAAATTATCAACATGATAACTGCTTTGTGGAGTAAAATTAAAAAATAATATTCATGTATCAAAAATAAATTTGGACAGAAAAAATTAATTTTTATCGTGAATAGTACCCCGGGTGAATAGTACCCTGTGAATAGTACTTCGTGAATAGTATCCCGTGAATAGTACCGTATGTATAAATAGTACCGTATGTATGAATAGTACCCATGAATAGTACTTCGGCATGAACTCCTTTATTTTAATTCAAATTTAAATCAAAATAAACTTCTTTTATTTTAATTTATCTAATTTTGAATAAAATAAATTATTTTATTTTAATCAAATTCTTTAATCAAAATAAACTCATTTATTTTAATTAATTATGGAATCCAATTCCAAATCAAAATAAACTCTTTTATTTTGGATAATATGAAATCTTATTACATATCTAAATAAACTTCTTTATTTAAGAAAACATGGATTCTCTTCCTATTCGTAAATAAACTCCTTTATTTTGAATAATATGAAATCTTATTCCATATCTAAATAAACTCCTTTATTTAAGGAAGCACGGAATCCAATTTCAATTCTAATTAGTTATCATAGAATCCAATTCCAACTCTACTTAGTTATCATGAAATTCAATTTTTAAATTAAAATAAACTTTTTATTTTAAGATTAAAATAAACCTTTTATTTTAAAATTAAAATTATTAAGGGAATATTATATATATAATATTATATCCAAATGCACATTATATATATATATATATATATATATATATATATATATATATATATATAATACAAACAGTCATATTGCTTGCATATCCGTATTTAATATATATATAATATTACTTCTTGAGGCTTATTTGCGAAACTTATTTAGTGATTTCCCTGATCATGTAACCTTGAATGCCCACGGACTCAGCGATTATATATAAATATATTTAACCGAAGATACATAATACAGCGAACTGCGAAATCACATATAGCTTTTTTTTTATTAAATAAATTTTATACAACAAAATTATATCCAATTAAATTATTCTAAACACATATCAACATACATATTAAATCAAAATAATTAATAATTCGCATAAAAGTTTGGCTCTGATACCACTGTTAGGTTTGTAATATTCATGAACGCAATAAAATTGCACAAATTAAGCGGAAGCATGGAAAAATAGTTTTAAATTTTTACAAACCATATACCCGGATCATCTTTTATACACAATTATTAATTAAACGAAAATATGAAGAACAAGAATTATACCCTTGAAGATTCGAGCTTCCTCAGGTACAAGTTCACCTCTAATCCTTTTTGCGTTCAACTTGAATCCACCGGGTTTGGTTCCTTCCTTTGATCAATGTTAACCACCCAAATGTTTGGCCTCTAGAGGTAATCCACCAAGGAAGAAGAAAGATTCTAGAAGATGGGTATTTGGCAAAACCCTAGTTTATTTTTATCTCTCATAGAAAAGGGTGTACTTTTCCAACTATTGGAATTACGTCTGTTGTGAAAACGTCAACTACTCACACCCATAATAAGACTCCTCTTATTTATAGATGTAGGCAACCCTCCTTAACAATTAAGGAATTATGTTTTATTTTAATTAATTAAACTCCTTTAATTAATTAGGCTCTCAATCTTATTAAGAATAATTAATTAAACTCTTTAAATTAATTAACATCCTAATCTTATTAGGATATATGAGAGTACTTTTATTAATTAATTCTCAAACTCTTTTAGGAATTAAATAATAATAATTATAATAATAATAATAATAATAATAATAATAATAATAAGACTTCTCTTATTAATTTATATTTAATATTTCCACAATATTAAATAATAAATATTAAGCTATTTAATTTATTCCATCACCATTGATTAAATTAAATATACTTAACTTATTATTACGATTATGCCATTTACTTCTTAAATAATTATTCTTCCTTTTATGGTGTGACCCTTTCGGTTCTCCATATTAAACCGGTTGTGAATAAATCAATTAGAACAATTCTAATCTTATTTAAATAAATAAATTAAACTATTAATTTATTTAAATAAATAATATTTATTCTACAATAGGAATAAGCCTCCCTAGCGATTAACGACTTTTCAGATAATATAGATTTCAATATTAATCATAAAAGAACCTTTGGGTAAATAGTTACTGTACAATTCAATCCTTCCACCATACAATACTCCAATTAAATATAAGACATGAAATTACTGTTAAGTCTTATTTTATATAATTATTTGTATTTTGACTCTTAAATGCACAACTCCAAATAATGCAAATTAGAAACTCCTTTCAAATTTCATTCTGCCTTGGCCAATGACTACTAAATTGTCATTTATCGAATCACATAGGATATTTCTCTTCTTTTACTAGAAGCAGTAGATTCTTTATTGATCATACATTATCTCCATGTACAACTTATTATACCCAAGCATACCCTTTGATATACCTTAAGGGTCTTAAGAAATAAGTCAAAGTATAACTCATCATACACAAGATACTATGATGATCTCAAGTCCAAGGATCACTTGTACTACTATCACTACATAAATTTCTATTAACAGGCAAGTAAAACTCCATTAGGTATTCCTTAGCGAGCCACGTTCAGTGAACTTATTCTCTAATAAGCACCTACATACTTGCTTTAGTATCTCCACACAAATGATCATGAGATCAATCATCCTCATCCAATGAGCAAGCAACGTATGTACCAATCTATCCGGATTAACTAATCCCCAATTTGGTAATCCAACAATCGAGAACTATTTTAGTTTTAAACTTTCTAAGAATTTAGATCTCATTAGAATGATCATCATCATTATTCTAAAAGCATTGCTTAAAACTATGGGTTTATCACATATTATAAAGCAGCATCATATAGATAATTAAAAGCCTTTAATAAATTAATACTTTTTATTAATAAATAAATAAGATTATTACTAAGTATATGCTTTATCATCAAACATGATTGGCTTGTGTGCATACTACTTGCGCCGAAAACTCGGCTGAAAAATTTTGATTTTACTATGCAAACACTGTACAGTACTATGCAATAAAATAAAATAAAATATATTCTATTTATAAAAAGTATTCTGTTTTATATAAAAAGTTTTCTGTTTTATTACTATTATAACAATAAAACAAAAACTGAGATAACTTTCTACCGAAGATTTTGAAAAATGAGTAAGTGGGGGTCCATGTAATAAGCCAAACTTACAACAAATACTTCATAAAAAAACCCATCTATTTATCACCAATCATTTGTCTTAAATAAACACAATTTTAATTATTCATCATTAATATTATAACTTACAATATTTACAACCAGATTATTCCTAGGAAAGAGGGAGTTTTCCGATAAGGACTTCTCCTTATTGGCGCGCAATTAGATGACCAAACCCATTTTCTTGACAGAACTTTCTATGACATTGTCAATAATACAAATAATAATATGAATAACTGTGTCGTCTCAATTATTAATTTAATAATATAAAATATTGTGCAGATGATACTGTGAGAATAATTGAATCAATAATATGAGATACTATGCATCAACTTCTGTTGCAATAATTGAATAAAACTGAGTGACTTCTCATGTAAGCATCAATAATCAAAGATCTTTGTATAATACCGTGTGCATCAGACAACTGCCGTAGCAGACATTTGTACTTTAATCTGTGACGCCCCCAAAATAGATATACATCACCTATTCTGAGTCGCCAAATACATGATACAGAATTCAAATACAAACTTAATTATACAACTGTCGTGTAAAATACGACAAAACATAGCTGAGAGTTTTAACATGAATATTGTCTTCTAGACAATATCCAAACTCAAATGGAGTCCTCATTACAGTTATAATCACACTATTTTATAAAATAGTGAGGACTACTACAGCCACCATCTTTGACCGTCACTCCATTTCCCGACTATTCACGGTTACGTTCTCATTTCCTGAAGAGAACAATGAAAGCAAAATGGTGACCTCAACTAGCCCAGTAAGAAATATTATGACTAAGATAATGCAGAATAAATTATCGTTAGCTTTCAAAAGTGTTAAACTGATAGAATACAATAAACAACAAGTTTAACTGCAGTGGAACAAACAATCCATTAGAAGAGTCAAATAGAGCATGATATCTACTAACTTCTATGATTTATAAAGTTTATCATCAATTTTATCGCTGAGACTTAGCTCAATAAATAATCCACATCACTGAATTATCCATGCACTATGGGCTAAGGATATTCATTAATATCACGTCCACGAATTATCCATGCACTACGGGCCAAAGATATTCGTGTTATCACCAATGGTCATGATCATGCCAACAACTGTCCATCAATGCAAGGCCAATGAGGACATTTACCACATCATTTGTAACATTACAGGTCATGATTATACTGAATAATTCCTGGTCATAATCATACCAATCAACAGTCCATCTATGCACTATGGGCCAAAGATGACTTTCATCACAATATAAGCATGAGGATGATGACAATGATATAATAATTTAATTAAATGAAAGCAAGGATAAATTTTAAAGATTTATAATTTAATTTATTCAGAATTCAATAATGTCCAAATTGTCAACATGATACTGCTTTGTGGAGTAAAATTCAAGAATAATATTATATAAAAAATAATTTGGACCGAAAGAAATCAATTTTTATCATGAATAGTACCTCGGGTGAATAGTACCTAAGTGAATAGTACCCTATAAATAGTACTTCGCGAATAGTACCCCGTAAATAGTACTTCATGAATAGTACCCCGTGGATAGTATTTCGACATGAAAAGCTTAAAATTTTACAAGAATGTTCAAAAAAATATCCTTGTGAAACGATACTAGATGAAGCGCAAATTTCAAGGATATTCTAATAATTTCACAGAGTATAAAATACGAAACGAAATAATATTACTTACATACTACAGAGTATGGAAGAAAATATTATTTCATACGAATTTTGAACAAAAATAATATTCCTTACCTTAGTAGAAGACTGGATACTGCAATAGTGAAGTAGCAGAATACTTTTTTTCTTTCTCTCTATAGTTTCTCTCACTATAGTTGCTCTTGTGATTCTTAGTGAATTGGTGAGAATGAAAGAAGAAATGAGCTTCTATTTATAGGAAAACATAGTTTCAATAATTACACGTTTAGGTGTTCGAATTATTATAGTTTAGTACCTTCATCTTTGCTGTAAGACCCCAACTTTTATGAATAAAGATGAATTTTTTATAAATATCATTTTTGAATATTATGGAGTAAATTTGATATAATGTTATAGTTGTGGGTAATTTTATAAATTTTGCAAAGTACGCAAGTTGTTATATAATATTCGATTGGTCGGGAAATATTCGTTTTAGCAGGGAATATTCGTACAACGACACAATCATTGGTGGAACCTACAACGGAATTATTGTCGGATTGAGAAAATGACAAAAATATTTTTATAAAAATAACGGTGGAAGTTTTACCACTAACTGTTGAAACACTTCGGTGTTAAAGAAATGAGGGAACGCTGGGGTTGCATAAGATAGTACTTGCAGTATTGATTATTGATGGTTACGTGAGAAGTCACCGGTTTTGTTCAATTATTTGCTATAGTAATTCTTTGCATAGTATCTCACGTATTTGATTCAATTATTATCGATATTTTATATATTATTAAATCAATAATTGAGAGATGTGAGTTATTAATATTATTATTTGCAATATTAACGATGTCAGAAGTTTTGTCAATGAGAGGTTTGGTCACCTAATTGCGGCGCCAATATGGAGAAATCCTTATTGGAAAGCCCCTCTTTCCGGAACGACCTGGTCGATTAATATTGTGAATTATAATAATGATGATAAATGTTGTTAAAAATATTGAGGAAATTTTTATGAAGTATTTGATGTAAATTTTTGCTTATTTTATGGACCTCCATTTACCCATTTTTCAAAATAAATGGTAGAAAGTTATTCGGTATATATATAGTCTATTATGAGACGTTTGTTATAAATTTAGTTTATTCTATGGGGCCCGTATATCATCATCTAAGAGTCACTTTCGTCAATAGTACTTGCCTTTACCAGACGTCAAACCACTTGCCGTTTCATATTACAGGCATCGAACGACTTGTCGTTTCACATTACAGGCGTCGAACCACTTGTCGTTTCACATTGCAGGCGTCGAACCACTTGTTGTTTCACATTACAGTCGTCAAACCACTTTTCTTTTCACATCACCAGTCGTCAAGCCACATGCCTCTTCCCATTGTAAGGGCTAAGCTGGAAATCTTCTATAAATAGAAGCTTATTTCTTCTTTCATTCTCACCAATTCACTACGACTCACAAGAGAATTCTATAGAGAGAGAATCCGATAGAAAGAAAAAGAATATTCTGTTACTACACTATTGCAGTATCCAATCTCCTACTAAGGTAAGGGGTATTATTTATTTCATATTCTGAAGAGATATTATTTTTCATATTCGTATGAATATTATTTTCTTTCAATATTCGTAAGGAATATCATCTTCGTTCAATATTCGTAGGAATATTATTTTCGTTCAACAGTCGTAAGGGGTATTATTTCTTTCGTATTCGTAAGGAGTATTATTTCTTTCGTATTCATGAAGAGAGTTATTTCTTTTAATACTCGTAAGGGTTGTTATTTCATTCTTTATTATTCTATTGGAATAACCTGTCTACGCGGACTACCGCATGCATGGTGAAATCCTTTTGTTATTCTATTCTTTATTATTCTGTGGGAATAACCTATCTACGCGGACTACCGCATGCCTGGTGAATAACTGTGAGACCCCGAATTTTATGAAATGAAAGTATTCAATTTTCTTATAATTATTCTATTTAGTAAATGGTTAAATTGATAAAAGGTTAAAGTTAAGGGTGATATGTGAAAATTTTTCAAAGTAAACAAGTTGTCATAAAATAATCGGTGATAAAAGTATAGTAATACGCGTGGTTGCATAGTAGCACACGATATTGATTATTGATGCTTACGTGAGAAGTCACTCAGTTTTATTTAATTATTGTCATAATATTTTATATTATTAAATCAATAATTGAGATGACAAGTTGTTCATATTATTATTTGCATTATTGACAATGTCTAGAAAGTTCTGTCGAGGAAAGGGGTTAAGTTATTTAATTGCGCGCCAATAGGGAAAAATCTTTATCGGAAAGCCCCCTCTTTCTTGGGAACGACCTGGTTGTTAATATTGTGAGTTATAATATTAATGATGAATGTTATTAAATAAATCGAATTTGAGTTCGGAGTTGAATTTGGAGACGCGGACGTGATATTTGAGTCCAAAACGATGAAATTAGTGAAAATAGATATAAACACAAAATTTATCGGGGTTGACTTTTTGGTCAAAAAGTTAATAGTTGACTTTTTTGGAAAAAGTCAAATTTTGAGATTTCAAAAATGAAATTATTGATAAAAATATTTTCATTGTGTTGGGATTGCTAATGTTAGTGAAAATCGACATTTATTTTGATTATAATTGATGTTTGGAGGTTATATTGACCAATCGAGTAATTAATCGGATAAATGTGCAATTAATTGCTATTAATTCACATGATTATAAATATTTGTTCACATGTGTGTACTATTGATTCACATGCATGTACTATACACTTTTTGTGACGTAAACAACTATAACTTTATTAATACAACAATAAAACTGTGAGTTTAAATACAAATATTATCTTCTAGACAATATCTATACCCAAATAAATCCTCATCACAATTATTTATACATTATTTTACAAAAATGGTGAGGACTACTAAACAACTCTCTCTATAACCATCATTCCATACCCCGACTCGTACTCGCTACATTCTCGCCTCCTGAGAAGAAAAATGGAACAAAAAAGAAAAGGGTGAGCTCAACTAGCCCAGTAAAGAATATTATGACTAAGATAATATAGAACAAATTATCGTTAGTCCTCAACAGGGAAAAATCTGATAAAATACAATACGACAACAAGTTTCAGATCAATATTCGCAGCGGAAATAATAATTCATAGAAGAGTTACGTAAAGGATGAAATCTACTAATATCTATGAATTTAACAGTCCATCATCATTATTTTATCCCTGTAATATCAATCAATATTCATCTTTGCACTACAGGCCAAAGATATTTATCAGTCGGTCATGTTCATCTCAACACCTGTACATCTTTGCACTACGGGCCAAAGATATTCATAATAAAATCAATCATCTTTGCACTACAGGCCAAAGATATTCAACAACATGTCATCATTTAGGACTGAGGATGATGAAAAATATTTTAAAGAAAACGAATCCAGTGAAACAAAAGAATAAATATTAAGGATTCGTATTTCAGCTATTTTATGTCCAAAAATACTTCATAAATAATCATAGTGGTGTAAAATTCAAGAATGATCAAAACATGGATACAATCAAAGCTAGTATCCATAATAGATATTTTGGACGAAAAAGAAAAATTTCATTTTTCGATGAATAGTGCCGTATTCGTGAATAGTGCCGTATACGTGAATAGTAACCCCGACACAAAAAGTTCCAAATTTGATTAAAAGTTCAGATCAATACTTCGGCATAATGATATTGGAAGAATTAATATCATTTTAAAAAAAATAATATCCCTTACCTCGAAAAAGACAATATTTCGATTTGGAATTTCGAATATAGTCTTTGAAGGAACTTGCATCAGTATAACAATACTCAAAGTATCAAAATACTCACAAGAATACGCTCAATATATAGAGAGAGAAATAGAGAGAAAACTTCAGTTTCTGGTGTAATTTTCAATTCTAACCTAAGCACCCTATTTATAGGAAAATGCTTAGAACACCAAAGCAGAAAATTTATTAAATATTATTATTATTTTCTAAAACTTCCTACGCACATTTTTCTTAATCAAAGATCAGCCACACATGTAGCCCACCTCCCAAAAAAAAAAAAAAATGTTTTTCTTTTATAAAATAATTAAAACTTCCAAAAATCAATTATTTCGGAACTCCGAAACTTCAATAATTCATAATAAATAGGCCTTTATCAAAAAATTCAAAACTCACATCTTTTCCATAGGAAATTCCATTATCTACAACTTCAGAAAGAAAATTTTTCCAAATTCCAAATGTAAATTGACCAAATTCAAAAACCAAGCGATTTTACAAGCTATAATCAAATTTCAATTAAGAAATGGGGTCCATGACATGAAAAATATGTTTTAAATATTTTGGTAACAAAATACTCCTCCTCCTCATATACTCATATATCCCACATTCATTGTAAAAATATCACCATTATTATATTATTAAAATATAATAATATATTTAAATGAATTTTTATCAAAAAGATAAAATATTAATTTTCAACAAATTGTCACATTAAAATTTTTTCCATCTATATCCACATAAAATCAATATTTTCCTCATCATATAAATCAATAATTAATTATTCACAAATAATATTATGTAATCACAATAATCGACAACCAAAGTAGTTCCAAGATAGAGGGGCTTTCAATAAGGATTTCTCTTATCAAGCAATTAGTGACCAAACCTCTCCTTAGACGTAACTTTCTAGACATTGCCAATAATGTTATCTAATAATATTATTTCAGATAATATGAATTATTGCTTCGATAATGAAAAATATCGTGTAGTGACAATTATTGAAACAACAAAGAATATAAAATATCAACGCAACAATTATTGAATCAATAAAATAAAATATCGAACAAGAATTATCGTAACAATTATTGAGTAGTGCCTTCACGTAAGAATCAATAATTGGTGCAATACCGTGTGTGCTTACGTGTTTTAACCAACGAAAGTATTTTAACAAAGATTAATATGCAGTAATAACTACGCAAGTTATTTATAAACAACTTATACTTGTCGTTTTTTTCATCCAATCGCTTTTTCGTTATGGGGGCCACATTATTAAGGTCGCTAGCCGTGCATTTAATATTCCCCGACAAAGAAGAATATTCCACCACCAAACTAATATTTTATAACCACTTGCTTATTTGAAATATTTGCATATTTTACCCATAACTATCCACATTAA
This sequence comes from Panax quinquefolius, assembly GCA_020205615.1. NCBI lineage: Eukaryota > Viridiplantae > Streptophyta > Magnoliopsida > Apiales > Araliaceae > Panax > Panax quinquefolius. Next base: position 9,277,182 of record CM035170.1, on the reverse strand, counting down.
TCAAATCAACCCTTACTATTTCAAAATAATAAATAGAGGAAATTAAATTTCATTTATTAATAATTTGGGGTCTTACAACCTCCCTCCTTATGAAATTTCGTCCTCGAAATTCGACGACGCATTCGGTGTTTTGAAAAGGTGAGGATACCTCGCTTTCATTTCCATTTCCAACTCCCGTGTCATTTCCTCTCTATAGCATGATTCCTCCACAAAACTTTAACTTGTGGTATGACCTTTTGTGCGTAGGACATGCTCCTTCTTATCCAAGATCTTGACAAGTACCTCTTCATACGTTAAGTCTTGGCTATCTCGTCTGGGTTCTAATTTATAAACGTGATTCGGGTCTTTCACATATTTATTTACGGATATGTGAAACACATTATGAACACGAGACATACTCGGAGGTAACGCGAGTCTATGTGCTACATTTCCTACTCGGTCAAGAATTTGAAATGGACCAATAAATCGTGGATTGAGCTTTCCTCTCTTCCTGAATCTTGTAACTCTCTTCCACGGGGAAACACGCAACAATACATGATCCCCAATACTAAATTCTACGTCCTTTCGATGAAGATCCGCATAACTCTTTTATCGATCTTGTGCCGTTTGTATACGTTGTCGAATCATTTGGATCTTTTCCGTAGTCATACGTATCAACTTGGGTCCCAACAATGTTGCTTCACCCACCTCGTCCCAACATACTGGAGAGCGACACTTTCATCCATATAATGCTTGAATGGAGCCACACCTATACTTGCGTTTCGATAACCTGTTGTTGTAGGAGAATTCCACCAATGGTAAATACTTATCCCAACCGCCTTGAAGTCTAGGACACGTAGTCTTAATAAATCTTCAAGAGTTTGAATAGTCCTCTCGATTGTCCGTCCGCTTTGAGGATGGTATGCCAAATCGAATCATAAATCCGCACTCCATAGCTTTTTGCAAGCTAACCCAAAATCTTGAAGTGAATCTTGGGTCACGATCCGAAACTATGGATATTGGCATGCCATGCAATCTCACAATCTCATTTACGTACATTTGAGCAAGACGTTCAAGGGAATAAGTCTCCCGTATCGGCAAGAAATGAGCAGACTTGGTTAATCTATCAACAATAACCCAAATAGCATTGATGCCTTGAGAAACCGTAGGAAGACCCGTAACGAAATCCATGGTAACGTGTTCCCACTTCCATTTCAGAATCTCAAGTGGTTGCAATGGACCCTTTGGCACTTGATGCTCCGCCTTTACACGTTGATAAGTTAAACACGTTGAGATAAACTTTGTAATCTCTCTCTTCATATTGTTCCACCAAAATGTATGTCGAAGATCATGATACATTTTGATACTTCCAGGATGGATTGCAAATGGTGTATTGTGTGCCTCCATCATAATCTTATACTTCAAATCAGAATCGTTAGGAACACAAAGTCTGGAGTGGACTCGAAGTATTCCTTCTTCATCGATTCTTGCTTCTGGAATAGCACCTTCTTGTACTTTCTTCTTCATAATCATCACTCCCGGTTCGTGGCTCGAGCAACTTTAACTTTCTCAATTAAAGTTGGTTCTATACGATACTTGACATCATTGCATGGGTCCCTGAGTCTTGAATTCTATTCTCATCTTTTGTAAATCACACAAAATGGGCCTTTGTGTTAACAACATCGCACTCGTTCCTCGCAGATGACATTTACTTTCTACTCAATGCGCCGCACTACCACGCTCGCTTTTCCAGATGGTATTGAATAGTGTGGTCGTAGTCTTTCAATAGCTCGAGCCACCGCTGTCGCCAGATGTTGAGTTTTTTGAGTGAAGAAATATTTGAGGCTTTTATGGTCCGAATATATCTCCACTTTCTCCCCAGATAGATAGTGCCTCCAGATCTTTAAGCGAAAAACGATCGGGCCGCAACTCTAGATCATGAGTAGGATAATTTCTCTCATATTCTTTAAGTTGTCGCATGAGGCATAGGCTATGACTTTCCCACGTTGCATGAGAACACATCCTAACCCTTTGCTCAAGCATCATCAGAGATAACAAATCCATCCGAACCAGATGGTATTGTTAGAACAAAGTCAAATAAGTCTCCTCTTAAGCTCTTGGAAACTCTTCTCGCATTCTTCGCTCCAAACGAATTTTGTATCCTTCCGAAGTTAATGAAGTTAATGGAGTAGCGATTCGAGAAAACCCTTCCACGAATCTCCGATAATAACCAAACTAAGCCCAAAAGCTACGACTTTGGCCACCGCCTTTGGTTGTTCCCAACTTTTTATTGCTTCAATCTTCACGGATCAACAGATACTCCATGTTTTGACACCACGCGCCCAAGGAATGCTACTTCTCAAGCCAAAAATTGCATTTCTTCAACTTGGCATAAAGCTTGTTTTCACGAAGCCTTTGGAGTACCAAACTTCAAATGGTGCTCATGATCTTCACGGCTTTTGGAATATATGAGGATGTCATCAATAAAGACAACAACGAACCGATCCAAATAATCCTTGAATACTCGGTTCATCATATCCATGAAAGTCGCAGGAGCATTAGTCAATCAAAAGACATGACTAAGAATTCATAATGCCCGCATCGAAGTTAAAGCGATCTTTGAATATCCTCGCCTAATCTTCATTGATGATATCCGTAACTAAGATCGATCTTTGAAAAGAATTTGCTCCTTGCAACTGGTCAAACAGTCATCAATACGAGGTAGTGGATACCTATTCTTGATGGTGACATGGTTCAATTCCCGATAGTCAATATAAAGTCGCATACTCCCATCTTTCTTCTTTACTTAATAAAACAGAGCACCCCAAGGAGATGTACTAGGACTAATGAAACCGATGTCCAACAATTCCTGTAGTTGGACCTTTAACTCCCCGAAGTTCAATAGAGCCATTCGATATGGGGTTTTAGAAATGGGCTTTGTACTGTGTTCAAGATCAATAAAGAATTCAACTTCACGTTTTCGGGGTAGACCGGAAGTTCTTTCAGAAATACGCCAGAAAGTCAATAACAACAGAATATTATTCAATTTTGACGTGTCTTTATTCAAATCCATAACATGGGCTAAGAAAGCTTGACATCCGCTTTTCAATAAACGAATAGCTTTATGATTAGATATGACAAATGATTGATTTTAATGGTTTAGTTGCTTGAATTGCATAACAAAGTTGGTTAGGAATATGAAAACTAACAACCTTACGAAAACAATCAATTTTGGCATGATGAGTAGTTAACCAATCAATCCCTAAAATCACATCAAAAGCAAGTATCTTTAAAGAGATAAGGTCAATGTGTAATGTGATGGTGCCAACTTGGATTAGACAAGATTTATAAACAAGTGGATGTGATGAAAGTTTCTCCTAAACGGAGTTTCCACAGATAGGTCAAAGTCTAATTTCTCCCGAGTCAAGTTTAAACGTTGAGCACAAGGCGGAGAGATAAATGAATGGGTAGCACCCCAGATCAAGTAATGTATAAACTTCACAAGAATTTATGATTAGCTTACCCGTGATCACCTCGCTTGGGTTCTCTTGATTTTGACCACCACGATAAACGCTTCTTCCAGAACCATTGACTTTGACTTTTTCGGGACAACCTTTTGAGTCACCGTCCCTCACTGAAACTTGGTTTCGCTACCGTATAATCTCGAGCGATATGTCCTTCTTTTCCACAATTATAACATACCTTGAACTATTGTGTGGGTAGTTTCAATGATATGTCCTTCCTTCCCCAGATTTATAAGATACGACCGGTGGTCGTTCTCTCCCTTAGAACCCGATTGTCAATGGTGTTGACGTCTTCACATGGTCATTGTTAAATCTCCTCTTTTAAAATCTCCCCGACTCGCTTCTTCTATTTTCATGGCTATGATTACCACCAGAGTGGTTACCATTTTGTCCATCTTTTTCTTTCTCCGTTGGTTATCGTTATTCGTTGACTACTATCTCCCAGATGATCCTCGGTTATGGTCCCTCGGTTGAACGTACTCGTTATCTCGCTTCTAACAATTGAGCCTCGCTAACAACAACATCGAATAGAGAGAAAATTTATGAGAAATGAGATAATCGACGACGCCGGGTTTCAAACCTCTCGTAAACATCCGCGTCATACGCTCCTCATTCTCCACCAAATGAGGCAAACACCTCGATAACTAGCAAACTTTGCCTCTCTCGATCGACACCGCCATGTTATTTTGCTCCGCCTAATAAACTCTACCTCCTTCATATGATTTAACACTTTCGTGAAAGTACTTGTCATTGAATAGTTTCTCAAACGCTCTCCCAAGACATGCCGAAAGCGCGGTGGATGGGTACGCTTCATAGATTCCCACCAAGAATGTCGCTTCATTACGGAACATAAAGGTGGCGAATGGCACCTTCGCTTCCTCCGCATCCCAAGACATCGAATATCTTGGTGATTTGTTTGACCCACGCCTCCGCCTTTAATCGGATCCGCTTTCCTGCACTCGTGGTCCCAACTCTTTGAACTCGCTTGGTCGTGACAACCCGTGAATTTCTATCATTTCCTCCTCGTATTTTGAGCACGAGTCTCCTCGCCGATTTTGCATGAATCGCAAAAAGTTTCTAAACATCCCCTCGTTCATCATCTGCTCAATGGTGTTGTTCATAGGAGGAACATTGCCAACTTGTTGCACGTTCTCCTCGTTGGTAAGTACAGGCATCTCCACGGTCTCATTTACTCCACTGTTAACATTCTCGGTTGCCATTCTTAAATACTGCCATAAAACAAGGGTTAATTAAGGAAATCAATATATCACATAATATCCCTATATACTGACCAACTAACAAAAAAGCTTAGGTAGGACACACTAGCGAAGGATTTACTCTTCTCTCCCCTCCTAGTTCTATTCCCCGATCTCCGCCAGAGATCATATCCCTAAGCTCTGATACCAACTGTGACGCCCCCAAAATAGGTATACATCACCCATTCTGAGTTGTCAATACATGGTACAGAAACAACTACAACTTTATTAATACAACAATAAAACTGTGAGTTTAAATACAAATATTATCTTCTAGACAATATCTATACCCAAATAAATCCTCATCACAATTATTTATACATTATTTTACAAAAATGGTGAGGACTACTAAACAACTCTCTATAACCATCATTCCATACCCCACTGCACTCGCTACATTCTCGCCTCCTGAGAAGAAAAATGGAACAAAAAAGAAAAGGGTGAGCTCAACTAGCCCAGTAAAGAATATTATGACTAAGATAATATAGAACAAATTATCGTTAGTCCTCAACAGGAAAAATCGATAAAATATAATAGTACAACAAGTTTTAAGATCAATATTCGCAATGGAAATAATAATTCATGTAAGAGTTACGTAGAGGATGAAATCTACTAATATCTATGAATTTAATCCATCATCATTATTTTATCCTCGTAACATCAATCAATATTCATCTTTGCACTATGTGCCAAAGATATTTTATCATCGGTCATGTTCATCTCAACACTGTACATCTTTGCACTACGGCCAAAGATATTCATAATAAAATCAATCATCTTGCACTACAGGTGCCAAAGATATTCAACAACATGTCATCATTTAGGACTGAGGATGATGAAAAATATTTTAAAGAAAACGAATCCAGTGAAACAAAAGAATAAATATTAAGGATTCGTATTTCAGCTATTTTATGTCCAAAAATACTTCATAAATAATCATAGTGGTGTAAAATTCAAGAATGATCAAAACATGGATACAATCAAAGCTAGTATCCATAATAGATATTTTGGACAAAAAGGAAAATTTTCATTTTTCATGAATAGTAATTCGTGAATAGTGTCGATTCGTGAATAAGGTCAGATACGTGAATAGTAACCCCGACACAAAAAGTTCCAAATTTGATTAAAAGTTCAGATCAATACTTCGGCATAATGATATTGGAAGAATTAATATCATTTTTAAAAAATAATATCCCTTACCTCGAAAAAGACAGTACTTCTGACTGGAATTCTGAATATAGTGCTGAAGGGAACTTGCACCGTATAACAATACTCAAAGTATCAAAATACTCACAAGAATACGCTCAATATATAGAGAGAGAAATAGAGAGAAAACTTCAGTTTCTGGTGTAATTTTCAATTCTAACCTAAGCACCCTATTTATAGGAAAATGCTTAGAACACCAAAGTAGAAAATTTATTAAATATTATTATTATTTTCTAAAACTTCCTACGCACATTTTTCTTAATCAAAGATCAGCCACACATGTAGCCCACCTCCCAAAAAGAGAAAAAAAACGTTTTTCTTTTATAAAATAATTAAAACTTCCAAAAATCAATTATTTCGGAACTCCGGAACTTCAATAATTCATAATAAATAGCCCTTTATCAAAAAATTCGAAACTCGCGCCTTTTCCATAGGTAATTCCATTATCTACAACTTTGTAAGAAAATTTTTCCAAATTCAAAAATAAATTGATCAAATTCACAAACCAAGCAATTTACAAGCTATAATCAAATTTTAGTCAAGAAATGGGGTCCACAGACATGAAAAATATGTTTTAAATATTTTGGTAACAAAATACTCCTCCTCCTCATATACTCATATATCCCACATTCATTGTAAAAATATCACCATTATTATATTATTAAAATATAATAATATATTTAAATGAATTTTTATCGTAAAAAGATAAAATATTAATTTTCAACAATTGTCACATTAAAATTTTCTCCATCTATATCCACATAAAATCAATATTTTCCTCATCATATAAATCAATAATTAATTATTCACAAATAATATTATGAATCACAATATCGACAAACTGCAGCAGCTCCCAAGATAGAGGGGGCTTTCCAATAAGGATTTCTCTCATCGGCGGCGCAATTAGGTGACCAAACCTCTCTTTATGTAACTTTTCTAGACATTGCCAATAATGTTATCTAATAATATTATTCAGATAATATGAATTATTGCTTCGATAATGAAAAATATTGTGTAGTGACAATTATTAAAACAACAAGAATATAAAATATCAACGCAACAATTATTGAATCAATAAAATAAAATATTGAACAAGAATTATCGTAATAATTATCGAGAAAGTAGTCTTCACGTAAGAATCAATAATCGTGCAATATCGCGTGCTACCGTGTTTTAACCAACCGAGTATTTTAACAAGATTAACTGTAAGAATAACTACGCCGTTATTTATAAACAACTTATACTTGTCATTTTTTCTTCATCCAATCGCTTTTTTAGTTATGGGGCCCATAATAAGGTCAAGGCCATCAATATTTAATATTCCCCAAACAACAAGAATATTCCACGACCAAACTAATATTTTATAACCACTTGCTTATTTGAAATATTTATGTATTTTACCCATAACTATCCACATTAATCAAATCAACCCTTACTATTTCAAAATAATAAATAGAGGAAATTAAATTTTATTTATTAATAATTTGGGGTCTTATTGTCATCATCCTCATGCTTATATTGTGATCAAAGTAATATTTGGCTTACGTGTATAGATGGACAATTTATTGGTATGATTATGACCAGGAATCATTTGGTATAATCATAACCCATAATGTTACAAATAATGTGGTAAAAGTTCTCATTGGCCCGTAGTGCATTAATGGACAGTTGTTGGTATGATTATGACCAGTGATTATTCGGTATAATTATGACCATTGATGATTACATGAATATCATTGGCCTGTAGTGCAGGGATAATTCGATAATGTGATTTATTTATTAAGCTGAGTCTCAGCGATAAAGTTGATGAAAAACTTTTTAAATCATAGAAGATAGTAGATATCATGCTCTACTTGACTCTTCTAATGGATTTCTTATTCCGCTGTAGTTAAACTTGTTGTCTATTGTATTCTATCAGTTGTTATACTATTGAAGGCTAAGGATAATTTATTCTGCATTATCTTAGTCATAATATTTCTTACTGGGCTAGTTGAGCTCACCCTTTTCTTTCACTGTTCTCTTTAGGAAATGAGAATATAGCTGGGACGAGTTGGGAAATGGAGTGATGGTCCGAGATGGTGGCTATACTAGTCCTCACTATTTTTGTAAAATAGTGTGATAATAATTATAATGAGGACTCCATTGAGTGTGAATATTATCTATAAGGCAATATTCGTGTTTAAACTCTCAGCTATGTTTTGTCGTATTTTGCACGACAGTTGTATAATTAAGTTTGTAGTTGAGTTCTGTACCATGTATCTGGCGACTCAAGATGGGTGATGTATACCTATTTTGGGGGCGTCATAGTTGGTATCAGAGCTTAGGGATATGATCCCTGGCTGAGATATGAGACAAGAACTAGGAGGGGAGAGATGAGGAATTTCTTCGCTAGTATGATCTACCTAAGCTTACTTGTTATTTAATTGGTAGGTCAAATATAGGGATAATATGTGGCATGTCAATTAACCATTATTTTGAAACTATATTCTAGAATGATATCTAAAATACAGGAGATGAGAAATGGAAAAATCATGATAGAGAGGAAATAACCGGGAAGGTACAATCCAAAAAGAAAGCAAGGTATTCTCATCTCTTCGAACTACCAGGTACGTAAATTTTGAGGGCGAAATTTCATAAGGAGGGGAGATTGTGAGACCCCGAATTTTATGCAATGAAAGTATTCAATTTTCTTATAATTATTCTATTTAGTAAATGGTTAAATTGATAAAAGGTTAAAGTTAATGGTGATATGTGAAAATTTTTCAAAGTAAACAAGTTGTCATAAAATAATCGGTGATAAAGTAAGTATAATGTCTGGCGTGGTTGCATAGTAGCATACCGGTATTGATTATTGATGCTTACGTGAGAAGTAACTCAGTTTTATTCAATTATTGTCATAATATTTTATATTATTAAGTCAATAATTGAGATGACAAGTTGTTCATATTTTTATTTGCATTATTGACGATGTCTAGAAAGTTCTGTCGAGGAAAGGGGTTAGGTTATTTAATTATGCGCCAATAGGGAGAAATCCTTATCGGAAAGCCCCCTCTTTTCTAGGAACGACCTGGTTGTTAATATTGTGAGTTATAATATTAATAATGAATGTTATTAAAAAAATCAAATTTGAGTTCGGAGTTGAATTTGGAGGCGCGGACGTGATATTTGAGTCTGAAACGATGGAATTAGTAAAAATAGACTATAAACACAAAATTTATCGGGGTTGACTTTTTGGTCAAAAAGTCAATAGTTGACTTTTTTGGAAAAAGTCAAATTTCAAGATTTCAAAAATGAAATTGTTGATAAAAAGATTTCCATTATGTTGGGATTGCGAATGTTAGTGAAAATCGACATGTATTTCGATAATAATTGATGTCTGGAGGTTATATTGACCAATCGGGTAATTAATCGGATAGATGAGCAATTAATTGCTATTAATTCACATGCTTATAACTATTTATTCACATGTGTGTACTATTGATTCACATGCATGTACTATTAGGGGAGGTGGTGCAAGATTGATAATACTTGCATGACTAAATTAAAAATGGAGGTATAGATGGAGGTACTATACTGTAATTATTTTTTTCACATGTATAGAAGTATTGAGTCACATGATTGTATTATTGATTCATATGATATACTATTAGGGGAGGTGGTGCAAGTTTGATAATACTTTCAGGACTAAATTAAAAATGAAGGAAAAGATGAAGGTATTATACTGTAATATTTTGAGCCCCAAAACATGCAATTATCGAAACGATGTTTTCCTATAAATAGAAGCTCATTCTTCTTTCATTCTCACCCATTCACTAAGACTCATAAGAGCAATTATATAGAGAGAAAGAATAAGAGAAGTCTGCTACTTCACTCTTCCAGTATCCAGTCTTCTTCTGAGGTAAGGGGTATTATTTATTTCATATTCTGAAGAGATATTATTTTTCGTATTCGTATGAATATTATTTTCGTTCTATATTCGTAAGGAATATCATTTTCGTTCAATATTCATTATCTTCGTTTAATATTCGTAAGGAATATTATTTTCGTTCAATATTCGTAAGGGATGTTATTTATTTCTTATTCGTAAAGGTTATTATTTCTTACTATTCATGAGTTACTATTTACGGGTTACTATTCACCCGATTACTATTTACTCGAATATTATTCACTCGGGTATTCAAGGCACTTTTCAAATGGAGTACTATTCACTCAAGTTACTATTCACTGGGCCATTATTCACATAAATATTATTCACTCGGGTATTTGGGGCACTTTTCATGCCAGGGTACTATTCACGAGGTACTATTCCCGAAGTACTATTCATTTGTAACATTACGGGTCATGATTATGACCAGTAATTATTTGGTATAATTATGATCATTGATGATTACATGAATATCCTTGGCCTGTAGTGCAGGGATGATTCGATGATGTGGTTAATTTATTAAGCTGAGTCTCAGCAATAAAGTTGATGAAAAACTTTTTAAATCATAGAAGATAGTAGATATCATGCTCTACTTGACTCTTCTAATGAATTGCTTATTCCGCTGCAGTTAAACTTGTTGTCTATTGTATTCTATCAGTTGTTATACTGTTGAAGGCTAAGGATAATTTATTCTGCATTATCTTAGTCATAATATTTCTTACTGGGCTAGTTGAGCTCACCCTTTTATTTCACTGTTCTCTTCAGGAAATGAGAATATAGTTGGGACGAGTTGGGAATTGAGTGATGGTCCGAGATGGTGGCTATACTAGTCCTCACTATTTTTATAAAATAGTGTGATAATAATTGTAATGAGGACTCCATTGAGTGTGGATATTGTCTAGAAGGCAATATTCGTGTTTAAACTCTCAGCTATGTTTTGTCGTATTTTGTACGACAGTTGTATAATTAAGTTTGTAGTTGAGTTCTGTACCATGTATCTGGCGACTCAAGATGGGTGATGTATACCTATTTTGGGGGCGTCACAATAACCCTTCGTATTCATTTGTTATTAAATTATGGAAATGATCTGTCTATGCGGACTACCGCATGACAGTTAAAAATCCATTTGCAGTTTCGTTTTTGATCATTTTTAGATTCCTAACTCTAAACTTACTATGGTAACTATTGCTTCTATAATTCCTGAAATGATCAGAAATTCTTTGATATTTGCGCTTCATCCAATATCTTTTCATGAAAATATTATTCTGAGCATTCTTGATAAGTTTTAACCTTTTCATGCTGGAGTACTATTCACGGGATACTATTCCCGAAGTACTATTCACAGGGTACTATTCACTCGGGTACTATTCATTCGGGTACTATTCATGACAAAAATTGATTTCTTTTATGTCTAAATCATGTTTGATACAATATTATTCTTGAATTTTACTCCACAAAGCAGTATCATGTTGACAATTTGGACATTATAGAATTCTGGATAAATTGAATTATAAATCTTTAAAGTTTATCCTTTGTTTTCTTTTAATTGACTTCTTATATCATTGTCATCATCCGCAGTATCATGTCATCTTTGGCTTACGTGAATAGACGGACTTTTGATTGGTATTATTAGGACCTGGAATTATTCGGTATAATCATGACATGTAATGTTACAAATGATGTGGTAAAAGTCCTCATTGGCCCGTAGTGCATGGATGGACAGTTGTTGAGATGAACATGACCATTGGTCATAATAATGAATATCTTTGGCCCGTAGTGCATGGATAATTCAGTGATGTGGATTATTTATTTACCGAGTCTCAAATGATAAAATTGGTGATAACTTTAAATCATAGAAGATAGTAGATATCATGCTTTACTTGACTCTTTTAATGGATTGCTTGTTCCGTTGCAGTTAAACTTGATGTCTATTATATTTTATCAGTTTAACATTGTTGAAGACTAACGATAATTTATTCTGCATTATCTTAGTCATAATATTTCTTACTGGGCTAGTTGAGCTCACCCCTTGCTTTCATTGTTCTCTTCAAGAAATGAGAATATAGTTGGGACTAGTCGGGGAACGGAGTGATGGTCCAGATGTTTGCATTAGTAGTCCTCACTATTCTGTGAAATAGTGTGATAATAAATGTATTGATGACTTATTTTGAGTTTGAATACTGTCTAGTAGACAATATTTGTATTAAAACTCACAACTCATGCAGTATATTTAAGTTTGTATTTGTATTCTGTACCATATATTTGGCGACCCAAGATGGGTGATGTATACCTATTTTGGGGGCGTCATACGGGTGAATAGTACCCGAGTGAATAGTACCCCGTGAATAGTACTTAAGGAATAGTAACCCCGTGAATAGTACTCTAGCATGAAAAAGTTCAAACTTATCAAGAATGCTCAGAATAATATTTCCATGAAAAGATATTGGATGAAGCGCAAATATCAAGGATATTCTACTAATTTCATTGAGTATAGAAGCCAAAACTTTAACAAAACGAATATAGAATTCGAAATCTGAAACGAAATAATATTACTTACATACTACAGAGTATGGAAGAAATTATTATTTCTTACGAATACTGAACAAAATAATATCCCTTATGAATATTAAACGAAAATAATATTCTTTTCGAATATTTAAAAAATATAATATTCCTTACTTAATATTAAATAAAATAATATTTCTTGCGAATATTGAATCTAAATAATATTCATACGAATCTAAAAAATAATATCTCTTCGTAATATGAAATAAATAATACCCTTTACGATTGTGGAACAAAAATAATATTCCTACGAATATTGAACGAAAATAATATTCATATGAATACAAAAAATAATATCTCTTCAGAATATGAAATAAATAATACCCCTTACGACTGTGGAACAAAAATAATAGTCCTACGAATATTGAACGAAAATAATATTCATATGAATACGAAAAATAATATCTCTTCAGAATATGAAATAAATAATACCTCTTACCTCAAAAAGAAAAGTATTCCAACTGGTACAGCGGATATATTCTTGAAGAACAATTTCACTGTTTTATACACTCAAAGCTTCCTTAAACTCTAAAGAAATACGCTCAATATTATCGAAGAAGAATTCTCTGATTCTGGTGTGATTTTCAATTCTAATTAAGCATCCTATTTATAGGAGAATGAAAGGGGTACTGTTTAGAATTTTTTTCATGGACAAAATAATTGCGATTCACGGATGTCTTACCAACATTGCAGGCAATTGAATTTCAAAGCAAATTCAAGTAAAAACAAAAAAAAAAAATATATATATATATATATATATATATATATATATATTACTACTACTACTACTACTACTACTACTACTTTCCTCCCAAATATATTTCCTCCCCCACCCCATTTTCATTTCATCCATTTCTTCTACATGTGGGCCCCACATGTGGCCCCCACCTTTTTTATAAAGAATAAATTTTTACCGATTATTTTGAAAAATGAGTAAATGGGGGTCTAAATAATACTCCAATATTTACAATACTTCATAAAAATCACCTCAATATTTTTAACAACATTTATTCATAATTAATATAACTCACAATATTAACAACCAGGTCGTTCCCAAGAAAGAGTGGGCTTTCCAATAAGGATTTCTCCCTATTGGCGCGCAATTAGGTGACCAAACCTCTCCTCGACAGAACTTCTAGACATTGTTAATTATGCAAATAATAATATGAATAACTTGTCATCTCAATTATTGATTTAATAATATATAAAATATCAACAATAATTGAATCAAATAACGTGAGATACTATGCAGCAATTACTGTAGCAATAATTGAATAAAACTGAGTGACTTCTCACATAAGCATCAATAATCAATACCGTGTGCTACTATGCAACTAACGCCAGACATCTTGTCTTTTATCACCGGGTGATTCAACAGTTAACGGTAAAATTTTCGCCGTTATTTTCATAAAAATATATTTTTGTCATTTTCTCATTTCGACAGTAATTCCATTATGGGGTCCACCAATGATTGTGTCATCGTACGGATATTCCCCGACCAATCGAATATTATATAACCACTTACTTACTTTGCAAAATTTATAAATATTACTCAAACTATAACATTATATCAAATCCACACCATAATATTAAAAAAAAAAATTCGAGAAAATTAAATCTTTATTCATAAAATTTGGGGTCTTACAGCTATTGATAATTTGATTATCTTTAGTCATAATATTCTTTACTGGGCTATTTGTGCTCACCCTTTTGCTTCACAATTCCTTTCAGGTAATAAGAGTGTAGATGGGTTGAGCGAGGATAACAGGGGAATAGAGTGATGGTCTGTGACTGTTGAAGTTTCTCAATACATTATAAAATAACATGACAATATATAATTGTATTGAGGACTTAAAATGTGAGTGTCATATTTTATACATCATTTAATAGTTAATTTTGGTGAACAATAATAGGGTGAGGTGAACTCGACTTTGAAAGCGTCAAAAATACACCCCATTAGAATAAGGAGGACATAAATCTTCTCGTATTCCTTTAAAGACTTGAAATATTTGTTGCTATATTTTATATGGCAATGTACTAATTTAGGTGTGTATATTATCGTATTATATTTAGTATAATATTTGTATTGAAACTCACAGCTTATGTGTTGTCGTATTTTGCATAACAGTTTAATAGTTTTATAAATGAAGATCTGTATTTGGATTATTTAGTGTGTATCTGACGACCCAAGGTGGGTTGTGTGGTCCTATTTTGGGGGCGTCATATCTCACCTTGAACATATTTGTTTTTCGAAACTTTGATGCTCTTAATTTCCATTCGCAATTTTCATTCTCTATGCATACTAGCACAAAGTCTCTACCACTTGTTATTTCAACCTTGTGTTGTTGATTTTACCTGATTGAATGTAGTTTTATATCTTGTGCTAGGATTTTTTTGTCTTTGTAAGTTTGATGTATTTTCACTTCAAATTCATTCGGATCTGATATGATGTCATCATATTGTTCTTCACTGTATGATATGTCTTGTTGGCTATCTTGTACTTGATCAATAGCTTCGATGACAAGCTACTCAGCATATTGTGATCCAATTTGGTAATCTTGTGTTGCCAACGGTATAAGTTCAGAATTTCATTGTGTCAATCTCATTGGTGTTACAGCTTGCATCCTATTTTCTTCTACATTTCTCAAGTTCTGTAAGATTGTAGTGCCTCCATTGTTGTATACATTATCTATAATTAGTGAAAACTTGCCATGTTCATCTGATTTTCTATTAACTTCCATAAAGAATCTGAAGGTTGCTTCATTTGACACACTGATCAGCGTAATGTTGCTTCTAATCTGAAATTTGATTGACAATTATGTTGTGCTGGTGTCTAGCCTTATTGCACTGCATACCAAGTTATGCATTTCTTTGAATGAACAAGTTGATGGAACTAGTAGGCTGGTAACTTCAAAATTGTGGTATTGGTTACTGTCAGACCACGTTCCATTGAAATAAAGTACAACTGGAATCATCTCCATTGTCTGACAACTGAAGCATTAAAAATAATACAATATTGTGAATGGTGACCAAATAATCATTATACAGTAACCAAAATATATCAAATTAGTAACCAAAAATCTGAAACACATTGTTTGAATTCAGTTTATAATCAAATCACTGACTATCAGAACGTGGTGACCAATTAAAGACTGGACAATTAAACTAAGGTAACCAAACCCTTATATGAAGGTAGCAAAACTATGAATGTGTATTAACTTCGGGTCAGAACATGTATTGAACCTGGAAAGACCCATTCCAAAGTTTCAGTCTACAATTCTTGTTTATACCAATTTGGAATCCATCAATAAACAACTACTAATCCTTCTATTAGTTTTTTTTTTGTTACTAATTGAAAATCAAAATCTTATAATCAGTGTCTGATTCAAAGTTAAATTAAGAGATTTCAATATCCAAATTCAGATTACGGTCTACTTACCTTCGTAATTATGTTCCAGTTTTGGATTTCTAATATCTGTAGCAGAATGACTTTTTCGAAATCATTTGATCTTTTAGTGAATGTCGGTTTTGGATATCCTCTTTGCATATTTTGGCTAATCCATCTTCTTCTTTGTTCGTGACTACTCCGTCTTCTTCTTTGCTTTTTCTGTGTTACTGATTTTGAATGATCTCCAGTTTGGCTTAATCAGATTTCTTATGCCGATTTTGGATTTCACTTTTGCAAATTTCGACAACTCCGGTTTCTTCTCTGTTCGTGTTTTGATTCTGGATTATACTTCGTGGTTTCCGGTTTCTTCTTCTCTGTTCGTGTTTTGATTCTAGATTAAGCTTCGTGGTTTTCGGCTTCTTCTTTTTCTCGTGATTTTGAATGTTTGATTTGGTTGGTAACTGCCGCATACAACAACAAAAGATTTCTCTTTGATTTCAGGGTTTCTTTATTTTTGTGAAATTGAATAATATGACGTGATTATTGTGTTGTACTCTTTTTGTAATTATTTTATGGACGTACTAATCTTATAATTATTTTCTAAGTATTGTATAGTAGTGTAAAGAGCCCTTCTAAATATAAGAAGGAACATGACTTATGGCTAAATTTATGTCCAATGTCAATTGCGATTAAAATGAAAGGATAACAAATATTCAGAGACATTGTCAGTATATAATATGAATACTCCTTCCTATTCAGATTAAATGACGTTTTAGGGAGTTTAATTTTATTCTATATAAGTGTCGTTTTGGAATCTCTATGCAATATTGCACTATTTTTTCCTAATTTACCCCTCTATTTAATATGCTTAGTAAATGCAATTGTGGAGAGAGAAATAATTAATTAGGGACATAAAAGACATTTTGTGTTATTTCTTAATAAGTGTGCTTAACTCTAAAATGTCATTTAATCTGAATAGGAGGGAGTATAATTTTTTTAAAGCCTTAATACTTCTTAATGATTAGTAATAATTATGAATGAGATTATTGTTGTTAATTAAAAAATTCATTACGGTTCTATACCTTGAAAATGGGGATTAGCCGTATAGTTCTTGACCAAGCGATAACTCTTATCTTATGTTTTCATGAAGTTAAGGGGTCGATTCTTTCAATTCTGATTAGCCCTAAATATTTATTGGTAAAACCAAACTCTTATTCTAATTAGTATTCACTACTATTAATAACGGATGATATGAATTTCTTTAATTGTCCGCTACTAATGGCAGCGGATGTCAATTTTTAGTTTTAATCCTGACTGTTTCTTCTTGTTTTTTAATGGTACATATGGTATATGGCATGCCCTATAAAGATTCATAGTAAATATATGTTATGAATCATTCTCCATATATATCATTGTGATAAATAAGTGCATTACTAGAATAAGAATTTTTAAATTAGAGATATGTTTTAGTTTATTTTAAATTCAGTTTATTAAATAAATGTGATAATTCAGAAACTAGAAAAATATTGATATTTAATTGAATAAGCTACTACATTGGATTCCTTGCGGTTGATCATCTTTTAAGGGAAAAAATAAGAAAAAGGTAAGCGACAGCAAAAGAAAAAGTAGGCCAATGAGGCAATGAACATGCTATCACATGCACATATATAATGATGGAAAAAGTAATATTTTTTCACCTAAATAATTAAAGTGCCTCGATCTTTAGTTCCCGTTTACTTTCTCCAACTTAATTTTTAAAATAAAAGGTTTGGTAAAGTGCGATGTGAATTAATTAGAAGTAGTTTATTACCAACTTTATATCGAGAAAACGGCCATAAGAAATTGATTTCCTACTATATAGTAAGTATTCTTTGATTCAAAACATAAAAGCTAATTTTCTATATTTAATTTGAGATGTTTTTATATTTAAAATGAGTAATGTTATGAATACAAATTATATCAAAAAAATTATGTACAAAATTGTTCCTGATTACGGATGAGAGGATGGATTGCCCTACCCCCAACCCCCAACCCCAACCCCCACCCCCCACCCCACACCCCACCCAATTTTGTTTATATATATATATATATATATATATATATATAAATATGAAATTAAAAATATAAATTTATAATGATATAGGTATACAAAAGTAATTTTCAAAGCTCAATAAATTTTTAAGTATTCAACTGCGCAACTCTAATTGAAACTCAAGCTAGCGTGTTTTAAGCTCCGAAAATAAATTTTTTTGTATATAATTTGTACTTTTTACTTATTTATTTTTACTTTTTTTTTTGTTAAAAATAATGTTTCAAAAATAGTCTCGTTTTTATTTGTTGTCCCGGACAACCAAAATTTCATGAAGGCTCTAATTGTGTACAAACAGTAAAAAAAAGAGAGTGAAAGCAGGACATTCTACTGTTTGATGTTTTACATATTTTTATTGGCAATGCAGGTTGGTGCACAAATTTTTGTGTAATTTGTGTATATAGAATTCTTCGTTGAAAATTAGGTGAATTATTTTAGTTTTAATGAAAATAATTATGAATATTTTAAAAAATTCAAAATTTGTTATTATATATTTTTATTGGAGTATTGTTTTTAACATCACACATGCATAATTAAGTACACCAAGTCAACAGCAAAATCCAGTAAAAGACATCAAACATGCCAAGAGTATAGACAACAATCCACGGGGAGAGAAACCAGTTTTGAGTATTTTATGCAAAAGGTCTTGTTTAATGTCCGGATATATTCTTGATAAATCTTAATCTGTATAAAAAAGTCAAATAAAATTCTTATTTTAAACTGAGGGAGTAAATGTTTAGACTATGAATAATGTTAAAGGAAATGATCTATTGTGCGTGCGATTTTATATATATATATATATATATATATGTTATATATGAATAAACATGAATGGTAATTCTTTTAAAGAAATGTGTAATATGATGAAGATGTACAGACCTAACTCTCCTCTTTTTGAACGTGAAATAGTGTCAAGCCGAAATACCCAACAAACATTAGCTCTTCCCGAGAAGAAAAGTCTTGTAATCGTATTCAATCCTTCACAATACTATTAGGTTTTCTAGACATTATAATCTTGGCTTGGCTCTTAACAAATTAAACAACCATGGAGTTGAATCAAAACTCAAAACTGATCAAAAAGTTCTGTTAAGCTAACCTTTTAAATACTTTAATTTCAATATCATGAAACTATTTAACAAAACACTAGATTAGGACCTAGCTCAAGGTCAAATTAATTAATAATTCTGATAAAATTAAAATTCTTACAATTATATATCAAATGTATCATATTTATTATTTATATTCATAATCTTGGAAAAACATATATATTGGACTCCAAATTTATCACATACTTGCAAAAATCCATCACACATAATAATATATTTCCATTTCCACTCTTCCAAAACAACCAAGTTATCAACTTACCAAAAGGAACATAACTTTCCACTTTATATATATTAATTATTTCTTCAAGAAATTACTAAGGCAACTCCTTTCTTTATTCCTTTCCCAGTCCTCCTCCGGCTACCACCGGTGGCGCCGCCGCCATCATCCCGAAAGTTGCAGTCGTTGGAGATCAGCGGCAAGTCACCGGCATCATCAACATCATAATCCTCTGTGGAAATTCGGATGCAAGAACATCGATCCAAGGAGGCAAAAAACGCAGTTGCAACACCGTTGATGAGCCACATGGCCAAGCCATCAAGCTTTCGGCATCCGCTGGGAGGGTCGTAGGTCGACGTGGGTCGGACCCTGGACTCGACTGAATTAGCTCGGGGATTGAAGAAGGTAGCGCAAGCTGCCATGAAGGGGAGATCTAAGCATTGGCGAAAACAACAGTAGTGGTGTACAAGTTTTTAAGCTGTCTGAGCTTTTTTTTAAATATAATCTATCAATTATTATAAAAGTGGAATTTCTACTTTTGCCCTTATTTTTTGTCCATATTTGCGAATATACCTAATAAAGTAGTATATGGATAACTAATTAAATCTATATACCCTTAGGCCCTTAGTGGAAGGTGGCTAAACTGTAATAATAATTAATCCTCCCTCAATTTTATAAAATGAGTTTAATTTTTATTTTACCTTTTATTGTAAAATTTTAAAGTTTAACACGGATGATTCTTTAAAATTTTGGGAAAGAAGTTTTAATTTTTTAATTAATAATAGTTTTAATAATTTACAGTGTTTAAGATTTTTTTAATATATACCTCCACTTAATTTGAAGGAATACGAGTTCAGGTAAGATGAATTACATATTTATGTCATAATCTCTCAATATTTTTTTATAAGAAAACAACAAGAATTGAACATGAATATTTTCAAGATTATATTAATTGATTTTAGTTGAATTCAACTATATTTCGAGTTTTAAAATTATACAAATTGATTTTAAAATAAGATAATTTATTGTGGATTAGAGAGAGTATTAGTATTTGAGTTGAGATAATACTAACAATACAAAAGGTTAGAAAATAAGATTATGAATTTTGAGGGTAATTAATCAAGTCTAATAAATAGGCTTTATATTTTTATTTTGAAAGGAGAACACATAAATTTAGTGTTTTGTTCTAGTTTTCTTATTTAACTTGCCAATATGATATTAAATACAAAATAGTAATTTAATATTTTTTAAAATCCTTTTTCATGTCCCATTTCTCTTTCTTTCTTTCATTCTTTATTTATTTTTTGTTTCTCTCCACGTCTTTTTTACGTTTCTATATACTCTTCTGCTTGGTAGCTATAATATACTTAGTACATGTATAACTAATTGAGACGTGAAAGAAGGGCAAATCTGTCATAATAACACTACTGAATCTGCATTGAAAGTTTATCCTTTCGGTGTGTCTCATGCGTATAATAATGAAGACGTGAAAAATAATGATGGAGACTTGGAGAATATATATATATATATATATATATATATATGGACGCAAATGAGAATAAATTAGAAAACACAATAATGTGATGTACCCCACGGCTAAGTGGCTCTAATCATGGTTTACCCACTCGAGAGCAGATCCTATGTCTCTAAATTTTTTATTTTTCTTGTGTCTCCTACTTAAATTTTGATACATGCCTTTTTATTTAATTTTAGAATTAATTAGTGTTAAGTAAGAGACTCGGTGTCAAAATTTAAGTGGAGGGACACAAGAGGACAAAGAAATTGGGGACATAGGATCTGTTCTCTACCCACCCATATACTTCATTTTTGTATTAGTTTCATAACCTGTGTAAAACATGATAAAACTTAAAAAGAACTTATCAAATTAATAATAGAGCAATAATTCATAGCATCTATTTGTCATAGATCAAAAAATGATATATAACATCTTAACTTTTCATTAGAATTATCAAGGGTCCAAATTTAATAAATGAAATCGTTGTCCCCTAGAATTTCTAGTGGAATGGGTTAATGAAAATCTAAGACAATTATACCCCCAATTAATCGATTAACGAGTTAAGAAAACAACCAATCCGCTAGATTGTCTAACGTACGCATATGAAAACGAATTTGAGAAAATCGTAACGAATTTGGAATGTTTGATGTATTGTTGTTGTGATTTGGATTTTAGAACTTTCTTACATCTCGCTAGAACTTCTAGCGGACTTATTAATTCCCTACGCTTAAATTAGTTCTATCGGGACATAATTGACCTAAAGTTATTTTATTCCAGTCCGCTAGAGACGACGTGGTCAGTATTTAAATCACAATTCTTGATTTTTGTAATGGAAGATTAGGAACTTAGGATGCTATTTGACCATTTTTAATCGATAATAAATACATGATATGAATCTATATATTATGTAGACCGTTGTGTGTAATTTTAACAGTCATATATATTAATTTATTGTTGTAATTGTATGTATAATTAGATAAAATATGAGCAATTAGTTTACTATATTTATTTTTGTGGGCTAGCTCTTATATGTCAACTTCTCCATTTCTTACTCTTTTACTCCACATAACTCACTAATTAATTTGAAAGCTCACACTACCAACTAGGGGCATTCCGACGGGTCATATTAATGATTGAAGCTGGATGCCAGAGATCGATCTTTTTCTCGAATGAGATGCTTCATTCCGAGCAAACAAGTCATGCATATGGGTGGTACCAGTATAGTTATACTCCTTCCCTCCCTTAATATTTATTATTTTAGAATTGTGTATAAATATTAAAAAAATAATTATATAGCATTAAATATAATATTAATTGTCTATATTATCTTTACATTAAAAAAAATATTATTTATCGGACATAAAATAGTGAGAGATAACTTGAAATTATATTTAATACTTTGGAGTAATAATGACAACTAAATAATTAATACTTGCTTTAAATTTTCAAACGACAAATATTAAGAGACAAAATAATTTTCTAAAACGATATTTAAAAAGAACAAATGGAATACTCATTAATAATTACTCCATCCGTTCAACAAAAGTAATTTCATTTGATTTTGATCATATATAATTTATAAAATCTTAATATATAAATTGTGGTGAAATTTTCTTTTAATTTTAAAAAAACAATTTTTCACTTAGGAATACTTTCAATATCATATAGTTAAATATATTCTTCTTATTTGATTTTTTTGAGTTGTAAATGGAATTTTTTAATCACTCTCTATTCTTTTTTCAATAAAAAGACTCAAAAGGGTGAATGTGTCATTCATAGAGCTTTATCTTTACTAGAATTTTTAATATGTAATTTTATTTACCTATACTTTCATGAAAATAATTATTCCTTATATTAATATTATAACGTTCTTAAAAAATTTTGGTCCCCAATATA
This sequence comes from Panax quinquefolius, assembly GCA_020205615.1. NCBI lineage: Eukaryota > Viridiplantae > Streptophyta > Magnoliopsida > Apiales > Araliaceae > Panax > Panax quinquefolius. The sequence continues at coordinate 9,254,515 of CM035170.1, read as the reverse complement.
AATTATTTATTTCCCTACCCTCTATCCAAATTTGCTCGTCTTCATTTGAAAATACATGCCTATTAAAAATAAATTATATTCAAATCACCCATCTTAACTATTATATTATCATCTTTTATTTTATTTAATCTCATAACTCTTTCTTGAAACAATAAAATAGAGAAGAGACGGAGAAAAAAAAGAGTGTGATTGTGCTTCTAATGTAAAATTATTATAGTGTTACTTTTGTCATTAATGTATGTCATTTTGATTTCAATAATTTTATTTTTTTAAAATTAAATGATAGTAGTAATGCAAAAATAAGATAAAAAATAATACTCCTCCGCTTCAAAAATAAAAATCCTTATTTGACTTTTTTTGTTGTTGAATTGACTATTTTTCAAATTAATATATCTTATTATTTATATATATATGTATAAAACTTATAATAAACATGATCCATTACAAACTACATACAATTTAGTACATATTTGTATGTTTGCTTTTTAAAAATCTAAATATATATGTTAAATTATTAATTTCAAAAATGATTAAGAGGAGAGGATATAATATATCAAAAGAAAAGAGAAGAAATAAATTTGAACAAACCAAAATAAAAATAAAATTGAGACAAATAAACTTAAGAGGAGAGGATATACTATATCAAAAGTTTATTATGTTTCTTTTAAGGTTCTTTAATAAACTAAAAGTCACTGCATAATTTTTTATAAGTAAAAAAAAATGTGAGAGAATTGTCAAAATAGGAACCAAAACACCCTCCCTTCTCCCCAATGAGCCATACTGATAAATGATGAAGCGTCTGATAAATGCTCCCTTGATTGATATCCTGCGGAAGCTTTCTCTCTGAGATTCTGAAATTTTCCTATCCAACTCATACTACCTGCATCTTGTAATTAAAGTAGGTTCAGTGGTATTTGGTGGGTTGGGATAGGGTTATTTTCTGGGTCTTTTACTACTTTTGAACATAAAAGGATCAATTTTGATGATGATACTAGCGGAATTTTTAACTATCAATGTAGTAAATAAATTTTGGATTAATTACATATTATAAAAATAATTACAATAATCATACATCCATAAAATAATTACAAAAATATGACATTTCATCATATTTATTTACAATACTAATACAATTGTCTTTAATTTAAAGGATTAATATTAATGAGCTGACATGACAAATTAGTGTCCATCTTAAAATCGGGTTGCTTTTTTTGAAACGCGTGATAACCGTCATCTATCATTTGATTGGGACTCTTCAATTACAAACCCTTGTTCTGCATATTGCAACCCTTGTTTCTCTCTTCTGTTCGTGCGTTCTTCATCTCTATTGATCGTTTCTGGTGATTTATCTACATTTTCGTGATCGTTACTCGTTATCATCTTCGTTTAGTTGTTCGCAATCTTCGTTTACTTGTTCGCCATTGTGGTTTTTACTCGTTATCGCTGTTGCACAATGGTTCAATTGGTCTCTTCTTATCCATTGATCGATTTTGGTGTTTATTATTGTTTCAAGTGAGTATTTTCTAAATAGTTTAATGTATTATCTATTAAATTAGTTTACTAACAGAATGGAGTATTGATTGTTTGGGTTTGTGTTATTTTTATGTTTTGTATAGAATGTTTGATACAAGGAAGAATGATGGAAAGAGGAAAAGAATCACGGAGGGTGATTCTGCTAAGGACTTGAAGAAGTTTGCTATGGAGAGGAAGGGGAAGTTTGTTTATGTTTTGGTTACCATTAAAATAAGTTTTGGTTACTAACATATAACCGCTTTGGTTACTTCTTTAGTATGTTTTTTGTTACTGTTAGCTTATGATTTGGATACCAGTATTGTTCCCTCAATTTGGAGTTTTGGTTACTTTTTATGTTATTTTAGTTACCTTGTATTTGCTTAGTATACATTGGTTGACTAAACTGAGTTTGGTCTACATATTTTTTTTTTTGTTGGTTACCCTTAAAATATGGTTTGGTTACTATCATATAACTGTTCGGTTACTTTTTAGTATATTTTTGGTCTACATGTTTTTGTTTTGGTGACCTTTAAATTATGTTTTGGTTAATATTATATATAACTGCTTGGTTACTACATAAACTGGTCTGTACTACATGTTGTTTATATCTTTGTTACAATTAGATTATATAATATAAATGTTTGGTTACTGCTTTATTATGTTATGGTTACTGTTATATTATGATATGATAACTATTATTGTGCAGTCAATGTGGGATGTTGGCTACTTTTTATAGTCTATTTTGACTAATGTGTAATTGTTATATTATGTTTTGGTTAGTATGATATTATTTGTTGGTTACTGTAAGACCCCAACTTTTATGAATAAAGATGATTTTTCTATAAATATCATTTTTAAATATTATGGAATGAATTTGATATAATGTTATAGTTGGGGTAATATTTATAAATTTTGCAAAGTACTGTAAGTTGTTATATAATATTCGATTGGTGGGGAATATTTGTTTTAATAGGAATATTCAGACAACGATTAATCAGTAAGACCTCGAAATTTTTTTAAATAAAAGGAATTTCCTTTATTTATTATTTTGAAATAGTAAGGGTTGATTTGATTAATGTGGATAGTTAAGGGTTAAATACATAAATATTTCAAAATAAGCAAGTGGTTATAAAATATTCATTTTCGTTTGGGGAATATTCGTATGACGGCCCAGTAAGCGACCATGTGTGGGCCCCATAACGAAAAGCGATTGGATGAAGAAAACGACAAATATAAGTTGTTTTAAAATAACGGCGTAATTGTTACCGTTAATACTGTTGGAATACCCGGTGGTTAAAACACACTAATACGCGTTGTTGAACAGTAGCACACGGTATTGTATCAATTATTGATCCTTACGTAAGAAAGGCACTACTCAATAATTGTTACAAGAATTATCTTCAAAGATTTTATTTTATTGATTCAATAATTGTTGCGTTGGTATTTTATATTATCTTTGTTTCAATAATTGTCACGCGCACAAGATTTCCATTATCGGATCAATAATTCATATTATTTGAATAATATTATTAGATAACATTATTGGCAATGTCTAGAAAGTTCTCGTCTAAGGAGAGGTTTGGTCACCTAATTCAAGCGCGCCAATAAGGAGAGATCCTTATCGAAAGCCCCTCTTTCCGGGGAACATTTGGTTGTTATAAATGTGATTCTCGTAATATTATTTGTGAATAATTAATTATTGATTCATATGATAAGGAAATATTTATTTTATATGAATATAAATGATGGATTTATTTATGTGGTTATTAATGAAGGAATTAATCTTTGAGATGTTTTATTTGTATTTTTATTTGATCGAGGTATTAAAAGATCAAATTGGTGTTATTATGACTTTATTGTGTGAGTTATAATATTTAATCCGACCGTTGGATCGTTGTAATTTTTGGATATGTTATACATATATAAGTTGAGTATATGTCCACAAATTTTGAACCAATTAAAATGAGCGTATAATTTATTATGAATTTTAAGAGGTGACTGATTCGTAAATTAGGTTATAAATGATTTTGGTGGAAAATTCTAGAATTGGTGGGCCCCACTTGTGGTTGGTGAAGAAATGTGCTGAATTTTATTTCAAATGTGGTGGGTGGCAATAGTAGTGTAAAGCCATCGTGTAAGCAGTCAAGTCTGCTTGGTGGGCTAACATTTTCCTATAAATAGAGGACTAAGTTAGAATTGAAAATCACACCGTAAACATAAGCTTTTCTCTTTTCTCTCTATATTATTGAGCGATTTTGTGAGTATTTAGATACTTTGAGAGTTCTTTGTTCAAGATAAGTTTCATTCAAAGATCACTTCCGACCTTTCCTTCCAAGCAATCGATTCTTTGAAGTAAGGGATATTATTTTTTTTCAGTAATGATATTATTTCTTCAATATCATTATCTTTGAAATGTTGATCGAAGTTTTTATCAAATTTGGAACTTTTTCATGTCTGGGGTTATTATTCATGAGTTACTATTCACGAGTTACTATTCATGAGTTACTATTCACGAAGTTCTTATTCACGAGTACTACTATTAATGAAGCGTGAAGATGTTTTTTGTGGAATTTCTATCTTTTGGTGTCTGAGTTACTTATTCACGATACTCAAGACTATTCACGATATCTGCACTATTCAATCGAAAAATAAAATTTCTTCTTTTCGTCTCAAAATATCTATTCGGATACTAGCTTTGATCAGATCCATGTTTTGATTATTCTTGAATTTTACACCACTATGATTATTTTTGAGGTATTGTTGGACATGGATAAAACAAAGTACTTAATCCTTAATCCTTAATCCTTCTCATTTTTGTTTCAATTGGATTCGTTCTTTAAAAATATTTTCATCATCCTCGCCTTAAATGATGATATTATTGAATATCTTTGGCCCAGAGTGCAAAGATGAATGATTTCGATGAATATCTTTGGCAGAAAGGCAAAGATGAACAGTGTTTAAATGAACATGACCGATCGATGAATATATCTTTGGCCTTTAGTGCAAAGATGAACAGTGTTGAGATTTAATACGACCGATTGATGAATATCTTTGGCTCAGTAGTGCAAAGATGAATATTTGATTTGAGATGAATATTGATCAATGTTACAGGATAAAATATTGATGATGGATCGTTAAATTCATAGATTATAGTAGATTTCATTCTCTACGTAACTCTTCTATGAATTATTATTTTCACCATGAATATTGATCTCAAAACTTGTTGTCTATTGTATTCTATCGATTTTTCCTGTTGGAGACTAACGATAATTTGTTGTATATTATCTTAGTCATAGTATTCTTTATCGGGCTAGTTGAGCTCACCCTTTTCCTTGTTGTTCCATTTTCTTCTCAGAGGCGAGAATGTAGCGAGTACTAGCTGGGGGTATGGAATAAAGGTTACAGAGAGAGTTGTTTAGTAGTCCTCACCATTTTGTAAAATAATGTATCAATAATTATGATGGGGATTTATTTGCGTGTGGATATTGTCTAGTAAGACAATATTATATTTAAACTCATTAAGATATATTGTCGTATTTCACACCGACATTTCATTATTGAAGTTGTAGTTTGCTTCTTGTACCATGTATTTGGCGCACTCGAATGGGTGTTGTGTATACTTATTTTGGGGGGCGCCACGGTTGGTATCGTAGCTAGGGATATGATGGCATGGAGATCGGGAATAGAACTAGGAGGGAGAGACGAGTAAATCCTTCGCTAAAGTGTGTCCTACCTAAGCTTATTTGTTGGTTGGTCATAATATAGGGTATTATGTGATTTGTTAATTTATTTAATTAACCCTTGTTTTATGATAGTTTTTAAGAACGGTCTGCGAGAACGTTAACAATGGAGTGAATGAGATCGTGGAGACACCTCTAATCGCCAACCGGGATAATGTGATGTCAAAGTGAAGAAGGAATTAGAGAGATCCATGCCAGTGAGTGAAGAATTGATAGTTGCACCCGAGATAATCGCAGATGTAACAAATGAGAGTGAGGAAGAAGAGGAAGAAGAGGTATTCAAGAGAGTTTATTAGAGGTATTTTATGATCAAAATGTAGAATTGCAAAATCGTATTCATGAGTTAGAAGAGCAGTCAAGAATTGCAGAAGCGCGTCGTGGAGCAAAAGGATGCAACAATTCAAGCTTGTCAGGTTACCCGATATGTGATGCTTGAATGAAGCACTCTTTGGCGAGTATAAGATGATAAAGTCGAATCGAAATGAAAGAAGAAATAATCGAACGAGTGAGAATGAGTGATGCATGGGGAAAAAGCCGCACGACGTTGATATTATGGAAAGAGATGTCCAATCTAAAAAGAGAAGATTTAACGATGATTTGGAAGACGTCGGCAAAGTTAAAGATCAAAGACCATCAACAAATTCTAGGAAGAGAACGATCGCCGTTAGATGCTACAGATGTGAGAGAGGAGGACATATAAGGTCAAACTGCTCAAAGCCTTCCAAGGTATGCTATAATTGTGGAAAAGAAGGACATATCGCTCGAGATCAGACGATATCGAAACCCAATCCAGCCTAGAATGGTGACTCAAAAGGATGTCCCGTAAAAGTCAAAGTCAACGGTTCTTGGAAGAGCGTTTGTCGTGACAAATCAAAATGCGAGGAACCCGAACGAAGTTAGCACGAGTTAGTTAATTATAAATTTTTAAGTATATACCTTACTAGATATTGGTTCTACCCATTCTTTTATCTCTTACTTGCGCTTAACGTTTGAACTTGACTACGGAGAAATTAAACTTTGACCTATCTGTGGAGACTCCATTAGAGAAACTTTCATTACATCCGTTGTTTAAAAATCTTGCTTGATTCAAGTTGGCACTATCACATTACTCGTTAACCTTATTTCTATAGAGATATTTGCTTTTGATGTGATTTTAAGGTTAACTACTCATCATGCCAAATTGATTGCTTTTGTAAGGTTGTTAGTTTTCATATTCCTAAGCAAACCGTTATTCAATTCAAGCAATCAAACCATTGTAGTCAAACATTTTCATATCAAGCCATGAAGTCATTCGTTTATTACGGATGTCAAGTTTTCTTAGTCCATGTTATGGATTTGAATAAAGACACGCCGATTTGAATAATATTCCGTTGTTATTGATTTTTCCCGACGTATTTCTTGAAGAATTTCTTGGTTTACTCCCAAAACTCGATATTAAATATTGTATCGACTTTGAACCCTAAGACAAAACTCATTTCTAAAATCTCATATCGAATGGCTCCTATTGAACTTCAGGAGTTAAAATTCAACTATAGAATTTGGTACCTAAGCCTTTATCTCGGTGACTTCCTTTGTGGGAATTCACCTAAGCCGAACTCTCCGTAAGGGACGCCATATTCGTATGCGATAAGTAAATCGATAGGTGTCATTGTGACGTTTATCCAAGATTGGGATATGAGTCACAGTTGAGAGCAACCTAAGTTAGTAATCGAAATACGAGCTTTCTAGGCTTAGTTGGTTATTACTCTGAGATTCGTTGAAGGATATTCTCGAATCGCTATTCCATTAACGCAAATTGACTCGTAGAGATACAAAATTGAATGGAGCAAGGAATGTGGGAAGAGCTTCAAGAACTCAAGAGGAGACTCATTTCAAAGACATGTTCGACCATGCCATCCCGGAAAAGTTTAACGTGGTAAATGACGTGTTGAGTAGAAAATCGTATACAAGTACGAAAACGATATTGTCAAAGACTAATTTCAGTATAATTTACAAATAATAGAGATGGAGATGAAAACTCTAGGTACCCACGTGATGATATACGAAAGTATAATCGACTTTAATCGATAAAGTTAAAGTCGCTTCAAGCCACCGACTCTTGAAATGATGCGTATGAAGAAAGAAAGTACAAGAAGGAGCTATTTTAAGCGAGAATTGATGAAGAAGGAATACTTGAGTCCACTCTAGACTTTGTGTTCTAACGACTCTGATTTGAAGTACAAGATTATGATGGAGGCACACAATACACCATTTGCAATCCATCTGGAAGTACTAAAATGTATCGTGATCTTGACATACATTTTGGTGGAACAATACGAAGAGAGAGATTGCAAAGTTTATCTCGATGTGTTTAACTTGCCAACGTGTAAAAGCGAGCATCTAGTACCTAAGGGTCCGTTGCAACCACTTGAGATTCCGAAATGGAAGTGGGAACATATTACCATGGATTTCATTCTACGGGTCTTCCTACGGTTTCTCAAGGCATCAATGCTATTTGGGTTATTGTTGATAGATTAACCAAGTTCGCTCATTTCTTGCCGACACGGAGACTTATTCACTTGAACGTCTTTGCTAGTATGTGACGTGAATGAGATTGTGAGGTTGCATGGCATGCTGTATCCATAGTTTCGGATCGTGACCCAAGATTCACTTCAAGATTTTGGGTTAGCTTGCAAAAAGCTATGGGCACGGATTTGCGATTTAGTTCTAAGCATACCATCCCCAAACGGACGGACAATCGAGAGGACTATTCAAACTCTTGAAGATATATTAAGACTCGTGGTCCTAGACTTCAAGGGGTTAGGATAAGTATTTACCATTGGTGGAATTCTCCTACAACAACAGCTTATCGCAAGTATAGGTGTGGCTCCATTCAAGCATTATATGGACGAAAATGTCGTTTCTCCAATATGTTGGGATGAGGTGGGTGAAGCAACATTGTTGGGACCCGAAAGTTAAGACGTATGACCACCAAAAGATCCAAATGATTCGACAACGATACAAAGCAGCACAAGATCGACAAAAGAGTTATGCGGATCTTCATCGAAAGGACGTGGAATTTAGTGGGGGATCATGTATTATTGCGAGTTGCTCCATGGAAGGAGTTACAAGATTTGGGAAGAGAGGAAAGCTCAATCCACGATTTATTGGTCCATTTCAAATTCTTGACCGAGTAGGAAATGTAGCCTATAGACTTCGTTACCTCCAAGTATGTCTCGTGTTCATAATGTGTTTCACATATCTCGTATTTCGTAAATATGTGAAAGACCCGAACCACGTTATAGAAAGTTAGAACCGGACGAGATAGCCAAGACTTAACGTATGAGGAGGTACTTGTCAAGATTTTGGATAGGAAGGAGCATGTCCTACGCCAAGAAAGGTCATACCACAAGTTAAAGTTTTGTGGAGGAATCATGCTTTATAGAGAAATGACACGGGAATTGGAAACGGAAATGAAAGCGAGGTATCCTCACCTTTTCAAACACCAGTACGTGACGCCAATTTCGAGGACGAAATTTCATAAGGAGGGAGGTTGTAAGACCTCGAAATTTTTTAAATAAAAAGGAATTTCCTTTATTTATTATTTTGAAATAAGTAAGGTTGATTTGATTAACGTGATTAATGTGGTTAATACGCAAATATTTCAAAATAAGCAAATGGTTATAAAATATTCATTGGTTGGGAATATTCATTTCAAGGGAATATGCATACGTGGAATATGCAATGTATTTGACCCATGTGTGGGCCCCATAATGGAAAGCGATTGGATGAGGAAAACGACAAATATAAGTTGTTTAAAAATAACGCGTAATTGTTACCAATTAATACATTGTTGGAATACCCGGTGGTTAAAACACACTAATACGCGTTGTTGAGCGATAGCACAAGGTATTGCATCAATTATTGATCCTTACGTAAGAAGGCACCACTCAATAATTATTTACGAATTCTTATTCAATATTTTATTTTATTGATTCAATAATTGCCGCGTTGGTATTTTATATTATCATTTGTTTCAATAATTGTCATCGCATAGTATTTCCTATTATCGATCAATAATTCATATTATTTGAATAATATTATTAGATAACATTATTGGCAATGTCTAGAAAGTTACGCTAAGGAGAGGTTTGGTCACCTAATGCGCGCCAAAGAAGGAGAGATCCTTATTAGAAAGCCCCTCTTTCTCGGGAACAAATTTCGTCATTATAAATGTGATTACGTAATATTATTTGTGAATAATTAATTATTGATTCATATGATAAGGAAATATTTATTTTATATGAATATAAATGATGGATTTATTTATGTGGTTATTAATGAAGGAATTAATCTTTGAGATGTTTTATTTGTATTTTTGTCGGATTGGAGGTATTAAAAGATCAAATTGGTGTTATTACTGACTTTATTGTGTGAGTTATAATATTTAATCCGACCGTTGGATCGTTGTAATTTTGGATATGTTATACATATATAAGTTGAGTATATGTCCACAAATTTTGAACCGCTAAAAAAATGAGCGATAATTTATTATGAATTTTAAGAAGTGACCGATTCGTAAATTAGGTTATAAATGATTTTGGTGGAAAATTCTAGAATTGGTGGGCCCCACTTGTGGTTGGTGAAGAAATGTGCTGAATTTTATTTCAAATGTGGTGGGTGGCAATAGTAGCGGTGTAAAGCCATCAGTAGCAGTCAAGTCTCGCTTTTACGGGCTAACATTTTCCTATAAAAGAGGACTAAGTTAGAATTGAAAATCACACCGTAAACATAAGCTTTCTCTCTTTCTCTCTCTATATTATCGAGCGTATTTTGTGAGTATTTAGATACTTTGAGAGTTCATTGCTCAAGACAAGTTTCATTCAAAGATCACTTCCGACCTTTCCTTCCCAAGCAATCGATTCTTTGAAGTAAGGGATATTATTTTTTTTCAGAATGATATTATTTCTTCAATATCATTATCTACCAAATGTTGATCTGAAGTTTTTATCAAATTTGGAACTTTTTCATGTCTGGGTTAAGTTATTATTCATGAGTTACTATTCACGAAGTTACTATTCATGAGTTACTATTCACGAGTTACTTATTCACGAAAGTACTATTCATGTAAGCGTGAAGATGTTTTTTGTGGAATTTCTATCTTTTGGTGTCTGAGTTACTTATTCACGATATCTGAAGACTATTCACGATACTGCAGACTATTCACGATATCTTGACTATTCAATCGAAAAATAAAATTTCTTCTTTTCGTCCAAAATATCTATTATTCGGATACTAGCTTTGATTGTATCCATGTTTTGATTATTCTTGAATTTTACACCACTATGATTATTTTTGAGGTATTGTTGGATATGGATAAAACAAAGTACTAATCCTTAATCCTTAATCCTTCTCATTTTGTTTCACTGGATTCGTTCTTTAAAAATATTTTCATCATCCTCGTCTTAAATGATGATATTATTGAATATCTTTGGCTTTGTAGCAAAGATGAATGATTTCGATGAATATCTTTGGTCTGTAGTGCAAAGATGAACAGTGTTTAAATGAATACGACCGATCGATGAATATCTTTCGCCTTTAGTGCAAAGATGAGCAGTGTTGAGATGAACATGACCGATTGATGAATATCTTCGGCTCAGTAGTGCAAAGATGAATATTTGATTTGAGATGAATATGATCATCATTATGTGGATAAAATATTGATGATGGATCGTTAAATTCATAGATTATAGTAGATTTCATTCTCTACGAACTCTTTCTATGAATTATTATTTTCATTGCTAATATTGATCCTGAAACTTGTTGTCTATCAGTATTCTATCGATTTTTCCTCATTGGAGACTAACGATAATTTGTTGTATATTATCTTAGTCATAGTATTCTTTATCGGGCTAGTTGAGCTCACCCTTTTCCTTGTTGTTCCATTTTTCTTCTCGTGGAGGCGAGAATGTAGCAGTAGTACTTACTGGGGTATGGAATGAAGGTTCTCTAGAGAGAGTTGTTTAGTAGTCCTCACCATTTTGTAAAATAATGTATCAATAATTATGATGGGGATTTATTTTGCGTGTGGATATTGTCTGTAAGACAATATTATATTTAAACTCATTAAGATATATTGTCGTATTTCACACGACATTTGTATTATTGAAGTTGTAGTTTGCTTTTGTACCATGTATTTGGCGACTCAGAATGGGTGTTGTGTATACCTATTTTGGGGGCGTCACAGACACAATCATTGGTGGACCCCACAATGGAATTATTGTCGGATTGAGAAAACGATAAAAATATTTTTATGAAAATAACGGCGGAAGTTTTACTATTAAATGTTAAAACACCCAAGTGTTAAAAAAAAGAATGTCTGGCATTGGTTGCATAGTAGCATTACCAGTATTGATTATTGATGCTTACGTGAGAAGTCACTTTCGCTTTTGTTTAATTATTGCTACAAAGAATTGTTGCAAGTATCTCACGTTATTTGATTCAATTATTGTTGATATTTTATATATTATTAAATCAATAATTGAGATGACGAGAGTTATTAATATTATTATTTGCAATATTAACGATATGTCAGTAAGTTCACCAAGGAGAGGTTTGATCACCTAATCATGCGCGATAGGGAGAAATCCTTATTGGAAAGCCCTCTTTTCTAGGAACTAATTCGGGTCTATTAATATTGTGAATTATAATAAGGATGATAAATGTTGTTAAATATATTAACGTATCTTTTATGAAGTCACTAGGAAGTTTATATATATATTTATTATATATATAAATTTTGTTTTATTAGTATTATTAATGTAATAAAATGAGAAAAGCTTTTTATATAAAATGTAATACTTTTATAAAGTTATTTGTTTTATTAGACAATAATTAGAATATATTATATTTTATTATGCATAGTATTTGTATAAGTTTCTGCGATAAGGTTTTCAGATAGTAAAATCTTTTTATATAAAACAAAATACTTTTATTAAGTTATTCATTTTATTAGATTATAAATAGAATATATTATATTTTATTTAAAAGATTTTTTTATTAGAATATTTTATTTATCCGCATAGTAAATCAATATGGACCGTCTGATTCAAAAGTAAGTCAAACTGACCGTTTATAAATTAGTTACTTTTCAAATTGTTCTCCTTTAAATGAAGCTCATTTCTTCATTATTTCTTACTGAATTCTTTGAAATTCTTAGAGAGAGAAACTATAGAGAGAAAGAAAAAAGTATTCGCTACTTCACTACTCCTATATCCAGGTTTCTTCTAAGGTAAGGGGTATTATTTCTTTCAGTATTCATGAAGAGAACTTCGTTATTCTATTCTTTATTATTCGTTGAATAACTCAGATACGCTGCTACCCTATACTTGGTGAAATTCTTTCGTTATTCCATTCTTTATCATTATGTTGGAATAACATCATGCCAATGGCACCGCATACACGGTGAAATTCTTCATTATTCCATTCTTTATTATTCATTGTTGAAACATCACTGCGTCGTGCGTTTACTCATGACCGGTTCGCTTATTTATTATTCTGTTGGAATATCCCGCGTCGGCGCGTATTACGCTTTGACCGGTTCCATTAATTATTATTCATTGGAATAAACATCGTCATGTGGTCTATCGCGTACATGGTGATTTTACATTGTTATTCCATTCTTTATTATTACGTTGGAATATCCTCACTTCGGTGCGTAATTTCTTTTAAACCTGGTTCCGTTATTTATTATTACGTTGGAATAACTCGTCATGCATGGATTCATCGCATGCCCGGTGATTTCTTTTGTTATTCCATTCTTTATTATACTCGGTTGGTTAAAGTTTTAACTTCTATACTCCATGAAATTAGTGGAATATCCTCGATATTTACGCTTCATCCCATATCTTTTCATGAAAATATTCTTCCGAGCATTCTTGAATTTTACTCTATGAAGAAGTATCATGTTGACAATTTGGACGTTATTAGTTCCTGGATAAATTAATTTTGAACTTGTTTTATTGAATTCTTATATCATTGTCATCATCCTCATGTTTATATTATGTTGAAAGTCATCGTATTTTGTAGTGCATAGATGGACTTGGTATGATTATAATGAGGGGTTATTCTAAGATAATCGTAACCGTAATGTTACAAATGATGTGATAAAAGTCCTCGTTCGCCCAAAGTGCATTGATGGAAAGTTGTTGGCATGATCGTGACCATTGATGAATACACGAATATCTTTGCCACAGAAGGTATTTAATAATTTGTGGTTGTGATACTAATGAATATCCTCGTAGTAGTAGTGCGGGGATGATGTAACATTCGTAATTTTAATTGTTTTATTAAATATTTATTCAATTATTTAAATATTTAATGGATGTGTTTATTGTTGAATAAATAATTGTTCAAATTTGAATTGTTGTGCTTAATTATTTGTTAAATAAATAATTAAGGAAAATTAATTATTTTGCTAATTTAATTTAATTATTAAGTTAGAGAATTTTGATTAATTGAATTACTATTCTTTTATTGGAATTGTAATTAAAAAGGATGTGTTAGTTGATTAAATAAAGTTATAATTATATAGAAAATTATTATTTTGTGATATTGATTTATGTGTTAAAGTGATTTGATAAATTGTTATTATGATTAATTTAATTAAATTAATGTGTGACAAATAACCTTTTATAAAGTAGTTATTAAAATAACTTAAAGGAGTTTTAATTCCGTTTTGCCAAACAAGACTTATTGCTTATTAAGTCTTTATTCTAATTGGGGTTAACCAAACAGGGTGTTAGGATTAATTGGTTATTTTTTTAGTGACTAGCCAAACAAGCCTTATTATTTTTGGTTTTCAAAATAAGTAACTGATGTCAGTAAATTAGAGTTATATTATATAATTAATATATATATTATATGTTATATACATTAGTTGTTAGTACGCTCTAGAGTTAGGAAGAAAAACAAAAACACAGAGGAAGAAGTAGAAGAAAAGAAGAAAAGAGGAGAGGAAAGAAGGCTAGAGAATTTAGAAGAGATTTGGGGAAGAGAAGATTGTAATCAAAAGGGATAGCCATATCATCTTCTATCAAGGTATTCTCCTTTTTCCTTTTAGTTTTAAAAGTTTAGTTTTATCTTCCCAAATTCTCTGTAGAATTTTTGTGTAAGCATGAATTTTTGTTGTTATGTGACTTTATAAGACATAATAGTGATGTTAAAACTGTTTTCATGGGTTATAATCAAAGAATTAAAGATATGTATGTAATTGTGGAGAAAAGTATTTTACAGAGAGTTTTTTTTTTATATATTGTTTTGTTAAAATCAAAATTATGAGTTGTTTAGTTGTTTTATTGATAAATTGGCTATTCAATTTGTTAGAGTATACATATATTTTGATAAAATCCTTTGAATTAGTGGTTTTGGCTGAGAAACAAAATTTCAGTGTTTATTTTTATCAAAATTATCAAAAAGTAAGTTTTAGCCAAAAACAGTGAATTTGGGTGTGTTAATTTTGTTGTTTATGTGGTTGTATGGGTAGAATCATGTTTAGAGTTTGTGAAATATGTTTACATGAAGTTGTTATATGATTTACATGATATTTGGTCCTGTTAGAAAACGAGCTTCAGAAAGGCAAAATTGGCTTTTTTGTCTTTATTTGAGGTTACGCAATCTGTGCATGCCGCTGAACTCTTGATTTTGTGATGCTGTATAAACGCCTTGTAGCTCGATTCAAGGCCAAGATATACATGCCACGCAGCATAACCATGAATGTATGACCACAGTAAATCGTGTGGCGTATGATGACTTGAAAGTTAGCATAGGATGGTCCGATAAAGTGTACTTTTTGTACACGAAATTTTAAGAAAAGTTATGTGATGATAGTAGGACTGCTAAATGTTAATTTTAATATTTCTATACTATGAATAAGTATGTTATTAATGATTAATTTGTGTTATAACTCGATTATGTGATTAAAAATCAAATTTTTAAATGATGAACGTACTTAGTTATGTTTGTAAGATGGTAATAACTAATTATGTCATGATGACATATGTTTATAGGATATTGTGATTCGTATTGTTCGATTTAGTCCATGAACAAGGCAAGTTCTCTAACTCTACTTTTATAATTGTGAAAGCGCTTAAATTTTCTTTGAGCAAGTCTCCTAATCTATTATCTTGTTAATCAAATTACTATTTTCAATTCGATTATGATATAATGATGTAAGTTATTCTTGAGCAAGTTATTCTTGTATTTAACTTGTTGTTTAGCATGCAAAAATTTATATATTCTAATGTTGAACTTTTTTATCGATCAACTTGCTATGCATGCTTAGTATTTAATTCTAATTAACCTTGGCTTAGTATTGTTCAAGCAAAGTGTTATAGTTATTCAAATTGTATGATCTTAGATTATTCCTAAAGCATGACTTTAGTTTACTATGATTGATTCAATCACGATTATTCTATAGTGAAATGTTCTTGGTTTCATTCAATTAATCCTTAGTTGATGTTCGTTGAATTCCAAATTACCCTGAAAGCTTATCCAAACCAAACATCCTTTGGTGCGGACTTATACTCTAAATACTGAGATGAACAACCCTAATGTTATGATTAGGGGTTAACTTACGCGTAGCGTTAAATGTTTGTGCACAATACATGGTACAAAGGGCTGATCCCCCTAAGTACGAGGAGTCCTTATAGTCTTATGACTGTTAAAGTTGGAGTTGAAAGATTACTCGCAACTGTGGACATAGTTCATGGTCTTATGACCCTCAGTTATATTTATTCCATATTTTGGATTTCAGTTTCTGATTATTGATGATAGAGTACTATTCATTGTTGATGAGCCTATTATTGGCAGTTATTATTACTATACTCCTATTGATTTCATATTGTATCCAGTGAGCAATTGTTTTGCTCACTCTTGTATATTTTAAAACTCATTGCAGCTAAAGAAGAGAAGGTAGTTGAACCTTCGTCTCAGCAAAGGAAAGGAAAAAATGCAAGTGATGAAGACTTGTAATTTTACTTTGATTGAGATGTTAGATTTTTATTATGATGATCTTAGACTTGGTTTTAATGAAGTTTATTTAATTTCCGCATTTGAATGATTGTAATTAAAGGTTAGATAACCAGTGAGATTTTATTATGTAACCCTTTAATGGGAAAGGTTTTATTTATCCAGTTTTATTGTGATTGGGTAGTTAGATATGAATGTTTGATTAAGTGAACACCAGATCCTGTGGGAATGAAGTACCTGGATTTGGGGGTGTCACGGATGATGTGGATTTTTATTAAGCTGAGTCCCAGCGATAAAATTGATGAAAAACCTTTTAAATCATAAAAGATAGTAGATTTTATTCTCTACTTGACTCTTTTAATGGATTGCTTGTTCATCCGTAGTTAAACTTGATGTTTGTTATATTGTATCGGTTTAACACTATCAAGGCTAACGATAATTTATTCTGCATTATCTTAGTCATAATATTTCTTACTGGGCTAGTTGAGCTCACCCTTTCTTTCATTCTTCTCTTCAGGAAATGAGAATATAGTTGGGACGAGTCGGGGAACAGAGTGACGGTCTAGATGATAGCATTAGTAGTCTTCACTATTCTGTTAAATAGTGTGACAATAAATGTAATGAGGACTCCTTTGAGTGTGGATATTGTCTAGATGACAATATTCTTATTAAAACTTTCAGCTATGTTTTGTCGTATTTTTACACGACGTTTATATAATTAAGTTGTATTTGTATTTTGTACCATGTATCTGGCGACTCAAAATGGGCGATGTATACCTATTTTTGGGGGCGTCACAGTTGGTATCAAATCTTAGGGATATGATCCCTGGCTGAGATGTGAGATAAGAACTAGGAGGGGAGAGACGGGGAATTCTTTCGCTAGTATGACCTATCTAAGTTTATTTGGTATTTAATTGGTCGGTCAGAGTATAGGGATAATATGTGATATGTTAATTAACCCTTGTTTTGTGGCAGTATTTGAAAATGACATCCGAGAATGTTAAGAACATCAATGGAGCACAGGAGACCGTTGAGTCTCCACAGATCAATAATCAGGATAATGTGTATCAGGAAGGCGACAATCCTCAGGAAAATAATAACACTAACCAGATGATGAACGATGGAATGTTCAGAGGCTTTATGCAATTCATACAACATCAGGAAATAGCGGCTCCTGTACAAAATACAGGTGTAAAAGTTTCTCGTATCGGTAAGAAATGAGCAGACTTGGTCAATCTATCAACAATAACCCAAATCGCATCTATGCCTTGAGACACCTTGGGAAGACCAATAATGAAATCCATGGTAATGTGCTCCCACTTCCATTCTGGAATTTCAAGTGGTTGCAATGGACCTTTTGGCACTTGATGCTCCGCCTTGACTCGTTGAAAAGTTAGACACCTTGAGATAAACCCCGTTATCTCTCTCTTCATATTGCTCCACCAAAATCTATATCGAAGATCACGATACATTTTGGTACTCCTAGGATGGATTGTAAACGGTGTGTTGTGCACCTCCATCACGATTTTATACATCAAGTCAGAATTGTTAGGAACACAAAGTCTGGAGTTGACTCGAAGTATTCCTTCTTCATCGATTCTTGCTTCCAGAATAGCACCTTCTTGCACTTTCTTCTTCATACTCATTAGCTCCAGGTCTGTAGTTTGAGCAGCTTTAACTTTATCGATTAAAGTCGGTTCCACTCGTATATTCGCCATCATCACATGGGTCCCTGGAGTCTTTAACTCTATTTTCATCCTTTCCAAGTCATACAAAATGGGTCTTTGCGTTGACAATATTGCACTCGTACCCGCATATGATCTTCTACTCAATGTGTCAACTACTACGTTCGCTTTTCCAGGATGGTATGATCTTAATCTTTCAACAACTCAAGCCATCGTCGTTGCCGCATATTGAGTTCCTTTTGAGTGAAGAAATATTTGAGGCTTTTATGATCCGTATAGATCTCCACCTTCTCTCTATACAGGTAATGCCTCCAAATCTAATGCGTAAAAACGACTGCTTCCAACTCTAGATCATGAGTAAGATAATTCCTCTCATATTCTTTGAGTTGTCGTGAGGCATAGGCTATGACTTTCCCATGTTTCATGAGAACACATCCTAACCCTTTGCCTGAAGCATCATTGTAGATGACAAATCCCTCCGAGCCAGATGGTATTGTCAGAACAGGTGCTGAAATGAATCTTCTCTTGAGTTCTCAAAAACTCTTCTCACATTTCTCGCCCCAACCGAATTTTGTATCATTTCAAGTCAGCTGAGTTAATGGAGTAGCGATTCGAGAAAACCCTTCTACGAATCTCCGATAATAACCAGCTAAGCCGAGAAAGCTACGTACTTCGATCACTGACTTAGGTTGCTCCCGGCTTTGAATTGCTTCAATCTTTGCCAGGTCAACAGATATTCTATGATTTGATATCACGTACCCAAAGAATGTAACTTCCTCAAACTAGAACTCACATTTCTTCAACTTGGCATATAGCTTGTTTTCACGAAGCTTTTAGAGTATCAGCCTCAAGTGTTGCTCATGGTCTTCACGGGTTTTGGAGTATATGAGGATGTCATCAATAAAGACGACCACAAAGTGATCCAAATATTCCTTGAATACTCAGTTCATCATGTCCATGAAGGCAGCAGGAGCATTAGTCAATCCAAAAGACATGACTAGGAATTCATAATGCCCGTACCGAGTTCTAAAAGTAGTCTTTGGAATGTCATCAGTTTTAATTTTCAATTGATGATATCCGAAACGAAGATCAATCTTTGAAAAGAATTTGGCTCTTTGCAACTGGTCAAACAGGTCATCAATGCGAGGCAACGGGTACCTATTTTTGATGATGACATAATTCAACTCCCGATAATCAATACAAAGTCACATACTTCCATCTTTCTTCTTCACGAATAGAACAGGAGCACCCCAAGGAGACGTAATAGGACGAATGAAACCGATGTCTAACAATTCCTGTAGTTAGGTTTTTAACTCCTGAAGTTCAATAGGAGCCATTCGATATGGGGCTTTGGAAATGGGTTTTGTCTGGGATTCAAGGTCGATACAAAGTTCAATTTCACGCCTACGGGGTAGGCTGGAAGTTCTTGTGGAATACGTCGGAAATTTATTAACAATAGAAATATCATTCAAATCGGCGTATTTTTATTTAAATCCGTGACATGGCCTAAGAAAGCTTGACATCCGTTTTTCAATAAGCGAATAGCTTTATGGCTTGATATGACAGTGATTGATTTTAGTGGTTTGGTTGCTTGAATTTTCATAATAGGTTGGTTAGGAATATGAAAGCTAACAACCTTACGAAAATAATCGATTTTAGCATGATGAGTATTTAACCAATCAATCCCTAAAATCACATCAAATGCAAGTATTTTCAAGGAAATAAGATCGACAGTAACGTCTTGTTCTACCGATTTGAATCAAATAAGACTTATAAAGCTGTGGATGTAATGAAGGTTTCTCCCAATGGAGTTTCAACGAGATAAGTCAAAGTCTAATTTCTCAGAGTCAAATTTAAACGTTGGAGCGCAAGTAGGAGAAATAAAGAAATGGGTAGAACCGATATCAAATAAAGTATAAACTTCGCTAGAGTTTATGATTAGCTTACCCGTGATCACCTCGTTCGGATTCCTCGCTTTTTGGGAGGTTACGACAAACGCTCTCCCTTGAACTACCAGTTTTATCTTGTCTGGGACACCCTTTGATGCCTCCATCCCAGCTGGACTTGACTTTGGTGCACGACAAAATCGGGCTAGGTGACCTTTTTTTCCATAATTATAACACACTTTGGACTACATCGTGCAGTTTGGACTTATTTGTCCTTCCCCTCCATATTTATAACATACGACCAGTGGTCGTTTTCCTTCCTTAACAACAGGTGCTGGAGCTGACTTCTTTCCATCCTTGTTGAATCTCCTCTTCTTGAAATGTCCACTCTTATTTTCATGACCATGATTACCACCGAAGTGAATATCATTTCTGGCATGTTGATTCCCTCCACGTTTGTTGTCACCTCTTCGATGATTGCTACCACTGGTATTATCGACTTGTCGGTTGCTCTTTCTTGGTTGGGTTGACCCATTATCGCGCTCCAATAACTGAGCCCTATTCACAACATCTGAATACAAACACAGTTTGTCAGAAATTAGGTATTGACGTATCTTGGGTTTTAAACCTCTTAGAAACATCCGTGTCATTCTCTCCTCATTATCAACCAAGTGGGACGCAAACCGAGACAACTCGACAAACTTAGCTTCGTACTGCGCCATGGTCATATTGTTTTGCTCAAGCTTGATGAATTCTACCTCCTTCATGGGACGAATACTTTCAGGAAAGTACTTGTCATTGAACAGTTCTTGGAACTTCTCCCAAGATATCTTCAGTGCGGCAGGTTGAGTACGCTTTACAGATTCCCACCAGTAATCTGTCTTTGCTCGCAACATGAAGGTGGCAAAGGGAACCTTTTGCTCCTTGGAGCATCCCAAGACATCAAATATCTTGTTGATCTGCTTTATCTACGTCTCTACCTTAAGTGGTTTTGGCTCTCCAAAAAAACTCCGGTGGTCCAGCTCCTTGAATCGCTTAGCGATGGTGTTGTAGAGAGTTGTCAGTGTTTCCACCTGTATTTCGGACAGGAGCCGCTTTCGCCTGATGTTGCATGAATTTCATAAAGCCTCTGAACATCCCATCGTTCACCATTTCATCGGTGTTATTGTTTACATAAGGATTATTGTCTTCCTGTTGCACATTATCCTGGGAATTAATCTGTGGTGACTCAACAGTCTCATGTGCTTCATTGTTTATCTCAACATTTTCGGATGCCATTTTCAAATACTGCCACAAAACAAGGGTTAATTAACATATGACATACTATCCCTATACTCTGACCGACCAATTAAATACCAAATAAACTTAAGTAGGTCATACTAGCGAAGGAATTATTCGTCTCTCCCCTCCTAGTTCTAGTCTCACATCTAAGCCAGGGATTATATCCCTAAGCTTTGATACCAACTGTGAGGCCCCCAAAATAGGTATACATCACCCATCTTGAGTCACCAAATACATGGTACAGAATACAAATACAAACTTAATTATACAAACGTCGTGTAATATACGACAAAACATAGCTGAGAGTTTACACAGGAATATTGCCTTCTAGACAATATTCACTCTCAAATAGAGTCATCATTATATTTATTGTCATACTATTTTATAGAATAGTGAGGACTACTATAACACCATCTCGGACCATCACTCCGTTACCCGACTAGTCCCGGCTACGTTCTCATTTCTTAAAGAGAACAATGAAAGCAAAAGGGTGAGCTCAACTAGCCCAGTAAGAAATATTATGACTAAGATAATGCAGGATAAATTATCATTAGCCTTCAACAATGTTAAACTGATAAAATACAATAGACATCAAGTTTAACTGCAGCGGAATAAGCAATCCATTAGAAGAATCAAGTAGAGCATGATATCTACTATCTTCTATGATTTAAAATGATTTCATCAATTTTTATCGCTCAGACTCAGCTTAATAAATAAACCACATTATCGAGTCATCCCTACACTACGGGTCAAGGATATTCATTAAATCATCAATGGTCATGACTCTACCAAATAATCCCTGGTCATAATCATACCAAAAACTGTCCATCAATGCACTACAGGCCACTGAGGACTTTTACCACATCATTTATAACATTACATGTTATGATTATACCGAACAATCCCTGGTCATAATCATACCAAGTCCATCTATGCACGTAAGCCAAAGATGACTTTCATCACAATATAAGCATGAGGATGATGACAATGACATAATAATTCAATAAAACAAGTTCAAGAATAAATTTTAAAGATTTATAAGCTAATTTATCGTGAAATCAATTACGTCCAAATTGTCAATATGATACTGCTTTGTGGAGTAAAATTCAAGAATGCTCAGAAGAATATTTCCATGAAAAGATACTGGATGAAGCGCAAATATTCAGGATATTCTACTAATTTCATGGGTATAGAAGCCAAAACTTTAACCAATTTGAGTATAATAGAATATATGAAAGCGCAAATGGATTTTCACCGCCATGCGGTAATCCACGTGATGAGATCATTTCCACAATTTAATAAGGAATGAATACGAAGGATTATTCACCATGCATGTGATAATCCACATAGACAAAGTTATTCAATGTAATAATAAAGAATGAAACCAGTCATACGTAATCCATGCATGACGAGGATATTCCAATGCGAATAATAAAGAATGGAATAATGAAGAATTCACCATGTATGCGATAAGCCATGACAGACGGAGTTATTCCAAAGGAATAATAATGAATGGAACCGTGTCTAGCGTAATCCGCATGCATGAGGATATTCCAATGAATAATAAAGAATGGAATAACAAAGAATTCACCATGCATGTGATATCGCATGCATACGGAGTTATTCCAGCAGAATAATAAAGAATGGAATAATGTAAGAATTTCACCATGTATGCGGTACTTTGCACGCATGAGTTATTCCAACATAATAATAAAGAATAGAATAATGTAAGCTCTCTTCATGAATACGAAAGAAATAATACCTCTTACCTCAAAAGAAACTGGATACTGGAATAGTGAGGTAGCAGACTTCTCTTCTTCTTTTTCTCTATAATAATTGTTCAATAGCTTTAGTGAATTGGTGAGAAATGAAGGAAGAATGAGCTTCTATTTATAGGGAAATATAGTTTCGATAACTGCACATTTTGGGGCTCAAAATATTACAATATAATACCCTCCTCTTTTTCTTCATTTTTAATTTAGTCATGGAAGTATTATCAAACTTGCACTACCTCCCCTAATAGTAAATAATGTGAATCAATAGTTCAATCATGTGAATCAATAGTTATAATCATGTAAAAATACGAATTACAGTATAGTACCTCCATCTATACCTTCATTTTTAACTTAGTCATGCAAGTATTATCAATCTTGCACCAACTCCCTTAATAGTACAAGAATGTGAATCAATAGTACACACATGTGAACAAATAACTATAATCATGAGAATTAATAGCAATTAATTGCTCATTTATCCTATTAATTACCCGACTGGTCAGTAAAACTTCCAGACATCAATTAATATCGAAATAAATATCGATTATTATTGCAATTTAATAATATGAATAACTTTTTCGTCTCAATTATTGATTTAATAATATATCATATAATGCAGATGATACTGTGACAATAATAGAATCAATAATATGAGAGATATGATGCAGCAATTACTGTAGCAATAATTGAGTATAACTGAGTGACTTCTCACGTAAGCATCAATAATCAATACCGTGTGCCACTATGCAACCATGCCAGTACATCGTACTTTTACTACCGAAAGTAGTTCAACGGTTTAACGGTAAAACTTCCGCCGTTATTTTCATAAAAAGATAATTATGTCATTTTCTAACTACGAATGATACTTAGTTGTGGGGTCCACTAATGATTGTGTTTGTCATTTAATATTCCTCGTTAAAACGAATATTCCCTGACTAATCTAATATTATATAACCACTTGCTTTACTTTGGAAAATTTGTAAATATTACCCATAACTATAACATTATATCAAATCCACACCATAATATTCAAAAATATATTTCGAGAAAATTATTCTTTATTCATAAAAGTTGGGGTCTTACAACAATCATATCAATCAACAGTCCATCTATGCATGTAAGCCAAAGAAATATAACTGTAAAACCAATAATCAACAGTCCATCTATGCACAACGGGCCAAAGATGACTTTCGTTACAATATAAGCATAAGGATGATGACATTGATATAAGCATCAATCAAACAGAATCAAGGATAAATATTAAACACTTTAAATTTATCCAGAGTTTAAAAATATCTAAATTGTCAACATGATACTACTTTGTGGAGTAAAATTCAAGAATAATATTCATGTATCAAAATAATTTGGACTATAAAGAAATAATTTTTTTTGAGTGAATAGTACCCCGTGAATAGTACTTCGGGAATAGTACCCTGTGAATAGTAACCCCGGCATGAAAAGTGCCCCGAATACCTGAGTAAATAATATTAGAGTGAATAGTAATTGGGTGAATAGTAACCAGTGAATATTAACTCGTGAATAGTACCCCGGCATGAAAAGTGCCCCGAATACCCGAGTGAATAATATTATAGTGAATAGTAATCGGGTGAATAGTAACCCATGCATAGTACCCCGGGTGAAAATATTGATATTTAATAAGAAAGTTCAGATCAATATTCCAATAAAATGATAATAGATGAAGCGCAAAACTCAAGAATATTCCACTAATTTCAAGGATTATAGAAGCAATACTTATCATAGTAAGTTTAGATTTAAGAGTATGAAAAGAAATAACATACAAAACTATAAATGGATTTTCACCTGTCATACAGTACGTAATTCGCGTAGACAGGTTATTTCGACATATTAAAGGATGAATACGAAAAATAGTATTCCTGATGAATACAAAAGAAATAATACCCCTTACGAATACAACAAATAATATCTCTTACCTTAGTAGAAAGCTAGATACTGCAAAAGTGAAGTAGCAGAATACTCTTCTTCTTGCTCTCTATAGTTTCTCTTTCTATAGTGTCTCTTGTGAATCTCAGTGAATTGGTGAGAATGAAATAAGAATTAAGTTCTATTTATAAGAGAATGGACTAAATAGTAACTAATTCATGAACGGTCCAGATTGATTTACTATTAGAATGGACGGTCCAGATTGATTACTATTAAAACCACAACCGACGGTCCAAATTGATTTACTTTTAAAACCACCACCGACGGTCCAGATTGATTACTTTTAAAATCACCATCGACGGTACAGATTTATTTACTTTTAAAACCACCATCGACGGTCCAGATTGATTTACTATTAAAACTACCACCGACGGTCCAGATTAATTTACTATTAAAACCACCACCGACGGTCCAGATTGATTTACTATTAAAACCACCATCAATGGTCCAGATTGATTTACTATTAAAACCACCATCATTGGTCCAGATTGATTTACTATTACAACCACCATTAATGGTTTAGAATGATTAGCTATTAAAACCACCATCAATGGTCCATATTGATTTAACTTATTACACTTTAGTACCCCTAAAGTTTTCCAAGTTTACATTATTCCCCTCTAACTTTTTTAATTCACTTATCTTCAATAAACACATTCTTAATACTTCAACAATTATTCATCATTAATATTATAACTCACAATATTTAACAACCAGGTCGTTCCCAAGAAAGAGGGGGCTTTCCGATAAGGATTTCTCCTTATTGGTAGCGCAATTAGATGACCAAACCTCTCCTCGACAAAACTTCTGACATCATCGATATTGCGAATAATAATATGAATAACTTTGTCATCTCAATTATTGATTTAATAATATAAAATATTATGCGAGATGATAATGTGACAATAAATGAATCAAATAACGTGAGATCTTATCACGGCAACAACCATCGTAGAAATAATTGAGTAAACCGAGTGACTTCTCGTATAAGCATCGATAATTAATATCGTGTGCTACTATGCAACCACGCCAGACATATTCTTTTACTTTTACTCTTAGGGTAGTTCAATAGTTTTAACGGTAAAACTTTTCGTCGTTATTTTTATAAAAGATATTTCTATCGTTTTTCAAATTACAATACTTACTTATTTGTGGGGTCACAATGATGATTGTAGCGTCGTACGAATATTCCCCGACCAATCGAATATTTTATATCAACCTGCTTACTTTGCAAAATTTTCAAACATATCCCTTAACTTTAACCTTTATCAATTTAACCATTTACTAAATAGAATAATAATTATTAAAAAATTGAATACTTTCATTTCATAAAATTCGGGGTCTTACAAGTACGACATCGCTATATCATGGGTGAAATAATAAACCATGCCATCTGAATGTGCCAATCGGTCCCAAGTATGACATAAACCACACGTACAGCATGACCGAGCTGCTTATGAACACTCCTGCCGGATAAGTGCAGCAATATGTGGCCGACCTCAAAGTCTCTGCCAAAATCATCGGTAGGATGGTGTGACCCTCCCTGAGAGCTCTCACTTTCATAATGGCGTCGATGTCCAACTCATCCATGTACCGTGGCATGTAGACGTATGACAATACGCACAACAATGAGACATCCACTCGCCAAACATGGCGATCCTCTGGTGTGGTGAAATCCCCGGAATGCCATGCATAACTATCCTCAGAGCCAAATCTGTCAAACAAAAAATGGTGGGATATCACGTGGCCGGATGTAATCTCATCCTGTACCACCCTACGCCTCAAGCCGGTGAGGGTGATGAACTGCCTACTCATGTCTCCAGTCGCCATATGCACGCAAGGTATGTCCAGCGGCAGCATTATCAATCATGCATACTCCTCTAGAGTAAGAGTCAACTCTCGGGTCCCAAACCAAAAAAACCTATCTGTCCGGTACCCAGTGCTCTAGCATACCATCTATGAACCCTGTGGGAACCTAAAACATCAATAAGGTCATAGTGTGTTGCAACAAATGATCTACAGTTACCCTGTCTGGTGGTGACATACTATCATACCATGAGCGCATACCAGATGCCACCAAAAATGGTGGGGTATGATCAATATGGCTAAGCTCGTCAAGAAGACATCAGACGGGAAGCGTCATAAGACCATCCAGGGGTCAATGCTGAATATCTCTGGATATACATATATATGCATAACATAATAACATGCATGATACAATAGATGACAATATGATATAGGGAATGGAAAACTGTACATACATTCCTAAGTATATCATCATCTAATAAATCTCTATACATCTAAAATATAGGGAAATGGGGCAAAGCTACCCAACATCTCAACAGAGGCCTATCAAAAGATATAGCGGGAATGGGGCGAAGCTACCCAGAAGCTAACAGAGGCCTATCAAAAGAGATAATGAGAATACATCAGAAGAAGTCAATGGTGTCGATGTCCACATCATCAATCCTGTCCACCTGATGTAACTCTTCCTGAGTCACTGGATCTCTATCTACAAGGATGTCAGGCCTATACAAGGGAGGATATGCACCGACAAAGCTATATGGGTCACCTGAGGGGCTAGCGCCAGAGCTGGAAGGATCAAAAGTATCTGCCTCTGAAGGATCTCTACCCAGATGCCGGATAAAGAAATGTGCCCGATCCAACTACCGGGTCAAGCTATTAATCTGTGTCACATGAGTCGGATATTGGACATAGGCTAGCTAATCCATCATCATCACAGATCCTGGAACCATATCCCCTATAAACTGTGTGGCGCGGGTCTGAGCTCCAATGGTACGAGGGAACCACCAATGCTAGAACATCTCCTGAGTATATGGGCCCTCTGATAATGTGTAACCGTCAATCCCAAACAACAGGATATCAGTGATGGGTGACTGTGAAACAGGCCAATAACGCCTGGCAGGAGGCAAGATCGGCATGCGAATCTCTTCTATAGTGCTCCTAATAACACGTTCTCCTAAATAGAGCTCTCATCCTCCATCTGTGAAGAGAGAAATCCTACGGGTGGACAAAACATACTCAATTCCAGTCAGTTATCTATCCTCAAACCCAACACTCAAATGCTCCCCAGAATAGGGAACCCATGTGATGACATCCGCTGTCAACAACTCCAAATTTATAGGCAGAATGGGTGAAACCCTCAAAGAAAGCGAGGACCTCCGCCAAGATGGAATGATGCCATCTCCGTCCCTCGTGGATAGGTATCTAAACCTAACACGCTCACAGGATGCAAACATGGAAGCCTCTCATAGGCCAAAAACTGCCAACACAAAGGCAAACATCTACTGTCAGTCAACGCTCTTAACCTATACATGGAAAAGACAAGAGAAATACTCACAGGCAGAAACGGGTAAAATCCTAACCAAGCATCGGTCAAGCCCCGCGATTGCATGCGCATTCCCCTGAGGAAGTAGGCAAAGGTGTAGGAACCCCAATCATAATCTCCTATACGGTCCACGTGTCGAGTGGCGCTGATCAAAGCGAATGACATCGTAGAAGAGTTATTTGCTATGAAGTAACCCCTAATGATCCTTAGGAACAATCGCCGAAGAATACGATTCCTGACTCTCACATCATCTGGTATAGGCTCACTCAATAGCACGCTCATAGCATCTACGCTCAAAGGACCTGTACGAACAGTCCTGCCCTTGAGCGCCTCCGTCGGAACTCCTAACAAGGATCTGACGGCAGTATGGGTAATATCTGTCGTGTAAGGCACTGAATGTAAGACCCCAACTTTTATGAATAAAGATGATTTTTCTATAAATATCATTTTTGAATATTATAGAATGAATTTGATATAATGTTATAGTTGGGGTAATATTTATAAATTTTTAAATCTGCAAGTTGTTATATAATATTCGATTGGTCGAGGAGAATATTCGTTTTAACAGGAATATTAAATGCAACTAAGCACAATCATTAGTGGTCCCCTTGAATGGAATTATTTTCGGATCGAGAAAACGACAAAAAATATTTTATGAAAATAACGGCGAAAGTTAGCATCGTTAAGCTGTTAAAACACCCGGTGTTAAAAATGCGAGAATACACGTGGTTGCATAGTAGCTACGGTCAGATTGATTATTGATGATTACGTGAGAAGTCACTCGGTTTTGTTCAATTATTGCTCACGATGAATTGTTGCATAATATCTCACGTTATTTGATTCAATTATTATCGATATTTTATATATTATTAAATTAATAATTGAGATGATAGAGTTATTAATATTATTATTTGTAATATTAACGATGTCTAGAAGTTCTGCGAAGGAGAGGTTTGGTCACCTAATTGCGCGCCAATAGGGAGAAATCCTTATTGGAAAGCCCCCTTTTTCCTGGGAACGACCTAATCGATTAATATTGTGAATTATAATAATGATGATAAATGTTGTTAAATATATTGAGGTGTCTTTTTATGAAATCACGGAAGTTTATATATATAAATTTTGTTTTATTAGTATTATTAATGTAATAAAACAGAAAAGCTTTTTATATAAAATGTAATACTTTTATAAAGTTATTTATTTTATTGTATAATAATTAGAATATATTATATTTTATTACGCATAGTGTTTTACATAGTAAAATCTTTTTATATAAAACATAATACTTTTATAAAGTTATTTGTTTTATTAGACAATATTTAGAATATATTATATTTTATTATGCATAGTGTTTTGCATAGTAAAATCTTTTTATATAAAACAAAATACTTTTATAAAATTATTTGTTTTATTAGACAATAATTAAAATATATTATATTTTATTATGTATAGTATTTTAAGTAGTTTCAGATAGTATTTTGCATAGTAAAATCTTTTTATATAAAACATAATACTTTTATAAAGTTATTCGTTTTATTAGATTATAAATAGAATATATTATATTTTATTTAAAAGATTTTATTTTATTAGAATATTTTATTTATACTGCATAATAAATCAATATGGACCGTCCGTTCAAAAGTAAATCAATCTGGACCGTTCATGAATTAGTTACTATTCAGTCCATTCTCCTATAAATAGAAGCTCATTCCTTCATTATTTCTTACGAATTCACTAAAACTCTAGAGATAGAAACTATAGAGAGAAAGAAAAAAAGTATTCTGCTACTTCACTACTCCTATATCCAGTTTCTTCTAAGGTAAGGGGTATTATTTCTTTCATATTCATGAAGAGAACTTCTGTTATTCTATTCTTTATTATTTTGTCGGAATAACCTATATACGCGGGCTACCCTATACTTGGTGAAATTCTTATGTTATTCCATTCTTTATCATTATGTTAGAATAAACTGCTCATGTCAAGTACCGCATACATGGTGAAATTCTTACGTTATTCCATTCTTTATTATTACATTGGAACATCCATGCTCGTGCGTTTATGCATGACTGGTTCCGTTATTTATTATTCATTGGAATATCACGCCGGCATGTATTAAATCCGACTGGTTCCATTAATTATTATTACGTTAGAATAACCTATTCATCTTGATTCTATCACATGCATGGTGATTTACATTGTTATTCCATTCTTTATTATTCTATGGAATATCCCGTCGGTCTTAATTTCTTTGACTTGGTTCCGTTATTTATTATTCGTTGAATAAATGTGTTTGTCTTGATCTATCGCATGCATGGTGATTTCTTTTGTTATTCCATTCTTTATTATACTCAGTTGGTTAAAGTTTTGACTTCTATACTCCATGAAATTAGTGGAATATCCTTGATATTTGCACTTCATCAACTATCTTTTCATGGAAATATTCTTCTGAGCATTCTTGAATTTTACTCTACAAAGAAGTATCATGTTGACAATTTGGACGTTATTAGTTCCTGGATAAATTAATTCTTGAACTTGTTTTATTGAATTCGTATATCATTGTCATCATCCTCATGCTTATATTATGTTGAAAGTCATCTCGTGGCTCGTAGTGCATAGATGGACTTGGTATGATTATGACTGAGGATTAATTCCAGATAATCATGCATAAGTAATGTTACAAATGATGTGGTAAAGTCCTCATTCGTCCGTAGTGCATTGATGGATAGTTGTTGGCATGGTCAGCGACCATTGATGAATACACGAATATCCTTGGCCCGTCATCGCATGGATAATTTGTGGTTGTGATATTAATGAATATCCTCGTAGAAAAGTGGGGATAATGTGGATTATTTATTGTCGAGTCCCAAATGATAAAAGTGATGAAAAACCTTTTAAATCATAAAAGATAGTAGATTTTATTCTTTACTTCTCTTTTAATGGATTTCTTGTTCCGTTGTAGTTAAATTTGATGTTTGTTATATTGTATCAGTTTAACACTGTTGAAGGCTAACGATAATTTATTCTGCATTATCTTAGTCATAATATTTCTTATTGGGCTAGTTTAGCTCACCTTTTCTTTCACTGTTCTCTTCAGGAAATGAGAACGTAGCCGGGACTAGTCGAGGAATGGAGTAACGGTCCAGATGATAGCATTAGTAGTCCTCATTATTCTGTTAAATACTGTGACAACAAATGTAATGAGGACTCCATTGAGTGTGGATATTATCTAGATGACAATATTCTTATTAAAACTCTTAGATTATGTTATGTCGTATTTTATATGACTGTTGTATAATTAAGTTGTATTTGTATTCTATACCATGTATTTGGAGACTCAGAATAGGTGATGTATATCTATTTTGGGGGCGTCACACTGGATCCCCTCCAAACTCCATACCTTTGAAAAATCGCAAATCCATTGGCGTCATCATCACCTCACAGTCCAATAAATGGAGTGACTGAGTCTGGTGAAACCACCGCTCAGACAATGCCCTGAGGTAACCCCAAGGACAACGACGGGGAAGAATGGAAAAGAACGTCCCGAATCCCCAGCCATGGACAATCTCTCTATAGTCATCATGCAGGGCCTGATACATAGAGTGGATGCTGAACCAGTTCCCTCGAGGCTGTGTAAAGCCGGGAACCTACATCAAATGTAGATCAAAATCAGAACCCTTTACTCCTCATCAATAGGAAACAAGGAAGATTAAAATCTGACTTCATACCTCGTTTGCGTGCATGTATACTAAAGGATGCTGACTCAAGTCTCCCAGTAGATCTAGGTTCACCACTTGAATTCCTGGAAACTCCCTACGGGGAACACGTGCAGCAGGAGCAGGAACCTCAATCGGTACATCCTCCTCCTCGTCTTCGACATCTGACACTTCAACCCGGATAGGACGAATGACCGCCTCCACTAAACAACGAGGCTGTCTAACAGAACGGGGTCGAGGTACTTCAAAAGCCCTCCTCCGTACACCAGAAGTGGTCCTGCGGGAACTACTCGGCTGATCCGGATCCATAATATCTGGACAATAAGTCTCTAAATCACTTCAGAAAGGGTGTGGTAAATTCTTACCGGGAGATTTTCAGAATGCATCGTAAGATTACATGCATGCATGCATTGTTTTAACATACATTTACAGTAGAGTTAAAAATGCATGACTACCCAATGCCTACGTTTTGGAAAAATTTTTCCATAGCCCCCTTTGTAAATGGGACTATCCACATGCACATAGGCATGACTAGGTGGCCATTCAGTAGCACACCTACCAACAATCATATACATCCTACATGCATTTAATACATCACATTAAAAAATCCATAAGTGTAATCTAATTACTGTGGTTGTTTTACTTTTCTACCTTTACTCATTTGTCCTCAAATAGGATAAGAAATGAGCAAGTAAAGGTACCAATTTGATTATTTCAAAAGTCAAATTTTTTCACATCATTATGTTCAAAGATTGTTTAATACTAACATTTACCGTGTTGAATATTTTTATCAAATCATATCAGCATGCATATTCACTACTATGTGTCTAAATGCATTTCATGTGATAAGTCATTTTCCAACGGATAGAAACTGGAAAAGAATACATGCATATGTTACCAGGATAGTGAAGAACGTTTGTACGGTGACAGAATATGCAGAAAGTTGCTCGAACTCAACAGGACTGAAGAAGAGCTCTCAGATATCCTTCATCGTGCAGCTTGAAAATGACTTATGAAAGCAACCCATGGGCTTTGTATAGCCACGGTTGGCCGCAGGTCCACCTGCGGCTGCTGCAGATGTACCTGTGACACTCTTCTATGGGTCCCACACCTCCGGCTCACTCCAGTTAGTATTGCAAAGGAGGTCACGCAAGCTGAAAAGGCCAAGTCAGGAATAAAAATGCTACGCGATTGAACGAAATAGCCTGGAATCCTGGTTTTCATTAGCAAATTGTGGCTCCACATTGGTATTCGCGTGCATACAAGGTATACAATATCAGTGGCCTCAGCTTTCACAAATCATGCTTGGCAATACCTCACAAAGGTCTCGATGTCATTAATAAATGCCAGTACTACGACGTATCCCGGCATGGGGTTACAACGACGGTTACAAATCAAAGACGATATCCCAATGGGGTTACAACGCCAAAGTTATTTAACCGATGATATATCAATGAAAACCACAACGCAACATTTTCAAACATCCACGTATCCCTACGGGGTTATAATATGAATGTAAACCATTGATATATACATCAATGAAGGTCAAACAACCTTGACATACGTCCCGGCAAGGATTATAACTAAATGCAATCATTGATACACACATCAATGAATGTCAAGCAGCCTTGACAATGCACCCAACAGGGATCTATCCGGTGATACACACATCAACGAAGGTCAGGCAACCCTGATAAGTTCATACTGTTGGCAGTAACTCCGACAGGATGGTGGGATATGTTATATACATCCTCAAACAGACAAAGCTTTATCCCCACAGATCTCTTATACACAAGAGGCACCTCTATGGAGAATGAAGTCTGTGTCTAGGATTCACGACTTTGGTGATAGCCCCAATGTCAACATCCTTGAAGACTTAGATCGCATGTCCTTCAAGAACCAGGAGTTCCAATCCCGAGTGACTATTACGCGTGGCAGTACACCGGATAGAATTTGAAGCATGAAGACCATGGGCATGGTCCCCTCTTCTTGACTTCGTACAACCTCTATTCCATGTCATTACGTAACTCTCGACACAAGCAGTCCGAAGAAGGTCGTATATACCTCGTTCGGAAGCTCGGATTGAAGTTCTGTAAGTTTGAGCGGATATTACGAGGCACTGCGAGTGCACGCATTTTTTGAGACGACGGGACTGCGAAACCCCATGCATTGCGAGTGCAACTATGGTCGCAAGTAGTGCACTGCTGACTAGCAACTCTATAAATATAGAGCTTGGGCTACCCATTTTGAAAAACAAAAGGCGAGGAAGCCCTGTCTAATTTGCTTTGTACACACCCTATATTAAGTGCTTGCTCTTTTTAAACACCTGTTAGCCCACATACAGTTATAAATTTACCGGCGGGAGCTGAGTGTTTGTCCATATAGAGTCATAGAAGTCTGCATTGGCAGCCCACTGTAAGCCTTCTTACACTCTATAAAGCCTTTCTCTTCATATTTGCACATACTATTCTACACATTGAGAGTCGTGTTGTGTGCGTATGCCCGGACTTCGGTCCATGGTTTTCATTTTTGTCTGTATATATATACTTATATATATGTATATATTTTTTATATGGACTAACATTATCGAGTTATGCCTCAATTGAGCCTAGACTTATGTTTGGAGCGTTTATTTGCTTTTATATACATATATATATACTTATATATATAAACTGTTGTCAAACTCTGTCTGATGAGCCTGGATTTTATATCCGATGCATTTAATTGCTTTTATATATATACTTATATATATAATTGTTGTCAGACATATCCGATGAGCCTGGATTTTATATCCGGTGCATTTACTACTTTTATATATATATATATATATTTACATTTTTATCAGGTCTGGAGTTTACTTCGTGGCCTTTTACAACTTTCTTTACATTTCGTCCTGCCTGGAACTTACTTCGTGCCAGTTGATAGCTTTTACAGCTTTATTTACATTCAAGTCCCGCCTGGAGTTTACTTCGTGGTGGTTGATAGCATTTACTGCTTTATTTATATTTCTGATCACCCATGGAGTTTCTTCGTGGTGGTTGATCATGTACATATATATATTTACTGCTTATATATATATATAATCGCCATCGCTTTCCATACAAATTGCAAAGATCATGTGAGCCTAGGAATCATGTGATCACTGATTCATCATCTTGAATCTAGATTCTTGTTCCGTGATGGATTTTTTTTTCCAAATTGTAGCAGTGACTTGTACATTATTCTGATGTATATTAATTTCCTTGGATGGTTGTCATGCCCATAAGGAGTTGGTGTACACAGATACTATTTTCTCAAGATGCCTCGCATCTCAAAAAAATAAAACAAACAAGTCGAACATTTAACAATAAAATGGAAGTATGAAAAGGTCTCAATTCCTATTGAGCATGTGGTTTGAAAAATCTCTTTACAAAACTTCATTGCTATATCTTCGTTAAAAGCTGAATTTTTCTATAAATTCAAACCTTGTGTATATAAGTGCTTAACGAGGCCTCGCGCTACTTTCAAATAATTACACATTGATCCACACACACACACACATTCATATAATAGTTTCTTTGAGAAGTGGCGGTCACCGTGGTAACACGGATGTCGGGGGGGTGCCTAACACCTTCCCTCCGCATAATCAAGCCCCCAAACCCTAATGAATCTCGGTTTCACAGACCTATTTAGCAGTTTCACATCACTGGGTCAATGTGCAAACCTTTTCGGTTGCGTTGGTGCAACCAGTTAAAAACACCAACTGGCGACTCTTAAAGTCAAATCATTGACATTACACATGTTGGACCTTTTTCACTTGTTTTTTCAAATAAATCTCACATTAACATGAGAACACCAAAGAATAAGTAACAAAAAGGGACACTAAAAATCCCGACGTCGACATTGGCTTCGTACTGCAACACGGTCATGTTGTTTTGCTCCAGTTTAATGAACTCTACCTCTTTCATGTGACGAATACTTTCGGGAAAGTACTTGTCGTTGAATAGTTCTTGGAACTTCTCCCAAGACATCTTCAGTGCGGCAGGTTGAGTACGCTTTACAGATTCCCACCAGTAATCTGCCTCTGCTCGCAACATAAAGGTGGCAAAGGGAACCTTTTGCTCCTCGGAGCATCCCAAGACATCAAATATCTTGTTGATCTGCTTTATCCACGTCTCCGCCTTAAGTGGTTTTGGCTCTCCAAAAAACTCCGGTGGTCCCAGCTCCTTGAACTGTTTAGCAGTGACCGTCCGAGAGTTGCCAGTGTTTCCACCTGTATTTTGGACATGAGTCTCTCTTGCCTGATGTTGCATGAATTGCAGAAAGCCTCTGAACATTCCATAATTCATCATTTGGTCAGTGTTGTTGTTTGCATGAGGATTGTTGCCTTCCTGATGCACATTATTCTGATTCTTGATCTGTGGAGACTCAACGGTCTCCTGTGCTCCATTTCTATTCTCAACATTCTCAGATGTCATTTTTAAATACTGCCACAAAACAAGGGTTAATTGACATGTCACATATCATCCCTATACTCTGACCGACCAATTAAATACCAAATAAACTTAGGTAGGTCATACTAGCGAACCGTCTATCCCCTCCTAGTTCTTGTCTAACATCTCAACCAGGGATCATATCCCTAAGCTTTGATACCAACTGTGACGCCCCCAAAATAGGTATACATCACCCATCTTGAGTCGCCAAATACATGGTACAAAATTCAAATACAACTTAATAATACAACTGTCGTGTAAAATACGATAAAACATAAACTGAGAGTTTTAATACGAATATTGTCTTCTAGATAGTATTCAACTCAAATGGAGTCCTCAATACATTTATTATCACACTATTTTATAGAATAGTGAGGACTATTAATGCTATTATCTCGGACCGTCACTACCCGCTTCTCGACTAGTCTGGCTACGTTCTCATTTCTCAAGAGAACAATGAAAGCAAAAGGGTGAGCTCAACTAGCCCAGTAAGAAATATTATGACTACGATAATGCAGAATAATTTATCGTTAGCCTTCAATAGTGTTAAACTGATAAAATATAACAAACATCAAGTTTAACTGCAGTGGAACAAGCAATCTATTAGAAGAGTCAAGTAGAGAATAAAATCTACAATCTTCTATGATTTAAAAGGTTTTTCATCACTTTTATGATAGCGATCCTTAGCAAAGGAAATGAATGGGTTAAAGAGTATATAATACTCAAAATATAATTGGGTTCAAATGAAAGTTATGAAATAAAACCTAAAATTTGGTTAAGTAATTAATGTAGTGGGAAATATAAAATCTATATTAAGGTAATGTGTTGAATGTAAGACCTCAAATTTTTTAAATAAAAGGAATTTCCTTTATTTATTATTTTGAAATAGTAAGGTGGATTTGATTAATGTGGATAGTTATGGGTAAAATACGCAAATATTTGAATAAGTTAGTGGTTATAAGTGGTTATAAAATATTCATTATCGCTTCGTCGGGAATATTATTAAATATTCATTTACCTGCCAATCTCTTGTGGGCCCCATAATGTAAAAGCGATTGGATGAAGAAAACGACAAATATAAGTTGTTTATAAATAACGGCGTAGTTGTTATTAAGTTATCATCGTTAGAATACCGGTGGTTAAAACACACTAATACGCGTTGTTGAACAAAAAGAAGACACCAGTATTGCACCAATTATTGATTCTTACATAAGAAGGCACTACTCAATAATTGTTACAAGAATTACCTGCTCAAAGATTTTATTTTATTGATTCAATAATTGTTGCGTTGATATTTTATATCATTGTTGTTTCAATAATTGTCATTACACGTAATTTTTATTATCTGAGACAATAATTCATATTATCTGAATAATATTATTAGAAAACATTATTGGCAATGTCTAGAAAGTTACATCAAGGAGAGGTTTGGTCACCTAATCAAGGCGCCAAGAAGTAAGGAGAGATCCTTATCGAAAGCCCCTCTTTCTGAGGGCGGAACTACCGTCACAAGATTGTGATTCTCGTAATATTATTTGTGAATAATTAATTATTAATTTATATGATGAGGAAAATATTGATTTTATGAGGATATAGATGGAGAAAAATTTTAATGTGACAATTGTTGAAAATTAATATTTTATCTTTTTCTGATAAAATAATTCATTTAAATATATTATTTTAATAATATATTAACGATGATATTTTTACAATGAATGTGGGATATATGAGTATATGAGGAGGAAGAGTATTTTTGTGGCATTAAATGTTTAACACATGTTTTGTGTGTTGGTGGACACAATTATTGACCGAAATTTGATTATACCGTAAAATCGCCCGTTTGTAGATTTCGGTCAATTTCTGTTTGGAATTCGGAAAAACTTTATTCTGCAAAGTTGTAGAGAATTGAATTTCCTATAAAAACTCGCGAGATTTGAATTTTCTGATAAAAGGGCTATTTATTATGAATTATTGAAGTTCCGAAGTTCCGAAATAATTAATTTTTGGGAGTTTTAGTTAATTATTTTGAGAAAAACGTTTTTTGCAACTAAGTTGGCCTCACATGTGATTCAAATGGGCTGAGATCAGTTGTCTAAGGTGGGCTAAAGAAAATGTGAAAAATATATTAATATTATATTCAATTTTCTAC
Source organism: Panax quinquefolius (assembly GCA_020205615.1). NCBI lineage: Eukaryota > Viridiplantae > Streptophyta > Magnoliopsida > Apiales > Araliaceae > Panax > Panax quinquefolius. The sequence continues at coordinate 9,215,984 of CM035170.1, read as the reverse complement.
TTTGGTGTTCTAAGCATTTTCCTATAAATAGGGAGCTTAGGTTAGAATTGAAAATCACACCAGAAACTGAAGTTTTCTCTCTATTTCTCTCTCGATATTTTGAGCGTATTCTTGTGAGTATACTTTGAGTGTTGCTATACGGTGCAAGTTCAAGTCATAGCCTATATCCGGTGTTTCAACTAGAAGTATTGTCTTTCGAGGTAAAGGATGTTATTTTCTTCTCAAATGATATTATTTCTTCAATATCATTATGCTGAAATATTGGTTGAAACTTTTTATCAAATTTGGAATTTTTCATGCCTGGGGTTACTATTCATGAGTTACTATTCACGAGTTAGTTATTCACGAGTTACTATTCACGAAAGTTATTCATGATTCTTATTCATTTAGTACTATTCATAAGCGTGAAGATATTTTTTTTGTGAAATTTTATCTATTTGGTGTGTCTGAGTTACTATTCATGTATACTAAGACTATTCACGATATCTGACACTATTCAATAGAAAAAATGAAATTTCTTCTTTTTGTCTAAAATATTTATTCCGGATACTAGCTTTGATCAGATCCATGTTTTGATCATTCTTGAATTTTACACCCTATGATTATTTTTGAGGTATTTTTGGACGTGGATAAAACAAAGTACGAATCCTTAATCCTTAATCCTTGTCATTTTGTTTCACTTTGGATTCGCTTTCTTTAAAAATATTTTCATCATCCTCGCCTTAAATGATGATATTATTGAATATCTTTGGCCCGTAGTGCAAAAATGAATGATTTTCGAAGAATATCTTTGGCCCGTAGTGCAAAAGATGAATATGTGTTGAGATGAACATGACCGATCGATGAATATCTTTGGCCTCAGAAGTGCAAAGATGAATATTTGATTTGAGATGAATATTGATTGATGTTACAGGATAAAATATTGATGATGGACCGTTAAATTCATAGATTATAGTAGATTTCATTCTCTACGTAACTCTTCTATGAATTATTATTTCCACGCTAATATTGATCCGAAACTTGTTGTCTATTGTATTCTATCGATTTTTCCTGTTGAAGACTAACGATAATTTGTTCTATATTATCTTAGTCATAACATTCTTTATCGGGCTAGTTGAGCTCACCCTTTCCTTTTGTTCCATTTTTCTTCTCGTAGCTTAGATTATAGCAGAACTAAAGGGTGTGGAGTGATGGTTCTAGATAGTTGCTTTTAGTAATCCTCACTATTTCGTAAAATAACGTATCAATAATGAGGATTTATTTGAGTGTGGATATATTGTCTCAGAAGACAATATTTGTATTTAAACTCACAGTTTATGTGTTGTCGTATTTTGCACGACAAATGTATTAATAAAGTTGTAGTTGTTTTCGCACTCATGTATTTGGCGACTTCAGAATGGGTTGGATGGAATGGACCTATTTTGGGGCGCCGACAGGTATTGGTATCGTAGCTTAGGATATGATCTCTCTGGTGAGATCGGGGAATAGAACTAGAGGGGAGAGACGAGTAAATCCTTCGCTAGGTGTCCTACCTAAGCTTATTTGTTAGTTGGTCAAGATATAGGGATATTATGTGATATATTGATTTCCTTAATTAACCCTTGTTTTTTACGACAAGATTTGAGAATGTCGATCGAGAATATTAACAAGTGGAGTAAATGAAACCGTGGAGATGCCTCAGATTTACCAATGAGGAGAACGTGCAACAGTCGGGCAATGTACCTCCCATTAACAACACCAACCGAGCAGATGATGAACGAGGGATGTTTAGAAGTTTTTTGCAGTTCATGCAAAATCGCACGAGGAGACTCGTGTTCAAAATATGGAGGAAAAGATAGCAATTCACGGGTGGTCACAAATGCAAAGCGCTTCAAAGAGTTGGGACCACCGTGCATTCTGGGAAAGCCGGATCCGATTAAAGGCGAGACGTGGGTCAAACAAATTATCAAGATATTCGATGTCTTGGGATGCACGGAGGAACAAAAAGTTCCATTCGCTATCTTTATGTTCCGTGGCGCGAGGCAGACATCGGGTGGGAATCAGGAAGCGCACTCCATCCAACCGCACTCAAAGATGTCATGGGAGACATTTCGAAAACAGATTCAATGACAAGTACTTCCCCGAAAGTATTCGTTATATGAAGGAAGTGGAGTTTATTAGACCGAGCAGTAATAACACGACGTGTCCCAAAGACGAGGCGAAGTTCGCGAGAGTTATCCAGTTTGCACCTCATTTGGTGGAGAATGAGGAACGATGACGCGGATGTTTCGAGAGGTTTGAAACCCCACATACGCCAAGATCTCATTTCTCATAAATTTTTTCTCTATTCAGATGTTGTCAACAGGCTCATTGTTAGAGCGAGATAACGAAATACGCTCAACCGAGGGACCATAACCGTGGATCATAATCAAGATAAAGCAATCATCGTAATAACGATAACCACGGAGAAAGAAGAATATGATAAAGGCGGAACCACTCCGTGGTAATCGTGGCCATAAAAATAGAAGAAGCGAGCCTGGGAGGTGATTTTAAAAAGAGGAGATTCAACAACGACCATTTGAAGACGTCGCCGCCAAGAGTAAGAATCGGTTCCAAGGGAGGAGAAAAACCACCGGTCAGATATGTTACAAATGCGGAAAGAGGGATATATCGCCTTAAATCGCCCACAACAATTTTAAGGTATGCTATAATTGTGGAAAAGAAGGACATATCGCCGAGATTGTACGCAGATCGAAACCCGCCCAATGGGGCGGTGACTCAAAAGATCGTCCCGTAAAAGTCAAAGTCAACGATTCTCGGAAGAGCGCTTTTGTCGTGACCGGTCAAAAATGCGAGAACCCGAACGGTTAAGACGGGCTAATTAATTATAAATTCTTGCAAGTTTATACCTTACTAGATACCCGGTTCTACCCATTCTTTTATCTCTTTGCTTGCGCTCAACGTTTGAACTTGACTACGGAGAAATTAGACTTTGACCTATTTATGGAGACTCCGTTAGAGAAACTTTCATTACATCCGTTGTTTAGAAATCTTGCTTGATTCAGTTGGCACTATCACATTACCGTTAACCTTATTTCTATAGAGATATTTGCTTTTGATGTGATTTTAGGTTAACTACTCATCACGCCGAAATTGATTACTTTCGTAAGGTTGTTAGTTTTCATATTCCTAAGCAACTCGTTATTCAATTCAAGCAATCAAACCATTGTAGTCAAACATTTTCATATCAAGCCATGAAGTCATTCGCTTATTACGGATGTCAAGTTTTCTTAGTCCATGTTATGGATTTGAATAAAGACACGCCGATTTGAATAATATTCCTGTTGTTATTGATTTTTCCTAACGATTTCAAGAATTTCGCTTACTCCCAAAGATCGATATTAAATTTTGTATCGACTTTGAACCCCAGACAAAACTCATTTCTAAAATCTCATATCGAATGGCTCCTATTGAACTTCGTGAGTTAAAATTCAACTATAAAATTTGGTACCGAGCCTTTATCTTGTGACTTCCTTTGTGGAATGCAATCGAAGCCGACTCTCCGTAGGGGACACCATATTCGCATGCGATAGTAAACCGATAGGTGTCATTGTAACGTGTTATCCAAGGTTGGGATATGAGTCACAGCTTGAGAACAACCTAAGTTTCAGAATCTAAATACGTAGCTTTTCAGGCTTAGTTGGTTATTATCGGAGATTCGTTCAAGGATATTCTCAATCGCTATTCCATTAACGCAAATTGACTCGTAGAGATACAAAATTCAAATGGAGCAAAGAATGTGGGAAGAGCTTCAAGAACTCAAGAGGGACTCATTTCAAAGACATGTTCGACCATGCCATCCCGGAAAAACGAACGTGGTAGCCGACGTGTTGAGTAGAAGATCGATACAAGCACGAAAGTACGATATTGTCAAAGACTCATTTCAGTATAATTTACAAATATTAGAGATGGAGATGAAAACTCTAGGTACCCACGTGATGATATACGAGTATAAATCGATTTTAATCGATAAAGTTAAAGTCGCTCAAGCTACACACCGAAATGATGAATTTGAAGAAGGAGGTGAAAGAAGTTGTTATTTCAAAAGCGAGAATCGGTGAGGTGAGAAAAGCTCAAACCTTTGATTTATTAATCCATTTGAAATTCTCGATCGAATAGGAACCGTGGGTCTATAGACTCGCTTTTACCGCCAAGTACGACGCGTGTTCATAACGCTTTTTACGATCGATGTTACGTAAATATGTGGACTAACCCGAACCACGCTATTGAAGTTAGAACCGGACGAGATAGATAGTCAAGACTTAACGTATGAAGAGGTTTTGCCAAGATTTTGGATAGAAGGAGCATGTCCTACGACGAAGGTCATACCACAAGTTAAAGTTTTGTGGAGAAACCATACTATCGAGGAAATGACGGGAGTTGGAAACGAAATGAAAGCGAGGTATTCTCATCTTTTCAAATACTGTGCGTACGACGCCAATTTCGAGGACTAAATTTCATAAGGAGGGAGGTTGTAAGACCTCAAATTTTTAAATAAAAAGGAATTTCCTTTATTTATTATTTTGAAATAGTAAGGGTGGATTTGATTAATGTGGATAGTTATGGGTAAAATACGCAAATATTTCGAATAAATAAGCAAGTGGTTATAAAATATTCATTATTATCGTTGGTCGTCGGAATATTAATCGTTTCGGAATATTCTGCGATTTGCTGCAATTTCTTTTGTGGGCCCCATAATGTAAAGCGATTGGATGAAGAAAACGACAAATATAAGTTGTTTATAAATAACTACGTAGTTGTTACGGTTAATATTGTTAGAATACCTAGTGGTTAAAAACACACTAATACGCGCGTTGTTGAACAAGAGTACACCAGTATTGCACCAATTATTGATTCTTACGTAAGAAGGCACTACTCAATAATTGTTACAAAGAATTATCGCTCAAGATTTTATTTTATCGATTCAATAATTGTCATATTGATATTTTATATTATTGTTGTTTCAATAATTGTCATTACACAAGTAATTTTTATTATCTGAGCAATAATTCATATTATCCTGAATAATATTATTAGAAAATATTATTGGCAATGTCTAGAAAGTTACATCTAAGGAGAGGTTTGGTCACCTAATCATACCAAGAAGTGAGAGAGATCCTTATCGAAAGCCCCTCTTTCTCGGGAACTACCGGTTGCACAAGATCTTGATGATTCGTAATATTATTTGTGAATAATTAATTATTAATTTATATGATGAGGAAAATATTGATTTTATGAGGATATAGATGGAGAAAATTTTTAATGTGACAATTGTTGAAAATTAATATTTTATCTTTTTCTCGATAAAATAATTCATTTAAATATATTATTTTAATAATATATTAACGATGATATTTTTACAATGAATGTGGGATATATGAGTATATGAGGAGGAAGAGTATTTTTGTGGCATTAAATGTTTAAACACATGTTTTGTGTGTTGGTGGACACAATTATCGAATCAAATTTGATTATAAACCGTAAAATCGCCTGCTTGTAGATTTTTGGTCAATTTCTGTTTGGAATTTGGAAAACTTTATTCTGCAAAGTTGTAGAGAATTGAATTTCCTATAAAAACTCGCGAGATTTGAATTTTCTGATAAAAGGGCTATTTATTATGAATTATGAAGTTCAAGTTCAAATAATTAATTTTTGGGAGTTTTAGTTAATTATTTTGAGAAAACGTTTTTGCAACTAAGTTGGCCTCACATGTGATTCAAATGGGCTGAGATCAGTTGTCTAAGGTGGGCTAAAGAAAATGTGAAAATATATTAATATTATATTCAATTTTCTACTTTGTGTTCTAAGATTTTCCTATAAATAGGGAGCTTAGGTTAGAATTGAAAATCACACTGTAAATCAAGTTTTCTCTATTTCTCTCTCGATATTTTGAGCGTATTCTTGTGAGTATACTTTGAGTGTTGTTATACTGGTGCAAGTTCAAGTCATAGCTTTATATCCTGTTTCAACTGTAAGTATCATTTTCGAGGTAAAGGATGTTATTTTTTTCTCAAATGATATTATTTCTTCAATATCATTATGTCAAATATTGGTTGAAACTTTTTATCAAATTTGGAATTTTTTTCATGTAAGGTTACTTATTCATGAGTTATTATTCACGAAGTTACTATTCACGAAGTTACTATTCATGAAGTTACTATTCAAGTACTATTCATTAAGCGTGAAGATATTTTTTTTGTGAAATTTCTATCTTTTGGTGTGTGAGTTACTATTCATGTATACGACACTACTATTCACGACTATTCACGATATAGACTATTCAATTAAAAATGAAATTTCTTCTTTTGTCTAAAATATTTATTCGGATACTAGCTTTGATTGTATCCATGTTTTGATCATTCTTGAATTTTACACCCCTATGATTATTTTTGAGGTATTTTTGACGTGGATAAAACAAAGTACTTAATCCTTAATCCTTAATCCTTGTCATTTTGTTTCATTTGGATTCGCTTTTTTAAAATATTTTTCATCATCCTCGCCTTAAATGATGATATTATGAATATCTTGGCCTCAGGCAAAGTAGTGCATGAAAGATGAATGATTTCGAAAGAATATCTTTGGCCCGTAGTGCTTAAAAGATGAACATGTGTGTTGAGATTTAACATGACCGATCGATGAATATCTTTGGGCCTCAGAAGTGCAAAGATGAATATTTGATTTGAGATGAATATCGATTGATGTTACAGGATAAAATATTGATGATGGACCGTTAAATTCATAGATTATAGTAGATTTCATTCTCTACGTAACTCTTCTATGAATTATTATTTTCACGCTAATATTGATCCTAAAACTTGTCATTTATCATTGTATTCTATCGATTTTTCCTCGTTGAAGACTAACGATAATTTGTTCTATATTATCTTAGTCATAACATTCTTTATTGGGCTAGTTGAGCTCACCTTTTCCTTTTGTTCCGTTTTTTTCTTCTCGTGAGGCTTAGATTATAAAGCAGTGAACTAGTGGGGTGTGGAGTGATGGTTCTAGATAGTTGTTTTTAGTATTCCTCACTATTTTCAAAAATAATCGTATCAATAATGAGGATTTATTTGAGTGTGGATATTGTCTAGAAGACAATATTTGTATTTAAACTCACGCTTTACGTGTTGTCGTCACGATTGCACAACAAATGTATTAATAAAGTTGTAGTTGTTTTTGCATCATGTATTTGGCAGCACTCGAATGGGTTAGATGGAATGGACCTATTTTGGGGGCGCCACAGTATTTGTATCGTAGCTTAGGATATGATCTCGGCAGAGATCGGGGAATAGAACTAGGAGGGAGAGACGAGTAAATCCTTCGCTAAGGTGTCCTACCTAAGCTTATTTGTTAGTTAGTCAAGATATAGGGATATTATGTGATATATTGATTTTTAATTAACCCTTGTTTTATGACGTGATTTGAGAATGTCGATCGAGAATATTAACAAATGGAGTAAATGAGACCGTGGAGATGCCTCAGATTTTACCAATGAGGAGAGAACGCAACAGTCGGGCAATGTACCTCTATGAACAACACCACCGAAAGCGAGATGATGAACGAGGGATGTTTAGAAGCTTTTTGCAGTTCATGCAAAATCGCACGAGGAGACTCGTGTTCAAAATACAGTGAGGAAATGATAGCAATTCACGGGTGGTCACAAACCAAGCAGCTTCAAAGAGTTGGGACCACCGCACTGGGAAAGCCGGATCCGACAAAGGCGAGACGTGGGTCAAACAAATTATCAAGATATTCGATGTCTTGGGATGCACGGAGGAACAAAAGTTCCATTCGCTACCTTTATGTTTCGTGGCGAAAGGCAGACATCGGTGGGAATCGTGAAGCGCACTCCATCCAAACCGCACTCAAAGATGTCATGGGAGACATTTCAGAAGCAGTTCAATGACAAGTACTTCGAAAGTATTCGCTATATGAAGGAAGTGGAGTTTATTAGATCGAGCAGTAATAATACGACGGTGTCCTAAGACGAGGCGTAAGTTCGCGGAGTTATCCGTGTTTGCACCTCATTTGGTGGAGAATGAGGAACGATGACGCGGATGTTTCGAGAGGTTTGAAAACCCAAGATACGCCAAGATCTCATTTCATAAATTTTTCTCTATTCAGATGTTGTCAATGTGGCTCAAGCTTGTTAGAGCGAGAGATAACGAGTACGCTCAACCGAGGGACCATAACCAGGATCATATCAAGATAGCAAGCCATCGTAATAACGATAACCGGCGGAGAAAGAAGAATACTGACAAAGGCAGAACTACTCCGTGGTAATCGTGGCCATGAAAATAGAAGAAGCGAAGTGGGAGGAGATTTTAAAAGAGGAGATTCAACAACGACCATTTGAAGACGTCGCCCAAAGAGAAGAATCGGTTCCAAGGGAGGAGAAAGACCACCCGGTCAGTATGTTACAAAATGCGGAAAGAGGGATATATCACCTAAACCGCCCACAACAGCTTTAAGGTATGCTATAATTGTGGAAAAGAAGGACATATCGCCGAGATCAGATGCATCAAAACCCGATCCAATGGAAGCGGTGACTCAAAAGATGTCCCGTAAAAGTCAAAGTCAACGATTCTCGGAAGAGCGTTTGTCGTGGACTTCATTAAAATGCGAGGAACCCGAACGGTTAGCACGGGTTAGTTAATTATAAATTCTTGCTAAGTTTATACCTTACTAGATACCTGGGTTCTACCCATTCTTTTATCTCTTTTCTTCAAGCTCAACGTTTGAACTTGACTACGGAGAAATTAGACTTTGACCTATTTATGGAGACTCTGTTAGAGAAACTTTCATTACATCCGTTGTTTAGAAATCTTGCTTGATTCAGTCAGCACTATCACATTACTCGTTAACCTTATTTCTATAGAGATATTTGCTTTTGATGTGATTTTAAGGTTAACTACTCATCACGCCAAATTGATTACTTTCGTAAGGTTGTTAGTTTTCATATTCCTAAGCAACCCGTTATTCAATTCAAGCCAATCAAACCATTGTAGTCAAACATTTTCATATCAAGCCATGAAGTCATTCGCTTATTACGGATGTCAAGTTTTCTTAGTCCATGTTATGGATTTGAATAAAGACACGCCGATTTGAATAATATTCCTGTTGTTATTGATTTTTCCTAACGATTTTCAAGATTTTTCGCTTACTCCTAAAGATCGATATTAAATTTTGTATCGACTTTGAACCCTAAGACAAAACTCATTTCTAAAATCTCATATCGAATGGCTCCTATTGAACTTCGTGGAGTTAAAAATTCAACTATAAAATTTGGTACCGAGCCTTTATCTTGTGACTTCCTTTGTGGAATGCACCAAGCCGCACTCTCCGTAGGGACACCATATTCGTGCGATAGTAAACCGACAGGTGTCATTGTAACGTGTTATCCAAGGTTGGGATATGAGTCACGATTGAGAACAACCTAAGCTTCAGAATCTAAATACGTAGCTTTCTAAGCTTAGTTGGTTATTATCTGAGATTCGTTGAAGGATATTCTCAATCGCTATTCCATTAACGCAAATGACTCGTAGAGATACAAAATTCAAATGGAGCAAAGAATGTGGGAAGAGCTTCAAGAACTCAAGAGGAGACTCATTTCAAAGACATGTTCGACCACGCCATCCTCGGAAAAACGAACGTGGTAGCCGACGTGTTGAGTAGAAGATCGATACAAGCACGAGTACGATATTGTCAAAGACTCATTTCAGATAATTTACAAATATTAGAGATGGAGATGAAAACTCTAGGTACCCACGCGATGATGATATACGAGTATAAATGACTTTAATCGATAAAGTTAAAGCTGTTCAAGCTACACACCGGAGCTGATGAATTTGAAGAAGGAGGTGAAAGAAGTTGTTATTTCAAAAGCGAGAATCGGTGAGGTGAGAAAAGCTCAAACCTTTGATTTATTAATCCATTTGAAATTCTCGATCGAATAGGAACCGCGGGTCTATAGACTCGTTTTACCGCCAAGTATGACGCTGTGTTCATAACGCTTTTTACGATCGATGTTACGTAAATATGTGGACGACGAACCACGTCATTGAAGTTAGAACCGGACGAGATAGCCAAGACTTAACGTATGAAGAGGTACTGTCAAGATTTTGGATAGGAAGGAGCATGTCCCTACGACGAAGGTCATACCACAAGTTAAAGTTTTGTGGAGAAACCATACTATTGAGGAAATGACCGGGAGTTGGAAACGAAATGAAAGCGGGTATTCTCATCTTTTCAAATACCAGTACGCACGCCAATTTCGAGGACTTAAATTTCATAAGGAGGGAGGTTGTAAGACCTCAAAAATTTTTAAATAAAAGGAATTTCCTTTATTTATTATTTTGAAATAGTAAGGGTGGATTTGATTAATGTGGATAGTTATGGGTAAAATACATAAATATTTGAATAAGCAAGTGGTTATAAAATATTCATTATCGCTTGGGAATATTCGGAATACAATGTCGGCCAGCAAATAAGCCTCTTTGTGGGCCCCATAATTGAAAGCGATTGGATGAAGAAAACGACAAATATAAGTTGTTTATAAATAACTACAGAAGTTATTACAGTTTATCATCGTTGGAATACCCGGTGGTTAAAACACACTAATACGCGTTGTTGAACAAGAAGACACTGCAGATTGCACCAATTATTGATTCTTACGTAAGAAGGCACTACTCAATAATTGTTACAAAGAATTATCGCTCAATATTTTATTTTATTGATTCAATAATTGTTGCGTTGATATTTTATATTATTGTTGTTTCAATAATTGTCATTACACGTTAATTTTTTATTATCTGAGCAATAATTCATATTATCTGAATAATATTATTAGAAAACATTATTGGCAATGTCTAGAAAGTTACGTCTAAGGAGAGGTTTGGTCACCTAATTGGCGCCAAGAAGTGAGAGATCCTTATCGAAAGCCCCTCTTCCTGGGAACACAGTTGTCACAAGATCTTGATTCCGTAATATTATTTGTGAATAATTAATTATTAATTTATATGATGAGGAAAATATTGATTTTATGAGGATATAGATGGAGAAAATTTTTAATGTGACAATTGTTGAAAATTAATATTTTATCTTTTTCTCGATAAAATAATTCATTTAAATATATTATTTTAATAATATATTAACGATGATATTTTTACAATGAATGTGGGATATATGAGTATATGAGGAGGAAGAGTATTTTGTGGCATTAAATGTTTAACACATGTTTTGTGTGTTGGTGGACACAATTATCGATAGAAATTTGATTATAATTGTAAAATCGCCTGCTTGTAGATTTCTTGGTCAATTTCATTTGGAATTCGGAAAAACTTTATTCTCGCAAAGTTGTAGAGAATTGAATTTCCTATAAAAAATCGCGAGATTTGAATTTTCTGATAAAAGGACTATTTATTATGAATTATTGAAGTTTCAAGTTCAAATAATTAATTTTTGGGAGTTTTAGTTAATTATTTTGAGAAAATGTTTTTTGCAACTAAGTTGGCCTCACATGTGATTCAAATGGCTGAGATCAGTTGTTCAAGGTGGGCTAAAGAAAATGTGAAAAATATATTAATATTATATTCAATTTTCTACTTTTGGTGTTCTAAGCATTTTCCTATAAATAGGAGCTTAGGTTAGAATTGAAAATCACACCGTAAACCCAAGTTTTCTCTCTATTTCTCTCGATATTTTGAGCGTATTCTTGTGAGTATACTTTGAGTGTTGCTATCTGGTTGCAAGTTCAAGTCATAGCTTATATCCTGTTTCAACTAAGTATTGTCTTTCGAGGTAAAGGATGTTATTTTCTTCTCAAATGATATTATTTCTTCAATATCATTATCTTTGAAATATTGGTTGAAACTTTTATCAAATTTGGAATTTTTTCATGCTATTCGGGGTTACTATTCATGAGTTACTATTCACGAGTTACTATTCATGAGTTATTATTCACGAGTTACTATTCACGAGTTCTTATTCACTTAAAGTACTATTCATGTAAGCGTGAAGATATTTTTTTGTGAAATTTCTATCTTTAGGTGTCTGAGTTACTATTCATGTATACTAAGACTATTCACGATATACGCACTATTCAATATTAAAAATAAAATTTCTTCTTTTTATCTAAAATATTTATTTCGGATACTAGCTTTGATTGTATCCATGTTTTGATCATTCTTGAATTTTACACCCTATGATTATTTTTGAGGTATTTTGGACGTGGATAAAACAAAGTACTAATCCTTAATCCTTAATCCTTGTCATTTTGTTTCAATTGGATTCGTTTCTTTAAAAATATTTTTCATCATCCTCGCTCTTAAATGATGATATTATCGAATATCTTTGGCCCGTAGTGCAAAGATGAATGATTTGAAGAATATCTTTGGCCCGTAGTGCAAAGATGAACATGTGTTGAGATGAACATGACCGATCGATTGATGAATATCTTTTGGCCTCAGTAGTGCAAAGATGAATATTTGATTTGAGATGAATATTGATTGATGTTACTGAGGATAAAATATTGATGATTGAATCGTTAAATTCATAGATTATAGTAGATTTCATTCTCTACGTAACTCTTCTATGAATTATTATTTCATTGCTAATATTGATCCGAAACTTGTTGCCTCATTGATTCTATCGATTTTTCCTCGTTGAAGACTAATGATAATTTGTTCTATATTATCTTAGTCATAACATTCTTTATTGGGCTAGTTGAGCTCACCCTTTCCTTTTGTTCCGTTTTTTTCTCTCGTAGCTTAGATTATAGTAGGAACTAGTCGGGGGTGTGGAGTGATGGTTCTAGATAGTCGCTTTTAGTAGTCCTCACTATTCGTAAAAAATCTTGTATCAATAATGAGGATTTATTTGAGTGTGGATATTATGCAGAAGACAATATTTGTATTTAAACTCACAGTTTATTTATGTGTTGTCGTATTTTGCACGACAAATGTATTAATAAAGTTGTAGTTGTTTCTGTACCATGTATTTGGAGACTCAGAATGGGTTGGATGGAATGGACCTATTTTGGGGGCGTCACATTGAAGATATTCAACGATAATTTTTTTAAAAGAGATTTGGTGAAAACCGAGTAAGGGAGGTTTCGTTGATTCTGAAGACGAAATCTTTATAAGGAGGGAAGGATGTGACAACCCGAATTTTTCATAAGTTATTAAAATAAGAATTTAATAGTTAAAATTCTTATTGCGATGTGATTAATGTAACAATCCAGAATTTTAATTAAAATTATAAATATTTATTGAATTATATAAATATTTAATGAATGTGTTTATTGTTGAATAAATATTTGTTTGTTGTTGAATAAATATTTGTTTAATTTGATTTGATTTGATTTGGTTAATTATTTGTTTAATAAATAATTAATGGGTTAAGGAAATTAATTGTTATGAGATAATATTCTAATTTAATTTAATAATTAAGTTAGAGAATTTATAATTATTAAATGAATTATTATATTATTTAATAAATTGTTATTAGAATTAATTAAATTAACTATGAAAACTTAATTAAATAAAGTGTGACAAATAACTATACTATAAAGGAGTTATTGTAACGAATGTGATTTTATAATTAATTAAAATATTTATTTGAGTTAGATAAATATTTTAGTTGATTTATTTATTGAATAATAAATATTTGATGTTGGTTGTTATGGCTTAATTTAATTAAGCGTTATAATTTGATATATAATTTTATAATTGATGTGCATTTTATTATTAAAGTTTAATTGATTTTACTAATAAAATAACTTTAAATTATTTAAGTGTGACATTAGAAATATGTTATATGTCATAGTAAAGTAATAATAGTATATAATGAATAGCCTAACCATTATGTTGCTTAACTAATGATGAAAAAGTGAGGTTATGCTACTAAGATGGTTTAATGTGATATTGGTCATGCGTGTAAGAGTTTTGTAACATAAGCCTTATGTTATTAGTGGGGGTTACTATTATATTAATTATTAACATAACTATTACCCAAATGAGGAGTTACACAAGAAGAAATCCTAGAGTTTTTTAGAGCAAGAGTCTTGGTGGAAGAGAGAAGTAGAGAAATAGAGAAATTGAGAGAGATAGAGAGAAATAGAGGAATTGAGAGGAGCTAGAAGAAGAAGAAAAGCTGAAGAAGGTAACTTCTAAACCCTTGTTTAATCTTTAATTTTTTTGGGGTAGATTTATGTTCTAGGCTAGTAGATCATGCTTAATCTTGTTTGTATTGGTTTAATCTTGGATTATCAAGAATCAAACAAGAGGATTCAAGAAAGAAAATGAAATGGAAAGAAAATTTGAAGAACAAAATTCGTAGGTTTTGAGTAATGTGGGACAGATCTTGTGAAATTCATACCTCTTTGGGTATAATGAGTTAGAAAGTGAGCCTTATATCAAATCGAAGCTATGGAAGTAATCTATATTCTGAAAGTGGAATCACATGAAAACTCCTTGTATATTTCTTGCGATTCTACATTTTAGTAAGGATGGTCCAAGAAGGAAAACAATCTACCCGGAAAATCAAAATCACATTACGGTTTCTGACTTTGAAAAATTCATATAAATTCGTGTGTTTTGAATCTGAAGAAATTTTAAACTGCAAAGTTGTAGATATGGAAGTTTACTAGCTAGAGTAGCGAAGGAAATGTAACGAAGGAGTTACGTTAAAAACGAAAACAACGTTTTGTTAAAGAAATTGTGAAGATGAGTTTTATAATTCTGTTTGAATTAAGATTTTGGGTGATGATATATTTGAATGATTAACAATATGTTTTGACATATGTAATGAGTATAGATATGTGTTATCACATTCTACGCATAATTAACCATTTAAGATCAAGAGTTGAGATAAGTTAATGTATGCATATAACGTGCTCGATAAAATGCCTAAAAATAATAGTGTTTCTAAACTTTGGTATACAAAGTGTCTAACTAATGGCTAATATTGGATGTTATGTGCATCTGAGTATGAAAAGATGATAATACAAGAATAATAATGGAAAGAAATCGAAAAGGGCGATTTTTAATTTTTGAAGGAAAATTAAACATGTAAACAATGTGTTGAATATGCATTTTTGAAACCAAAGTGGTATAATAAAATGGTGTGATATACGCACATTAAACTACAAGTGCGATAGTCTAGCATGTGTGGTGATGAAAATGAAAATAAAACCGAGTTGTATATAAAACACAGTTAGATGTCTATAAAGACATTATAAAGGATAATAAGATAAAGTAAGGTCTTAGAATATATTTGACCAAGAGATCGAGTATTGATTTTGTTTATTATCAATCTCACATATAGTGTAGGTTGTGCAAGGACGCGAAGTATTAGCGTGTTAGTAAAACGCCGGTAAAGGCAACTCTTTCAGTTTCTATTTGCTATGTGAATTTGATTGTTTTTAATCTTTATTGCAAAGAGCATGATGTGTTATATATATGTTGAATATATGAAATGTTAAAGTCAATTTATGACTACGTTGTTTAACTAAAGCATGTTGATTGAGTAAGGAACTCAATCTTTATAATTGTTATATGAATTGTAGCATGTATATTATGTTAGTCCGATATTTATGAGATATATGTTGAGCATGTTATTATGTGCTATGTGATGCATGAAAACTGTTAGATTTTGATGGGCTGTCGAGCTCAACCTTGCAAATAACCACTTTTGCAGGTTAAAGATTTAAGGTAAGGATATGTGCTACGTGAATTATAGAGATCCATATTCACGAAGATTGCTTATGTTTTATGGGAAATGTATTTAATATTTTGAATGTAACATGTTGTTGAATTGTAAGTTGAGTTATCCAATATATATGGATACCTATTTATGATGTAAGACTTTGTATAGTTATTTTGTTGTAACGATTCACGATATAAATTTGAATCGAAGAGATGTAATGTAAAGGTTGCGATTTAGGGCAATAAAGAAGGAAATGTATAAAATTTTTAATTATTCCGCAAATTTCAATGGTTGTATTATCGTTTAATGATGTAAAATTAGAGGTTGATTGTATTATTAACGACCGAAGTCGAGAATTAAATTGTATGAATTTTGGGGTCGTTACAGACTCAGCTTAATAAATAATCCACATCATCCCTGCACTACGGCCAAGAATATTCATTAGTATCACGACCACAAATTATCCATGCACTACGGGCCAAGGATATTCGTGTTTTCATTAATGGTCATGATCATGCCAACAACTGTTCCATCAATGCACTACGGACCATGCGGACTTTTACCACATCATTTGTAACATTACGGTCATGATTATACCAAATAATCCCTGGTCATAATCATACCAAGTCCATCTATGCTCTACAGGCCATAGATGACTTTCAACATAATATAAATATGAGGATGATGACAATGGTATAAGAATTCAATAAAACAAGTTCAATGATAAATTTTTAAATATTTATAATTTAATTTATCCAGAAATCAATAACGTCCAAATTGTCAACATGATATTGCTTTGTGGAGTAAAATTGAAGAATAATATTGTACAAAAAAAAATTTGGACTGAAAACAAATCAATTTTTATCATGAATAGTACCCCGGGTGAATAGTACTTTGGGAATAGTAATCCCATGAATAGTACTCCAGCATGAAAAAGTTGAAACTTATCAAGAATGCTTAGAATAATATTTCCATGAAAAGATACTGGATGAAACGCAAATATCAAGGATATTCTACTAATTTCATGGAATTTAGAAGCCAAAACTTTAACAAAACGAGTATAGAATTCGAAATCTGAAACGAAATAATATTACTTACATACTACAGAGTATGGAAGAAATTATTATTTCAAGCGAATATTGAACAAAAATAACATCCCTTACCTTGAAAAGAAGAGTATTCCAATTGGTATAGCGGGGATATTCTTGAAGAAAACTTTTACTATTTTCTAAACTCAAAGCTTTCTAAAACTCGAAAGAAATACGCTCAATATTATAGAAGTAGAATTCTCTGATTCTGGTGTGATTTTCAATTCTAACTAAGCATCCTATTTATAGGAGAATAGAAAGGATACTATTTGAATGCACAGTAGACAAGGAGTCACGGGCGAAGAATCAACTGATTTCGTTTAAAAATTTTGATTTTACTATGCTGTACTATGCAATAAAATATTCTAATAAAACGAAAACTTTAAATAAAAATATATATATATATATATATATTATATTATATATCACATGTGAGAAAACTCACGGGATACACTCCTGTGATCCCCATTTTCAATCATATATATATATATATATATATATATATATATATATATATATATATATATATATATATATATATATATATATACTCCAAGTACCTTATATATATAATAACAATAACTCTCGTGACTCTAAATCTTCTCCACCCACTTTTCTTTTAACACACGTGGGCCCCACATGTGGCCCCACCTTTATTATATTAAATAATTTTCTCTAGATTATTTTGAAAATGGGTAAATAGGGTCCATAAAATAAGCAAAATTTACATCAAATACTTCATAAAATTCCTCAATATTTTTAACAACATTTATCATCATTATTATAATTGTAATATTTACCAAACCGTGTCGTTCCCGAGAAAGAGGGGCTTTCAATAAGAATTTCTCCTTATCGACGCCGCAATTAGGTGATCAAACCTCTCCTTGACAGAACTTCTAGACATTGTCAATATTGCAAATAATAATATGAATAACTTTGTCGTCTCAATTATTGATTTAATAATACATAAATATCGACAATAATTGAATCAAATAACGTGAGATACTATGCAAAAATTACTATAGCAATAATTGAACAAAACTGAGTAACTTCTCACGTAAGCATCAATAATCAATACCGTGTGCTACTATACAACCACGCGTATTACTGTACTTTTAACACCGGGTGTTTCAATAGTTAACGGTAAAACTTCCGCCATTATTTTCATAAAAAGATATTTTTGTCGTTTTCTCAATCTGACAATAATTCTGTTATGGGGTCCACCAATGATTATGCCGTCGTACGAATATTTTCTGTTAAAACAAATATTCCTAGACCAACCGAATATTATATGACAACTTGCGTACTTTGTAAAATTTATAATTATTACCCACAACTATAACATTATATCAAATTCACTCCATAATATTTAAAAATGATATTTATAGAAAATTTATCTTTATTCATAAAAGTTGGGGTCTTACATTATATAATATGTTACAGTTTACAGACTTAGAATATAGGATAGCTGGTCATTTAATACAATAACACCTGTCCACTATGATGATGAGTGAAATGATAATCTAAGACTTAGGATAATGGGTTGGATAATTGGTCATTTAATACATTAACACTTGTCCACTATGGTGATGAGTGGAATGATAATCTAAGACTTAGGATAATGGGTTGGATAGTTGGTCATTTAGTACATCAACACCTGTCCCACTATGGTGATGAGTGGAAGGATAAAAATAACGTTATTTATTCATCTAAATGTGCATGTGCATATCTAAACTTGCTTTGGTACTATCACTATTAGTTTCATGATATGCAGTTAATATTAAATATTTTGTATCATATAATATTTATTTGTTACTTATACTATAATATATTATATTTATTATTCATAAAACTTAAATATTATTTAAGTCGATAATAATTTAACTAATAATTTTGATATTTCTATTAAATTATTATATTTATTATTCATAAAAAATAAACATTATTTTAAGATTATATATAAAAAATAAATATTATTGTTAATACATATGTTTTGAGTTTTAATGTAAATTTTATTGTTCAATGTACTTTTAAAGAAAAATAAATAATGTATAAATTGTACACAGTGAAAAATTTATCGCCATACGAATGCCATGATGGGCGCCTTATCGCCCAGGCCTCCTGGCGGTTAGCTACCGCCGTGACAACTATGGTAGAGGTTGCTACCAGACTGCTCGCAGGACGAGTTGGCCCAAATGCGAGTCCTTAGCGACAAAAGTCACGATTAATAGGTGGTTGACATAGGCTCTCTCATCTTATCATGTGGTGACTTGTTGTCAGTGGGAGTGCTCGTGACTAGTCCTGAATCCAAATTAAACGTAGTTTTAAAGCGTACCAGAATAGGCGCCTTTAATCCAAAACGACGTAGTTTTAAAGCGTACCAGAATAAGCGCATCCGTTCGGACACATAAAACGACATAGTTTTAGCCTTAGCGGAACCAAAACTACGTAATTTTAGGCTTAGCAGAAAAGGCGCGATAAAACGACGTAGTTTTAGGGCGTCCGTTTAGACTGATACCCTTTCAGCAGATACCGCTTCTCAAAACAACACAGTTTTGATAATAATAATAAATAATATTTATCAAAACGACACAATTTTGATAATAGAACTAAAATAAAATTTAAATTAAATTTTTTTAAAAAAATTAAATGAATTTTGTCCAAAAAATTACATACAAGGACCCAAACACACGAGCCAGGCTGATCAACAACGGTGGCGCACATGTGAGTTTGATCCAAGTCTTGGCTAGGTCATCTCCCTTCTCAAAAGTGGGGTGCCCCTTAGGGCCCAAACCAAAAAACAACTTTCATGTATATAAACCTATTAAATCTTTAGTTCTTAACCAATGTGGGACTTGGTTTCTCACATATATTTATTATTATTTATCATTTTCAAGGCTGATCTTTGAGAGTTAATATTTCATTCATTACTCAATGGATTTGAGCTTCCAAATATTTAATTTATTCTTCTCATGGAGTAGAACACATTGATATGTGGATTCATTTAAAATAATTATTATAACCCACTTTAATATCTCATTATTACTCCATGGATTTGAGCTTCCAAATTCTTAATTTAATCTACTCATAGAGTAGAACATATTGATATGTGGATTCACTTAAAATAATTATTAAAACTCACTTTAATTTTGGCTCAAATTCACATTGATATTAGTTAGATAGAGAAGATGATGAAGGAAATGCTAGAAAATATATAAAGTTGTAAGGGTCTCAGCTGGTGAATGCTAGACCAAATAGATATCCATTTGTTCAAAAAATGAGATCGAGAAGATGGTGAAGGAAATGCTAGAAAATGGAATTATCAAGCACAATACCAGCCCTTTTGCATCTCCTGTTCTGTTGGTTAAGAAAAAGGATGGGAGTTGGAGGTTTTGCATAAATTATATGGCTTTTAATAACATTACTTTGAAAGATAAATTTCTAATTCCTGTAGTGGATGAGTTATTAGACGAGCTACATGGTGCCAAGTTTTTCTCCAAAATCGATCTCAGGGCTGCTTATATGCAAGTGAGAATGTGTAGGAGATATTCAAAAAACAGTTTTTAGAACACATAGTGGTCACTATAAATTATTGGTTATGCCATTTGGCTTGACCAATACTCCAATGACATTTCAAGGGCTTATGAATACCATATTTTCAGATTTTTTAAGTAAATTTGTTTGGTGTTTTTCGATGATATATTTGTTTAGAGTTTGGATTTGCAGTCTCACTTGGGCCATCCTAGGCAAGTTTTTGAGATCTTAAGGGCATAACAATTATATGTCAAACGGATTAAGTGTTCTTTTGGAAGTAACAAGGTGGAATACTTGGGGCATATTGTAACTGGAGAATGAGTTTCAGTGGATTCAACAAAGATACATGCTGTGTTAAAATGGCCAAGGCCTACTACTGTAACGGAGTTGAGAGCTTCTTGGGATTCTCTAGTTATTACCGTAAGTTTGTAAAAAGGCTATGGGGTTATTAGCAAACCATTAATTGTGTTGCTATAAAAAGATAAGTTCCATTGGAATGAAGCAACTGAACATGCTTTTGAGGAACTCAAGAAAGCTTTATCCACCACCCCAGTCCCCGTTTTACCTAAGTTCGATAAGCCATTCATTTTAGAGACGAATGCAAGCAACTGATTTTTTCTATAGTAAATGGGGGTCCTCACCTTGCTGCTATTACTTCTGTGATTCCACTATAGATGCAGGATGTGAGCAACAGTTATGAGGGAGATTCAGTTGTGCAACAACTGATAACTCAGTGTTTTGATCAATCCGGGAGACAATAATTATAATGAATACAGCCAAGGTGAGCTTAAATGCAATGGTGTTATATATGTGGGAACCCATGGTGATTTGAGAGGGAAATTAATTAAAGAAGTTCATGACACTGGAATGGGGGGACTCAGGTGTAAGGGTAACTTTGAAAAGGCTACAACAACTCTTCCTTTGGCCATATTTAGGGGTAGAAGTGAAGGACTACATTAAACAGTGCCAGGTGTGCCTACAAATAATTAAAGAATGAATCCATTGCTACTTCTGGTTTGCTGCAGCCTTTAGAAATACCTTCTCATGCCTGGAAAAGTATAGCCATAGATTTTGTGGAAGGGCTACCAAAATCAGAAGGTAAGGACTGTCTAATGGTGGTGGTAAACAGGTTGACTAAGTCCTGTTATTTTTTAGCAATTTCACATCCATTCATAGCTAAGGTAATATCTCAAACATTCCTAGCTCATATCTATAAGTTGTATGGGTGGTGCCCAGAAAACATAGTTTCGGATAGGGATAAGGTGTTCCTGAGCAATTTTTGGAAAGAATTGTTCTTATTATTGGGAACATCCCTTTGCTACAGCTCAGCTTACCATCCCTAGAATGATGGCCAAAGTGAAAGACTTAAGCAGTGCCTGGAGCAATATCTTAGATGTATGATGGGACACAAACCAGGAAATTGGCAGAAGTGGTTACCTTACGCTGAGTTTTGGTATAATACTTGTTATCACACTGCTATAAAGATGACCCCTTTTCAAGCTTTGTATGGGTATGTACCAACACCAATTCCTACTTATCATGGTCTCAATGTTAAGGTGGCAGCAGTAGATGACTTTCTCAAACAGCATGATGGGTTGCTTAAGCTTCTCAAAGAGATCGAATTTGGAGGTTACTCAGCATAGGATGAAGCAATATGCTGATTCGCTTAGAACTGAGAGGGAATTTTCAGTAAGTGATTGGGTGTATCTAAGATTGCAGCCTTATAGACAGTCTTCATTGGCGCTAAAGAAATCTATAAAGTTAGCTCCTAGATTTTATGGGCCTTTCAAGATACTTGATTGAGTTGGGAAGGTTGCTTATAATATAATAAGCTGGATTTGCCACCTGCTTTTCCATGTGTCATGTCATTGCTAATGAAGAAACTGGGAGAAACAACTACAGCCTTGCCTAGTCTTCCACCATTTGGTGTTGAAGGGAAAATTCGAATGGAACCGGAAGCTATTCAGGACAGGAGGATGATCAAGAGGGCGGCTCCACAGATTTTGGTGCAATATAATGGGTGTCTACTGTTAGAAAGTAATTATGTAATCTCATATTTCTAGAAGCAGTATTAAATATAGTTATTAAGCTTGCTGAGTTCTATAAGTGTCTTTTGTATTCTCAAGAGTATTGAAGTCTTATTCTAGAATACTCCACTCCTAGATTAAATAGGAGATTGATGTAACCCATGGAGTATGAAAAAAAAAGAAGAAGAAGTCTAGTAGTCTGCAAGGAGCAGCAGCTCTGCAAAGTCTATTGCTCTCATCTCTCTTATAATAAAAGTTCCTTGATAAATTCATGTTTTTGCTCATTGTGCTTTCGTTTGTCCCAACAAATTTGGTATCAAAGCTATTTTGTTAACCACATCCTGCTATCATGAGTTCAAATTCAGTCCCTACATTGTTTGCATATTCTCCAAGTCAAATCCTTATATTTGAAGGGGAACACTATGAGTACTGGAGCAGTCAAATGGAAACTGTCTTCTTATCTCAAGACCTTTGGGATATTATTGAGACTAGTTATGAAGAACCACCTGGAACTAGAGATTGGTCACAAGCACAACAAAAGTTGTACAAGGAGAACAAAAAGAAAGATGCCACAACACTCCGATTTATACAGCAGGGGGTAAGCAAATCAATTTTTCCTAGAATTTTTGGAGTAAAAAAAGCAAAAATTGCATGGAAGATTTTGCAAAAAGAATTTCAAGGATCTGCCAAGGCCATTACTTTAAAACTTCAGACATTATTGAGAAATTTTGATAATCTGTCAATGAACGAAAATGAAAGCATTCGAGATTTCTCTTCAAAAGTTGCTGAAATAGTAAATCAAATCAAGGGTTGTGGTGACACCATTGAAGATAAGAGAGTGATTGAAAAAGTTTTGAGGAGTCTTCCTCCCAAATTTGATCATGTTTTCGCAGCCATAGAAGAATCCAAAGATCTGTCCAAAATGTCCTTTCATGAGTTAACAGGTTCACTACAAGCTCATGAACAGAGGATTAATAGGTCCTCACATCAACCTGTGGAACAAGCTTTTCAATCCAAACTGAGAGTTTCAGAAACGAAGGCCAACAGCTCTTGGGACATGTCTCATTCAACAGAAAAAAATCAAAATTCTTTTTCAAGAATGAATCAGCAGCTAAGAAGAAGAAGAGAGAAAACTTACAGTCATAACTCAAAGAAAGAAAGAAGTGGAAGCTCACAACAAAGTTTCAATAATGAAAATTCTCAGTGTATCATCTGCAAAAGATCTAACCATGAATCCCGAGATTGCAGATTTAAATGTACAAGATGTCGAGTGCCTAATCATTCTCAAAGAGACTGCTGGTTTCAAAACAAAAAGGAGCAAAATGAAGCTAAGTTCACAAAGGAAAGTGATAATGAACACCTTTTTTACTCTTGCTTACTTACTGAAAGTGAGTCGCAGAATTTATGGTATTTAGACAAATGGTTGCAAAGAGCTATACGACGGAAATAAAGACTTCTTCATAGAACTTGATCACAGCTTCACTTCTCAAGTAAAGCTTGGAGACGGAAAATTACAGAAAGCTCTCGGAAAAGGTGTTATTGCTGTTCACACCAAAGGAGGTAACAAAAGATTGATATCTGATGTTCTTTATGTGCCAAATTTATCTGAAAATCTCTTGAGTGTTGGTCAGTTGTTAAACAAAGGCTATCAGGTTATCTTTAATGATAGCAAATGCGAAATTGTTGACAAGAAAAATAAATTGACAGTAGCAAAAGTTGAAATGTCTTAAAATAAGGTGTTTCCTCTTGTCATACCAATAGAGGAAAACCTTGCTTTAAGAAGTGAAAATTTAGATATATCCTACTTGTGGCATTTGAGATATGGGCATTTAAATTACAAGGGTATAAAATTGTTGAAAGAAAAAAATATGGTGGTTGGATTGCCTGCTATAGAGAATAATGGAAGGGTTTGTGAAGGATGTGTCTATGGAAAAATGCATAGACTTCTATTTCCAAAAACCTCATGGAAAGCTAAAGCCCCTTTAGAATTGGTGCATTCTGACATTTGTGGTCCTATGAGGGCTCCATCTCTCAACAATAAGAGATATTTCATTCTCTTTGTTGATGACTATACAAGAATGATGTGGTTGTACTTCTTAAATGTAAAGCCAGAAACTTTCTCAATTTTTCTTCAATTCAAAGCTCTAGCAGAAAAGCAAAGTGGATGTCAAATGAAAACATTACGGACAGATCGTGGTGGAGAATTTAAATACACACCGTTCATGAATTACTGCAAGGAGAATGGAATTCAAAGGCAGCTCACTGTTAGTAGAAGTCCGCAACAAAACGGTGTGGCGGAAAGAAAGAATCGCACTAATGTTGAGATGGCTCGTAGTATATGTTGCAAGGAAAAGGCTTCCAAACAATCACGTGAAATTTGAAGCTATTCATACTTCTATCTATATTCTTAATTGATCTCCTACAAAAGCAGTTCGAAACAAAACTCCATTTGAAGCATGGAATAACAGGAAGCCACTTGTTGATCACTTCAAAGTTTTTGGATGCATTTCTTATGGCATGAACACATCACACAACATGGACAAGTTGTAAGACCCCAACTTTTATAAATAAAATCAAATTTCCTCTATTCATTATTTTGAAATAGTAAGGGTTGATTTGATTAATGTGGTTAGTTATGGATAAAATGCGCAAATATTTCAAATATGCAAGTGGTTATAAAATATTCATTTTTATAGAGAATATTCGTTTGATCGTGGAATATTCTTACCGCTTGGGAATATTAAATTTACTAATGCAACCTTAAAAATGGCCCCATAACTGAAAGCGATTGGATGAAAAAACGACAAGTATAAGTTGTTTATAAATAATCTGGGCGTAGTTATTCATAATTATCTTGTTGGAATACCCGATCGTTAAAACATAGTAGCACACGGTATTTCACCAATTATTGATTCTTACGTAGGAAGGCATTACTCAATAATTGTTACGATGAGTTCTTATTCAATATTTTATTTTATTGATTCAATAATTGCTACGTTGATATTTTATATTATTGTTGTTTCAATAATTGTCACTACACGGTATTTTCATTATCAGATCAATAATTCATATTATTTGAATAATATTATTAGATAACATTATTGGCAATGTCTAGAAAGTTCTGTTTAAGGAGAGGTTTGGTCACCTAATTGCGCGCCAGTAAGGAAAAATTCTTATTGGAAAGCCCCCTCTTTCCTGGGAACTGATTGGTTGTCAGTATTGTGATTCTGTAATATTATTTGTGAATAATTAAATTTTGATTTATATGATAAGGAAAATATTCATTTTATGTGGATATAAATGGTGAAAATTTTTAATGTAACAATTGTTGAAAAATTGTTATTTTATCTTTTCTGATAAATAATTCATTTAAATATATAATTATATTTTAATAATATAATAATGGTGATATTTTTACAATGAATGTGGGATATATGAGGAGGAGTATTTTTGTTACAATTAATGTTTAAAACATGTTAAACATGTCGGTGAACCCCATTTCTTAACTGAAATTGGTTTATAGCCCGTAAAATCGTCCGTTTGCGGATTTCGATCAATTTCTGCTTGGAATTTGGAAAAACTTAAACTCACAAAGCTGTAGAAAATGGAATTTCCTATGGAAAGGACATGTGGTTCGAATTTTTCTGATAAAAGGGATATTTATTATGAATTATTGAAGTTTCGTAGTTCCGAAATAATTGATTTTTGAAAGTTTTAATTATTTTTAATAACAAAAACGTTTTTTTTGTTTTTGTCATTATTTGGTGGCTGAATTCAGATGGTCAAGGTAGGCTAAGGAAAATTTTATAAATATATTAATATTTTATTAAATTTTCTACTTTTTGCTGTCATTCTAAGCATTTTCTATAAATAGGTGCTTAGGTTAGAATTGAAAATCACACCGTAAGCCCAAGTTTCTCTCCCTTTCTCTCTATATTATTGAGTGTATTCTTGTGAGTATTTTGATACTTTGAGTGTTGCTATATCTGGTCAAAGTTCCTTCAAAGACTATATCCTAGTATTCCAATTTAGAAATCACAGTCTTTTCAAAGTAAGAGATGTTATTTTCTTCTTAAATGATATTATTTTCTTTAATATCATTATGCCGAAATATTGGTGAACATTTTAATCAAATTTGGAAATTTTTGTGTCGGGGTTACTATTCACGATACAAGATTATTCACGATATCTGACATTATTCACGAATACTGACAAGACTATTCACAGAAAAATTAAATTTTCATTTTTTGTCCAAAATATCTATTATGGATACTAGCTTTGATTGTATCCATGTTTTGATCATTCTTGAATTTTACCTCACTACGGTTATTTATGAAGTATTTTTGAACTTGGATTGTTTGAAATACGAATCCTTAATATTTATTCTTTTGTTTCACTGGATTCGTTTTCTTTAAAATATTTTTCATCATCCTCAGTCCTAAATGATGGTATTACTGAATATCTTTGGCCTGTAGTGCAAAGATGAATGAATTTTTAATGAATATCTTTGGCACGTGAGTGCAAAAGATGTACAGTGTGTGAGATGAACATGATCGACTGATGAATATCTTTGGCCTGTAGTGCAAAGATGAATATTTGATTCAAGATGAATATTGATTGATGTTACAGTGATAAAATATTGATGATGGACTTTTAAATTCATAGATAAAAGTAGATTTCATTCTCTACGTAACTCTTCTATGAATTATTATTTTTTTCGCTGAATATTGATCTCGAAACTTGTTGCCTATTGTATTTTATCGATTTTTCCTCTGTTGAAGACTAACGATAATTTGTTCTATATTATCTTAGTCATAATATTCTTTACTGGGCTAGTTGAGCTCACCCTTTTCCTTTTTGTTCCATTTTTCTTCTCGTGAGGCGAGAATGTAGCGAGTTCTAATGAGGTGTGGAATGATGATTCTAAAAAGTTGTTTTAGTAGTCCTCACCATTTTGTAAAATAATGTACCAATAATTGTAATGAGGGCTTATTTGGGTGTGAATATTGTCTGACGACAATATTTGTATTTAAACTCACTTGATTTTCATGTCAGTATTAATAAAGTTGTAGTTGTTTTTCATATTATGTTATTGTGACTCAAAATGGGTGATGTATACCTATTTTGGGGGCGTCATGATTGGTATCAGAGCTTAGGGATATGATCTTTGGCAGAGATCTGGGAATAGAACTAGGAGGGGAGAGACGAGTAAATCCTTCGCTAGTGTGTCCTACGTACCTAAGCTTATTTGTTAGTTGGTCTGTATATAGGGATATTATGTGATATGTTGATTTCCTTAATTAACCCTTATTTTATGGCAGTATTTGAGAATGTCGACTGAGAATGTTAACAGTGGAGTAAATTAGACCGTGGAGACACCTTTACTCACCAACGAGGAGAACGTGCAGCAAAGAAAGCAGTGGCAATGTTCCTCCCGTGAACAACACCACTTAGCAGATGATGAACGACGGATGTTTGAAGCTTTTGCAGTTCACAAAAATCGACGAAGTGAGACTCGTGTACAAAATATGTGGAAATGATAATAACGCATTCGGTTTGTCACAAATGCAAACAGTTCAAAGAGTTGGGACCACCGAATTCGGGGAAAGCGGATCCGATTAAGATGTAAACGTGGGTCAAACAAATCACCAAGATATTCGATGTCTTGGGATGCACGGAGGAACAGAAGGTTCCATTCGCCACCTTTATGTTCTGTAATGAGGCAAATTACTGGTGGAAATCCGTGAAGTGTACCCATCCAGCCGCACTCAGCATGTCTTGGGAGACGTTTCAAAAAAATTTCAATGACAAGTACTTTCCTGAAAGTATTCGTTATGTGAAGGAAGTAGAGTTCATTAGACTGGAACAAAATAACATGACAAAGGTCCCAAAGATGAGGCAAAGTTTGCGAGTTATCCGTGTTTACACCTCATTTGGTGGAGAATGAGGAACGTATGACGCGGATGTTTCTGAGAGGTTTGAAACCCGACATACGTTAGTATCTCATTTCTCATAAATTTTCTCTCTATTCAGATGTTGTCAACAGGGCTCAATTGTTAGAGCGAGATAACGAGTACGTTCAACCGAGGGACCATAACCAGGATCATACTAGTGACAACAGTCATCAGAACAACGATAACCAATGGAGAAAGAAGACTACGGACAAAGGCGGTAACCACTCTGGTGGTAATTATGGCCATGAGAATAGAAGAAGCGAGTCGGGAGGAGATTTTAAAAAGAAGAGATTCAACAATGACCATGTGAAGACGTCAACACCAGCACCAACTGGTTCTAAGGGAGGAGAACGACCACCGGTCGTATGCTATAAATGTGGAAAAGAGGGACATATCAGCCCAAACTGCCCACAACAGTTCAAGGTATGTTATAATTATGGAAAGAAAGGACATATCGCTCGAGATTGTACGGTAGCGAAACTAAGTCCAGCGGGGATGGTGACTCAAAAGGCTGTCCCAGAAAATTTAAAGTCAACGGTTCCTGGAAGAGCGTTTGTCGTGACTGGTCAAAATGCGAGGAACCCAAACGAGGTGATCACGAGTAAGCTAATCATAAATTCTTGCGAAGTTTATACCTTACTTGATATCGGTGCTACCCATTCATTTATCTCTCCTGTTTGTGCTCAACGTTTAAACTTAACTCCGAAGAAATTAGACTTTGATTTATCTGTGGAGACTCCGTTAGGAGAAACTTTCATCACATCCACTGTTTATAAATCTTGTTTGATCCAAGTTGGCACCATCACATTACCTGTTGACCTTATCTCTTTAAAGATATTTGCTTTTGATGTGATTTTAAGGATTGATTGGTTAACTACTCATCATGCCAAAATTGATTGTTTTCGTAAGGTTGTTAGTTTTCATATTCCTAACCAACCTGTTGTATGAATTTAAGCAACTAAACCATTAAAATCAATCACTGTCATATCTAGTCATAAAGCTATTTGTTTATTGAAAAACGGATGTCAAGCTTTCTTAGCCCATGTTATGGATTTGAATAAAGACACGTCAGATTTGAATAATATTCCTGTTGTTAGTAAATTTTCTGACTTGTTTCCTGAAGAACTTCCCAGTCTACCCCCAGAACGTGAAGTTGAATTCTTTATTGATCTTGAACCTGGTACAAAGCCCATTTCTAAAACCCCATATCGAATGGCTCCTATTAAACTTCAAGAGTTAAAGGTCCAACTATAGGAGTTGTTGGACATCGGTTTCATTCGTCCTAGTACATCTCCTTGGGGTGCTCCTGTTTTATTTGTAAAGAAGAAAGACAGGAGTATGCGACTTTGTATTGACTATCAAGAATTGAACCATGTCACCATCAAGAATAGGTATCCGTTACCTCGTATTGATGACATGTTTGACCAGTTGCAAGGAGCACAATTCTTTTCAAAGATCGATCTTCGATTCGGATATCAATTTTGAAGATTAAAACCGAGGATATTCCAAAGGCGCCGTAACTCGTCACGGGCATTATGAATTTTTAGTCATGTCTTTTGGATCGACTAATGCTCCTGCGGCTTTCATGGATATGATGAACAGAGTATTCAAGGACTATTTGGATCAGTTCGTTGTTGTCTTTATTGATGACATTCTCATATATTCCAAAAGCCGTGAAGATCATCAGCACCATTTGAAGCTGGTACTCCAAAGGCTTCGTGAAAACAAGCTATATGCCAAGTTGAAGAAATGCGAATTCATCAGTTGGTCATGTTCATCTAAACACCTGTTCATCTTTGCACTACGGGCCAAAGATATTCTTGAAATCATTCATCTTTGCACTACTGAGCCAAAGATATTCCATAATATCATCATTTAAGATCGAAGATGATAAAAAATATTTTTAAAGAAACGAATCCGGTGAAACAAAATGACAAGGATTAAGGATTAAGGATTCGTACTTTGTTTTATCCACGCCCAAAAATACCTCAAAAATAATCACAGTGATTGTAAAATTCAAGAATGATCAAAACATGGATACAATCAAAGCTAGTATCCACAATAGATATTTTAATTTAAAAGAAAATTTTTCATTTTTCGATGAATAAGGCAGATTCGTGAATAAGTGTCATTATACGTGAATAGTGCCGTATACGTGAATAAGTAACCGACACCAAAAGTTATAAATTTGTTAAAAACTTGGATCAATATTTCAACATAATGATATTGAAGAAATAATATCATTACGAAAAAAAAAATATCCCTTACCTCGAAAGACAAAGATTTCTAGTTAAACACAGGATATAGGTTATGACTTGAACTTGCACCGTATAGCAATACTCAAAGTATACTCAAAATACTCACAAGAATACGCCGATAATATAGAGAGAAAACTTGATTTCGGTGTGATTTTCAATTCTAACCTAAGCACCCTATTTATAGGAAATCGCTTAGAACACCAAAGCAAAAAAATTTAATATAATAATAATATATATAATCAAATTTCCTCGCACACAAATCTGGTCCAAACTTCAGCCACACATGTGCTAAAAAACAATAAAAACGTTTTTCTTAATAAAAATAATTAAAACTTCCAAAAATCAATTATTTTGAGCTTGAACTTCAATAATTCATAATAAATAGCCCTTTTGCCAGAAAATTCGAATCTCACGACTCCTTATAGGTAATTCAATTCTCTACAACTTTGCAGAAGAAAGATTTTCCAAATTCCAAACAAAAATTGTATAGAAATCCACAAACCAGGCGATTTTACGATCTATAATCAAATTTAAAATCAATAAATGGGGTCCACCGACATGTTTAACATGTTTTAAACATTTATTGCAACAAAAATACTCTTCCTCCTCATATATTCATATATCCCACATTCGATTGTAAAAAATATCACCATTATTATATTATTAAAATATAATAATATATTTAAATGAATTATTTTATCAAAAAAGATAAAATTTCAATTTTCAACAATTGTCGCATTAAAATTTTTTTCTCCATCTATATCCACATAAAATCAATATTTTCCTCATCATATGAATCAATAATTAATTATTCACAAATAATATTACGTAATCACAATATATAACCTGTGCAGGTTCTCAGGAAAGGGGCTTTCAATAAGAATTTCTCCTTCATGGTGGCGCAATTAGGTGACCAAACCTCTCCTTAGACAGAACTTTCTAGACATTGCCAATAATGTTATCTAATAATATTATTCCGATAATATGAATTATTGCATCGATAATGAAAAATATTGTGTAATGACAATTATCAAACAAACAAGAATATAAAATATCAACGCAAAGAATTATTAAATCAATAAAATCTTTGAGAATAAGAATTACGTAACCATTATTGAGTAGTGCCTTCTTACGTAAGAATCAATAATTGGTGCAATACCGCAAGTGCTTCTTGTGTTTTAACCAACCGAGTATTTTAACAAGATACTTGAGTAATAACTACTATTTGTTATTTTTAAACAACTTATATTTGTCGTTTTCTTCATCCAATCGCTTTCCAGTTATGGGGCCCACACATGGTTCTTGGCGGTCATATACGAATATTCCCCGACAAAGATTTGAATATTCCACGACCAAACGAATATTCCCGCCAACAATGAATATTTTATAACCACTTACTTATTTTGAAATATTTGCGATTTTACCCCTAACTATCCACATTAATCAAATCAACCCTTACTATTTCAAAATAATAAATAGAGAAAATTAAATTTCATTAATAATAAGTTGGGGTCTTACAGAGGTGGTGTCAAAACATGGAGTATCTGTTGACCCGGCGAAGATTGAGGCAATACAAAGTTGGGAGCAACCAAGTCCAGAATCAAGACGTAGCTTTTGGGCTTAGCTGGTTATTATCGGAGATTTGTGGAAGGATTTTCTCGAATCACTACTCCGTTAACTCAGCTGACTCAGAAAGATACAAAATTCGTATGGAGCGAGGAATGCGAGAAAAGTTTCCAAGAGCTCAAGAGGAGACTCATCTCGGCACCTGTTCTGACAATACCATCTGGTTCGGATGAATTTGTTATCTCAAAACGATGCTTGGGAAAAGGGTTAGGATGTGTTCTCATGCAATGTGGGAAAGTCATAGCCTATGCCTCATCGCGACAACTTAAAGAATATGAGAGGAATTATCTTACTCATGATCTAGAGTTGAGCAGCAGTCGTTTTCGCTTAAAGATCCGGAGGCACTATCTATATGGAGAGAAAGTGGAGATATATTCAGACCATAAAAGCCTCAAATATTTCTTCACCCAAAAGGAACTCAACATGCGACAACGACGTTGGCTCGAGCTGTTAAAAGATTATGACCACACCATTCAATACCATCCTGAAAAAGCAAACGTGGTAGCTGACGCGTTGAGTAGAAGATCATATGCAGGAACGAGTGCGATGATGTCAAGTATACGCATAGAACCAACTTTAATCGATGAAGTTAAAGTTACTCAAGCCACAGACCCGGTGCTGATGCGTATGAAGAAGAAAGTACAAGAGGGTGTTATTCCAGAAGTAAGAATCGATGAAGAAGGAATACTTTGAGTCCACTCCAGACTTTGTGTTCCTAACGATTCTGATTTAAAGAATAAGATCATGATGGAGGCACACAATACACCATTTGCAATCCATCTTGGAAGTACCAAAATGTATCGTGATCTTCGACATACATTTTGATGGAACAATATGAAGAGAGAGAGATCGCGAAGTTTATCTCAAGGTGTTTAACTTGTCAACGTGTAAAGGCGGAGCATCAAGTGCCTAAGGGTCCATTGCAACCATTTGAGATTCTGAAATGGAAGTGGGAACACATTACCATGGATTTCGTTACGAGTCTTCCCACGGTTTCTCAAGGTATAAATGTTATTTGGGTTATTGTTGATAGATTAACCAAGTCTGCTCATTTCTTGCCGATACGGGAGACTTATTCCCTTGAACGTCTTGCTCATATGTATGTAAATGAGATTAGGAGATTGCATGGCATGCCAGTACCCATAGTTTCGGATCGTGACCCAAGATTCACTTCACGATTTTGGGTTAGCTTGCAAAAAGCTATGGGCACGGATTTACGATTCAGTTCGGCATACCATCCTCAAACGGACGGACAATCAGAGAGGACTATTCAAACTCTTGAAGATCTATTAAGACTCTGTGTCCTAGATTTCAAAGGGAGTTAGGATAAGTATTTACCATTGGTGGAATTCTCCTACAACAACAGTTATCAGGCAAGTATAGGTGTGGCTCCATTCGAAGCATTGTATGGACGAAAGTGTCGCTCTCCAATATGTTGGGATGAGGTGGGTGAAGCAACATTGTTGGGACCCTAGTTGGTATGTATGACTATGGAAAAGATCCAAATGATTCGACAACGTATACAAATGGCTCAAGATCGACAAAAGAGTTATGCGGATCTTCATCGAAAGGACGTGGAATTTAGTATTGGGGATCATGTATTGTTGCGTGTTGCCCCATGGAAGGGAGTTACAAGATTCGGGAAGAGAGGAAAGCTCAATCCACGATTTATTGGTCCATTTCAGATTCTTGATCGAGTAGGAAATGTAGCCTATAGACTTGCGTTACCTCCAAGTATGTCTCGTGTTCATAATGTTTTTCATATATCTGTGCTTCGTAAATATGTGAAAGACCCGAACCACGTTATTGAGTTAGAACCGGATGAGATAGCCGAAGACTTAACATAGGAGGAGGTACCTGTCAAGATCTTGGATAGGAAGGAGCATGTCTTACGTACAAAGGTCATACCACAAGTTAAAATTTTGTGGAGAAACCATGCTATTGAGGAAATGACCTGGGAGTTGAAAACGAAAATGAAAGCGAGGTATCCTCACCTTTTTGAAACACCAGGTACGTACGTCAATTTCGAGGACAAAATTTCATAAGGTGGGGAGGTTATAAGACCCCAACTTATTATAAATAAAATCAAATTTCCTCTATTTATTATTTTGAAATAGTAAGGGTTGATTTGATTAATGTGGTTAGTTATGGGTAAAATGCGCAAATATTTTAAATATGCAAGTGGTTATAAAATATTCATTTTTATCGGAGAATATTCGTTTGATCGTGGAATATTCTTACTGTCGGGGAATATTCATACGACGGTGCAACCTTGTGTGGGCCCCATAACGGAAAGCGATTGGATGAAGAAAACGACAAGTATAAGTTGTTTATAAATAATAGCTTAGTTGTTACCGTTAATACTATTGGAATACTCGGTGGTTAAAACACAGTAGCACACGGTATTGCACCAATTATTGATTCTTACATAGGAAGGCATTACTCAATAATTTTTACAGTAGTTACTGTTCAATATTTTATTTTATTGATTCAATAATTGCTACGTTGATATTTTATATTATTGTTGTTTCAATAATTGTCACTACACAGTATTTTCATTATCAGATCAATAATTCATATTATTTGAATAATATTATTAGATAACATTATTGGTAATGTCTAGAAAGTTCTGTCTAAGGAGAGGTTTGATCACCTAATTGTGAGCTAGTAAGGAGAAATCCTTATTGAAAAGCCCCCTCTTTCATGGGAACTGCCTGGTTGTCAGTATTGTGATTCTGT
Organism: Panax quinquefolius; assembly: GCA_020205615.1. Taxonomy (NCBI): domain Eukaryota; kingdom Viridiplantae; phylum Streptophyta; class Magnoliopsida; order Apiales; family Araliaceae; genus Panax; species Panax quinquefolius. The sequence goes on along the minus strand of CM035170.1, from coordinate 9,181,014 downwards.
AATATTATTTGTGAATAATTAATTATTAATTTATATGATAAGGAAAATATTCATTTTATGTGGATATAGATGGAGAAAATTTTTAATGTGACAATTGTTGAAAATTGTTATTTTATCTTTTTGATAAATAATTATTTAAATATATTATTATATTTTAATAATATAATAATGGTGATATTTTACAATGAATGTGAGATATATGAATATATGAGGAGGAGGAGGAGTATTTTGTTACAATTAATGTTTAAAACATGTTAAACATGTAAATTGGACCCCATTTCTTGGTGAAATTGGTTTATAGCAGTAAAATCGCTTGGTTTGTGGATTTCGGTCAACTTCTACTTGGAATTTGAAAAAACTTAAACTTACAAAGTTGTAGAGAATGGAATTTCCTATGGAAAGGACATGTGGTTCAAAATTTTCTGATAAAAGGACTATTTATTATGAATTATTGAAGTTTCGTAGTTCCGAAATAATTGATATTTGAAAGTTTTAATTATTTTTAATAACAAAAACGTTTTTTTTTTGTTTTTGTCATTATTTGGTGGCTGAATTCAGATAGTCAAGGTAGGCTAAGGAAAATTTTATAAATATATTAATATTTTATTAAATTTTCTACTTTGGTGTTCTAAGCATTTTTCTATAAATAGGGTACTTAGGTTAGAATTGAAAATCACACCAGAAACTGAAGTTTTCTCTCCCTTTCTCTCTCTATATTATCGAGCGTATTCTTGTGAGTATTTTGATACTTTGAGTGTTCTTTATACGGTGCAAGTTCCTTCAAAGACTATATCCCAGATTCTAACTGAAATACAGTCTTTTCAAAGTAAGAGATGTTATTTTCTTCTTAAATGATATTATTTTCTTCAATATCATTATGCCAAAATATTGGTGAACATTTTAATCAAATTTGAAACTTTTTTGTGTGGGAGTTCTTATTCACGATATCTCTGACTATTCACGATATCTGGCATTATTCACGAATACTAAGACTATTCACGTAAAAAATTAAATTTTCATTTTTTGTCCAAAATATCTATTATGGATACTAGCTTTGATTGTAACCATGTTTTGATCATTCTTGAATTTTACCTCACTACGGTTATTTATGAAGTATTTTTGAACTTAGATTGTTTGAAATACGAATCCTTAATATTTATTCTTTTGTTTCAATTGGATTCGTTTTCTTTAAAATATTTTCATCATCCTCGGGTCTAAATGATGGTATTCTTGAATATCTTTGGCTCAGTAGTGCAAAAAGATGAATGAATTTTTAATGAATATTTTTGGCGTGTAGTGTAAAGATATACAGTGTTGAGATGAACATGATCGACTGATGAATATCTTTGGCCTGTAGTGCAAAGATGAATATTTGATTCAAGATGAATATTGATTGATGTTCTGGTGATAAAATATTGATGATGGACTTTTAAATTCATAGATAAAAGTAGATTTCATTCTCTACGTAACTTTCTTACATGAATTATTATTTATTGCTGAATATTGATCCGAAACTTGTTGTCTATTGTATTTTATCAGATTTTTTCCTGTTGAAGACTAACGATAATTTGTTCTATATTATCTTAGTCATAATATTCTTTACTGGGCTAGTTGAGCTCACCCTTTTCTTTTTTGTTCCATTTTTCTTCTCAGGAGGCGAGAATGTAGCGAGTTCTAGTCGGGGTGTGGAATGATGATTCTAGAAAGTTGTTTTAGTAGTCCTCACCATTTTTATAAAATAATGTACCAATAATTGTAATGAGGACTTATTTGGGTGTGAATATTGTCTAGACGATAATATTTGTATTTTAACTCACAGTTTTCATGTTGTATTAATAAAGTTGTAGTTGTTTCTGTACCATGTTATTGACGACTCAAAATGGGTGATGTATACCTATTTTGGGGGTGTCGCACAAGTTTGACAAGAAAGGTGAAAAGTACGTGTTTATTGGCTATAGTGATGAGTCTAAGGGTTTTAGACTACTTAATCCCAAGACAAATCAACTTGTAGTATCTAGAGATGTCATTTTTGATGAAATGGCAGCTTGGGAGTGGAAGGATGATTCTTCTCAAGATCAAAAGTCATACGAATTTAAAGAATCGTCATCTTTTCAGGAAGATGCAAATCAAGAAAGCAACCTGCAGCATGAAGTAACAAGAAGTTCCTCTAGAATTCCATCATCAATTAATAATCATTCCGATTCGGAATCACCTCCAAGAAAGGTACGATCAATGCAAAATGTCTATGAATCATGTGAATTTGCTCTTTTTTCATGTGAACCTCACACTTTTGAAGAAGCAGCAAGTAATAATGTATGGATTAAAGTCTTGAAAGAAGAAATCTCTATGATTGAAAAGAACAAAACTTGGGAGCTTATGGATCTGCCAAAAGGGAAGGATGTCATTGGATTAAAATGGGTTTATAAGACAAAGTACAATGAAGATGGCTCAATTCAAAAGCACAAGTCCAGATTAGTCGCGAAAGGCTACTCACAACAGCCTAGCATAGATTTCACCGAGACGTTTGCACCGGTAGCTCGGACGGAAACAATAATAAGCTCGTTTTACTTTGGTACTCAATTGGAGTTGAAAGTGTTTCAACTTGATGTAAAATCGCTTTTTAAATGGTGAGTTGGAGGAAGAGGTCTATGTTGAGCAACCTCAAGGTTTCCAAGTAGAAGGAAAAGAAGACAAAGTGTATAGGCTTCGAAAGGCTTTGTATGGCCTAAAGCAAGCCCCCCGAGCTTGGAACAACAGAATTGATGGTTATTTTCAAAGAAAGTGGATTCAAAATAAGCCCAAGTGAACCTTCATCAGATGTGAAGAGTAGAAAGTCTGAGACTTCCTTCTTGTTTGCTTATCGTTGATGATTTGATCTATTTTGGTTCAAATATGAAAATGCTCAAGATTTCAAGAAAAATATGATGAATGAGTTTGAAATGACTGACTTGGGTCTTATGAGATATTTTCTTAGGATTCAAGTGAAACAAAGCAAAGGGCATATTTTTCTCTCCCAAGAAAAGTATGTAGAAGATTTGCTTAAAAAATTTCAAATGGATAAATGAAAAGGCGGTTTACGCCTATGGCTTTAAATGAAAAGTTCTTGAAAAAATGATGGAGAACAAGAGTTGATAATAAGCTTTATAGAAGCTTGGTTGGCTCTCCGATTTATCTCACCAACACAAGACACGATATAATGCATTCAAAGTGAGTGTGATTTCTAGATACATGAATAAGCCAACAAAGTCTCATTATACAAAGAAGAAAAAGAATCTTAAGGTATCTACGGGGACACGAAAAACATGGGATCACTTATGTGAAAGAAAAAGATTTCAAGCTTCTTTGGATATCACGATAGCGATTACAAGGGGTTCCTTTGATGATCGAAAGAGCACCTCAGGTTATCTTTTTTGCCTAGGTTCAAATGTGATATCTTGGAGTTCAAAGAAGCAAAAATCAGTGGTGTTATCGTCAGCGGAAGCAGAATACATTGCAGCAACCGATTGTGCGCGTGAAGCAGTTTGGTTAAGAAGAATTTTGAATGATTTGCAGCTAAAGCAAACTGAACCTACAAGAATCTATTGTGACAACAGGTCAGCAATAGCAATGACAAAAAATCCAGTTTTTCATGCTCGCACTAAGCATATAGAGCTCCGTTATCATTTCATCAAAGACTTGGTGAGCAAAGGAGAAATTTGCCTGGAATTTGTTAGCACTAATGATCAGCCAGCTGATGCTCTAACCAAACCAGTCACGAGGGAGAAATTTGAGAAGTTCAAGAACGAATTGAAGATTACAAATTAAGAGGGGGTGTTAGAAAGTAATTATGTAATCTCATATTTCTAGAAACAGTATTAAATATAGTTATTAAGCTTGCTGAGTTCTATAAGTGTCTTTTGTATTCTCAAGAGTATTGAAGTCTTATTCTAGAATACTACACCCCTAGATTAAATAAGAGATTGATGTAACCCATGAAGTATGGAAAAAAAAAAAAAAAAGTCTAGCAGGAGCAGCAGCTCTAAAATGTCAACCTGGGAGGTTGCTGGCTGAAAAATCTCCCAAGTTTACAATTCTAAAATTATTCTGGTTTTATAAAATTTCATGCTAGAATTCTGTTTTGTTATTTCTCTGTCTGTTTTTCTTCCATTGCAGTAGTTTCTGCTAATAAAGTTTTGAATGTTGTGAATCCATGAGGACAAGGATTTTGTAAGGGCTTCCTTCGGTTGGCCTTCCTACGCTGACGAATAACTGAGTTAGCTAAAAGGGCTTGTTAGTCTTTTACTTGCTGGTAGTCAGATGCTCATGATGACTCTTTTGATGTGTGATTCTCATGTCAAAAGAATTTAAGTATTGTGCTTGATTATTAGGATAAAAGAGTGAGAATAAATGGAATATTTGTTTTAATGGATCACGACTTGATAATTTATTTTTGGACTAAAAGATGTGATTGTAGATGAGTGTATAACCCCCCCACCACCCCCCCCCACCCCCACCCCCCCCACCCCCACCCATAGAGGGGTTAAATGTAAATACTCAAATTTGAGATCTTAGTCATGAGATCACTTGAGCAACTAAATAAGACTAGATGTTATTTTAGCAAAAAGATTAAGATTTATATTAAATTAATTTATTTTTTCCAACAAAATATTAAAAGGATTAAGTTTTATACGAAATCAATTTATTATTATTGTTATTATTATTATTATTATCAAAATAATTCCCCTACCCATCTTTTTATTTTATTTAGTTGTTATGAATTGATTTAGTATATAGCAATGTTCTTTGGGTAATTTAGTAGATAGGTCTGTTGAGCTTAGGTGGTCTCTTGGCCAAAATCTCAAACTTTTAGCACCGTCATGTGTACCCACATAGCAAATCAACACATATGTGACACTGAAGATTCAATATCCAAATTTCCTAACAGAAAATGGCTCATTAAAAACATTTAAAATTTAGTAATCAAATTTGTGTTTTACCTGATCACCAGAGTTGATCGTTCGATACATTTTATTTAAATGAACATGTTACTCTTGATTAGTGATTCTAATTCAAGGAAAAGGACACTTGTCTACAAGTGGTTCAAAGTAGACAAATACTCTTTGTTTTATAAAACATGTCCAAAGCATATTTTTCACACAAAATAAGAAATTAAAGAGTAGAGAAAAACAATATTGTCAATTTTTTAATATTGTTTTTTGAATTTGAGAAGAGAAGTAAATAAAAGAATTTAAAATGCATGAAAGAAAAGAGAGGAGAGAAACAAATTTTACTCTCTCTTTTATTGTGTTTGTGAATTTTGGAATAAAGTTTTAACTTAAAAAGTATATTACTATGTTACTCTTATGAGATTACATTTAAAAATCATTATTAGAATATTTTTAGTATTTTAATATGACAGTCAAGTCTTTAATAAATTTCCTTCTAAATCTTCCTTAATTTGAAAAAAATTATTTCCTTCTCTTTTATTTTCACTCCTTAAAAATTAACAAAACAAGGAAATTTAAATCTCTTTCTTAAATTTCCATTCTTTTCTTTTTGAAACTCACAAATACAAAGTTGAGATGAACCCCAAATTATTTATTTATTTTTTTCTAAAATTGATGGATCCCACTTAAATATTTTCAAGCAGTCTTTTTATAATATTTTGAATTTAAATTTTATAGACTTAACATTAACTTATTGTAAATAAGTTATTTTTGTATTTTAACATTTTTGTGAGTGAGGGAGTTATTCTTGAGTGTGGTAAGCCGTAAGCCATAGCAACATATATTCATCTCCTCTTGCCCTATACTACTTCCCCTATAAATTCATCAAAACACAATCTTCTCTATATATCATCTCTCTCAATTAAACCAAACAAGAACAAACATATATATATAGTGAACAGCAAATATATATATATATATGGCTAAACTCAGCACCCTCTTCATGATAGCCCTCCTCCTTGTCTTCATGCTAACATGCACCGCTCGTCCCGAGCCTTCTCCGGTGAAAACCAAGCACAGGGTACGTAAGTCTCTTTTCTTTAATTCAGAACTTCCTCTTAGTACTTTAAACAAGCTGTTCAATTCCAACTCAATTTTCTGGCTTTTGCTTTTTCATTAATACATGGCTTAAATACCTTTTAAATCTTAAATTGAATCTTCTAGCCACCGAATTTATTATATATATTTTTTACCGGAATAATTAAGTCACGTACTAGCTAGAGATATTTAAGAGTTTAAATTATATATATATATATATATAGGATGAGGGAGAAGAGATTGAGATGGAGGAAGCAAACTGTGAAGAAGTAACAAAAGAAGAGTGCCTGATGAGGAGGACACTGGCGGCACATACAGATTATATTTATACCCAGAAGAACCACCATTAGACATGCATGAATTTAATTTAGGCTGCTTAAATCTATGTCCATAAATAAATAAATTAATTAATTTAGGCTTCTTCATAAGTTGTTTCAAGAAGAGCCAAGTGTTTTGATATGATGAATATTATTTAGGAAAATAATAATAATAATAATAATGCTATTATTAATTTTCTGGTATACTTCTTGTCTTTTGTAGTTTGGATTGATTTTCACGTGACTTGTTGGACTAAAGTTAGGTCCGCCATTCATTCTTTTCCCGAAGTCTTCAGTTCCAAAAGAAATTCCATTTGCAATTTTTTATTAATTAAAAGAGTTTTTTCTTTCTTTTCTTTTGACAACAGTATATATACTATTAAGATGTTAATTTACAAGTTTATTATTATGGTTTTATTATTATTATGTTATCACTATTATACTACTAAACGCTTAATAATTTTGTCGGTGAGCATCAATTTATAAAATAGTAACCCCGTTAAAATTTAATTTTTGAGCTCAAACGATAACATATTAAACTTCAAAATTAATATGATTCACAAAAATTTAGAATGAAATAAATTTACATCGATTTGAAATTTAATATGTTGTCGTTTGATCTCAAAAGTCAAATTGTATCTCCAATTTTAAAATAAAAATAGTAGTTAAAACAAATTAATAATTTAATACTAAGCATATTTCTTCTGACTTCCAATATTTATTTTTCTTCTATAACATGATGTAATCTTATATGAATTTCAATAATTATTTAATAATAATAAGTAGTAAATTTAAATTAAATAAATTTGTAATGTACTAGATAATAATATTCAGTGTAAAAATTTGAAGTTATTTTTAAGGAAGACTTGGTTGAGAAGGGTTCAACTCTCCATACCATATATTGGTAACTTTATCCATCAACAATGAAAAAAAAAAGAAGAGAAAAATTAGAAAAAAGAAATTCAAAACCATATTTACCCCCCAACAATTATAAGAAATGGCACAGCTAAACTAGCCAACAATTTCTTGACAAAAGATTGATTTTATAACCTAAAAAATTGCATCAGGTATCACCCGCTAATTTAAAAAAATAAAATAAAAAAATATCACCCGCTAAATAAATTATAAATACTAGTACTTTTGTTTCAAAATAAAAGATATATTTTAATTTTTAAAATCAATTTATGAAATTTTAAAACTCAAAATTGATATAATTTCATTCAAGTTTTGAAAACGACAAAGATGATAGTAATTAGTAGTATGTTATAATTAATTTACAATTGTTATATTTGTTTGTCTTGAAATTAAATAACTTCATATTAATTTTGATTTAATTTATAGAATTTTGCGAATTGACTTTAAAGAAATCAAATTGTATTTTTAATTTTGAAATGAATGGTTTACCTTTAATTCATAATTTAACGTTTTCGGATTAGGATCCTTTCCATTAATCATTCAATTTCCATCAGTACACATTTAGTGACACAAATATTATACTTAGCGACACTTTCAACAACACAATTGTTTTATAAAATTTATTGTGTTACTAATTGTTTGCGACATATTCGATTTTATTGTTAAATATATATTTGTCTGCTAATTACGTATTAAAAAATTAAAAGATAAATATAACGGAGGAGATTCTTTACTCGAACGTTAATACTCCTTTCTTCCCTTAATATAAGATATTTTAGAGTTGTGCACAAGTATTAAAGAAATGATTTTATAGTATTAAATATAATATTAATTATCTATATTGCCCTTATATTAAAAAAAATGTTATTTATTAAACAAAAAATAATGAATGAACCAAAATTATATTTAATACTTAAAATAATATTAAAAATTAAGTAATTAATATTTACTTAAATTTTAAAACAACTTACTATATCAAAAGATAAAAATATTTCTCTAAAACGTGTTATATTAACAGAAAGATATGAGCTCTACAATTCCAACCGGAAGTGGTTAGCATGAAGTTAATTTTACTTTCGATTGATCGATATAATATAAATACGACATTTTGGTGGGGCGATATCTTTCTCTGCGTATCATCATCAGATATTAATCGATTAATTTAAAAACGAAATTAATTTCATGATAAACGGATCGGTTCCAACTTACTCTTAAAGAGAGCAGATCCTCTGTCTTCAAATTCTTTGTCCCTCCACTTAAATTTTGACACGTATCTTTTTATTTAATTTTAAAATTAATTAATATTAAATAAAAAACTAAATAACAAATTTTAAATAAAAAAAATAAAAAAATTGAAGACAAAACATTTGCTCTCACTAGTCAGTCCTAAGAGTTAACACTCAAGCCATGAAGTCCTTATACGTAATAAATAAAGTGCGACAAACAATTTGGTCCAAGTCCCTAGACAAGTTGACTAAAGAAACCTAGAGGAGAAAAATATGATTGCAAATTGATTGTTCTGCTTTTTCCCATAATTTAAAAAATACGAGTACTAAATTCAACGAGAACGAATATAGTATTATCATAAATTTAAATAATGGACCCACTTTTTAGGGCCCACCCGCAACGTCTTGTCGTACAACTCTTTTAATTTTAGCGATAACATTATTATCATACTAAAATTGATATTATCAAACCATCGTTTAAAGAGTATATATAATCGTTAGAATAATTTATATTATTGGATAAATAAGTGTTGTTTAAAGTATTAAGAGTCGTTAGAATAATTATAAAAATATAATTAAATATATATTTATTCTGACATCATAAATTTTACTCGGATTATATATATATATATATATATATATATATATTAAAAGACATTTTATATCGACATAAGATAAATTATTTTAGATTACTTCAAATATAACATAATTTGATCATAATTTGACCGTACAAATATAAAAAGTGTGTAAAAATATGAGATAATTTAAAATTTTTTTTGATTTTGAAGTTATGTAACAGTAACTTTATAACTAACAATTGAAGTTATTATATATATATATATATATATATATATATATCATTTAGTATATACATATTATTGATACTATTTTAAAAATAATATTTCAATTCTTTAAATCAAACAAAATTTTACATAATTTTATATTTTTCTATGCTTTTTATATCTATACAGTTTTATTAAGTCGACGATCAAATGATATTATACTGAAAGTGACCGAAAATAGATCTTAGGTCGATCTCGGATGTCTTTTGCTTATATATATATATATATATATATATATATATATAGACTGACTCTCTCCAAATGAATTATAGGAAACGAAATGGTTATAACGACGGTTTTATTCGTCGTTATAGCCTGTTTATTTTTAATTCGCTCCCTATGATTTGCTGGAGAGAAGAACGGTGTGTGTATATATATATATATATATATATATATATATATATATATATATATATATCCTAAATAATTTATTGAGTGGAGTGTAGTAAAGAAGAAAATTGCAGATAATTTTAAAGTTGTAGGTCATATATATCATATCTCTGATTGCAAAAGTTGACATCCTCCAAAGAATTTCTGGTTAAAAAATTAAACAACAACAAAATCTTTAATTTCCATTTGCATTCTCACATCACCATCATCTTCTATCAGCCACAGAAACTTTCATTTCAATCAGTAAGTGTCGTTGTTTGCTGCAGAAAATTAAAACAGAGGGTCAAATAATGCATGCAGTTTTTGATCAAAATAATAATAATAATGCAGTTTTGAATAATTCGCAAGGAGCCAAGAAATCTTGGACTAAAATGCATGTAGATCAAATAGTTTTTTATGATGCCCTAGCTAGCTATCCATCCTTCCTTTGGACATTTAAATTCTTCACAAATGTTTTCACAAAGGCGTTGGACCTCTGTGAGACGCCTTTGACGTAGATGTTAATAAACGGCAAGTAAGAAAGATTTCAACTTGATCAAAGAGTTTTAAGGGTAAAGAGTATTCTTGCACTGCCTGTTATTCCCTCTTAATAGATTCGTCACTGCCCTCGTTACTACTTTGAGTTTCGTATGTACAAATATAGTTTTTTAATTTTTTTTGTCTTTCTTTTTTTTTTTAAAAATAAAAAATTAGTGGCTTATTTTGATGTAGAAACAAAAATTGCAATTGATTTGCAGCAACATGTACTTGGTAACATATTAATTTATATAGCAATATAAATTAATATGATCAATTAAAAACCAATAGTTAATGAAATAAATAGAGGTAATATGTAAACTATAAAAGTGAGAACTCAATGGGTTTAAAAATTAATCATAACAAACATGCATAAATAGTCTAATTGGATAAAACTTATTAAAGGGAATGCATTTTGTTTTGTTAAGTAATATATAAAGAATTTTTTTAAAAATATTTATAATTTAATAAAACAACAACAATGATAGTAGTATGAATAATCCAAAATAAATAATTAACGATACAGAACTTGGGAACTGATCCAAATTCTATCTTGTATGTAAAAGAAAGAACCACTCAGTACTTCTTAGTAGGATCCACCTAAAGTGGCTCCCCAACCTGTGGTTACACTATAGTCTACACAAAAACAAATGTAAGAAAAGAGCTAAAATCCGAAACAAAAAGACTAGATTGCCGAACAACAACAACAAACATTAGAATTGGAGAAATGATGAATAGTCTGCATTAATTATCTTATGAGATACTCGTAAGAAACTAAGATTTAAACTAATTCTAAATGATAATGGTAAGGAAGCATTGTCTTATCAATTCTTCATTGCATAACCTAAAAGAACGTAACTGAAGAAGTAACAAAAAAGAAAGTTTCAGTACAATGTAAAATGCAGAACAGTGGGGGTAAGCATTTTCTAGTCAAATTCTTCATTTCAAGACTTAGCACTAGTAACAAAAACAAAATCTTTAACTTACTATAAACAAAGTGGAAATAAAGGAAATTCCAACCAAGTCTCGGGATGATGTGTTATATTACTAGCAAAAGCCAACGATTCCACCGTAATACCAACGGCTCCCCCAATTTGATCCTCCAATCTATAAGGCAGCATATACGCCAAACCTAAATACCCACTCCGAATAAAGTACAGAACCCGGCGTATAATCATCATCTGAAATATCACTGGTCGAATTTCCATCTGTAACTGAGCGATTTAATTGGTGAGTAGGTGTAGGAGCGAAAAATAAAGCAGGGTTTCTCTGAATTCTGATAAGTCTTCTTTCAGGCCTCGTTGATTAATATCTAACCGGTCTTCTTCTTCTGTTCTCCCTTCTTCCACTGCTATCTAACCGGCGATTTGACGGAATTCTTCACAGCCAGCCATGACATGGTGGCGCATTTTCAATCTCTTGTTTTTGGATGTGAGGATACCTGTAACTCCTTAGATTCACAGGCTCACTGCCTTGTTTAAGAGGTATGTGATGATCTTGTGGTTCGGTAGGTGACAGCTCCTTTGGTTCACCAAAAACGGTTGCGAAATCCTGAATTACCTCGTCGAGCCAGGGAGAGACCTTAGTAGTATCCTGGCCTGTGTTGAAGGTCACTATAGCAGCAAGTATGGACTCATTCTTCTTGATTAATTTTTCTAGTGATTTGTGGGACATGTGGGAGTGGTGTTGGTCGTGTTGCAATAGGTGAGTTTCACCGTTTCTGTGCCCTTTCTCAGAGATACTGTTTAGAGAAATCAAATATAATTGGGATCAGTATTTGTAACCATTGTACGCCTTAACACTGCATTATAACCCCCCAAATCAATTATCATCATTTCAATTTTGAACTTGTGACCTTGCAGTTCCCAAAGAAAGTCCTTACACTTGACATGGCTGTAAATTTTGGTGACATCAGCTACAGAAACGGGAAAAGCATTGGTGGATTCTAGTTGGCAGTTTGTTCTCTTGGCAGCCGCTACATCAAGGAAATTGTGGGTGCTACAATATATTGATTGGGCAACTTATGTTATACCCTTGTAACACCAATGTTCTCCCATGTAAGGCATGAAGGGAGATTCCCATTTTCATCCTCTAAATTAGAGTTATCCTCTCCAACCTCCATGGGTTCCAAGTGAGCATCCACCATTTCTTCTTCACCTCCGATTAATGCATAGACCTGCTTGTTAGGGCACTTATGGCCCAGAGTATATTTTTATCGCAAGTATAACAAAGGCCTTTCATTCTAATAACTCATGCCTCACTTTAGGTATAACTTCTATAGGATTGAGGGTTGGATTTGGTAATGCTCGGGTTAGGGATTTGGAATTTACTAGAAGCGGTTTGTTGGTTATGAAAGTTGGAGTTGGAGAAAGAGTGGGGGAAGCTAGTGGACTTAGGTAAAGAAGTAGTTCTAGGGTAAGTTTTGTTTGTTGTGGATATGACCTTATTTTGGACTCATGGACTTTAGACAAGGAATATATAGGCCAAAGAAAGATCTATAGGAAATGAGGCTTGCATCATGTTTTTGATTTCCTCCTTTAATCCTCTTATATAATGATCCACATAGTCTTGTTTAGTCCAGTTACCATTTCGCAACTGCATCACTCCCTTTAGTTTCTCAAATTTCTCTTTATATTCTTGGACGAAGCCAGTTTGCTTTAATTCTTTGAATTCCCACAACACATTTTCATGAGGCAATGGACTAAATCGTACCGAGATTTCATTAAGGAATTTATTCCACGACATAAGGGGTTTACCAACCTGTTCAAAACGATACCATAAACTAGCAATCCGGATTGAAGCAATGATTACCTTCTGTATGTCATCCATAAGACTCATCAAAATATAATAGTGACATTTACAAATCCAATCTTGGACATCGATCCCATTAAACCTAGAGAAATTAATTTTTGGTTTATAACCATAATGGTTGTAACCGTAGTTGTAAAACCCTGAATTTTATGAAATAAAAGTATTCAATTTTTCTTATAATTATTATTCAGTAAATGGTTAAATTGATAAAAGTTTAAAGTTAAGGGTGATATATATAATTTTTTTTCAAAATACGCAAGTGGTTATAAAATACTCATTGTTGTCGGGGAATATTCGTTTGGTCGTGGAATATTCTTTGTCGTCGAGAATATTAAATACGGCCAGTATGACCATTTGTGGGCCCCACAACAGAATAACTGTCGGATGAAGAAAACGACAAGTTTGAGTTTTTATAAATAACGGCTTAATTATTACCGTTAACACTGTTGAAATACCATGTGGTTAAAATACAGTAATACGTGTGGTTGCACAGTAGCACACGGTATTGCACAGTATTTTTGAATTATTGATTCTTACGTAAGAAAGCACTACTCAATAATTTTTACAGTAATTACTGTTTAATATTTTATTTTATTGATTCAATAATTGATGCGTTGATATTTTATATTATTGTTATTTTAATAATTATCATGCCACAGTATTTTCCATTATCAGATCAATAATCCATATTATTTGAATAATATTATTAGATAGCATTATTAGCGATGTACAGAAAGTTACATCAATGAGAGGTTTGGTCACCTAATTCGCGCCAAGAAGGAGAAATCCTTATCTGAAAGCCCCTCTTTCTGGAGCGGCACTGGTTGTCATAATTGTGATTCTGTAATATTATTTGTGAATAATTAATTATTGATTTATATGATAAGAAAATATTTATTTGATGCGGATATAAATGATGGATTTATTTATGTGGTTATAAATGAAGGAATTAATGTTGAGGTGTTTTATCAGTATTTTGCCGGATTGGAGGTATTAAAAGATCAAATCAATTGTTCTTAAAGCTCTATTAAGTGAGTTATAATTTTAATCCAAATAGTTGGATCGTTGTAATTTTTGGATATGTTATACATATATAAGTTGAGTATATATCCACAAATTTTGAACCGTTAAAAATAAACGTATGATTTGTTATGAATTTTAAGAGGTATTGAAAATCATCCGTTTGTGGATTTCGGATATTTTCTGTCTGAAATTTGGAAAAACTTAAAGCTACAAAGTTGTAGAGAATTCGATTTCGTGGGGAATGGACATAAAATTCGTATTTTTCTGATAAAAGAGCTATTTATTATGAATTATTGAAGTTTCAGAAATTAAAATATTTTTATTATGGGTGGGACCCACTTTTGTTTTTTTTTGTAAACATGTGTGAGAATTAATTTTCAAGTGTGGTGGCTAGTGTGGTGGCTGGGAATTTTCAAAGAAGTAGACATATGAAGAAAGAAAAATTTATATTAATATTTTATTAATTTAGTCTCCTTTGGCGTTCTAGCATTTTTCTATAAATAGGTGCTTATGTTAGAATTGAAATTCACACCAGAAACAAGTTTTCTTTCTCTCTATATTATCAAGTGTATTTTTGTGAGTATTTAGATACTTTGAGAGTTGTTATTCAGTGCAAGTTTCCTTCGACTTTACATCCGATGTTCCGGTCAGAAGTACTGCTCTTTTGAGGTAAGGGATTTTAAGGGTTATTATGTAATTTTTTCGACCTTCAAAAATTCTAGAAAAATTTGAAATGATAATTTGATGAGTTTTCTTGATTGTGTCCAAAAATGGCAATTTTTGGATGTATAAATTAGGAGTTATGAATTTTATGAGAAAAAACTATTTTAAAAGTAAACCCTTAAAACTCCTTGTGGTTAACTCCAAAATTGGTGAAATTTTTATTGGGAGTACATGTATATAATAGTAGTATACTCTGTAAATTTCAGAATTTTTGGACAAAAGTACAATTTATTATAAATGTCTAAATATTTGGCAGTTTTGACCATATGAAAAATAGTAAATGAATTTTAAAAATTCCGAAAAAAATATATGTTCAATATGGGACTATATTTTACTAAATCCCAGAAAAGAAAATTTGTTTGTACTGATTTGGTATTTTTTATGAAAATGAACTAGTTACGAGTAAATGAATTATATAAATATGTTATGTGAAGTAAGAAAATTGGAAAATATGATTTTATGGCTTGGGAATCCTATATAAGGTATATGCAGATTTTTTATGAGGGTTTTGGTTATTGGTGATGGAATTTTATGAGTTTGGCATTTTAGGATGATTAAATGCATTAATCAGTCAAGTGTAAACAATTAAAATAAATTGTTTATAAGTTTAAGAAATGATTAAAATATTGTGGTAATATTAATAATATTAGATTATGAGATTATTAAGTGATTTATAACATTTGGATTAAGGTGTTATAAAATCATTTATTTATGAATCTTACTCTTGAAATTAAATGCAGTTGTTGATCATATTGTTTTTATTATCATATATAACATTTTTATAATCCCGGTGATGAAATTTCTCTTTGACTTAAGTGTAAAGATGGGTAGATTATTGGTGTGATCGTGACTATGGGTTCTCTTTGACCAATAGTGCAAAGATGAATTGTTGACTGGTATGATCATAACCATTGAATTTATAATTGAATATTTTTAGCTTAAGTGCAAAGGTGAATTGATCAACATGATTATAATTATGGTTTATATAAATTCTGAAATGATTATGTATTTCTTTGAGATATGAATATCTTTGGCCCGTAGTGCAAAGATGAATTATTGATGAATATCTTTGGCCCGTAGTGCAAAGATGACATGTTGCTGAATATCTTTGGCATGTAGTGTAGAGATGAACTATTGATGAATATCTTTGGCCCGTAGTGCAAAGATGAACTTATTAGTATGATTATGAACAGGAACTGTGATTTGGTATAACCATGATCTTTGATGTTTCAGGTAAAGACAGGTAATGAAAATTATCTTCGTCCTAGATGAGAAGAGGAATTTAGAACCACAAATATGATTATGAGTTATTCACATGATTGTGGACATGAACTATTGATTGTTGTTACAGGGATAAAACATTGTTGTTGGACTTTTAACATGGAGAAAATAATAGATTTTATGGTCTATTTGACTCTTCTAATGGATTTCTCGTTCCGCTGTAACTATGGTTGAAAAGTTTTATCATCTACCATATGTTCTAAATCTCTGATTTATTACTGATGAAGGCTATTGATAATTTAATTATGTTTAGTTATGATATTCTTTACTGAGCTAGTTGTACTCACTCTTTTGCTTCACAGTTCCTTTCAGGTAATAAGAGTGTCTTAAGATTCGAAGCGGGGATAATAGGGGAATGTAAGCGGTGGTCTATAATCGTTGAGGTTCTCCTAAATAGTTTGGAAATAATTTTATTGAGAACTTTAGATAAGTGTGTTGTATTGTATACGTCATTTGATATTTAATTTTGGTGAACTGAATAGGGTGAGGTGAACCCAACTTTGGAAGGGTGTTTTGCTACTATCATACAAGATGTCTAATGACCTACGAGTTAACATAAGACAGGGTTGTGCACATCCACTTGCTGAGTATATCTACGAGCACTACCTATATGATCTTCGAGTTTGGTTGAAACATAATGTTCAATTGCAGACGGTGGAGATAGTTATATGTCAAGAGAAGACTCACCATTGGAAGGAACATGATAGTAATCTTCTCATTTTTTCTTTGGGGTCTATTGGATCAACCAAGGATAATTCTCTAGCCATATGATATCTATCATAACTTAGATTCATGGCTTCCTATGTACGAAGGTTTCCTTGAGCATTTCCCAAAGATTTTAATTTTTAAAATAGTTATTGACTGTACCTTTATGTAAGGTATCACTGTGAGGTGTTGTCCACGGTTGGGACATGAATCACAGTTGGTATATATTTGTATCAAAACTCATAGCATATGTGTTATTGTAGTAATAAGGTTGTAGTTGTTTTCTGTACCATGTATTTGGCGACTCTGAATAGGTTGGATGGATTGGACCTATTTTGGGGGCGTCACAGTAGTATGGAACGGTTGGTGTAAAATGAGGAGCAGAGAAGAGTGGATTACCAAGAGGAAGGAATTAATGTAATAGAGGCCTGATCTGACTTGACCCACCAAATTGGTAATTAATCCAATTCCCTTTATTCCAAATTCCAGCGTTACTGGTATTTTGGGATCCAACCCATTTACAGAGGCCTCTTAATCGTCGACCACCTTGTCTTTGTCCTTAGAAAGCTTAGAGACTTGCAGAGTTAATTATGTCTGGAATAAGCATGTGAATGATATTCCTATTTACATATGATTTGATTATGATATATATATATATATATATGAATGATTATGCAAGTATGCAAGTATGCTTGCATTAAGAAAAGCTGTAAAGTCCTTTGATAGATAATAGAAACATATGTACAAGGACTTAGAATGAATTGATCAAATGTGTTAAGTTGATCCTACATAAGCAAAACAGCTTTGTAAAGTCCTTAAAAAGAAATGATGTACAAGGACTATAAATATAGTAAGATCAAGCATGTTAGCTTGATCTGATGATGTAATAGATAGGCTAGTCTGATCGTTGAGCACTGCACCAGAAATCGTAGTCTGCCAGGAGAGTCAAGGAAAACTTGAGAGTTATCGAGGCAGAATCGTAGTCTGCAAACTAGTAGATCTCGGAGTTCGTAGACTTCCAGGAGAGATGAGGAAGGATCGTAGTGTATCGAGGAGAACTTCCTCAGGGCCATAGTCTGCTAAGGAAGTCATGTTCAGAATCGTAGAGACAGTCTGCCTACGAGCCGACCGAGCATCTACCAAAGCCAGTCAAGAATTGTAGACTACACTTGGAGTCGTAGAGTCTACTAATGTCAAAGCCAATTCAAGAATCGTAGATCGCACTCGTAATCATCATGAAGTCTCATCGATCGTGATCAAAGGGCGAGAGATCATAGTCGAGCAAGATCAAATGAAAGACAACAAGCACAACGACAAAATCGTAGTATCAAGATCTCGATCTCAAAGTCGTAGGTATGCATGCGGTAGAGGTAAGAATCGTAGAGTGTAGAGCTAAGACCTTAACAGATGTGCTCACAAGGCCACAGTAGAATCGTAGAGCAAACACGATTCTCAACAATTGAGCATTCCCAGAATATCCAAAGGAATGAAGCCTCTGGTTGGTAATGCAAAGATACATCTCACATGAAGGAAGCTAGAGAGCACTCAACGAATGGCATGCAAGCTAAAAAAAGATCTAAGCATCAACTCAATCAACATCCAGGTTGAGTTGAGAACCCATTCAAGGTAAAGTATTCCACAAGATGATCATAAGAAGACTTCAGTAGCTGACTAAGGAAAGTCAGCATATATAGTGGCTGTCAAGAAGAAAGATGACAACGATCCTAAAAGTAACCAGGATCGTAGTATTTGCCAAACAAAGAAGAAACTGATGGAGTATACACAAAGATACTGGTCAACCTCTGAATAACAAGGCTAAAGTGATTAAGCATTGGGTCAGTCCATTGATGATAAGTGAGCGGGAGATCACAAGGAAAAAGCGAGCTGGACACGCCACAAATTTGAAGTGTCTTATTATTCAGAAGGGGCCAGAGCAAGAAGTCAAGCCATCAGTATCTGAGAACAGTCGAGGCAAACAGAAGTATTGAAGCACTGCACTAGAGAAGGAAGAGGTGTTCCACATTGGAGATCTAATAAACACTCTTCAAGATCGTAGTGTTAAGTCCACAAGTCAAGAAGCAACAGTCAACAAGACACTACGATCAAGTCCAAGAAGATATGCATCATAATCATAGAGTTCGAACAACTGAAGATTGAGGCATTGACAAAGGCTCAATCTGAAGACTGATATTCGAATAGAGCTTATTGAGAGCATCGATGCAAAAGGACAACCTCTGATTTAGAAATTAGAAGGAAGAAATAAAGTTGACTACCTGCTCGAGATATGAAAGTGATAATTCTGATGAGGTAGGTGAAATAGTAGACTGTAGTGTCAGAAAGTCAGAAAAAGGTGTTATGTCACATCTGCAGTCTGCACCAAATAACTCGAGATCTGCGAAGCAATTTGAATAGCTTTCAACGGCTACTTTCAAACGGGAAGATTGGGAAGGAGTATAAATCAACAGAGCTTCAAAGATCAAGAGTTGCTGATGATTATGAGATTGTAGAATCGTTGAGTTGGTGAATGTTATAGTTGACTCTATGAGTTCCACCAAAGATCAACAGAACAAGTCTCAGTGATAGCGAGACTACCAAGGTGGAAGTGAAGTAGCTTTAAATAAGAACTTAAATAGATCAAAGCTTCACTCAACAAAGATGAGAATTCCACTAAAAATGGTAGCCAAGCTGAGAGCCGAAAAGGCCAAGAAGATAGCATTCAGAAAAGTGGCTGAGTACAAAGAAGATCAAGAGAGCCACTCTACGAATCACCATGAACCGAAAGCTAAAACTGAAAAAGTGCAGAACCATATCTGCAAAGTATTCAAGAAGGGTTCAGGGATTGCTAAGTGCTACACAAAGTCTACTAAAAGCACAGAGAATTAGCAAACCCAGATGGTGATGGTGCAAAGCTGATACCAGATGAAGATGAGCAAAAAAGAGTGAAGATCAGCTGCATCAAAGAAAATGTGGTCCAGACTCGAAGCAGAATGCATAGAGGACCACACCAAGCTGCTAAGTACAAAAGATGTTCAGAGCTTAATGACATCTTAGCAGCTCAACACCAACAACAACAACAACTACAACAACAAGAAGCCAGGGCCTGAGGGGTCCTTGTCCAAATGGACTAAATGAAGATTCCAAGCCTGCTGGGCTTGAAGAGTTCCAAGGGAACTAGGGAAGTTCCAAGGCTGCTGGCCTTGAATAGTTCATAGTGAATCAAGTCCCAAGTGCTTGGCGGCCTCAAGGAATCTTAGTGATTGGTGCTACCCTTCCTTAGTGGAAATCCTGCTAGTTGAAAGCAAAAGAGTGGATTAGGAGCTTGAGTCTCTGAACCACTTAAAACCCCTTGTGTCTTTTACTTTATGTCATTTATATTATGTACATTAACTGCTATATATGTTTTAACTGCTTACCACTGAACTAACTCTACGAACAATGTATGTATGAGTATGAATATATCAATGAAGGGGATTTTTTACTTATTCCGCTGTGCTTGAAAAGATTCTTATGTTTGTCACATGTTAAATTATTAGCAATATAAAATAAACTGGAAAAGAATTTGAAATTAAAAGGATCTATTCAACCCCCCTTCTAGATCTATTGTGCCTACTGGGAACTAACAAATTGGGTTAGAGTCGATTGCACCTCCGCAAGAGTCCCCTGTATCGATCCCACCGTTTCATTAACATGTTTTCGAAGGTCCTCGTTATATTTCATTAATTCCTCATGGGGTCGCATCATGGAAACAGAGGATCGGTGTCTCTGATACTACTTGTAAGGATTGTGATAGTGTTTTGGGTTTCTATATATAGAACAAAGAAGGAGAAGAAATCACAGTTGCAAATATTAACAAAAGAGTAAGGAAAAAATAGATAAAATATTTCATTCATTGCTCATTTTTAACTGGACTTTAATTCCCTATTTTATAGTAGGGAAACCACTAGCTCGTTGATGTTTATCTTCATTTGTTGACAATTGAGGCACTTCCCAACATATTCAGTCAAATCTCGTTTCATCTCATTCCATCAAAAATTCTTCAAATCCATGTACATCTTTGTAGAACCAGGATGAATAGAAAATGGCGAACTATGAGCCTAAGCAAATACAACATCATGAATGATTGGATCTGATGGTACACACAACAGCTCACCCAACCAAATCACACCGTGATCATCAATATAAAACTCAGGTTGCTTGCCCTCATCTAGATTCTGTGTCATACCCTACAATTCTCCATATTCTTTTTGAGCTTCTTTAACCTGCGAGATAAGAGAGGGCTCCACTCTCATACATGTTAAATACCCATATGAACATTGTACATACAACTACAACTCTAGTCGCTCCATATCCGAAATAAGCTAAGGTTGTGTAATAAGGGTTGCTATACTCCCTGAACTCTTTCGGCTAAGAGCAACTGCAACCATATTCGCCTTCCCCGAGAGATACTGAATTCTCTCATCATAATCTTTTAGAAGCTCAAACCAACACCTATGCCTCATGTTGAGCTCCTTCCGAGTGAAAATATATTTAAGACTTTTGTGATCGGTGAAGATATCACAAGTCTCCTCATACAAATAGTGTCTCCAAATCTTACGGGCAAAGATTACTGTTGTCAACTCCAAATCATCTGTAGGGTAATTCACCTCATAAGGTTTAAGCTGCCTAGAAGTATAAGCAATCACCTTACCGTGTTGCATCAAAACACACCTCAAGCCTTTCTTAGAAGCATCACTATAAATTTGATAACCTCTTATTCTCGACGACAATGCAAGTATAGGATCGAGCTGTCATAAGCCGTTTCTTTAACTCCTCAAAACTCTTCTCACGCTCTTCATTCAACACAAACTTCATGCCCTTTCTCATCAACTGAGTCAATGTTAAGCCAAGTAAGGAAAACCCTTCCACAAACCGTCTATAGTGCCCTGGTAAACCCAAAAAACTCACAATCTCTGTCACCGTAGTACGTCTCGACCATTTAGTGATAGCCTCAACCTTCGCAAGATCCACCTTAATGCCTTCAGTAGAAACAACGTGGCCCAAAAATGCAACCTGCTCCAACCAAAACTCACATTGAGAGAACTTAGCATACAACTTCTCTTTTTGCAAAATCCTCAAAACTATGCGAAGATGTTCCTCATACTCTTCCCTAGACTTGGAGTAAACCAAAATGTCATCAATAAAGAAAATAACAAATTGGTCCAAGTACTCCTTGAACACCAGATTCATCAAATCCATAAACACCGTCAAAGCGTTAGTCAACCCAAATTTCATCACCAGAAACTCGTAATGCCCATAATGAGTACGAAAAGTTATTTTAGAGAAATCTTCATCTCTCACCCTCAAATAATGATAACCCGATCACGAGTCTATCTATGAAAATACTTTGTCCCTTGAAGTTGGTCAAACAAGTCATCAATCCTCGGCAATGGGTACCGAATTATTCTGATAGTAATTTTGTTCAAATTTCTGTAGTCTATGCACAACCTCATTGATGAGTGAGTTTTATACACATTAATTGAGTGCGTTTGAGCTTAATCTTTTGGATGTTTTTAAGTGTTTGTGTCTATTCATGCATGTTTTACGTTGTTTTGTAAGAATTAGGACAAAAGTTACTTGGATCGACGTTTGGGGTGGCTAGATTCGCTTTATCGGCTTTCCATTTACACAGCAGCCAATTCAGGGCCAATTTCAACAATTCTTCGTACCTTATTTCAAATTAATTAAAGAATGAAAGTTGTAGATCTACATCTCCTTTTTCTGGAACATCTTGAATCATCAAAATCGAAGTTTGGACAAAGAAGTTATGGTTATTTTCCCAAAGGACGTCGGAGTAGAAAATTTCCAGAAATGAGGCCAGCGTTAGGGCGCCCAAACAAGGCCTATGCCCAGCGCTGGGGCACTAGAATCTTGTGTTGAAAGATCTGTATCAGTTATTAACAAGTGCTGAGGAAGGGCTCAGTCAAGCTTGGGACGCATTTTGGGGTAATTTTGACACTTTTTGACTCAAATGGATTGGGTTTGTTCTAAGCTAAAATTTGGACTCAGAACCTATAAATACATGATGTAAGGCATAAAATAAAGGGAGATTACATAGATTAGATTAGAGATACACTCCATTAGATTAGAACATAAACCCTAGTTCTTATTAGTTTTAGAGATTGAAGCAACTTGGAGACCATTGAAGAAAAAGAGCAGGAGCTTGAGGAAGATGGAGATTTGCTGACAACAAATTTATTCTTCACTCTAATCTTACTTTTATCTTTCAATGTCTATTCAATTATGGATTCTTGGATTTAATTCATTAATTATGAACTAATTCTTTTATTAAGACTACCAATTGAACCTTTTATGAATATGAATTAATTATTTGATTTATTCTAATTATTTGTGTTAAGGTGAATTGTTTATCATGTTTTGTGCTTATTGATTAGTTATTTGGCCTTTAATTACTTTGTTACTCTAGAAGGATTCGGGAGAGGAGATCTAGGGTTAGAACTGGACATGATAATATGTATGCTTAATTATTTGCATGAGATGAATAATTAGGGTCGTGAATTGAATAGGAATATATGTTCACTGCATGTAACAATTTTGGAATTGGAACTTAATGGGTTTGATTTAATTATTTTGCATAGGAATATCGCAAGATTAATTGAATTGAATAAAATTTAACTGATCACTTGGGAAAGGGCTTTTAACACTTAGAATTCCTATTAACAATTCAGTAGGTATAATAATTGGATTATTTGAATAATTGGTTTATAGTTCATAATTGGGGATATTATAGTCTTAACCTTTATTTATCTGAATTCATTTGTTGAGTCTTAATCTTAATTTATTTGAATTAATTTTAGAGTAATCTAGTTTTAATTGATTAATTTGGTTTTCTTAATTAGAAAAATCACACTTTGCAATTGTTTAAATAAAATTGATTTGGTTAAGAGTTAGTGCTTGGTAATTTATATTAAATAATTTCTCGTGGGAACGATACTTTTCTTATCACTTTATTACTTGTTGACCGTGTATACTTGCACGTATGTTTTGATTGTGAAATTGATCAACAAGTTTTTGGCGCCGTTGCCGGGGAATTAGGTTAATAATTTTGCCAATATTAATTTTTATCAAATTAGTTTTAATTTAAATATTTTTTTTATTATTTTCTTTAATTCTTTTACTATTTTTTTCTTTCTTTTCAGGTACCATGGCGGAATTTAATTATCAATGGTCGTATACGAGAATGACTCAGCCAATGGGAGCGAAGATTGATGGACTTGCGATAGTACTTTCTGCATTATCAGCACAAATTGACACTTTCGAGGAGGTTAGACACTTTTGGAGAACAACGTCGTCAAAGTGTGGCAGTAACTTGTGATTATTGTGCTAGAAATCATATGAGTCATCAATGCGCCATCAGTTTTGAGTCAGTACAGTATGGTGGTGATTACCCCAACAATTATGTCTATCCCAACAACTATAATCTGGATTGGGGGTATCACCCAGATTTTTCATGGAGCCATACTCGTCAATATCAATTTTATGCTCCAAGTTCAATATACCCACCGAATTTCTCGTGTCCACCTCCACTACAACAGGAGGAACATTCAAATTTGGAGGAAATTTTGTCCAAATTCATAGCTTCAAGTGAGGAGAGGAGGATTAATCAAGAGATATCGAGTCAAAATTTTGCGAACCGAATGGAACAACTAATCAATGCCTCGAACATTTGCCCTCAATACACTTAGCCCTATGACATGGATTCCGAGACTGATGGAGAGCCCAAACAAAACCTGCAACTAGATGAGCCACAGGATGTTGAAAGAGAGGAAACAATTGGGAACCAAGAAAAGGAGATCGACGAAGAGTTAAGTGTAAGATTCAACGAAGATGAGCCTATTTCATTAGTATCCCATGTGCCTCCTCCACCAAAGTTCAAGAATCTGGGCAGTTTTGCAAAACCATGCCCAATTGGAAGTCATGTCGTTGGCAAAGCTCTTTGTGACATAAGAGCTAGTACAGTTGTGGAGTCATGGTGGGATGAAAAGGAGAAGATAGAGGAAGATCTCATTGTGTTTATTAAGCTTCAATTCCCTAATATGATCATCGACATAATGGAGAAAACACCTAGTTTTTGGACGTTTTTAATGGGGAACATATCTACAAAGAGCATGCTAGGTGACATTCATTCAAGGGTCATTACTAATGGGAACCTCCCAAAAGAGACATTGTTACTGATGGATGGAGGGTTTCTCAATTTTCGTAGGGGAATTGGATAGAGAATTGAAGAAGTCAGGCTAAGACTATAAAACAAGCGCTTATTGGGAGGCAACCCAAGTTTAATTTTTAGTTTTTGTTTTTACTAGGTTTTATATTAGTAGCTTTGAATTTACATTTATTTTGGAATTAATAAAATTGTTTCTATCATGGTTTTTCATGTAATTCAAGTCAAATTCAAGTGTGGTGCCCAATTTTTTCCATGTGCTTAGCCTATTCTCCAAACTTAGTGGACAAGGAGGAAGATTGTTATATTTTTTGGGAAGTCCTCTACTCTACTTTTTTCTATTTCAGCCATTGAGGACAATGTCTAGTTTAAGTTTGGGGGCATTTTAGTGTCGTACTGCATATAGTTAGTTATCTGCATGGTAGTTTGTTTTTTATGTGTTAGCATTGTTTTTTTTAAGTTGCATATAATACATGGTAGTTATTTGCATATTCATATATGTGTTACATTAGTATGTGTTCATGTAGTATAATTGCCTGGTAGTTCATTTTTTTATGTGTTAGCATTGTTTTTTTTAGGTTGCATATAATACATGGTAGTTATTTGCATATTCATATATGTGTTGCATTAGTATGTGTTCATGTAGTATAATTGCATTTTTTTTGCATGAATCTGTGTGATAGGTTGGTGTGGTCTTAGCTCGGCCTATGATATGATTGGTTTTGCATGTTAACTTTAATAGTGTTGATAATTGATGATGAGTTCAAATTTTAAACATGAAGAAAATCTGAGCCTGTCTGAAACTTATGTAACCGGTTAGCACTTAAAGTTTAACTATTTTAATCTACTTGGTTCAAGGGTTTCATAATTTGTTTTTTTGAGGGAAAATCTTGGTTAAAACTTAAGGAAATTAGTGAACTGGTGGTAAAGGTTGGAATAACGTAAAAGCTTGAGTTTAGGGGAATTTATGGGGTATATATATACAAAATGAAAATGAAAAAAAAATGAAAAACAAAACAAATGATGAAAAGAAAAAAAATAGAAAATCCAGGAAAAAAAAAAGAGAAGAGAAGAGACTAAACACCGTGGCATGCTTGTCTAGTTTTGTGGCCTTTGTTACTTGAGTAAGTAAGCCCGAGGGGATTTTCTTTACACCTAGCGCCCTAAGGTCTTAATGGCTTGGGAATCATTGGTCGAAAGCTCGTTAAGGTAGCATTGAAAAGCCTAAGAAAATAAGACATTGCAGAACCATGAAAAAAATAAAAAAATGAATAAAACACGAGAAAGAGAAAAAATGCCCTCGTGATTGAATAAAAGTAGAAATAAATCCATTATTTACCCTTAGACTTGGTAATTGCTTAGTTTTAACTAGAGTTGTCATGTTCACAAAAGTAATTGGATTGAAACTAAAATTTTCCTTTTAAGAAGTTTGTAATGTGATTATCTTAAACTGTGGTTGGTTAGAATGGTTAACAAGCACACACACACACACAACATGGGTGATGACTGGTTTGGATTGACTAATTGGTTAGAGTTATGGATTTTGACTTTATAAGATATATTGTTTGAGTATCAATGGTATCTTTTAGGCCTGTTGCTATATATCATACTGATTTATTACTGGGTTCGTAGGTATATTAGGAAGTAGATCATACATATGCATTCATGTAGTTGAGTTCGGTTGTTTATTTTTAGTTCTTTTTTGTATTTTTGCTTGAGGAGAAGCAAAGGTTTAAGTTTGGGGGTATTTGATGAGTGAGTTTTATACACATGAATTGAGTGCGTTTGAGCTTAATCTTTTGGAAGTTTTTAAGTGTTTGTGTCTATTCATGCATGTTTTACGTTATTTTGTAGGAATTGGGACAAAAGTTACTTGGATCGACGTTTGGGGTGGCTAGATTCGCATTTTCGGCTTGCCATTTATACAACATCCACTTCAGGGCCAATTTTAACATTTCTTCGTACCTTATTTCAAAAAAATTAAAGAATGAAAGTTGTTGACCTACGTCTCCTCTTTTCGGAACATCTTGAATCATCAAAATCGGAGTTTGGACGAAGAAGTTATGGCCATTTTCTCAAAGGACATCGGAGCAAAAAATTTCCCGAAATGAGGCCAGCGCCGGGGCACCCAAACAAGGCCTATTGTGAGACCCCAAATTTTATGAATAAAGATTTAAATTTCTCGAAATTTTTTTTTGAATATTATGGTGTGAATTTGATATAATGTTATAGTTGTGGGTAATATTTATAAATTTTGCAAAGTAAGCAAGTTGTTATATAATATTCGATTGGTCGGGGAATATTCGCTTTAACAGGAATATTCGCACGACAAGCACAATCATTGGTCTAACCCACAACGAAAGTAGTATCGTAAGTAGTTAGAAAACCACGTAATTATCTTTTATAAAAAAACGGCGAAAGTGTTACCGTTAAAACCGTCGAACTACCCGATAGTAAAAATAAAGAATACGATGTCTGGCGTAAGTGCGTAGTACACTACGGTATTGATTATTAATGCTTACGTAAGAAGTCACTCAGTTATACTCAATTATTGCTACAATAATTGCTGCATCATATCTCTCATATTATTGATTCAATTATGGTCACAATATCATCTGCATAATATTTTATATTATTAAATCAATAATTGAGACAAAAAAGTTATTCATATTATTATTTGCAATATTGACAATGTCTAGAAGTTCTGTCAAGGAGAGGTTTGGTCACCTAATTGCGCGCCAATAAGGAGAAATCCTTATCGGAAGGCCTTCTCTTTTCTGGGAACGACCTGGTTTTTAAATATTGTGAATTATAATATTAATGATGAATAAGTTCGTGTTGATTAAAGATGAAATTGATAGTTCCATTGTGTTGGAATTATTAGTGTTAGTGAAAATCGACATTTATTTCGATAACAATTGATGTCTGGAGGTTATATTGACCAATCGGGTAATTAACCGGATAAATGAGCAATTAATTGCTATTGATTCACATGCTTATAACTATATGTTCACATGTGGGTACTATTGATTCACATGATTTACTATTAGGGGAGTTGGTGCAAGATTGATAATACTTGCATGACTAAATTAAAAATGGAGGTATAGTTGAAGGTATTATACTGTAATTAGTTTTTTTTCACATGATTATACTATTGAGTCACATGAATGAACTATTAATTCACATGATTTACTATTAGGGGAGTTGGTGCAAGATTGATAATACTTGCATGAATAAGTTAAAAATGGAGGTATAGATGGAGGTACTATACTGTAATTCGTATTTTTACATATCTAGAACTATTGATTCACATGATTTACTATTAGGGAAGGTGGTGCAAGTTTGATAATACTTGGATGACTAAATTAAAAATGAAAAAAAAGAGGGAGGTATTATACTGTAATATTTTGAGCCCCAAAATGTGCAATTATTGAAACTAAATTTTCCTATAAATAGAAGCTCATTCTTCCTTCATTTCTCACCAATTCACTAAGTCTCACAAGAGCAATTATTATAGAGAGAAATTATAGAGAGAAAGAAGAAGAAAAGTCTGCTACCTCACTATTCCAGTATCCAGTTTCTTCTAAGGTAAGGGGTATTATTCTTTCGTATTCATGAAGAGAGTTATTTTCTTTCAATACTCGTAAGGGTTGTTATTCCATTCTTTATTATTATGTTTGAATAACATGTCTATGCGAAGTACCGTATAAATGGTGAAATTCTTCTGTTATTCTATTTTTTATTATTCTATTGGTATAACTCTGTCAGTAAGCGGTCATATCGATACCGGTGAATTTCGTTGTTATTCCATTCTTTATTATTCGTTGGAATATCACATGCATGCAGATTATGCATGACATGGTTCCGTTCTTTATTATTACATTGGAATATCGCGTGCCGTGTGGATTACGCATTGACCTGGTTCCATTCTTTATTATTACATTGGAATAACTGCATCGCGGCCTATCGCATGCCTGGTGAATTTTATTGTTATTCCATTCTTTATTATTCTGTTGGAATAACCTGTCTACGCGGACTACCGCATGCATGGTGAATTCTTATGTTATTCCATTCTTTATTATTCTGTTTGAATAACCTGTCTATGTGGATTACCGCATACATGGTGAATGATCCTTCGTATTCATTCCTTATTAAATTGTGGAAATGATCTGTCTATGTGGATTACCGCATGGCGGGCGAAAATCCATTTGCAGTTTCATATATTCTATTATACTCAGTTGGTTAAAGTTTTGGCTTCTATACTCAATGAAATTAGTACAATATCCTGGATATTTGCACTTCATCTAGTATCTTTTCATAAAAATATTCTTCTTAGCATTCTTGAATTTTACTCCACAAAGCAGTATCATGTTGACAATTTGGACGTTATTCATTTCTGGATAAATTAAATTATAAATCTTTAAAATCTATCCTTAAACTTGTTTTATTGAATTATTATGTCATTGCCATCATCCTCATGCTTATATTGTTATGAAAGTCATCTTTGGCTTACGTGCATAGATGGACTTGATATGATTATGATTATGGATTATTCGGTATAATCATGACTGTAATGTAACGAATGATGTGGTAAAAGTCCTCATTGGCCTGTAGTTCATTGATGGACAGTTGTTGGTATGATTATGACCATTGATGATTACATGAATATCCTTGGCCGTGGTGCAGGGACGATTCGATTTTATTTATTAAGCTGAGTCTCAGCGATAAAGTTGATGAAAAACTTTTTAAATCATAGAAGATAGTAAATTTTATGCTCTACTTGACGCTTCTAATGGATTGTTTATTCCACTGCAGTTGTTGATCTAAAACTTGTTGTCTGTTGTATTCTATTAGTTATTATACTATTGAAGGCTAAGGATAATTTATTCTGCATTATCTTAGTCATAATATTTCTTACTGGGCTAGTTGAGCTCACCCTTTCTTTCACTGTTCTCTTTAGGAAATAAGAATATAGCTGGGATGAGTCGAGGAACGAATTGACGGTCCAGATGGTTGTTTTAGTAGTCCTCACTATTATGTGAAATAGTGTGATAATAATTGTAATAAGGACTCCATTGAGAGTGGATATTATCTAAAAGGCAATATTCTTGTTTAAACTCTCTACTATATTTTGTCGTATATTACCTGACAGTTGTATAATTAAGTTTGTATTTGATTTATGTATCATGTATGTGGAGACTCAAGATGGGTGATGTATACTTATTTTGGGGGTGTCACACCTATGCCCAGCGCCGGGGCACTAGAATGTAGTGTTGCAGCGCCGTGCGAAGCGTCGGGGCACTGGGAAGGGCTTGGTCAAGCTTGGATGCGTTTTGGGGCAAATTTTGACACTTTTTTGACTCCAAATTGGATTGGGTTTGTTCCTAAGCTAAAAATTGGACTTGTAACCTATAAATACATGATGTAAGGCATAAGATAAAGAGATATTACATAGATTAGATTAGAGATACACTCCATTAGATTAGAACATAAACCCCAGTTCTTATTAGTTTTGGAGATTGAAGTAACTTGGAGACCATTGAAGAAAAAGAGCGGGAGCTTGAGGAAGATGGAGATTTGCTGACAACAGATTTATTCTTCACTCTAATCTTACTTTTATCCTTTAATGTCTATTCAATTGTGGATTCTTGGTTTTAATTCATTAATTATGAACTAATTCTTTTATTAAGACTACCAATTGAACCTTTTATGTCTATGAATTAATTATTTGATTTATTCCAATTATTTATGTCAAGGTGAATTGTTTATCATATTTTGTGCTTATTGATTAATTATTTGGCCTTTAATTACTTTGTTACTCTAGAAGGATTCGGGAGAGGAGATCTAGGGTTAAAGTTGGACATGATAACATGTATGCTTAATTATTTGCATGAGATGAATAATTAGGGTCGTGAATTGAATAAGAATATATGTTCACTGCATGTAACAATTTTGGAATTAGAACTTAATGGGTTTGATTTAATTATTTTGCATAGGAATATCGCAAGATTAATTGAATTGAATAAAAGTTAACTGATCACTTGGGAAAGGGGTTTTAACACTTAGAATTCATGTTAACAATTCAGTAGGTATAATAATTGGATTATTTGGATAATTGGTTTATAGTTCATAATTGGGGATATTGTAGTCTTAACCTTTATTTATCTGAATTCATTTGTTGAGTCTTAATCTTTATTTATTTGAATTAATTTTAGAGTAATATAGTTTTAATTGATTAATTTGGTTTTCTTAATTAGAAAAATCACACTTTGCAATTGTTTAAATAAAATTTATTTGGTTTAAGAGTTAGTACTTGGTAATTTTTATTAAATAATTCCTCGTGGGAATGATACTTTTCTTATCACTTTATTACTTGTTGACCGTGTATACTTGCACGCATGTTTTGATTGTGAAATCGATCAACACTCATAAACACATCTTTCTTCTTTACAAACAAAACTGAAGCACCCCATGGCGAAACACTCGGCCGTATCACACCACGATCTAATAATTCTAGCAACTGCTCCTTTAATTCCTACAACTCCAGTTGTGCCATCCATTACGGTGCCTTAGAGATAGACTCTGCATAAGGAACAAGCTCAATAGTAAACTCAACTTCCCATTGCGGTGGCAACCCTGATAACTCCTCAGGAAACACAATAAAAAAGTCACGAACAACTGGAACATCCTCAATACAAGACTTACCCTTAGAGGAATCATTCACAAACGCCAAGTACCCCTCACAACCCTTTGCCACCAACTTCCCAGCCTTCAAAGTTGAAATCAATTTCACCACCCTACTTGGTCGGGAACCCTGAAACACAAACTTTGGAGACTTCATATCTCCGAATATCACTTTCTTCGCCTGACAATCAATAGTGTCCTGGTGCTTATCCCACCAGTTCATCCCAAGAATAACATCGAAATTATGCATACACATTGGAAGAAGATTAGCCCTACGGATCTTATCGCCAAAATTGATCGAACACCCTCGATATAAATCAGAAATAATAACAGAGGTCTCCATCGGGGTGTAGCACTAGACATAACAGAAACTAAGGACTGAGATGACACACCTAGGTGCCGAACAAAAGACTGAGCAACAACTGAATGAGTAGAACCAGTATCAAACAAAATAGAAGGCTCACAATTGCCAACTAAAAGAGTGCCAGAAACAGTACCTGGCGTACCTGCCGCCTGGTTATATGTCAAGGCAAACACTCGACCGCCTTGACGTTAACCTCCATTGCCAATATTATCACCGCCTCCACCATTACCACATAGCCCGGTACAATCTCTAGTCATATGACCCATCTGCCCACACAAGAAGCATGCATCAGTAACTATATGACACTGCCTCCCTGGATGATTAGCCCCACAAGTAGCATAAGGAGCTATCGGAATAAGATTTGGGTTACCCCCGCTAACTGGTCCCGGATAACGACCCTAATATTGCCCATGCTAACGATTCTGCCATTGCTGACTATTCTGACCATACCAAGGTAGCTGAAGTTGACGATTTTGCCCATGCTGAGGCATTTGCTGATAACCCCTATTCTGGTTCTATAACAATCCGGAATTTCAAATTATAATTTTAAATATTTATTGGATTATATAAATATTTATTTGATGTGTTTATTGTTGAAATTGTTGAATTAATATTTTATTTATGTGGTGGTTGTTAGTAAAAATTTATGAATTTAATTTTATTATATAATATTCCAAATTAATTGAAATTATAATTTAGAGAGTTGTAATATAACATGAGATGTTATATTATTGTTTTGATTTAATAATTTAGGTGGTATGTTAAATTATTAAATAAAATTATAATTTTGTGATATTTATTAAAGTGGAATATTTATTTAAAATATAGTATGTGATTAATTTGTGTGATTAATGTGGATATGGAAATCCAAATAAATAATATGTGATTATAAATTATAAACTAAATTGTTTATTAAAATAAATTAAAGAAGTTTAATTTAGTTTTGCCAAACAAGGCTTAAATATATTAAAACTGTGACGCCTCCAAAATTAGGTATACATCGCCCATCTTGGGTAGTCAGATACATGGTACAGAATTTAAATACAACTTACTAATATAAGCTGTGCGTGGTACAATACGACATAAATCGTGAGTTTGAATACAAATATTGTCTACTAGAGATCATACAAACTCAAAAGGAGTCCTCATTACAATTATTATCACATTATTTCACGTAATAGTGAGGACTACTAATGTTATCCTCTCGACCATTACTCCGCTCCCCGACTCGTCTCAAAGAATATTCTCTCATTTCAAGAGAACAAAGTGAAAGAAAGGGTGAGCTCAACTAGCTCAAGAAGAAATATTATGACTAAGATAATACGTAATAAATTATCATTAGCTTTCTACAACAAAGTGTTAAACCGATAAAATATAATGAACATCAAGTTTAACTACAATGAACCAAAGAATCCATTAAAAGAGTCAAGTAGAAAATAAAATTTACTATCTTTTATGATTTAAAAGGTTTTTCATCATCGTTATATTTGAGACTCACTTTAATAAATATTCCACATCATCGAATCACCCCTGCACTACGGCCAAGGATATTCTTTAGTATCACGACCACAATTATTCATGCACTACGGGCCAAGAATATTTATGTATTCATTAATGGTCATGATCATACCAACAACTCTGTCCATCAATGCACTACTACCATCGAGGATTTTTACCACATCATTTATAACATTACTACCATGATTATAACCGAATAGTCTCTCGTCATAATCATACCAAGTCCATCTATGCACTACTGTGCCATGATGACTTTCAACATAATAT
Source organism: Panax quinquefolius (assembly GCA_020205615.1). NCBI lineage: Eukaryota > Viridiplantae > Streptophyta > Magnoliopsida > Apiales > Araliaceae > Panax > Panax quinquefolius. The sequence goes on along the minus strand of CM035170.1, from coordinate 9,147,191 downwards.
AAACATGAGGATGATGACAATGATATAAGAATTCAATAAAACAAGTTCAAGAATTAATTTATCTAGGAACCAATAACATCCAAACTGTCAACATGATATCGCTTTGTAGAGTAAAATTCAAGAATCTTGAGAAGAATATTTCCATGAAAGGATATGGATGAAGCGCAAATATCAAGGATATTCCACTAATTTCATGGAGTATAGAAGTCAAAGTTTTAACCAATTGGGTATAATAAAGAATGGAATAACAAAAGAAATCACCACGCATGCGATAGATCAGACAGCAAGAGTTATTCCAATGTAATAATAAATAATCGGAACCAGTCCCAGGCCAGAAACGCATGCAGATGTGATATTCCAAATGTAATAATAAAGAATGGAACTGAGTCCAACAGTAAAAACGCATGATGAGGATATTCCAATGTAATAATAATAAAAAGACGGAACCAGTCCGTGTAAAAACATATGACAGGATGTTCCAAATGTAATAATAATAAAGGCGAAACCAGTAGGTGTAAAACACATGCATACAGGATGTTCCAATGTAATAATAGAAGAATGTCACCAAGTATAGGGTAAACCACCATTATACAAAGTTATTCCAATAGAATAATAAGCAATGGAATAACAACAGTTCTCTTCATGAATAAAAAAGAATAACACCCCTTACTTTTGGTAGGAGATTGAATAATCGCAGTAGTGTAGTAACAAAATACTCTTCTTCATTCTCTCTTATTCTCTATACTTTCTCTCTCTATAGCTTGAATGAATTAAGTGAAAAATAATGAAGCACTAGGCCTCTATTTATAGAAGATTTCTAGCTTAAGACCGCCATGTGAAAAGGCAAGTGGCTCGACGAATCGTGATGTGAAAAGAAAAGTGGTTTCGACGCTGTAATGTGAAACGACAAGTGGTTCGGCGCTTTGTAATGTGAAACGACAAGTGGTTCGACGCTTTGGTAAAGGTAATTACTATCGACGAAGGTAATTACTATTGACGAAGAGACTCTTAGATGATGACATATGGGCCCCCATAAAATAATCAAACTTACCACAAACGCCTCATAATAGACTCTTTATATACATCAAGGATTGAATAAATATTACCACAAATCATTTTTATTTTAATCAACACATATTTAATCTTTCAACAATTATTAATCATTTATAACTTGTCGTCTCAATTATTGATTTAATACTATTACATATTATACGAGATGATCTTGTGACAATAATTGAATAAATAATATAAGAGATATGATGCAAAGAATTATCGTAGCAATAATTGAGCATAACTCGAGTGACTTCTCACGTAAGCATCAATAATCAATATCGTGTGCTACTATACAACTACGCTGCATTCTCACATTTACTTTTACTACCGTGTAGTTCAAGCGCTTTTAACGGTAACACCTCCATAGTTATTTTTATAGAAAGATAATTTTGTCGTTTTCTAACTATGACAATACTTCCGTTGTGGGGTCCACCAATGATTGGTTGTCGCAGACGAATATTCCCGATAAAAGAATATTCCCCACCAAACTAATATTTTATAACAACTTGCTTACTTTGCAAAATTTATAAATATTACCCACAACTATAACATTATATCAAATTTATTCCATAATATTCAAAAATAATATTTATAGAAAATTCATCTTTATTTATAAAAGTTGGGGTCTTACAAAAAACTTTTTATTTTTAAAGGGTTTTTCCAAACGAGTCTTATGGTTTTTGGGATTTTTTTTATTTTTTGAATTATAAATAAAATATAATTATAACATATACGTTTAGTTTGTAATCGATGTTAAAATAAGTATACGATTAAGGCCATATTTGTTATTTTATTTTACGTATATTGTTATCGGGCTTTTGTTTTTGGCTTAAGCCAAGAGGAGAAAACTGAGAAGTTCAGAGAGAGAATACAGAGAATTGAGAGGGAGTTGGGAGAGAAATCTTGAGTTTTCCAAAGCAAAATTCTGTGTTTAGCAAGGTTGTTCAAGCTAAGTAAAGGTATTATTGATAACCTTAATAATATATATATATATATATATATATATATATACACACACACACACATGTATATGTGTTTCACAGCAAAATTCTTATATTCTGTGAATTCCAGTTTTTGTAAATTGTTGTTATATAACCTGTTTATGGTGATTGTATATAATTATGATGTTAGAGTATGTAGTTAGACATGAATTGTATGCTAATTTCGTTTTAAAAAGGAAGAAAAGTAAATTACAGTGAATATTTTGCATATGGCTTATGAAAGTACCAATTTTAGTGGTCAATTTGTATGTAAAACTGTAAATTGAGTCTTGTTTATGCTAGTTCATTAAAAAACGAAGGGAACGTAGTTTGAACGAAGTGATTTGGTATAAAACTGAGATTACAGTGATGATTTTTGTAAAGGATGTCAAAAATGGTGTTTTTATATGAAAACATGAAATTTAAGAAATTAAATTAGTTAAAATGGTTGTTAAATTGTTCTATGTTGATGAATATGTGAGAAAACATGTTTGTAATAGTTCTATATCAATTGTTTGTGTAAAATTCACTGTTTTATGGGTGAAATTCGTGTTAGTTGGGCTAAAGTCGGCTACTATTCACAGCCTTTCTAGCTTGTTGTCATCGTCATTTGGCCGTGCAATTGCTTGCCGATGTTAAGGCCGTAAAAGCATGCACAATTGCGTTGGCCCTAGGCTTTGTGTATAGTGCGATACGCCATACACCACCGCTCGAGATAGTGAGTTTGCTGCTCAACGCAGACTTGGATGCCATGATAATTGAGTTCAATGATATGTTAAAGTAACAAACATGTAGTAAGGAGGTTAAAACTGAATCGTGTCGTGTCATGTCAATGATAATTTCAACTTTGTAAAAGTGATTAGTAAGTTACGAACGCGTTATGTTATAACTTAGTTTATACAACGAATGTTAGATAAGTGTTGTGAGGTTAACACTTGGAAATTTCTGAAATGAACACTAAGATATAGAAGGTGATTAATAAAATAAACCAATGAGTCCTAGGAAGACTTAAACACTTGATTGAACTTCAAGTTCAATTAAGAAGAAGTGTAGTATTGATTAATAAGAGTTGAAAATGTGATATGGATGCTAAAAGTCTTATGTATGTGTTAGTGAGTTTTCATATTCGTGTTATGTGGTTTATTATATGGTTAGACCTTAAACTAAAGGTTATAACTTAACTAAGAGGATAAGTGAATCTATGAGGTTAATGTATATAGCTAATTGATGTGTTAATCCTAATGGTATGTGTAGGACATTGGAGTACGTGAGTTATAATTGTATAGCTTACGCAAGAGGCAAGTTCCCTAATCTTTGCTACTTTATTATTCAGCAAGGTTACTTTTCATTGTCATGTTATACTTATGCAAGTTCTTTATCTCTAATCTCTTGTTGAGCAATTTATTGTTATGCAAGTTCTTTAACCCTCATTTATTGTTGAGCAAGTTAGTTAATCTTTATTTCTTTATTTCAAACGAGATTACTTTGGTTATTCAAAGTCTATAATTTTATTGTAAGAAATGTGTTTATTCAGCTACTAATAACTGTTATTTGATCTTCGTTCTCCAATGTCATTATACTATCTTACATTATTGTACTGAACTCTAAGTTGCCTAGCGAGTCTTTACCAATTCAACAAATCCTTATTGGATGAATGTTCTAAACTCTAATTACCCTTGAAGTCAATCCAAACCAAACTTCCTTTGGTTTGCTTATGTACTCACACAATTTTAAAAGCATGTTGTCGATGATAACATTTGTTCAATTTAGAAATTGTTAATACTCTAGCTCTTATTGATTCATCGATATACCTTGTTCATGAAAATATTATAATCAAACTCTTGAATAGATATTGGTCCCTATCTGATTCAACCAGTATTTGGTTGATGAGCGTTCAAAAATCTAGAATTCCTTGAAGTTAATTCTCAACCAAACTTCCTTTGGTTCGAAACCTGATAATCTAAGCTGAGATGAACAACCCTATATTAGGGGATTATTTTAGAGCTACGCAATAGTGTTAAAATGTTTGTGCAATACATAGTACAAAGGGCTGATCACCTGGAGTACGGGATGATGGTCCATATAGTCGTTTAGACTGTTAAAGGTTAAAGTAGAAATACTTGAAAACCTAGAGAGTATAGTTCGTGATCATGTGACCCTCAGTGTATTCTTTGATGTTGATATCTATTCTTAACTTAACATTCATTATTCTTTTGAACTCATAGTTGTTGAATTAAAGTTTATTGTTCCGGTAAGAATACTTTACCATTGAAAGCTCAGTGAATTGTTATTCATAAAACGTTATTGTATATTCTTCTTATGGGAAATTGTTTGCTCACTCTTGCACAAAACAATGCAGATGAAGTTAAGAAGTTTGAAGAGATTTCTACAAGCAAGGGCAAGGGCAAGGGCACGACGCTTAATTAGACGACGTTTAATTTACCTTTTATTTATGAAGCTTATGTAATAGTTTTGATTATGGCTATGTTTTAATATTCTGCTGATGATTGTAATAAAAGTTAGATGACCTGGGATTTATCTTAGATTATGTAACCCTTTAATGGGAGATTGATTGTTTAAACTTTTGAGTTTAATTAAATCCTTTGTTTATGGGTAGTTAGTTATGATTTAATTGGACAGTGAACACCAAATCTGTGGGATTGAGGTGCCCGAATTTGGGGGTGTCACAGATTCTATCACGCCACTGCCCCTACTGGCCACCACGGTTCATGTTCCACTGACCACCCTGATTCTTCCCATGTTGACCCAAAGCTTGACCCTGTTGATCATCTCTATCCCTCTTTTGACTCCCTTCCGATTTAGAAGACCAAAAGTCCTGCCACTCCATCTCAATGTTCTTGGCCGCATTAGCCACAGCTGACACATCTGCAAACTTGGCGTTAATGAGATGTTGGTGATACCTATAATGAATTTGCCACTTAAACTTTTATGCATGTTTCGCTGCAGTTCCTGCAGAGGTTCCCGCAAAACCTGCGAATCTGGTGAACCTTGTTATAAAATTTGTGATACTCTCATCATCTTTCTGCCTTATAGACAAATACTCTCTAGCATAGTCCTCTTTATCAATAGCTGGGAAGTATTACTGATAAAAGACATCACAAAACTCTTCCCAACTAAGTGTCGCAACATAACCATCACCTTTTGTTACTTTCGTCACTTTCCACCACCTCTATGCATCCTCTTATAGCTTATAAGCTGCAAGCAAAACTTTCTAATTTTCCGAGCACCCCAACACATCAAAAATCTTCTCTGGGTGGGCAATCCAATTCTCTGCCTCAATTGGAATCGCAGCTAAACTGAATGATTGTGGTTACTGTTTCTGAAATCTTTCCAACCGTACATACATTGGAACCACTAGCTGATCAAGACCACCTGTATTCCTTTCCTCTTTGATTACCTGTGGACCATTATTTCCCAAGTTCCCATGTTTATGAATTTTTGGCGGCGGCTGTTGCATTACCTGTAAAACCTGTGCCACCAATTGTGGTAAAGCTTGATTAACCGCCTGATTCACCAAGGTTGCCAATTGAGCATTAATCTGATCATTAGGTTACTCATTGGGCCGACCCTCACCTCTTCCCCTATTGTTGTCTCGCCTCCCAACAACTCTAGCAGATCTACGAGCCATCTGAGAAAAAGATCAATGAATAGATAGTAAAATAGATTAGAGATAGATTCGGATATAACTGATATGATAGCTGAACAGAAAATCAAATGGAACAAAAACCTAACCCAAAAGTCTACCCATAACTCACAGGTCAAACCTAAATAAGTTTTCTACAAGAATGAACCAAAGCTCTGATACCATATGAAACAATCTGGGTGAAATCCCAAGTCCGAATTGAATAAAATTCATCCAAATAAGGCCTTAAACCACTGGCCCAATACTATCTTCTTGGGTCATCGTAGCCCACCACAGGTTCACCCAAAAGGTCATAACTTGAAGGTACTATTGGTAGTTACTTAATTCTTTATATACAGACAATTTTTTTCAAACTCCCCCACTTAAATTGATGACGTCCCCGTCATAACCAATCACACACACGGTCTATAAATCTTTGTCTCTCTAGCCATTGTGGGATACCGGTTGCCTTCGTGTCCCCACCTCTGAACCTCCATCTCTCCATTGAGGGATAATACCACCAACCTTCGTGTGCCCACCTCCGACAACCCGATCGGATGACCTGACCCGAGCTTTTGAGAGTCGACTTTGATACAACTCTATAATACCCCCTTTCTAAAATAGAAAGATACGTTACACAAAACCCAACATATCTGATAAATATCACAAAAGAACAGTCTCATACTGATTAAATGTCACAAGACAAACCATAATAAATGTCACACTAGCTCAAACCACAATCTAAGATAATTACACAACTCCGAACAAACTAATGTATCACAACCTAAACAAAGTATCTAAGTCATTGGATAAAATGGATCTCTCTTCACACTTGCCCTTGATTCCCCTGATTATCTGTCGGAAGAAAAATACAGCATGAGTCAAATGCCCAGTACAGATATAAAGTACAAAATAATGAACTGGAATAACTAACTCAATTTATTGAACTAAACTGTAACGAATAAAATTAATACAACAAAATAATAAACTGAATCAAATGGTTGTGTGTTATTTCATCTTGAGCTCAAAAATATATCTCGCCACACAGGCAAGTCAAATAATACCACATAGGCAATCAAAATAATGTTACACAAGCAATCACACATCGGACTGCGCAATCTAGATGCATGCGAATTCGAAAGGCGTGTTTGGCACAAACATCACCAATCCGCAAAACAGAACAGAACAAAAAATTAGGGTATACCCATACGCCTCCCACAATAAATCACCAAATGGTCAACTCCCACCGGAGCACAAAACAGAGACGTTGTGGACTGATCACACTGCCACGGAAGGTGTCATGTCTCGATGCCAAGAGGACATGCATGTGGTACCCCCACGGGTGGTTATAGCTCAGATATACCCTATGACGCCCCCAAAATAGGTATACAACACCCATTCTAAGTCGCCAAATACATGGTACAGAAAGTAAACTACAACTTCAATAATACAATTGTCGTGAAAAATACGACAACGCATACTGTGATTTTAAATACAAATATTGTCTTCTAGACAATATCAACACTCAAATAAGTCCTCATTACAATTATTCATACACTATTTTACAGAAATAGTGAAGACTGCTAAAACAACTTTCTAGAACCATCACTCCATACCCCGACTCGATCCTGCTATGTTCTCACCTCCTGAGAAGAAAAAAGGAACAAAAAGGAAAAGGGTGAGCTCAACTATCCCAATAAAGAATATTATGACTAAGATAATACACAACAAATTATCATTAGTCTTCAACAGGAAAAAATTTGATAGAATATAATAGACAACAAGTTTTAGATCAACAAATGCAGCGGAAACAACAATCCATTAGAAGAGTTACGTAGAGAATAAATTCTACTATCTTCTAAGATTTAAAAGTTCATCATCAATATTTTATCCCTGTAACATCAATCAATATACATCTTTAATCAATATTCATCTTTGCACTACAGGCCAAAGATATTCATTCAGATCACCAAATAATCATGTTCATCATCTCAACACTGCTCATCTTTGCACTACGGGCCAAAGATATTCATCGATTAATCATTCATCTTTGCACTACAAAGCCAAAAATATTGAGTAATATCATCATTTAGGACTGAGGATGATGAAAAATATTTTAAAGAAAACGAATCCAGTGAGACAGAAGGACAAATATTAGGGATTCGTATAACAGTTTATCCAAGATCAATAATACTTCATAATAACCAATTGTGAAGCAGAATTCAAAATAAAGATCAAAACATGGATACAATCAAAGATAGTAACCATAATAGACATCTTGGACAAAAAGAAAAAAAATTCATTTTTTAGTGAATAGTGCCGTATACGTGAATAGTAACTTTGACACAAAAAGTTCCAAATTTGATTAAAAAGTTCACCAATATTTCGGCATAATGATATTGAAGAAAATAATATCATTTAAGAAGAAAATAGCATCCCTTACCTCAAAATAACAGTACTTCTGATCGGAATATCGGATATAAAGCCGAAGGAAACTTGTACCAAACAACAACTCTCAAAGTATCAAAATACTCACAAAAATACGCTCGATAATCTAGAGAGAAAGAAAACTTGTTTCTGGTGTGATTTTCAATTCTAACATAAGCGCCTATTTATAGAAAAATGCTAGAACGCCATAGGAGACTAAATAATAAAATATATTTTATTTTATTTTATTTTCTTCTTTCTACGCCATCACTTTGAAAAGCCACAGCCAGCCATCTTGGAAGAGAATTCAGCAGCCCACATGTTTATAACATAAGTGGGTCCCACCCATAATTTAATAAAAATTATTTTATTTTCTGAAACTTCAATAATTCATAGAAAATAGCTTGTTTATCAGAAAAATACTAATTTTATGTCCATTCCACGAGAAATCAATTTCTATAACTTTGTAGCTTTGAGTTTTTCCAAATTCCAAATGTAAAATATCCAAATCCACAAACGGATGATTTTAATACCTCCATTCCACAAAATATCGATAAAACACCTCAAAGATTAATTCCTTCATTTATAACCACATAAATAAATCCATCATTTATATCCACATCAAATAAATATTTTCTTATCATATAAATCAATAATTAATTATTCACAAATAATATTATGTAATCACAATTATGACAACCAAAGCCGTTCTCAGAAAGAGGGGCTTTTAATAAGGATTTCTCCTCATCGGGCGGCGTAATTAGGTGACCAAACCTCTCCTCGATGTAACTTTCTAGATATTGCCAATAATGCTTATCTAATAATATTATTCAAATAATATGAATTATCGGTCCGATAATGGGAAATATCATGCGTTGACAATTATGAAACAACAATAATATAAACTATCAACGCAAGCAATTATTGAATCAATAAAATAAAATATTAAACAAGAACTCATCGTAATAATTATTGAGTAGTGCCTTCTTACATAAGAATCAATAATTTAACAATATCGATAAATGCGATAACATTATGTAACCACGCCAGACATCGTATTTTAACCATTAGGTATTCCAACAGTGTTAACGGTAACAATTACGTCATTATTTATAAAAACTCATACTTTGTCATTTTCCTTCATCCAACTGTTTTCCGTTATGGGGCCCACAAATTGCTGCGCCGTCGTATGAATATTCCCCGACAACAAGAATATTCCACGACCAAACAAATATTCCCTGACAGAAATGAATATTTTATAACCACTTGCTTATCTTGCAAAATTTGTACATTTCACCCATAACCAAAGCATTATATCAAATTAACACCTTATTAATTTAGAATAATGAATATAGGAAAAATTTAATTTTATTTATAATAAGTTGGGGTCTTACAACCTCCCCTCTTTATAAAATTTCGTCCTCGAAATTGACATACGTACCTCCCCTCTCAAATGGACCAACAAATCTTGGATAAAAATGTATTTTCTATAAATATCACTTTTGAATATTATGGAATAAATTTGATATAATGTTATAGTTGTGGGTAATATTTATAAATTTTGCAACGTACGCAAGTTATATAATATTCGATTGGTCGGGGAATATTCATTTTAAACAGGGAATATTCGTACGACGGCACAATCATTGGTAGACCCCACAACAGAATTATTGTTGGATTGAGAAAACGACAAAAATATTTTTATGAAAATAATGGCGGAAGTTTTACCGTTAACTGTTGATACACCCGATGTTAAAAGTACAGGAATACGCGTGGCTGCATAGTAGCACACGGAATTGATTATTGATGCTTACGTGACAAGTCACTTAGTTTTTTTCAATTATTGCTTCAGTAATTATTGCATAGTATCTCACGTTAATTGATTCAATTATTGTTGATATTTTATAATTGAGATGACGAAGTTATTAATATTATTATTTGCATTATTAACGATGTCAGAAGTTTCGCTTAAGGTGAGGTTTGGTCACCTAATCATGCGCCGCCAATAGGACAAATCCTTATTGGAAAGCCCCCTCTTTCTCGGAACGACACAATTCGGTCGATTAATAGTGTGAATAATAATAATGATGATGAAGTTTTGTTTTATTAGTATTATTAATGTAATAAAACCGAAATGTTTTTTATATAAAATGTAATACTTTTATAAAGTTATTCATTTTATTAGGCTAATAGTAAAATCTTTTATATAAAATGTAATACTTTTATAAAGTTATTCGTTTTATTAGACAATAATTAGAATATATTATATTTTATTATGCATAGTATTTGTATAGTGCCAGCATAGTATTTGCATAGTAAAATCTTTTTAAAAGTTATTCATTTTATTAGATTATAAATAGAATATATTATATTTTATTGTAAACCAATTTGGACCGTCCGTTTAAAGTAAATCGATCTGGACCGTTCATGGATTGGTTATTATTCAGTTCATTCTTCTATAAATAGAAGCTCATTCCTTCATTATTCCTTACGAATTCACTAAAACTCTAGAGAGAGAAACTGTAGAGAGAATTATTCTTCTATCTTAATTGAGCGTATTTCTTTAGCGTTTAAGAAAGCTTTGAGCGTAGTGCAAATTTCTTCAAGTATATCCCCGCCCTACCGTCGGAGTACTCTTCTTTATAAGGTAAGGGTATTATTTTTCATATTCATGAAGAGAACTTCGTTATTCTATTCTTTATTATTCTCGTTGGAATAACTCGATACGCGCGGTTCAACCCTATACTTGGTGATTTCTGTTGTTATTCCATTCGTTATTATTCTGTTGGAACATCTTGTCTGTGCGTTTTACGCCGAACCTGGTTTCATCTTTATTATTTGATCTCATTGGAATAACTCAGATACGCTGATTTCACCCTATACTTGGTGAAATTCTTCGTTATTCCATTATTTATTATTCTCATGGAATAATCCTATCATGCCAAGTATCGCATACATGGTGAAATTTCATTTGTTATTCCATTCTTTATTATTCATTGGAATATCCTCGTTCATGCATTTTACGCCTGAGATCTAGTTCATCTTTATTATTCTATCGAATATCCTTTCGTATGCGCTTTTACTTGGGACCGGTTCCGTTATTTATTATTCTGTTGGAATAACATGTCTATGTGAAGTACCGCATGCATGGTGATTTATGTTATTATTCCATTCTTTATTATTCTGATGGAATATCCTGTCGGTGCGTGTTACACCTGACCTGGTTCCGTTATTTATTATTCTGTTGGGATAACCTTTCTATGCGAAGTACCGCATGCATGGTGATTTCTTTTGTTATTCCATTCTTTATTATACTCAATTGGTTAAAGTTTTGACTTCTATACTCCATGAAATTGGTGAAATATCCTTAGACATTTGCGCTTCATCCAGTATTTTTTTTGTGAAAATATTCTTCTGAGCATTCTTAAATTTTACTCTACAAAGAAGTATCATGTTGACAATTTGGACATTAATAGTTCCTGAATAAATTAATTCTTGAACTTGTTTTATTGAATTCTTATATCATTGTCATCATCCTCATATTTATATTTTGTTGAAAGTCATCTGTGGCATGTAGTGCATAGATGGACTTGGTATGATTATGACTGTGGATTATTCGGTGTAATCACGATCGTAATGTTACAAATGATGTGGTAAAAGTCCCTCATCGTCCGTAGTGCATTGATGGACAGTTGTTGGCATGATTATGACCATTGATAAATACACGAATATCTTTGGCCCGTAGTGCATGGATACTTTGTGGTTGTGATACTAATGAATATCCTTGGCCAGTAAAAGCAGGATGATGTGGATTATTTATTGTCGAGTCCCAAATGATAAAAGTGATGAAAAACTTTTAAATCAAAAAAGATAGTAGATTTTATTCTCTACTTGACTCTTTTAATAGATTGCATGTTCCGCTACAGTTAAACTTGATGTCTATTGTATTTTATCAGTTAACATTGTTGAAGACTAATGATAATTTATTCTGCATTATCTTAGTCATAATATTTCTTACTGGGTTAGTTGAGCTCACCCTTTCATTCACTGTTCTCTTCAGGAAATGAGAGCATAGTCGGGACTAGTCGAGGAACAGAGTGATGGTCCAGATGATAGTATTAGTAGTCCTCACTATTCTGTTAAATAGTGTGACAATAAATGTAATGAGGACTTATTCTGAGAGTGGATATTGTCTGTAAGACAATATTTGTATTAAAACTCATGCCTTTCTTGTTCAGATATTAAAGATTGTATTTGTATTCGTACCATGTATTTGGTGACTCGTAATAGGTGATGTATACCTATTTTGGGGCATCATTGGTAGTATCAAAGCTTAGGGATATGATCCCGGCCGAGATGTGAGACAAGAACTAGGAGGGAGAGACGGGAATTCCTTCGCTAGTATGACCTACCTAAGTTTATTTGATATTTAATTGGTCAGTCAGAGTATAGGGATAATATGTGATATGATAATTAACCCTTATTTTGTGGCAGTGTTTGAAAATGGCATCCGAGAATGTTGAGAACATCAATAGAGCACAGGAGACCGTTGAATCTCCACAGATCAATAATCAAGATAATGTGCATCATGAAGGCGACAATCCTCAGGCAAACAACAACTCTGTCCAGATGATGAACGATGGAATGTTCAGAGGATTTATGTAATTCATGCAACATCAGGCAAGAGCGGCTCCTGTACAAAATGCAGGTGGAAACACTGGCAACTCTCGGACGGTCACCGCTAAGCAGTTCAAGGAACTGGGACCACCGGAGTTTTTTGGAGAGCCAAAATCACTTAAGGCGGAGACGCGGATAAAGCAGATCTGCAAGATATTTGATGTCTTGGGATGCTCCGAGGAGCAAAAGGTTCCCTTTGCCACCTTCATGTTGAGGGCAGAGGAGACATCGGTGGAAATCAGAAACGTACTCCAATCGCAGGAATTGTTAGACATCGTTTCATTCGCCCTAGTACTTCTCCTTGGGGTGCTCTGTTTCTATTCTCGAAGAGGAAAGATGGGAGTATGCGACTTTGTATTGATTATCTGGAGTGAATCATGTCACCATCAAAAATAGGTACCCATTGCCACGATTAATGACCTTTTTGACCAAACAGAAGGCGCCAAATTCTTTTCAAAGATTGATCTTCGTTAGGATATCACCAATTGAAGATTAGAACCGATGACATTCTAAAGACGGCCGTAACTCCCCAGACGGCATTATAAATTCCTAGTCATGTCTTTTGGATTGACTAATGCTCCTGTTGCCTTCATAGATATGATGAACCGAGTATTCAAGGAATATTTAGATCACTTTGTGGTCGTCTTTATTGATGACATCCTTATTTATTCCAAATGTCGTGAAGATCATGAGCAACACTTGAGGCTGATACTCCAAAAGCTTCGTGAATATAAGCTTTATGCCAAGTTGAAGAAATGCGTAGTTCGCTTCGAGGAAGTAGCATTCCTTGGGCACGTGGTATCAAGTCATGGAATATCCGTTGACCCAGCAAAGATTGAAGTTATTCAAAGCTAGGAGCAACCTAAATCAGTGACCGAAGTACGTTGATTTCTCGGCTTAGCTGGTTATTATCGGATATTCGTAGAAGGGTTTTCTTGAATCGCTACTCCTTTAACTCAGCTGACTCGGAATGATACAAAATTTGGTTGGAGTGAGGAATGCGAGAAGAGTTTTCAAGAACTCAAGAGGAGGCTCATTTCAACACCTGTTCTAACAATACCATCTTGCTCGGAGGGATTTGTCATCTACAGTGATGCTTCGGGGAAAGGGTTAGGATGTGTTCTCATGCAACATGGGAAAGTCAAAGCCTGTGACTCTCGACAACTCAAAGAATATGAGAGGAATTATCCTACTCATGATCTAGAGTCAAGTACCGTTGTTATCTTCGTGACTTAAAATTTGGAGGCATTACTTGTATGGGGAGAAAGTGGAGATCTTTACGGATCATAAAAGCCTCAAATATTTCTTCACTCAAAAGGAACTAAACATGCGACAGCGACGTTAGCTTGAATCTGTTGAAAGATTATGATCATATCATCCAATACCATCCTGGAAAAGTTTAACGTGGTAGGTGACGATCGAGTAGAAGATCATATGCGCACGAAAGTGTGATATTGTCAACACAAAGGCCCATTTTGTATGACTTACAAAAGATGGAGATAGAGATAAAGACTCCACGGACCCAAGTGATGATGGCGAATATACAAGTGGAATCGACTTTAATCGATAAAGTTAAAGCTGCTCAAGCTACAGACTTGGAGTTGATGCATATGAGGAAGAAAGTTCAAGAAGGTGCTATTCCAGAAGCAAGAATCGATGAAGAAGGAATACTTCGAGTCAACTCCGGACTTTATGTTCCTAACGACCCTGATTTAAAGTATAAAATCATGATGGAAACGCACAACACACCATTTGCAATCCATCTTGGGAGTACTAAAATGTATCATGATCTTCGACATACATTTTGGTGGGGCAATATGAAGAGAGAGATAGCGCTGTTTATCTCAAGGTGTCTAATATGTCAACAAGTCAAGGCGGAGCATCAAGTACCAAAAGGTCCATTGCAACCACTTGAAATTCCAAAATAGAAGTGGGAGCACATTACCATGGATTTCGTTACTGGTCTTCCCACGGTTTCTCAGGGTATAGATGCAATTTGGGTCATTGTTGATAGATTGACCAAGTCTACTCATTTCTTACCTATACGAGAAACTTATACACTTGAACGTCTTGCTCGTATGTACATAAACGAGGTTGTAAAATTACATGGTATGCCAGTATCCATAGTTTTTGATCGAGACCCAAGATTCACTTCACAATTTTGGGTTAGTTTGCAAAAAGCTATGGGCACAGATTTACGATTTAGTTCGACATATCATCCTCAAACGGACGGACAATCGAGAGAGGACTATTCAAACTCTTGAAGATTTATTAAGACTCGTGGTCCTTGACTTCAAGGAAGTTGGGACAAGTTCTTACCATTGGTGGAGTTTTCCCACAACAACAGCTTATCAAGCAAGCATTCGCATGGCTCCATTCAAAGCGTTGTATGGAAGAAAGTGTCATTCTCAAGAAGACGGGATGAGGTGGGTGAAGCAACGTTGTTGGGACCGGAGTTAGTACGTATGACTACGAAAAAGATTCAAACGATCCGACAACGTATAAAAACCTCACAAGACCGACAAAAGAGTTATGTTGATCTTCATCAAAAGGACGTGGAATTCGATATTGGAGATCATGTGTTGTTACATGTTGCTCCGTGGAAAGGAGTTACGAGATTTGGAAAGAGAGAAAAGCTCGATCCTCGATTCATTGGCCCATTTTTAATCCTCGATCGAGTAGGGACTGTAGCCTATAGACTCGCTTTACCGTCAAGTATGTCTCGTGTTCATAACGTTTTTCATATATCCATGTTACGCAAATATGTGAAAGAACCGAACCACATTATTGAGTTAGAACCAGACGAAATAGTGGAAGATTTAACGTATGAAGAGGTTCCTATTCAAATCTTGGATAAGAAGGAACATA
The DNA here is from genome assembly GCA_020205615.1 of Panax quinquefolius. NCBI lineage: Eukaryota > Viridiplantae > Streptophyta > Magnoliopsida > Apiales > Araliaceae > Panax > Panax quinquefolius. Next base: position 9,131,543 of record CM035170.1, on the reverse strand, counting down.
TTCTACGCTCCAAGGTTATACCTCAAGTCAAAGTTTTATGGAGGAACCACGATGTCGAGGAAATGACTTGGGAGTTTGAATCTGAAATGAAATCAAGGTATCCTTACCTCTTCGACATACCAGGTATATACCTTAATTTCGAGGCCGAAATTTCATAAGGGGAGATTGTAAGACCCCAACTTTTATGAATAAAAATGTATTTTCTATAAATATCATTTTTGAATATTATGGAATAAATTTGATATAATATTATAGTTGTGGGTAATATTTATAAATTTTGCAAAGTACGCAAGTTGTTATATAATATTTGATTGGTCGGGGAATATTCGTTTTAAACAGGAAATATTCGTACGACGGCACAATCATTGATGGACCCCACAACCGAATTATTGTCGGATTGAGAAAACGACAAAAATATTTTTATGAAAATAATGGCGGAAGTTTTACCGTTAACTGTTGAAACACCCGGCGTTAAAAGTACAGGATTTCGCGTGGTTGCATAATAGCACACGGTATTGATTATTGATGCTTACGTGAGAAGTCACTCAGTTTTGTTCAATTATTGCTTCAGTAATTGTTGCATAGTATCTCACGTTAATTGATTCAATTATTGTTGATATTTTATAATTGAGATGACGAAGTTATTAATATTATTATGTGCATTATTAATGATGTCTAGAAGTTCTGCTAAGGAGAGGTTTGGTCACCTAATTACGCGCCAATAGGGAGAAATCCTTATTGAAAAGCCCCCTCTTTCCTAGGAATGACCTGGTCGATTAATAGTGTGAATAATAATAATGATGATGAAGTTTTGTTTTATTAGTATTATTAATGTAATAAAACAGAAATGCTTTTTATATAAAACAGAATACTTTTATAAAGTTATTCATTTTATTAGGCTAATAGTAAAATCTTTTTGTATAAAATAGAATACTTTTATAAAGTTATTCGTTTTTATTAGACAATAATTAGAATATATTATATTTTATTATGCATAGTGTTTGCAGATAGTGTCTCAGATAGTGTTTTCAGATAGTAAAATCTTTTTAAAAGTTATTCATTTTATTAGATTATAAATAGAATATATTATATTTTATTGTAAACCAATCTGGACCGTCCGTTTAAAGTAAATTGATCTGGATCATTCATGGATTGGTTACTATTCAGTCCATTCTTCTATAAATAGAAGTTCATTCCTTCATTATTTCTTACGAAATCACTAAAACTCTAGAGAGAGAAACTGTAGAGAGAATTATTCTTCTATCTTAATTGAGCATATTTCTTTAGCGTTTAAGAAAGCTTTGAGCGTAGTGCAAGTTTCTTCATATATATTCCTTCTAACGTCGGAGTACTCTTCTTTATAAGGTAAAGGGTATTATTTTTCATATTCATGAAGAGAACTTCGTTATTCTATTCTTTATTATTCATTGGAATAACTCAGTATAATGCTTGGCATTTCACCCTATACTTGGTGATTTCTATTGTTATTCCACTCGTTATTATTCATTGGAACATCCCGCTCATAATGCTTTTTACATGGGACCGGTTAAAATCTTTATTATTTGATCTGTTGGAATAACCTGTATACGCGGTCTACCCTATACTTATTAAAATTCTTCTGTTATTCCATTATTTATTATTCTCGCTTTGGAATAACTCGTCTATTCAAGCACCGCATACATGGTGAAATTTCATTGTTATTCCATTCTTTATTATTCTCGTTGGAATATCCCATTCGTGCATTTTACGTGGGACCGGTTCCGTCTTTATTATTACATTGGAATATATCGCTCAGACGCTTTACTGTAGGACTGGTTCCGTTATTTATTATTCTGTTGGAATAACATGTTTATGTGAAGTACCGCATGTATGGTGATTTATGTTGTTATTCCATTCTTTATTATTCTGTTAGAATATCCTGTCGGTGCGTGTTACGCCTGACCTGGTTCCGTTATTTATTATTCTATTGGAATAACCTTTCTATGCGAAGTACCGCATGCATGGTGATTTCTTTTGTTATTCCATTCTTTTTTATACTCAGTTGGTTAAAGTTTTGACTTCTATACTCCATAAAATTAGTGAAATATCCTTGACATTGGCGCTTCATCCAGTATTTTTTCGTGGAAATATTCTTCTGAACATTCTTAAATTTTACTCTACAAAGAAGTATCATGTTGACAATTTGGACGTTAATAGTTTCTGAATAAATTAATTCTTGAACTTGTATTATTGAATTCTTATATCATTGTCATCATCCTCATATTTATATTTTGTTGAAAGTCATCTGTGGCCTGTAGTGCATAGATGGACTTGGTATGATTATGACCAGGGATTATCCGGTGTAATCATGACCGTAATGTTACAAATGATGTGGTAAAAGTCCTCATTGGCCCGTAGTGCATTGATGGACAGTTGTTGGCATGATCATGACCATTGATGAATACACGAATATCCTTGGCCCGTAGAGTAATGGATAATTTGTGGTTGTGATACTAATGAATATCTTTGGGCCGTAATGCAGGATGATGTGGATTATTTATTGTCGAGTCCCAATGATAAAAGTGATGAAAAACTTTTTAAATCATAAAAGATAGTAGATTTTATTCTCTACTTGACTCTTTTAATAGATTGCATGTTCCGCTGCAGTTAAACTTGATGTCTATTGTATTTTATCAGTTAACATTGTTGAAGACTAATGATAATTTATTCTGCATTATCTTAGTCATAATATTTCTTACTGGGCTAGTTGAGCTCACCCTTTCATTCACTGTTCTCTTCAGGAAATGAGAGCGTAGTCGGGACTAGTCGAGGAACAGAGTGATGGTCCAGATGATAGTATTAGTAGTCCTCACTATTCTGTTAAATAGTGTGACAATAAATGTAATGAGGACTTATTCTGAGAGTGGATATTGTCTAGAAGACAATATTTGTATTAAAACTCACAGCTTTCTTGTTGTATATTAAAAATTATATTTGTATTCTGTACCATATATTTGGCGACTCAGAAGAGGTGATGTATACCTATTTTGGGGGCGTCACACTGGAGAACGACACTTTCGTCCATACAACACCTCAAATGGAGCCATGCCAATACTTGCTTGATAACTATTGTTGTAGGAGAATTCCACCAATGGTAAATACTTATCCTAACTCCCTTTGAAGTCTAGGACACATAGTCTTAATAGATCTTCAAGAGTTTGAATAGTCCTCTCTGATTGTTCGTCCGTTTGAAGATGGTATGCCGAACCAAATCGTAAATCCATGCCCATTGCTTTCTGTAAGCTAACCCAAAATCGTGAAGTGAATCTTGGGTCACGATCCGAAACTATAGATACTGGAATGCCATGCAATCTCACAATTTCATTCAAGTACATACGAGCAACACGTTCAAGGGAATAAGTCTCACGTATAGGCAAGAAATGAGCAGACTTGGTTAATCTATCAACAATAACCCAAATCACATCTATACCTTGAAAAACATTGGGAAGACCCATAACAAAATCCATGGTAATGTGTTCCCACTTCCATTTCAAAATCTTAAGTGGTTGCAATTGACCTTTTAGCACTTGATGCTCCGCCTTTACACGTTGAAAAGTTAAACACCTCGAGATAAACTCCGTTATCTCTCTCTTCATATTGTTCCACCAAAATGTGTGTCGAATATCATGATACATTTTGGTACTCCCGTGATGGATTCGCAAAGCGTGTGTGTTGTGTGCCTCCATCATGATTCTATGCTTCAAGTCAGAATCGTTAGGAACGCAAAGTCTAGAGTTGACTCGAAGTATTCCTTCTTCATTGATTCTTGCTTTCGAAATAGCACCTTCTTGCACTTTCTTCTTCATACGCATCAGCCCAGGTCCGTAGCTTGAGCAGCTTTAACTTTATCGATTAAAGTCGGTTCTACTCGTATATTCGTCATCATCATATGGGTCCTTGGAGTCTTTAATTCTATCTCCATCCTTTGCAAGTCATACAAAATAGGCCTTTGCAATGAAAATATCGCACTCGTACTCACATATGATCTTCTACTCAATGCTTCAACTACTACGTTCGCTTTTTCAGGATGATATTGAATAGTGTGATCGTAATCTTTCAACAACTCAAGCTAACGTCATTGCCGCATATTGAGTTCTTTTTGGGTGAAGAAGTATTTGAGGCTTTTATGATCCGTATAGATCTCCACTTTCTCCCCCATACAGGTAGTGTCTCCAGATTTTCAACGCGAAAAGAGAAAATCAGATTTTTTGAACAATTAATTTTTTTATTTGATTATGTGAATTAAATGAATTTAATTGAATATTATGTGAGTAAGCTATGTGAAGGTCGTTCTATGACCTAGAATGTGCTAACGTGGCTAGTATTCTGGCTACGTGCTAGAATTATTTGTTTGGAATTTCCAAGACGAAAATAATTGTTTTTCGAGAAATTTTCTAAAAACACTATTCATCCGTTTCTGTTCGGGGAATTATTTTGAAATCCCGAGAAATGCGTGATGATAGAATATTGAGATTAGATGGAATATCTGATAATATTTCATTTATGGCAAACGCAGCTTTTGTCTGCGAACTTAAAACCTAAGGGTTGAGTATATTGATTTTCGAGAAGGAAATAATATGCGTAGAAGGAATTGCGTTAGGGTTAATGCGAGTGTTATACATTTATGGTGCTATTTAGTATCTATGTATAATACGTTGAGTAAATACGATTTACAATACGATTATTGTACGAGTAGTATACGGAGAGAATACATGAATTGTACGTATGGGATACAATTTGTATTATGGAATTAAGTTAAGTCTTAATGTTAATTCATTTGAGTTGGATTATTATTTAGTCCAATTAATTGAATGAACAAGCCCAAGGGATTAGTTGGTTAAGTCCAATTCAAGGCCCAATATTAGATTGGTTAAGCCCAATGCAAGAAAACTGAACCGTGGATCAAACCGGTGGGTCACTGAATGGGTAAAAGCCATGGGGCAACCCATGGGGATGACCCATGGGGTGGTGGGCCTGCCACTTGGTGTGCAAGTCAAGCAAATCACTTGGTTACTAAATGAAGCCATAACATAACACTTCTCATCCGCTACCGCAAGAAGACCGAGACCGAAGCCTCAGACATCGCTAATCGGCACCGCAGCCAGCCTAGTATTAGATGGTCAAATGTGCAACATGAGTGTTAGGCTTTGAATATTGACTTAGGTTTTGAACTTCAATTGTTCAGGGACCTATAGGGGTAATGTTTGTACACTTCATAATTGTATTAAAGCTATTCCTATACTACCTATACTAAGGTATATGGTATTAAACTTAGGAATTGAATGCATGTTAACAAGTTAAGAACGATGAACAAAGTTGGTACTTTATCAACAACGTTCGAGTCCGGTTAATAACGTTAGTGGATTAATAAACCGGGACAAAGGGTAATAAGTCATGTTGACTTTAATAAAGTTATTAAGTTAACTAAGACATAGAAGAGAAAGAAGTTGGTAGAAACATTTATTTGTTAGCTAATTACAGTGTGCTGTGTGAATATATCATGTAGATTCTGTAAAGGCTGTGGTTACTCGAGTAAGTTATTTGAAGACGCTGAAAGGCAAGTTTTCTTAACGCTTGTCTAACTTCCAAGTTAGCCAAGTTTTATGTGATTCGTTGAACTGAATTACACGATTGGTTTTAAAAAAAGGGTCGATGCCAGATTTTAACTCGGCTAGACTATTTGTAATATATAGATTGATTATTATTCATATCATTCTATATAGAAATGTTAACGTTATCATATTCCAAGTAATTGGTACGGACGTGAAGGTAAGGTTTGTCTATAAACAAACAAAAGTATTTTTCATCAATTATTCGATGGGCACGCGAGTTTGCCAAAAATATTAAACGTAAATACGTTTAATGAATGAGTGTTGATCAACATAGAGTACTATAGACTGATCACCTAGAAGTGCTCGTAAGTTATGCAGATGAACGGCCTTAGTGCTGTGGACTCCTTTTCAAGTATAAAAATTGAAAGTTACTGTTCATGGTGTATCGACCGGTTCAGAATTCCTAATCTATTCTATACTTTGGGAATTGATGTTATGAACTGTTAAAGTAATATTGATTCATAATAATTCATAACTATTGTTCAGTTATGTCGGAATTGTTATATAATTCACGAATGTGGTATTACTGTTATCCTTGATTAAACTTGTTGAGCTGTCATTCTCACTTCTTGCGTGAATTATATAACTGCAGTTAAGGATGAACGTACTGTGAATGCCAAGAGTGATAAGGGCAAAGCTAAGATGGATGCTTAGGCATTGTGTAATAGTTTAGTAAGTTTGTATGTATTATACATTATGAACAATGAATGATGTAACTGGTTTATGAACCTGGGAAGGATTATACTTTGATTGTAATAAGAAGATAGTAATTACATTCATTTTGTTGTATTTCAATGGAATGATTGTATAGATGTTAGTACAGTGGAGCACCATATGTCGGGTTGGAAGATACCCGAATTTGGGGGCGTCACAGGTTGGTATCAAAGCTTTAGGTTATAAAACTTAAGGGGGGAAAACCTTAGCCTAATAACCTCGTAAGGAAGGTAAAGTCTGAAGAATAAAATTCAAGTCCATTAAATTAATAAGGTATTGAGATAAAATTCAAGGTATTAAGGATTAAAAGATGGAAATTAATCTTAAAGATATTAAATGTGATTTTTGCTTATACAATTGTGTATTATGTACTAATCAACGTGTTATGTGTTTGTAGATGTCAACTGATAGCTTGATGTTTAGAAACGTGGAAATGATAAGTGAGGACTCAGTTAACCAAGTTGAGATAGTACCAATGCCAGTGGCGGAGGTACCGATAGTTGTACTAGATGACTCAGACATTGAGGAGTACATCTCTAAGGAGGAATACTCTGAGGAGACCATGGGGTTAGCATCATACCTTAACGAGATGCTAGACGTGGAGGAGGAGATGGAGGCGACATCGGTTAATACGGTGGTGCCTACTTAGGAGCCGACACCTCCAGATGCAATGAGAGCATTGTATCTAGCTGTGTTGGATAGGAATGTGCAACTGCGCACAGTAGTAGAGACTCAGAACGAGGAGATAACCGCCCTAAATGAGGCGAAAGAATCTGTAGAGGCAGAATTTGAGTCAGAGCACGATCAGAAAGTGCTTATGACTGATAAGGCTCGTGACTATAAGGATGAGGTCCTTGAGCTATAAAAGAAACTGGTTAAGAAAGACCAGAAAATAGCTAGGATGTCATACATCCACGAATGTGCTCATGAGGATTTCAAGCTGAAAATTGCTTGTTATTCTATTGAGTCAGGACAGACTCGGCATACCATAAGTCGAGATATAGTGTAGATTCTGGCAAATCAGAAATATGAGAATACCGTTCAACAGTGTTAATAGATCATTAGATCTTTTTGTATGTAGTCATGATGTAAAACCCTCTTTTGTATAATTTAAGGGTAGTCTTTTTGTAAATCCCAATTTTTGTAGAAGGCAATCGCGGGATAGTATGTAATAGCTTTTGGCTAAGGGAACATGATGTAAATAGTTTTGACTATGAAAGCATATTTATATAATGAAGTTTTTATTAAATGTGCTTGTTGTGGTATAAATGGTTGTTGTTGATTGAGAATGAAAACCGAGCAGTTAAATAGATAATAACGAAGCTTTATTTATTTAATCAGAATTATGCCGCCAAGAAGGAGACAACGTAACCAAGAGGCTGAGTCTCATAATGAGAATCAGGGGGGTCCTAATAACCCTATGCAAGAGTTCGTTAATTTATTAACTACGTGCATTTAACCAAGTGGGGGTGGGATTCACAGTAGCTCACAGGGTAGCAAGAACAACTACCTTTAAGGACTTTAAAAGTGTGGGTCCTCCCGAGTTAGAGGAACGACGGACCCGATTCAAGCTAAAAGCCCGATATGGGTTAGAGAGATTAAAAAGGCGTTTGTGATAACAAACGTAGGTGAGGCGCAAAAGACTTCTTTTGTGACTTACATAATGAAGGGGGAAGCCAACTACTGGTGGGAGGCTCACCGGGGTGGGGCTAGGATAGAGGCTGTTACGTGGGAATAGTTTAAGAAGGTTTTCTTCAAGAACTATTTCCCTACTAGCATGCAGGGTAGGATGGAAATTAAGTTCCTAGAACTTAAGCAGGGGGATATGACAGTTCCCCAGTATGCCGCCAAGTTTAACGAATTGGCGAGATTTGCTCCACACCAGGTGGATGCAGAGGAGAGAAAGGCGCGCAGGTTTGAGCAGGGCTTAAAACCCTGGCTCTATAGTAGGATATCGATTTTTCAGAGTGCTTCCTACGGGACCATTCTGGAAAAGGCGATAATAGCTGAAGGTAATGGTGAGGCATTGTCTCAGTACCACAAAGAGCGAAAGATCAAGAGAAAGTTAGAGGGAGGGTAAAAGGTGAAGTTGTCAATGAAGCTGCAACTCTTGCCAAAGAGAAAGAGTTTTAACCCTGTGAATACCGGGGTAAAGCAGGGAGATCCCAAACGAAGGACGGAAGCATGTAAGACATGCGGAAAGCCTCACATGGGAGTCTGTTTAAAGGGGAAAGTAGTATGTTATAACAATGGGCAGGAGGGGCATTTGTCACCCAACTGTTCTAACCCTAAGAAGAACCAGGGATGTTTTGTCTGTGTGTCAATGGACCACATGGCAAGAAATTGCCCAAAGAAGGGTTTAGAGGGGAATAAGAGTTCTGGTAGTGGTAAAATAGCCATTACTAGACCAACACCATCGGTGGGTAGACCCTCAGCTCGTACATTTAATATGACTATCCAAGATGCGGTTGCATCAACGGATGTGGTAGCAGGTATCATTCCGGTCAATAAGATAAATGCTTATGTGTTATTTGACTCGGGTGCTACTTGTTCTTTTATAGCATGTGAATTTGCTAAGCGATTAGGTTTAATCCCTGAGAAGTTACCTATACCTTTAGACGTTAAGGTAGCAAACGAAGAGATAATCCCCATTGAACATATTCATAAGAATTGTTGCGTAGAAATTAGAGGGAATAAGTCATTGGTAGATTTGGTACCGATAAGATTAAAAGAATTCGATGTAATTCTTGGTATGGATTGGTTGGTTAACCATAAGGCGATTATAGATTGCCATAGGAAAAGTGTAAACCTTCGGCTTTCTAAGAAAACCAAGGTAGTGTTCTTCGGTAGTAAATCACCGAGATGCTTTTGTTGTCTGTCGATGACACAAGCTAGGAAGATGTTAAGAAAAGGGTGTGTAGGTTATCTGTGCCATGTTGTGGATCCCCAAAGAGTGGGAGCATCCTTGGACCAGATACCTATAGTGCAGGAGTTCGCGGATGTATTTCCAGAGGAGCTACCGGGTATTCCACCGGACAGGGAGGTAGAGTTTGTAATTGATCTATTACTGGGAATGGCACCAGTTTTAAGGGCACCATATCGAATGGCGCCAGTTCAGATGAAGGAGTTAATGGTTCAGTTGTAAGAATTATTAGATAGAAAGTACATTCAAGCAAGTGTGTCTCCTTGGGGAGCACCGGTGTTGTTTGTCAAGAAGAAGGATGGGTCATTAAGACTTTGTATCGACTATCGAGAGTTGAACAAGTTGACAATTAAGAATAAATACCCGTTGCCCAGGATCGATGATCTATTTGATCAGTTAAAAGGGGCAAAGTATTTTTCTAAGATAGATTTGCGCACGGGGTATCATCAGTTAAAAGTGAGGAAGGAGGACGTACCTAAGACAATGTTCAGAACTCGTTATGGTCATTACGAGTTTCTCGTAATGTCGTTTGGGTTGACTAATGCGCCAGCCGCATTTATGGATATGATGAACAGGGTGTTCAAACAATATTTGGACAAGTTTGTCGTAGTATTCATTGATGATATTCTAGTCTATTCAAAGACGCCAGAAGATCATGCAAAACATTTAAGAATAGTGTTGGAAACACTAAGGAAGGAGAAGTTGTATGCAAAATTCACGAAGTGTGAATTTTGGCTTGAGCGAGTGCAGTTTCTAGGGCATGTTATTGATAAGGATGACATTTTCGTAGATCCGGCAAAAGTGGAAGCAGTTAATGAATGGGAGCAATCGAAAATGCCAATTGAGGTTCGAAGTTTTCTGAGATTAGCGGGATACTATAGAAGGTTCATTCCGGACTTTTCTAAATTAGCTACTCCATTGACAAAGCTGACAAGAAAGTTGGTGAAGTATGTGTGGACTGAAAAATGTGAAAACAGTTTTCAAGAGTTGAAAAAGAGATTAAGTGAGGGCACCAGATTATTCTCTTACCCGATGATCTGAGGAATTTTGTAGTGTATAGCGATGCTTCGCATAAAGGACTGGGTTACGTGCTCATGCAGCATGGCAAAGTCATTGCGTATGCATCACGTCAATTGAAGGATTATGAAAAGGTTTATCCTACTCATGATTTGGAATTGGCATCTATAGTTTTTGCCTTAAAGATATGGAGGCATTATCTTTATGGTGAGAAGTGTGAGATATACACAGACCACAAAAGTCTGGAATATATCTTCACACAGAAGGAGTTGAACATGAGACAGAGAAGGTGGTTAGAGTTAATAAAAGATTATGACTGTGATATTTTATATCATCCGAGGAAAGCAAATGTAGTAGCCGATGCGCTAAGTAGGAAGGGTAGAGAGAAATTGTCAATGTTAACAACTCAGAATGAGTTGATAACAGCGATGGCAAGCATGGAATTAGAAGTTAAGTTACCAGAGGAAGCGGTGGAAATGTTATTTTCCATGGAAACCCAACCGACCATAGTGGAGCGGGTTAGGGGAGTACAATCGAGCAACGAGGAATGCAAGCAGATGAAGAAGAGGGTAGAAGAAGATGAGAAGACTAAGTATAACCTCGATAAGGAGGGATTACTTTGTTTTGAAGGAAGAATTTGGGTTTTGAATGATCCCAAATTAAAGGAGGAAATAATGATGGAGGCTCATAGTTCGAGGTACTCGATACATCCCGGTAGCACAAAGATGTAGAAAGACCTTCGTCAGAACTTTTAGTGGCCAAACATGAAGAGGAAGATAGCAGAATACGTTAGTAAGTGCTTAACTTGTCAAAAAGTTAAGGCTGAACACCAACGACCTAGCGGGTTGTTGCAACCGTTAGAAATTCCAAAGTGGAAGTGAGAGCACATCACAATGGACTTTGTGGTGGGACTTCCGATAACCAGAAAAGGACACGATGCTATTTGGGTGATAGTGGATCGATTGACAAAATCGGATCATTTTCTACCAATAGGAGTCAAGTATAACTTGGATCAGTTAGCTAAGATGTATGTCAAGGAAATTATTTCCAGACATGGATTACCTATTTCGATCGTGTCAGATAGTGATCCACAATTCACATCGAACTTTTGGAGAAGTTTGCAAGAGCAAATGGGAACGCAGTTAAGATTGAGTACGGCGTATCATCCTCAGACGGATGGTCAGAGTGAGAGGACAATTCAAATGCTAGAAGATATGTTAAGATCTTGTGTTATGGATTTCAAAGGGAGTTGGGACGAATATCTACCGTTGGTGGAATTTTCGTACAACAATAGTTTTCATGCTAGTATAGGCATGCCGCCTTACGAAGCGTTGTATGGAAGGAAATGCCGAACTCCATTGTGTTGGGATGAGGTGGGTGAACATCGGATGTTGGGACCTGAGATGGTACAGCAGACGGCGGACATAGTGAAGTTAATACGTACTCGATTAGTTGCTGCTCAAGATAGGCAGAAGAAGTATACAGATCCTCACAGAGAAAAGAGAGAATTCGATGTAGGATCTTTTGTCTTTTTGAAAGTATCACCTTGGAAGGGGAAGATACGTTTTGGGAAGAAGGGGAAGTTCAGTCCAAGGTTTGTAGGACCTTTTGAGATTTTAAGAAGGGTAGGAGAGGTAGCTTATGAAGTAGCTTTACCTCTATTGATGGAACGCATTTATAATGTGTTTCATGTGTCAGTGTTGCGTCCTTATAAACTGGACTATAAACACGTAATAGAGTATGAATCAATTCAAATAGAGAAAGACTTGTTCTACGAGGAACTTCCAGTTCAAATTATTGATAGGAATGAACAAGTTTGAAGAAATAAGGTAACACCTTCAGTAAAGGTGTTATGGAGAAACCACAATGCTGAAGAAGCAACGTGGGAGCTCGAGAGTAAAATTAAGAAAGATTTTCCTCATTTGTTTATGTAATTATAAGCTAAGATTAAGGGACAAAATCCTTATAAGGGGAGAGAATGTAGCATAGAGAAAATCGGATTTTTATGACAAATAATTTTTATTTGATTATGTGAATTAAATGAATTTAATTGATTATTATGTGAGTAGAGACTATGTGAAGGTCGATTCATGACCTAGAATGTGCTAACGTTGTTAGTATTTACAGCTACGTGCTAGAATTATTTGTTTGGAATTTCCAAGATGAAAATAATTGTTTTCCGAGAAATTTTCGTAAAAACACTATTCATCCGTTTCTGTTCGGGGAATTATTTTGAAATTCCGAGAAACGCGTGATGATAGAATATTGAGATTAGATGGAATATCTGATAATATTTCATTTATGGCAAACGCAGTTTTCGCCTGCGGACATAAAACCTAAGGGTTGAGTATATTGATTTCTGAGAAGGAAATAATATGCGTAGAAGGAATTGCGTTAGGGTTAATGCGAGTGTTATACATTTATGGTGTTATTTAGTATCTATGTATAATAAGTTGAGTAAATAAGATTTACAATACAATTATTGTACGAGTGGTATACGGAGAGAATACTTGAATTGTACGTATGGGATACGATTTGTATTATGGAATTAAGTTAAGTCTTAATGTTAATTCATTTGAGTTTGATTATTATTTAGTTCAATTAATTGAATGAACAAGCCCAAGGGATTAGTTGGTTAAGTCCAATTCAAGGCCCAATATTAGATTGGTTAAGCCCAATGCAAGAAAACCGAATCGTAGATTGAACCGGTGGGTCACCGAATGGATAAAACCCATAAGGCAACCCATAGGGATGACCCATGGGGTGGTGGGCCAGCCACTTGGTGTGCAAGTCAAGCAAATCACTTGGTCACCAAGTATTTTACTTGGTGACAAAGTGTTGAATAGTAAGGAGGTGATGGTAGTTGTCCAAATTGCCCTCTATTCTATTTTTCCTATAAATAAGAAGCTAGGTTGGTTCATTTGAGAGTTTTCAATTGCCAACTTAGATTATTGAGAGAGAAAGAGAGCTAGATTACACAAATCTTACATTTTGGAAGCTTTGACTTAGAGTTTTCAAGAGAGTTCATAAGAAGTTCTTGAGGTAATAATCCTTATCTTTCATTTCCATTTCTTTTGATTTTTCTTTTATCTTGGAGGATCATAATGGGTGGTATATGTCTTGTATGGTGGATTAAAGATGACTTACCATAGATTCAATTTCTATAAGTCATGAGATCGTAGGAATCATAAGGTTCGATATAGTTTCAAACCATGAAAATATTGTTTGTTGAGATCGATTGTTTTCAAATGATTGAACTCCATCAATACGTTAATCTATGCATTTTGTTTGGTTAGAATGTAGATATGAAATCTATAGAGTATTCCAAGTGATTTGGCTTAGAAAACCCTAGTAACGAAGTTATGGCAAAATTTACGTAATTAGACGTTAAACGTCGACAACGTTGAAATTCCGAATGGGAGGTCGAATGTTGTCGTGAGACTTAAAAACATTGTTTTTCAATGTCAACATGTGAGATAGGGTAATTAAGAGTTGTGGGTTTGAGAATCGTCAGATTCAGACTTAAAACGAAGAAAACGAGCATTGAACGCTCATTAACGTTTATGAACGTATAGAAACTGAACTCAATAGTGAATTTTGAGTTATCGAATTCGAAAGTGTCGAATTCTTGTATGAATGTGTAGATTATGTTATTTGTGATGTGTGGGCTTTTGAACGGACCAAATCGGGCTTATAACAAAGAAGTTACGGCCCCGGAAATTTCACAAAATTTTTAAAAACTGTTAAAAATCTGGTACTGAGGTTTGGTGCCGCGGCGCAAGACGTAGTGTTAAATGCCGCACCACAGTAGCACGCAACGAGAAATTTGAAGTATTGCTAAATAGTGCAGAACGCCACTGTTCATTCAGCGCATTGCAGTTAGGCCAAAGCTCAGACACTACTAATCTGGGCGTCATACCTTGATCAAATTATCCCTATCTTCTAACCAACCAATAAAATAGCACATAAACTTAGGTAGGTCATACTAGCGAAGGTATTCCCCGTCTCTCCCCTCCTAGTACTATTCTCACATCTTAGCCAGGGATCATATCCCTAAGCTTTGATACCAAATGTGACGCCCCCAAAATTAGGTATACATCACCCATCTTGGGTCGCCACTTACATGGTACAGAATTTAAATACAACTTACTAACATAAGCTGTGCCGTGGTACAATACGACATAAAGCGTGAGTTTAAATACAAATATAAATCTACTAGATATTATACAAAACTCAAAAGGAGTCCTCATTACAATTATTATCACACTATTTCACGAATAGTGAGGACTACTAATGCTATCTTCAGGACCATCACTCGTTTCCCCGACTCGTCCCGCCTATATTCTCATTTCACGAGAGAAAACGGTGAAAGAAAGGGTGAGCTCAACTAGCCCAAGAAGAAATATTATGACTAAGATAATGCGAGAATAAATTATCAATAGTCTTCAACAATGTTAAAGCGATAAAATACAATAGACAAACCGGTTTAAGCTGCGGTGGAATACGCAATCCATTAAAAGAGTCAAGTAGAAAATAAAGTCTACTATCTTTTAGGTTTTAAAAGGTTTTTCATCACTGTTATAGCTGAGACTCAGCTTTAATAAATATTCCACATCATCGAATCACCCCTGCACTACGGCCAAGGATATTCTTTAGTATCACGACCACAATTATTCATGCACTACGGCCAAGAATATTTGTGTATTCATTAATGGTCATGATCATGCCAACAATCGCCCATCAATGCACTACTACCCATCGAGGATTTTTACCACATCATTTGTAACATTACGGTCATGATTACAAGAATAGTCTCTGGTCATAATCATACCAAGTCCATCTATGCACTACAGGCCACAGATGACTTTCAAAAAAAATATAAACATGAGGATGATGACAATGATATAAGAATTCAATAAAACAAGTTCAAGAATTATTTTATCCAGGAATTATTAACGTCCAAATTATCAACATGATACTGTTTTGTAGAGTAAAATTCAAGAATGATCGGAAGAATATTTTCATGAAAAGATCTTTGGATGAAACGCAAATATCAAGGATATTCCACTAATTTCATGGAGTATAGAAGTCAAAGTTTTAACCATTTGGGTATAATAAAGAATGGAATAACAAAAGAAATCACCATGCATGCGATAAACCCGCATGCATAAAGTTATTCCAACAGAATAATAAAGAACGGAACCAGTCGGTGAAATTACACTGCCAGCGGGATGTTCCAACAGAATAATAAAGATGGAACCGGATCGGTGTAAAACACACGTGCATGGATGTTCCAACAGAATAATAAAGAGCGGAACCAGTCCGGTGTAAAACACATGCACAGGATGTTCCAACAGAATAATAATAAAGGCGGAACCAGTCGGGTGTAAAAAACACATGCACGAGGATGTTCCAAGCGAATAATAGAAGAATGTCACCAAGTATAGGGTAAACCACTTATCTGAGTTATTCCAGCAGAATAATAAGCAATGGAATAACAACAGTTCTCTTCATGAATAAGAAAGAATAACACCCCTTACATTTGGTAGGAGATTGAATATCGCAAAGCGATTGTAGTAACAAAATACTCTTCTTCTTTCTCTTATTCTCTCTATACTTTCTCTCTCTATAGCTTGAATGAATTCGTGAAAAATAATGAAGCCCTAGGCCTCTATTTATAGAAGATTTCTAGCTTAAGCTTTCTTGCCGTGTGAAAAGGCAAGTGGCTCGACGACTAATGATGTGAAAAGAAAAGTGGTTTGGCCTTTTGTAATGTGAAACGACAAGTGGTTCGGCCTTTTGTAATGTGAAACGACAAGTGGTTCGACACACCGTAATATGAAACGGCAAGTGGTTTGGACGTACGGTAAAGGTAATTACTATCGACGAAGGTAATTACTATTCACAAAGGTAATTACTATCGACGAAGGTAATTACTTATTCACAAAGATAATTACTATTGACGAAGGTAATTACTATCGATTGAAGAGACTCTTAGATGATGACATATGGCCCCCCATAAAATAATCAAACTTACCACAAACGTCTCATAATGAGACTCTTTATATACATCAAGGATTGAATAAATATTACCACAAATCATTTTATTTTTAATCAACATATAATTAATCTTTCAACAATTATTAATCATTTATAACTTGTCGTCTCAATTATTGATTTAATATTATAACATATTATACAAATGATCTTTGTGACAATAATTGAATCAATAATATATGAGATATGATGCAGCAATTACTATAGCAATAATTGAGCATAGGTGAGTGACTTCTCACGTAAGCATCAATAATCAATATCGTGTGCTACTATACAACTACGGCGTAGACATCGTACTTTTTACTACCGGTAGTTCAGCGGTTTTAACGGTAACACCTCTACCGTTATTTTTATAGAAAGATAATTTTGTCGTTTTCTAACTACGACAATAATACTTAGATTAATGGGGTCCACCAATGATTGGAGTCAATGCGAATATTCCCAAACAAAAAGAATATTCCCCAACCAAACGAATATTTTTATAACAACTTGCTTACTTTTGCAAAATTTATAAATATTATTACAACTATAACATTATATCAAATTTATTCCATAATATTCAAAAATAATATTTATAAAAAATTCATCTTTATTTATAAAAGTTGGGGTCTTACAACCTCCCATTCTTATGAAATTTCGCCCTCGAAATTAGGGTACGTACCTGGTATGTCGAAGAGGTAAGGATACCTTGATTTCATTTTAGATTCTAACTCCCAAGTCATTTCCTCAACATCGTGGTTCCTCCACAAAACTTTGACTTGAGGTATAACCTTGGAGCGTAGAATATGTTCCTTCTTATCCAAGATTTGAAGCAGAACCTCTTCATACGTCAAATCTTCCGCTATTTCGTCCGGTTCTAACTCAATAATGTGGTTCGGGTCTTTCACATATTTACGTAACATGGATATGTGAAAACATTATGAACCCGAGACATACTTAGCGGTAAAAGCGAGTCTATAGGCCACGTTCCTACTCGATCGAGGATTAAAATGGACCGATGAATCGAGGATTAAGTTTTCCTCTCTTTCCGAATCTTGTAACTCCTTTCCATGGAGCAACTCTTAACAACACATGATCTCCTATATCGAATTCCACGTCCTTTCGATGAAGATCAAGATAACTCTTTGTCGATTTTGTGAGGTTTTTATCGTTGTCGGATCGTTTGAATCTTTTCCGTAGTCATACGTACCAACTCCGGTCCCAACAACGTTGCTTCACCCACTTCATCCCAAAGATCTTTGGAGAAGCGACACTTTCTTCCATACAACGCCGAATGGAGCCATGCCAATACTTGCTTGATAACTGTTGTTGTTGTAGGAAAACTCCACCAATGGTAAGAACTTATCCCAACTCCCTTGAAATCAAGGACACGAGTCTTAATAGATCTTCAAGAGTTTGAATAGTCCTCTCCATTGTCTGGTAAAATCTCGAGGATGATATGCCGAAGCTAAATCGTAAGTCTGTGCCCATAGCTTCTTGCAAACTAACCCAAAATCGTGAAGTGAATCTTGGGTCTCGATCGAAACTATGGATACCCGGCATACCATGCGATCTTACAATCTCGTTTATGTACATCTGAGCAAGGCGTTCAAGTGTATAAGTTTCTCGATCGGTAAGAAATGAGCGGACTTGGTCAATCTATCAACAATGACCCAAATCGCATCAATGCCTTGAGAAACCTTAGGAAGACCCAAGAACGAAATCCATGGTAATGTGCTCCCACTTCCATTCGGAATTTCAAGTGGTTGCAATGGACTTTTGGTACTTGATGCTCCGCTTTAACTCGTTGACAAGTTAGACACCTTGAGATAAACAACGCTATATCTCTCTCTTCATATTGCTCCACCAAAATGTATGACGAATATCATGATACATTTTGGTACTCCCAGGATGGATTGCAAATGGTGTGTTGTGCGCCTCCATCATGATATTATACTTTTAATCGTGGTCGTTAGGAACACAAAGTGCGGAGTTGACTCAAGTATTCCTTCTTCATCGATTCTTGCTTCCGCAGATAGCACCTTCTTGCACTTTTTTCCTCATACGCATCACCTGCTCGTGTCGTAGCTTGAGCAACTTTAACTTTATCCATTAAAGTCGGTTCTACTTGTATACTCGTTATCATCACATGCGTCCCTAGAGTCTTTAACTCTATCTCCATCCTTTGCAAGTCACACAAAATGGGCGCTGCGTTGACAATATCGCACTCAGATTTTGCATATGATTTTCTACTCAATGCGTCGGCTACTACCACGTTCGCTTTTCGAGGATGGTATTGGATGGTATGATCATAATCTTTCAACAGTTCAAGCCAACGTCGTTGTCGCATGTTGAGTTCCTTTTGAGTGAAGAAATATTTGAGGCTTTTATGATCCGTAAAGATCTCCACTTTCTCCCCATACAAGTAATGCCTCCAAATTTTAAGTGCAAAGACAACAATTTGCCAACTCTAGAGCATGAGTAGGATAATTCCTCTCATATTCTTTGAGTTGTCGTGAGGCATAGGCTATAACTTTTCCATGTTGCATAAGAACACATCCCAACCCTTTGCCCGAAGCATCACTGTAGATGACAAATCCCTCCGAGCCAGATGGTATTGTCGAGCGGTCTTTGAAATAAGTCTCCTCTTGAGTTCTTAAAACTCTTCTCACATTCTTCGCTCCAACCGAACTTTGTATCTTCCGAGTCAATTTGAGTCGATGGAGTAGCGATTCGAGAAAATCCTTCCACGAATCTCCGATAATAACCAAATTTAAACCGAGAAAGCTACGTACTTGATCCATCGATTTAGGTTGTTCCCGACTTTGAATAGCTTCAATCTTTCTTTGGGTCAAGCAGATATTCCATGACTTGATACCACGTGCCCAAGGAATGCTACTTCTTCAAGCCAGAACTCTCATTTCTTCAACTTGGCATAAAGCTTATATTCACGAAGCTTTTGGAATGTCAGCCTCAAGTGTTGCTCATGATCTTCACGGCTTTTGGAATAAATAAGGATGTCATCAATAAAGACGACCACAAAGTGATCTAAATATTCCTTGAATACTCGGTTCATCATATCCATGAAGGCAGCAGGAGCATTAGTCAATCCAAAGGACATGACTAAGAATTCATAATGCCCGTACCGAGTTCTGAAAGCCGTCTTTGGAATGTCAGCGGTTCTAATCTTCAATTGGTGATATCCGGAACGAAGATCAATCTTTGAAAAGAATTTGGCTCCTTACAACCTGGTCAAACAGGCATCAATACGTGGCAATGGATACCTATTTTTGATGGTGACATGATTTAACTCCCGATAATCAATACAAAGTCGCATACTCCCATCTTTCTTCTTCACGAATAGAGCAGAGCACCCAAGGAGAAGTACTAGGACGAATAAAGCCAATGTCTAACAATTCTGCAGTTGGGTCTTTAACTCTCGAAGTTCAATAGGAGCCATTCGATATGGGGCTTTGGAAATAGGTTTTTCAGCAGGGTTCAAGGTCGATACAAAATTCAATTTCACGCTCTCTGGGGTAGGCCGGGAAGTTCTTGGGAATACGTCGGAAATTTATTAACAATAGAAATATCGTTTAAAACTGACGTATTTTTATTTAAATCTGTGACATGAGCTAAGAAAGCTTGACATCCGTTTTTCAATAAGCGAATAGCTTTATGGCTTGAGATGACCGTGATTGATTTTAATGGTTTGGTCGTTTGAATTAGCATAATAGGTTGATTAGGAATATGAAAGCTAACAACCTTACGAAAACAATCAATTTTTGCATGATAAGTAGTTAACCAATCAATCCCTAAAATCACGTCAAATGTAAGTATTTTTAATGAAATAAGATCAACGAGGTAATGTGAGGGTACCGATTTGAACCAAACAAGACTTATAAGCAAGTGGATGTAATGAAGGTTTCTCCCAACGGAGTTTCCACGAGATAAGTCAAAGTCTAATTTCTCCGAGTCAAATTTAATCGATGAGCGCAAGTAGGAGAAATAAAAGAATGGGTAGAACCGGTATCAAATAAAGTATAGACTTCATTAGAGTTTATGATAAGCTTACCCGTGATGACCTCATTCGGATTCCTTGCTCTTTGGGAGGTCACAACAAACGCTCTCCTTGCACTATCTCGGTTTTGAATTTTTCGGGATGGCCTTTGGTGCCTCCATCCTAGCTGAATTTGTCTTCGGTAAACGACAAAATCGAGCTAAGTGACCTTCTCTTCCACAATTATAACATGCTTTGGATGACATGACGCAGTTTGGACTGATGTGTCCCTCTCCTCCGCATTTGAAGCATATGATAGGTGGTCTTTCTCCTTCCTTAACAATGGGTCTTTGGTCTTGACGTCTTTCCACCATTGTTGAATCTCGATTTCTTGAAATGTCCATTCTTATTGTTTTGGCCCCGATTACCACCAAGAAGTGGTTACCATATCCGGCCCATTGATTCCCTCCACGCTTGTTGTCACCGCTTCGATGACTACTCTCATTTGGTATTATAATTTTGCCGTACCGCTCTCTTTTAGTTGTGTTGACTCATTATCGCGTTCCACTAATCGAGCCCTATTTACAACATCTCGAATACAAACACGGTTTATGAGAAATAAGATGTTGGCGTATCTCCCGCTTCAAACCTCTTAAAAACATTCGCGCCATTCTTTCTTCATTATCCACAAGTGGGGGCATAAACCGTGATAACTCGCATAAATTTTGCCTCGTATTGCGACACGGTCATATTGTTTTGTTCAACTTGATAAATTCCACCTCCTTCATGTGGCGAATACTTTCGTGAAAGTATTTGTCGTTGAACGACTCTGGAACTTCTCCCAAGATATCTTGAGACAAAGAAGTTGAGTACGTTTTACTGGATTCCCACCAAGAATCCGCCTCTCAAGCAACATAAAAGCGTGAAGGGAACCTTTTGCTCCTCGGAGCATCCCAAGACATCAAATATCTTGGTAATCTGCTTTATCCATGCTTCCGCCGAGAAGTGGTTTTGGCTCTCCCTTAAACTCCGGTGGTCCCAGCTCCTTGAATTGTTTAGCGGTGTGGCCTTGAGAGTTTTTCGTGTTTCCACCTACGTTTTGGACGAGAGTCGCTCTCGTCTCATTGTTGCATAAATTGCATAAAGCCTCCGAACATTTGATCATTCATCATTTGGTCGGTGTTGTTGTTTGCATGAGGATTGTCGCCTTCGATGCACATTATCCCGATTATTGATATGTGGTGAATTAACGATCGCTGCGCTCCATTGCTATTCTCAACATTCTCGGATGTCATTTTCGAGACATCGCCACAAAACAAAAGGTTAATTGACATGTAACAAATTATCCCTATCTTCCGACCAACCAATAAAATAGCACATAAACTTAGGTAGGTCATACTAGCGAAGGTATTCCCCGTCTCTCCCTCCTAGTACTATTCTCACATCTTAGCGAGGATCATATCCTAAGCTTTGATACTAACTCGTGACGCCCCCAAAATTAGGTATACATCACCCATCTTGGGTCGCCACTTACATGGTATGTAATTTAAATACAACTTACTAACATAAGCGCCGTGTACTAATACGACATAAAGCGTGAGTTTAAATACAAATATCGTCTACTAGATATTATACAAACTCAAAAAGGAGTCCTCATTACAATTATTATCACACTATTTTACTGAGAATAGTAAGGACTACTAATGCTATCTTCGGGACCATCACTCGTTTCCCAGACTTCGCCCCACTATATTCTCATTTCACGAAGAGAACGGTGAAAGAAAGGGTGAGCTCAACTAGCCCAAGAAGAAATATTATGACTAAGATAATGCGAGAATAAATCATCAATAGTCTTCAACAATGTTAAAGCGATAAAATACAATAGACAACCGGTTTAAGCGCAGATGAATATGCAATCCATTAAAAGAGTCAAGTAGAAAATAAAAGTCTACTATCTTTTAGGTTTTAAAAGGTTTTCATCTTCATTATAAATTTGAGACTCGACTTTAATAAATATTCCACATCATCGAATCACCCCCTGCTTCTACTGCCGAGGATATTCTTTAGTATCACGACCACAATTATTCATGCACTCACGGGCCGAGAATATTTGTGTATTCATTAATGGTCATGATCATGCCAACAATCGTCCATCAATGCACTACGACCAATCGAGGATTTTTACCACATCATTTGTAACATTACGGTCATGATTACACCGAATAGTCTCAGTGTGTAATCATACCAAGTCCATCTATGCACTACTGAGCCACGAGATGACTTTTAAAAAATATAAACATGAGGATGATGACAATGATATAAGAATTCAATAAAACAAGTTCAAGAATTATTTTATCCGGGGAATTATTAACGCCCAAATTATCAACATGATCTTTGTTTTGTAGAGTAAAATTCAAGAATGATCGGAAGAATATTTTCATGAAAAGATCTTTGGATGAAACATGAAATATCGAGGATATTCCACTAATTTCATGGAGTATAGAAGTCAAAGTTTTAACCAATTTGGGTATAATAAAGAATGGAATAACAAAAGAAATCACCATGCATGCGATAGAGCCGCATGCAGATAAAAGTTATTCCAATGAATAATAATAAAAACGGAACGGTCGAGGTGAAATTCACTGCAAGCGAGGATGTTCCAACGAGAATAATAAAGATGGAAACAGATCCGGTGTAAAAACATGATAGGATATTCCAACGAGAATAATAAAGAGCGGAACCGGTGGGTGTAAAACACATGAGCAGGATGTTCAACAGAATAATAAAGAGCGGAACCGGTCCAGGTGTAAAACATGCATGACGAGGATGTTCAGCAAGAATAATAATAAAAAGCGGAACCGAAGTCGGGTGTAAAACTGTGAGCATGGATGTTCCAATGAGAATAATAGAAGAATGTCACCAAGTATAGGGTAAACCACTTATATCTGAGTTATTCCAGCAGAATAATAAGCAATGGAATAACAACAGTTCTCTTCATGAATAAGAAAGAATAACACCCCTTACATTTGGTAGGAGATTGAATCTCTTGCTGGCGGTGTAGTAACAAAATACTCTTCTTCTTTCTCTCTTATTCTCTCTATACTTTCTCTCTCTATAGCTTGAATGAATTCGTGAAAATAATGAAGCCCTAGGCCTCTATTTATAGAAGATTTCTAGCTTAGCACCGCCGTGGGAAAAGGCAAGTGGCTTGACGACTAATGATGTGAAAAGAAAAGTGGTTTGGCCTTTTGTAATGTGAAACGACAAGTGGTTCGGCGCTTTGTAATGTGAAGCGACAAGTGGTTCGGCGCTTTGTTAAAGGTAATTACTATTAACGAAGGTAAATACTATTGCGAAGGTAAATACTATTCACAAGGGTAATTACTATTGTGAAGGTAATTACTATCGACGTGAAGGTAAATACTATTCACAAGGGTAATTACTATTGACGAAGGTAATTACTATTGTGAAGAGACTCTCGAGATGATGACATATGAGCCCCCATAAAATAATCAAACTTACCACAAATCATTTTTTTCATCAACACATATTTAATCTTTCAACAATTATTAATCATTTATAACTTGTAAATCTCAATTATTGATTTAATACTATAACATATTATATGGATGATCTTTGTGACAATAATTGAATCAATAATATAAGAGATATGATCGACAATTCATCCGTAGTAATAATTGAGCATAGGTGAGTGACTTCTCACGTAAGCATCAATAATCAATACCGCAAGTGTCTACTATCGCAACTACGCGTATTCATTGTACTTTTTACCAAGGGTAGTTCAACGGTTTTAACAGTAACACCTCCGCCGTTATTTTTATAAAATGTTTTTGTCGTTTTCTCAATCCGACAATAATTCTGTTGTGGGGTCCACCAATGATTGAGCCATTGTACGAATATTCCCTAACAAAAAGAATATTCCCCGACCAAACGAATATTTTATAACAACTTGCATACTTTTGCAAAATTTATAAATATTACCCACAACAATAACATTATATCAAATTTATTCCATAATATTCAAAAATAATATTTATAGAAAAAATCATCTTTATTTATAAAAAGTTGGGTCTTACAAGTTAGTCCTTTTCATCTCAACACTTGTTCATCTTTGCACCTATGAGCCAAAGATATTCATCGATTAATCATTCATCTTTCTTTACACGGGCCAAAGATATTCAATAATATCATCATTTAGGATGAGGATGATGAAAAATATTTTAAAGAAAAGCGAATCCGGTGAGATTGAAGGACAAATATTAGGGATTCGTATAACAGTTTATCCAAGATCAATAATACTTCATAATAACCAATTGTGAAGCAGAATTCAAAATAAAGATCAAAACATGGATACAATCAAAGATTGTAACCATAATAGACATCTTGGACAAAAAGAAGAAAATTTCATTTTTCGGTGAATAAAGAGTCAGATTCGTGAATAGTCTTAGTATCGTGAATAGTAACCCCGACACAAAAAATTTCAAATTTGATTAAAAAGTTCACCAATATTTCGGCATAATGCTATTGAAGAAAATAATATCATTTAAGAAGAAAATAACATCCCTTACCTCAAAATAACGATACTTCTGATCGGAATATCGGATATAAAGTCGAAGGAAACTTATAATTAAACAAAGAACTCTCAAAGTATCAAAATACTCACAAAAATATTCGATAATCTAGAGAGAAAGAAAACTTGTTTCTGGTGTGATTTTCAATTCTAACCTAAGCGTCTATTTATAGAAAAATGCTAGAACGCTATAGGAGAATTTAGCAGCCCATGAGTTTATAACATAAGTGGGTCCCACCCATAATTTAATAAAAATTATTTTATTTTCTGAAACTTCAGTAATTCATAGAAAATAGCCCGTTTATCAGAAAAATACGAATTTTATGTCCATTCAACACAAAATCGAATTCTCTACAACTTTGTAGCTTTTAGTTTTTCCAAATTTCAAACAGAAAATATCCAAAATCCACAAACGGATGATTTTTAATACCTCCATTCTGACAAAATACTGATAAAATACCTCAGCATTAATTCCTTCATTTATAACCACATAAATAAATCCATCATTTATATCCACATCAAATAAATATTTTCTTATCATATAAATCAATAATTAATTATTCATAAATAATATTACGAATCACAATTATGATTAACCACGGTAGTTCGAAAAAAGAGGAGCTTTTCAATAAGGATTTCTCTCTTCTTGGCCAATGATTAGGTGACCAAACCTCTCCTCGATGTAACTTTCTAGACATTGCCAATAATGCTTATCTAATAATGTTATTCAAATAATATGAATTATTGATCCGATAATGGGAAATCTCGTGCGGTGACAATTATTGAAACAACAATAATATAAACTATCAACGCAAAGAATTATTGAATCAATAAAATAAAATATTGAACAATAACTACTGTAACAATTATTGAGTAGTGCATTCTTACGTAAGAATCAATAATTCAACAATATTGTGCAATACCGTGTGGGCAACCACGCATATTACTATATTTTAACCACCAGGTATTCCAACAGTGTTAACGGTAACAATTACGCCGTTATTTATAAAAACTCATACTTTGTCGTTTTCCTTCATCCAACTATTTTCCGTTATGGGGCCCACAAATGATTTGCTACTGGTTGCATTCACGAATATTCCCGACAACAAGAATATTCCACCACACCAAACGAATATTAAACGCGAAATAAATATTTTATAACTACTTGTTTATCTTGCAAAATTTACACATTTCACCCATAACCAAAGCATTATATCAAATTAACACCTTATTAATTTAGAATAATAAATAGAGGAAAAATTTAATTTTATTTATAATAAGTTGGGGTCTTACATACCCTACGGTACATTCTAACAAAAATATCATGTCACAACACATTCGACACAATATCAACACAAGAGGTTCTAATATATACATGTTAAATTGAAACAAATCATCAACACAAGTCTCCAAAATATATTACATGTACATTTCTACAAATATCAAAATAATTTTATAAACATAATACACTAGTTTAATGAGTACAAATAATAGTTCTAAATATCGATACCAATACGAAATTATCACATGGATTTAAGAATGAACAATCATGTGAAACAATAACAAACTTTTAAACGAAAAACAAAACGAACAAAATAAAATAAAAAAAAGATTATCGCTGAAGGAGTACAGAATCAGTACCTGGAGCAAATAATGTAATACCCAAATTATTATTTCAAATATTATTCGCTAAACTCCTTCCACCCAAACTAATCGAAATAATAAATAATTAATTAACTTATAACTTAATGATAATTATGTTATCAAATTTAATCATTCTTATCTTTTATAATTTTGTTACTATCACATATGTCGATTAATCAATTCTATTAGCTAATTATTATATTTTATTTCTTTATAATATACATGCAGACATTTATTACTGGACATTAGTATTTATTCACGTTCTAATCCATTAAAGTTTTGATCCATTACTAATTATTTTGAATAAAAAAAATAACTTCAGGCCAGCAACCAAGCCATACACAAAATTCACTTTGCCTTTTAATCGAATGAGATCAACATGGAATCATTAAATAGTATATATATACATATAGGATACTATTACTACGGTATACTACTAATAAACTAACATCAATTTCCTTTAATCTATATCATATAAAATTATGAATATATGCATTAGTAAAAAGATTTTTATCATTGACTTAAGATTTGTAAAAACAAACTAGACCTGATAAATATGGCTCAAGCCAAATTGAGTGAGTCGGGTGCCCACACCATCATAAAGCTTGGTTTTGGGTTGTATTTTTAAATTTCAATAAAATTCAGACTTTTTTTTATTCAAATTACATGACCATGATTTATATTTTTTTTAAAACAAAATGTTCTTATTGTGAATTATGGGCTGAACACAAGACTAGAATAAATAAATAAAGAGTTCAAATCAACTAAGTTTACAAATATTTGTTTATTTTAATACAATCTTCAATATAAAAATATATTTTTATACAAAAATATCATATACTAATACCATACAAAGTTAATAAGCTTTAATATAAAAATATATTTTTATTCATTTTTAGCGTAGTAACACCAAACTGACTGCATTCCTCTCTTACCACCTCACTCCACCCAAATCCCATTGCTGATTGCATGGTCGCCATAACATCCATATCGTCATATTATTGGAGCATATTAGTAAACATAGGATGTAAAACCAATAACATAGAAGACTTTTGAGGATATGACGGGGGGTATTACTTTGCTAAAACTTCTAAGGTCGTTACAATATTTTCTCTGGCTTGTATAGTTTCTACTATATAAATATAATAGTACTCCCAACAACAGAAAGTCGAACTGAATAAAAGGATTACTGAATACAGAGTAATTTTTAATAACATTTGTAGAGCCGGAAAAATAATAATTCCAGTTGACATAAGAACTGAAATCAATATTTACTCTCAAATTATTAGAATTTGCTACTTTTATCTAATTTAGCTACTATATAATCTATTAAACGCATGTATGACACAGTATGACACAGGAATATAAAGAGAATTAAAGAAGTGTAATGAGAATTAAAGGTGTTACGATATTTATTATTTTTAAAAGTTAAATAAATTATATTAATTTTAAAGTATAATTTTAAAAAATCAAATTTGATTATATATTTTGAAAGTAATTTATAATACTATTAAAATTTTAATTGGTTGAGATATGTAGGTAATTAGAATTATTGTTTATTATAAATTATTTTATTATTTTTAATATTTATTATTATTACTATTTTTGGTGTAGCAAGATTTTACCAAAAAAAATAGAGGAAGAAAGCGTTTAAGTAAGTAGTACTTCACTTAATATCAAATTTCACAAAACTTCAGTATTTTTTGGCTTAATTAATTTCAATTCGGGCCGATCCACCAGTTTTGCCACCTCTAAAACAAACAAACAAATGCATATACACATAAACTTACTTTGGATATCAAATTCCTTGTTACTTATCTCACACAAAGTGCAATCCAATTTCTCCTTCTTTTTTTTTCTTCTTTCGTAACAGTGGTTGCGCTTCTTCTTTTTTTATTTCTTACCCAGTTCGTATCAGAGGTACGTGAGGTAGATTAGGTTTTAGATATTTATTAATTAATTATTCCATCTGTTCCTAAAAGATTGTCGTTTAAGGTTAATGCACGCAGATTAAGAAATATAATTAATACCCAGAGAAAATACTATACTACCCTTATTTATTGTCTCAACCAATTATTCCCCTCCCAATGTTTCTCATTCAATTCAACCAATTAGTACTTCTTATTCAACCAATTACTACTTGGATTATAGCATTAAATTGAATAAGAATCATTGGGAAGAGAATGGAAGAAAACTTTAAATAGAATAAAGCTTTAAATAAGGGTAATGTAGGAAAAAAATAGCTAATGTATATTGATAAACTCAAAACGACAATCTTTTTGGAACAAAAATTA
The DNA here is from genome assembly GCA_020205615.1 of Panax quinquefolius. Classification (NCBI taxonomy): domain Eukaryota; kingdom Viridiplantae; phylum Streptophyta; class Magnoliopsida; order Apiales; family Araliaceae; genus Panax; species Panax quinquefolius. The sequence continues at coordinate 9,102,676 of CM035170.1, read as the reverse complement.
CTTCCTAAAACGACAATCTTTTAGGAACGGAGGGAGTAATATATAATATTACTTCTCTTAATTTTAATTGAATTTAAAATTACACAAATATAAATTAAACCCAATTAATTTTAAGGCCCAACTTAATAGCATCCCTTACTTATTATAATCCATATAATTTAAATACAATTTGACTCAAACATAAAAAAAAGCCCATCAAAAAAATATATAAAACAATAAATAAAATTTTATTTATATTTTTATTTATTTATTTTAATTTTTTTGAGTATTACATTTCCACATGCAGGTCGGGAGTTAATCTTTCTGCATGTCAGCGTCAATTCCAATTTTAATTTGTCAATGACTTGTTTCATAGCTTTAATTTGAACTGCAGATCCCACTCTGAAAACGAAGATACTCACATTAATAGCATGTATGATTCTAACATTGAATAGATCATGAGATAAGAATATTTGTCCATCAGTAATCGAAATTACGAGCAGTTATTTTTTGGGTCCTTTACAATAATATACAATAAATAAAAAGTAATTACAAGAATATTGCATCAACCAATATAATTATAGTAACAGTGTAATAATATATAATAATATCAGCAATATTGCAATACACGTCATTATACCCAACCCAACAAAAATAGAAAACCCTTAATTCAAGGAGAAAACTACTCCACTGTTCACTTTGTTCCATATTTTTTCTGGACACTGTACTCGATTTTGTTATTGTTGTGTTGTTTCCAAAGCTCGTCTATTGTTTTGAGGTCGTATCCGGTGATGAATTGGACCTCAGAGAAGAAGACGTAGTCGCACTTGACGGCAGCGTCGCCGGCGAGGTCAATGAGGAGGCGACAGGTTTCTTTGTGACGCCCCCAAAATAGGTATACATCACCCATCTTGAGTCGCCAAATACATGGTACAAAATTCAAATACAACTTAATTATACAACAGTCGTGTAAAATACGACAAAACATATGTTGTGAGTTTTAATACAAATATTGTCATCTAGACAATATCCACACTCAATTAAGTCCTCATTACATTTATTATCATACTATTTAACAGAATAGTGAGGACTACTAATGCTATTATCTGGACCGTCACTCCGTTCCCTGACTAGTCCCTGCTACGTTCTCATTTCCTGAAGAGAACAATGAAAGTAAAAGGGTGAGCTCAACTAGCCCAGTAAGAAATATTATGGCTAAGATAATACAAAATAAATTATCGTTAGCCTTCAACGATTGTTAAAGCGATCTGATAGAACAAACATCAAGTTTAAGCTAGGTGAACAAGCAATCCATTAAAAGAGTCAAGTAGATAATAAAATCTACTATCTTTTATGATTTAAAAGGTTTTTATTCCCTTTTATGGCTAGACTCGACTTTTAATAATAATCCACATCATCCCCGCATTACGGCGAGGAAATTCATTAGTATCACAACCACAAATTATCCATGCACCACGGGCCGAGGATATTCGTGTATTCATCAATGGTCGTGATCATGCCAACAATCGTCCATCAATGCACTACGGGCCAATGAGGACTTTTACCACGTCATTTGTAACATTATGGTCATGATTATCCGATTAATCCACGGTCATAATCATACTCAAGTTCATCTATGCACTACAGGCCATAGATGACTTTCAACATAATATAAACATGAGGATGATGACAATGATATAAGAATTCAATAAAACAAGTTCAAGAATTAATTTATTCGGAGAACTAATAACGCCCAAATTGTCAACATGATACTTCTTTGTAGAGTAAAATTTAAGAATGCTCGGAAGAATATTTCCACTTAAAAAGATCTTTGGATGAAGCCTTAAATATCAAGGATATTTCACCAATTTCATGGAGTATAGAAGTCAAAACTTTAACAAACTGAATATAATAAAGAATGGAATAACAAAAGAAATCACCAGGCATGCGATAGTGCATACATGACGAGGTTATTCCAACGAGAATAATAAATAACGGAACCAGTCGTGCGTAAACGCATGCAGCGAGGATATTCCAAGAATAATAAATAACGGAACCGTGTCAAAGCGAAATTGCGACCGGCGTGAATGTTCCAACAGAATAATAAATAACGGAACGAGTCATGCGTAAACGCACGCACGGGATGTTCCAATGAATAATAAAGAATGGAATAATGAAGAATTTCACCATATATGCAGACTTGGCAGCATAGGCGAGTTATTCAACATAATGATAAAGAATGGAATAATGTAAGAATTTCACCAAGTATAGGGTGATCACAGTATCTGAGTTATTCCAACAGAATAAAAAAATGGAATAATGAAGTTCTCTTCATGAACGAAAGAAATAATACCCTTACCTTAGAACAAATTGGATATAGGAGTAGTGAAGTAGTAGAATACTTTTCTTCTTTCTCTCTATAGTTTCTCTCTCTAGAGTTTCAGTGAATTCGTAAGAAATAATGAAGGAATGAGCTTCTATTTATAGGAGAATGGACTGAATAATAACTAATGCCTGAACGGTCCAGATTGATTTACTTTTAAACGGACGATCCAGATTGGTTTACTATAAAATATTCTAATAAAACAAAATCTTTTAAATAAAATATAATATATTATATTTATAATCTAATAAAACAAATAACTTTATAAAAGTATTCATAAACTCGTATATTCGCCATCATCACGTGGGTCCCTGGAGTCTTTATCTCTATCTTCATCCTTTGCAAGTCATACAAAATGGGCCGCTGCGTTGTCAATATCGCTTTTCATGCCGCATATGATCTTCTACTCAATGCGTCACTACCACGTTAAACTTTTCAGGATGGTATTGGATGGTATGATCATAATCTTTCAACAGTTCAAGCCAACGTCATTGTCGCATGTTGAGTTCCTTTTGAGTGAAGAAATATTTGAGACTTTTATGATCCGTAAAGATCTCCACTTTCTCCCCATATAAGTAATGCCTCCAAATTTTAAGTGCAAAGACAACAGCTGCTAACTCTAGATCATGAGTAGGATAATTCCTCTCATATTCTTTGAGTTGTCGAGAGGCATAGGCTATGACTTTCCCACGTTGCATGAGAACACATCCTAACCCTTTGCACGAAGCATCCTTTGTAGATGACAAATCCCTCCGAGGCGGATGGTATTGATCACGAGCAGTCTTTGAAATGAGTCTCCTCTTGAGTTCTTGAAAACTCTTCTCACATTCCTCGTCCAACCAAATTTTCTTTACGATCGAAATTTGAGTTAAAGGGAGTAGCGATTCGAGAAAACCCTTCTACGAATCTCCGATAATAACCACTAAGCCGAGAGAAAGCTACGATTTCGATGATCAACGATTTAGGTTTCTCCCATCTTTGAATAGCTTCAACCTTTGCTTGGTCAACAGATATTCCATGACTTGATACCACGTGCCCAAGGAATGCTACTTCCTCAAGCCAGAACTCGCATTTCTTCAACTTGGCATAAAGCTTATATTCACGAAGCTTTTGAAGTATTAGCCTCAAGTGTTGCTCATGATCTTCACGGCTTTTGGAATAAATAAGGATGTCATCAATAAAGACGACCACAAAGTGATCCAAATATTCCTTAAATACTCGGTTTATTATATCCATGAAGGAAGCAAGAGCATTAGTCAATCCAAAAGACATGACTAGGAATTCATAATGCCCGTACCGAGTTCTGAAAGTTGTCTTTGGAATGTCATCGGTTCTAATCTTCAATTGGTGATATCCGGAACAAAGATCAATCTTTAAAAAGAATTTGGCGCCTAGTAACTGGTCAAATAGGTCATCAATACGTGGCAATGGGTACCTATTTTTTATGGTGACATGGTTCAACTCCCGATAATCAATACAAAGTCGCATACTCCCATCTTTCTTCTTCACGAATAGTAAGCAGGAGCACCCCGAGGAGACGTCTTTGGGGCCGAATGAAACCGATGTCTAACAATTCCTGCAGTTGGGTCTTTAACTCTTGAAGTTCAATAGGAGCCATTCGATATGGGGCTTTGGAAATGGGTTTTGCACCGGGTTCAAGGTCGATACAAAATTTAATTTCACGTTCTGGGGGTAGGCCAGGAAGTTCTTCAGGGAATACGTCAGGAAATTAATTAACAATAGAAATATCATTCAAAATTGACATATTTTTGTTTAGATCTGTGACATGAGCTAAGAAAGCTTAACATCCATTTTTCAATAAACGAATAGCTTTATGGCTTGAGATGACAGTGATTGATTTTAATGGTTTGGTTGCTTGAATTCGCATAATAGGTTGGTTAGGAATATGAAAGCTAACAACCTTACGAAAACAATCAATTTTTTGCATGATGAGTAGTTAACCAATCAATCCCTAGAATCACATCAAATGTAACTATTTTCAATGAAATAAGATTGACAGGTAATGTGAGGGTACCGATTTGAACCAAACAAAACTTATAAATAGTGGATGTAATGAAGGTTTCTCCCAATGGAGTTTCAATAGATATGTCAAAGTCCAATTTTTCCGGAGTCAAATTTAAACGTTGAGCACAAGTAGGAGAAATAAAAGAATGGGTAGAACCGGTATCAAATAAGGTATATACTTCGCTAGAGTTTATGATAAGCTTACCCGTGATGACCTCGTTCGGGTTTCTTACTTTCCTGGGAGGTCACGACAAACGCTCTCCCTTGAACTAACAGTTTTGTCTTGTCTGGGACGGGCTTTGATGCCTCCATCCCAGCAGGACTTGTCTTCGATGCACGACAAAATTGGGTCAGATGACCTTCTCTTCCATAATTGTAACACGCTTTGGATGGCATCGCGCAGTTTGGACTGATGTGTCCCTCTCCTCCACATCTGAAGCATATGATAGGTGGTCGTTCTCCTTCCTTAACGACAGGTGCTGATGCTGACGTCTTTCCATCATTGTTGAATCTCCTCTTCTTGAAATGTCCATTCTTATTATTTTTGCCATGATTACCACCGAAGTGGTTACCATTTCTGGCATGTTGATTCCCTCCACGCTTATTGTCACCGCTTTGATGACTGTTATCACTGGTATTATCATTTTTACGTACCGCTCTCTTTTTGTTGGGTTGACTCATTATCGCGCTCCAATAATCGAGCCCTATTAACAACATCTGAATACAAACACAGTTTATGAAAGATAAGATATTGACGTATCTCGGGTTTCAAACCTCTTAGAAACATTCGCGTCATTCTCTCCTCATTATCAACTAAATGAGACGCAAACCGGGACAACTCGGCAAACTTGGCTTCGTACTGCGACACGGTCATGTTATTTTGCTCCAACTTGATGAACTCTACCTCTTTCATGTGATGAATACTTTCGGGAAAGTACTTGTCGTTGAACAGTTCTTGGAACTTCTCCCAAGACATCTTCGGTCAAAGCGAGTTGAGTACGTTTCTGATTTCCACCAATAATCGCCTCGCTCATGACATGAAGGTGGCAAAGGGAACCTTTTGCTCCTCAGAGCATCCCAAAATATCAAATATCTTGTTGATCTGCTTTATCCACGGCTCCGCCTTAAGTGGTTTTGGCTCTCCAAAAAACTCTGGTGGTCCTAGTTTCTTGAACTGCTTAGCGGTGACCGTCCGAGAGTTGCCAGTGTTTCCACCTGTATTTTGGACAGGAGCCACTCTTGCCTGATGTTTCATGAATTCCATAAAGCCTCTGAACATTCCATCGTTCATCATCTGGTGCATGTTGTTGTTTTCCTGAGTATTGTCGCCTTCCTGATGCACATTATCCTGATTATTGATCTGTGGAGACTCAACGGTCTCCTGTACTCCATTGATGTTCTCAACATTCTCGGATGTCATTTTCAAATACTGCCACAAAATAAGGGTTACTTAACATATCACATATTATCCCTATACTCTGACCGACCAATTAAATACCAAATAAACTTAGGTAGGTCATACTAGCGAAGGAATTCCCCGTCTATCCCCTCCTAGTTCTTGTCTCACATCTTAGCCAGGTATCATATCCCTAAGCTTTGATATTAAGCGTATGCGACCCCAAAATAGGTATACATCACCCATCTTGAGTCGCCAAATACATGGTACAAAATTCAAATACAACTTAATTATACAACAGTCGTGTAAAATACGACAAAACATATGCTGTGAGTTTTAATACAAATATTATCATCTAGACAATATCTACACTCAATTGAGTCCTCATTACATTTATTATCACACTAGTTAACAGAATAGTGAGGACTACTAATGCTATTATCTGGACCGTTACTCCGTTCCCTGACTAGACCCTGCTACGTTCTCATTTCCTGAAGAGAACAATGAAAGTAAAAGGGTGAGCTCAACTAGCCCAGTAAGAAATATTATGACTAAGATAATACAAAATAAATTATCGTTAGCCTTCAACAAAGTGTTAAGCGATACAATATAACAAACATCAAGTTTAACTGCAGTGGAACAAGCAATCCATTAAAAGAGTCAAGTAGATAATAAAATCTACTATCTTTTATGATTTAAAAGGTTTTTCATCACTTTTATCGCTAGGACTCAGCTTAATAATAATCCACATCATCCCTGCATTACGGCCAAGGATATTCATTAGTATCATAACCACAAATTATCCATGCACTACGGGCCAAGGATATTCGTGTATTCATCAATGGTCATGATCATGCCAACAACTGTCCATCAATGCACTACGGGCCAATGAGGACTTTTACCACGTCATTTATAACATTACGGTCATGATTATACCAATTAATCCTTGGTCATAATCATACCAAGTTCATCTATGCACTACAGGCCACAGATGACTTTCAACATAATATAAACATGAGGATGATGACAATGATATAAGAATTCAATAAAACAAGTTCAAGAATTAATTTATTCAGGAACTAATAACGTCCAAATTGTCAACATGATACTTCTTTGTAGAGTAAAATTTAAGAATGCTCAGAAGAATATTTCCACGAAAAAATACTGGATGAAGCACAAATATCAAGGATATTCAACCAATTTCATGGAGTATAGAAGTCAAAACTTTAACCAACTGAATATAATAAAGAATGGAATAACAAAAGAAATCGCCGGGCATGCGATAGTCGCGATGCATGAGTTATTCCAATAGAATAATAAATAACGGAACCGGTCATGCGTAACGCGCACGACGGGATATTCCAGCGGAATAATAAATAACGGAACCGAAGTCGAGGCAAAATTGTATTCAATGGGATATTCCAATGAATAATAAATAACGAGAACGGTCGTGCGTAAACGCACGCAGAGGATGTTCTAATGAGAATAATAAAGAATGGAATAATGAAGAATTTCACCATGTATGCGGTACTTGGCGTGGACGAGTTATTCAACATAATGATAAAGAATGGAATAATGGAAGAATTTCACCAAGTATAGGGTTGATCACAGTATCTGAGTTATTCCAATGAGAATAAAAAAAATGGAATAAATGAAGTTCTCTTCATGAATACGAAAGAAATAAACCCCTTACCTTAGAAACAAACCTGGATATAGGAGTAGTGAAGTAGTTAGAATACTTTTCTTCTTTCTCTCTATAGTTTCTCTCTCTAGAGTTTCATTGAATTCGTAAGAAATAATTAAGGAATGAGCTTTATTTATAGGAGAATGGGTGAATAAGAACTAATTCTGAGCGGTCCAAATTGATTTACTTTTAAGCAGACGGTCAGATTGGTTTACTATAAAATATTCTAATAAAATAAAATCTTTTAAATAAAATATAATATATTCTATTTATAATCTAATAACACGAATAAATTTATAAAAGTATTTTGTTTTATATAAAAATTTTACTTCTCTGAAATACTATACGCAGGCACTATGCAAACACTATGCATAATAAAATATAATATATTCTATTTATAGTCTAATAAAACAAATAACTTTATAAAAGTATTTTGTTTTTATAAAAAAAATTTTACTATGCAAAATACTATGCATAATAGAATATAATATATTCTATTTATAGTCTAATAAAGCGAATAACTTTATAAAAGTATTACATTTTATATAAAAGTTTTTTACATTTTATTACATTAATAATACTAATAAAACAAAACTTCATCATCATTATTATAATTCACACTATTAATCGACCAATGGTCGTTCCTAAAGAAAGAGGGCTTTCTAATAAGGATTTATCCTATTGGTAGCGTATGATTAGGTGACCAAACCTCTCCTCGATGTAACTTTTAGACATCTTTAATATTGCAAATAATAATATTAATAACCCGTCGTCTCAATTATTGATTTAATAATATATAAAATATAAAATAATTGAATCAATTAACGTGAGATCTTATGCGATAATTATCAAGCAATAATTGAACAAAAGCGGTGACTTCTCACGTAAGCATCAATAATCAATCTTGTGTCGCTACTATGCAACCAAGCGTATTCTGTATTTTTTAACAAGGGTGTTTCAACAGATTAACGATAAAACTTGGTAGTTATTTTCATTAAATATTTTTGTCATTTTCTCATCAAACAATAATTTCGTTTAGGGTCCACCAATGATTGTCTTTGCCGTCGTAAGAATATTCCCTATTAAAGCGAATATTCCCTAATTAATCGAATATTATATAACAACTCACGTCTTTGCAAAATTTATAACTATTACTTCACAACTATAACATTATATCAAATTCATTTCATAATATTCAAAAATGATAATTATAGAAAATTCAGCTTTATTCATAAAAGTTAGGGTCTTACATTCTTCGTTGGCTTGTCGGAAGTTTTGGGCGACGAGGTGGGTTTGCAGGAGGTCGAAGGTGATGGGTTGGGAGGTGGAGGGAATGGTGGAGGTGGTGGAGGAGAGAGAGAATGGGGTGGTGGGGAAGGGATTTGAGGAAAGAGAAATGGTGGAGTGAAGTAGTAGTGTTTGAAAAGTTTGAGGGATGGGATATGGAGGGGAGATAAGAAATTTGTGAAAAGGTTTGGAAGGAAAAATAAAAAGAATGAATTTGATTGGGTAGATTTGGGTGAGGTTAGTGAAAAACCACGGTGGGTAGGAATGAGCAGCCATATCGAAAACCAATTCGTTTTATTAAGTTATTAATTTATTTTGAATGTGATGCATCGATTGATAGCAAACCTTCAGCGAGTTGGTTCATTAACTTTGACCAAAGGTAACCAATTCAAACTGCAGGTGTGGAGGTAGATTGGTTACCTTGGTATAAAGGTTTGGTTACCTTGGTATAAAAAGTTTGGCAACCAACCGCATGAAGGGTTGGCTACCAACTGCATCACATTCAAAATAAATTGGTAACTTGATAAAACTGAATTGATTACCTTGATACGAAGGTTTGGTTACCCACTGTTCGAGAAAGTTGCACTCTCTTGGGCTCAAGCAGAAGAAAAGAAATTTGAGAGTATAGTAAAGTCAAACCCTCCTTCACAAGAACAGTGTTTCTGGGATGAAATATGTAAACTTTTCCCTTACAAACGGAGGGCACAGTTGGTGAGCTACTACTTCAATGTCTTTCTTCTTAGGCGAAAAGGTCAACAGAATAGGTCCACTCCGATTGAAATTAACAGCGGTGATGAAGAACCGGAGTTTGGATCTGCCGCAACAAATTGCATTGGACAAGGAGCAATGAACTCTCTTTGACCCATTTATTGTTCTCCAAAGAAGACTCGTTTGAATTTCAGAGAGTATTCAAAGATGGCCTAGTTTCAACACCTTGGCCAAAGATATATATATTGCTGCTTCATTTTTTGCAGTTTCTCTATTTAGCTTTTTTCAAACGAAAATAATTTTCCACCGACGCAAGTTTATAAAGGTAGTTGAATGGTACGGTGGCACCCTCGGCGACATTTCTGTCGGCGGTGGTCATGGTGGTAAGGAAGGAACCAATCAACCTCCACACTTTTCATCATCTAACAAGGGTTTTCAAATGAAAAAAAAAAAACAAACAAAGATAAAAACAAATTTTAAATTGAAACACGAGCCCACTTTCCCACATAAAGCGTGAACAATTTTTAAAAAAAAAAAATTGAATTGTCATGTCCTCAGCACATTAAATAACACACCATAATTAAAAGAATAATTCTTTTTCACTACTAATGAAAATAAAAATTTCTATACATTAAAATTATAAATATTTAATGAGTGCACTATTGTTGTAATTACTTTTTAAAATGTCATATAAAATGTAATTGTTCCTTGTTTTTTTTACTATCCTTTACTTAAAATAGATACTGGTGAATAAATGGGACCGGGGGAGTATGCATTATTGGGTTGGCTGTCTTTAAAATTTATAGACTAGGGCAATTGATACCAACCCATCTCTTATGTTTTGGGCCCAAGTATCTAAGCATAACATATGCGCTGCGCGGCTTGGCCATGCAGCGGCCTCTGCTAAACTTATTTTTCAAATTTATTAAGAATTCTTTTGTAACCTCCTTAATATTCATCATATGAAAGTGTTATTTATTTATTTATTATTTATTTAAATCATATGGATGTCTTTATTCATTTATTATTTAAAGAGATTTTAACCTTTATATTCATTATTAATAATAGAAAAGTGTTATTTTCAAACAACTTTTGGTATTTTCATAATCTTTTTTTTATTATTATCGGTACATCACATTGTGCCTATAAGTCTATAACAATACCCCCCACATCTAAACGAATCCCTCACGACACTTATCTTAGGGTCGAAACTCATGATCTTATACGAATAGTGCATAAAACGTAGAATTCTCAAGAAAGAATCTTAACATACAAATACTATGACTATGAGTTTGAAAGATGCTTACTTAATTACTCATGGAAACACTATGGGAGTACTCAATGGTATATTTTAAGAATTATTATCAGTGTCATTATGCTTCCCGTGTGCATATGGTTATAGCTAATTAAAGTATTGGTCTTACCATGATTCTTTTTTCTTTTCTTTTCTTTTCTTTTTTTTTTTTTTTTTTGGAGTATTCCGATCGTAGTAGGACTAATCTCTCCATCTCGAATCAGACTTTTCATACAGGTTTGGGTCTGCAATTTCGTGGCCCCGTGACCCTTTCGAGTGTCGAGATTTGATATCAGAACGTCCGAATTTACGAATCGATCCGAAGTCTCATTTAAACCACTGTGACAAATGCCAAAGTTTACCACGATTCTTTATCACTTTTAAGTATTAAAGAACTCCCAACTTGGAGAATTCACATTTTAACAAGTCTTTTTTTTTTCATACATAATAATAACATGGGCTATTACTTATTAGGGAGTCTCAGTCAAAGATCCCAAATTGCCAAGGCCAACAAAAACTTGTTCCATACTCTCCTTTTAAGGTGGCAAGATTCAATGCTCTAGCAAATCTTCTTTTGATATCTAATCTTTTTTCTGGTCCCAAAGAGAGAACATGGGTGTCCATTTTTTTCAAGAAAAGTAGAAACCCCAGTAGCTTTAAATAGCAAACAGTAAGCACACATTTCCACAAGGATGCACAATTTGAGAACTTCAACTCTAATTAACATCGTTTTTTTAAATGATTTTTTGTATTTCTAGAATGTTAAAATGTTTCCAGAAATAACCAATTGATCATTGACTGTATCAAGAAACCTATGCAATATGTAAGGTTTAAGTATGGTTAGGAGTAAAAGTAGTAGTACTAGTGTATAGTGGAATGGTCAGTGATAGGTCTCCAAGTTTGGAAGTAATATTACCTAAAAGCTAAAAAGGTCAATTGAATGGTTCTTGTTGAGTGAAAGCTCTCTCCCTCAACTTTCATTTTCCCTTACTATTCCTGGATGAAGAAGCCTGAGTTGTTGAGTGAGAATGACACCTGACAATAGGTCCTTTCATCAACATTTTCAACTACTCCCATCATCACTTTTACACTCGATGAATGGTCATCCTGCACCCCACCTTCCCACTCCCCCCCTCCCCTCCCCCTCCCCCTCCCCCTCCCCCTACATGCCCACCATCACAAAAACAGACTCGCCTGTGTGTTATTGTACTCCAGGTCTCAAAGCTGTAATAGAGATAGGACAGGCATACGTCTAATTTCAAAAATGAAGAAAATTTTAGAGTGTACGTTTGAATTTTGACAAACACAGAGGTTTGTATCGTTTGAAAAACAAAACGCACTAAAAAAATCTTGTTCGCCCGAAAAGCACTAAATACTACTGCTGCAAATGTTAGTAACAAAACAACCTGATGTACTCCATGGTGGAATTACAGAACAAAGAATGCCTCTAAATCCAAAAGATATGCCAAACTCTAATCAGCTACAAGGAGCTAGAAGCACTGCCAACAAAAACTTGAAAAGCATGTAAATAGATTTAAGTAGATTAAAAAATTGGATAATCCTTGTACATGTTCATCAAATATTAAAAGGATCAAATGCTCTACAAACTGTACAATGGCAGAAGATAGTGAAAACACGCCTGGGACGATGAACAAAATTGAATTATGAAGAACTCATCGACTGAACTTCATCATAAAGAGGGAGGTAACATTTGGGATCAATGGGGAAGAAAACTCAGAAAAAAAAAATTCACAATTCACAATTGCAATTGCAAAAACAAGTATGCTAGAATCCTCTTCCCCGCATCAATTCACCAGTGCTGAAATCCCACCCTGATAGCATTATGGAGTTAGTTATAGTCCATCTCGCGCTCTTACATACGAAACAAACAATACAATGAATCCTTAATCTGTACCATTTTCAAGGAACATATATGGATCAATTTGGATCACAGGCTTGCCCTTATTTATTGGAATATTTCTAGCCTACAGCCAGTGCATAAAAGTGGCAATAATAAGCAATTAGCCTACTGATCCACATTATAGTGCTTTTGTTCATTAAAACCAACTGATAAATTGAACTTATTTGATATACACGGGAGAGGGAAGTATACCTATCCGAACCCTTCATTTTTGATCTGAATTGCTTCGGGTATTAGGAGTTTTAGCTCCATTGTCCACCAGGGCTGAAGAAAAATATGCATATGAACAATTCATCATGTCCATTCATTGTATTGCTATTGTAAGCTTGCACTTGGAAATGAAGATGGTATCTGTGTAATTCAATCTACAAAGTTTCAACAATTCTGCTGATCGTTGCTTTAGTGCAGGATTGCACCCGCTCTGAATTACAAGGAGCAGCTTCGCCGCTAGGCCTGCATCAACTGCTAATGCCGCACATTCTTCTGGCGCAAGCTCAAAAATTGCCCACAAAATTGACAAAGCTAACTGAGTACAACTCTTTGATATTTTCATCAACAACTTGACCACATTCGGTATGGTGCCGGGGCATTCCTTCAAAGCCAGTCTACCCTCTGGAAGGGTAGACAAAACTTCAAGGATATACATTGCCAATTCTAAGGACTCAGCATTCAAATTGGGTAAAATCTCAACCAGCTGAGGAACAGCTCCAATACTAACAACCGAGCTCCTCAATGCTTCATGTGAAGATATCATCTTCAACAATCGGAGTCCGGCCAATACGCCATTAGGGTGTCTCTTATCCTTCATCAACCTCAACAATCCCACCAAAAGACTTAAACTTGAAATAAATTCTGACCCAGAATCATTCCCCTCCATCAACATTTCAATCAATTTTGTGCAATTAATCTTCGTCTCAATCGAACCCTCATTCAATATATCTACAATTAAAGAAATCTTAGTGGGTTGCATCAAATTACTCATTGCATCCAAATTAAGTTCCAAATTCACCAATATCCCAATTGCCTCGGACCCAACAGCATGAGTTGTAAAATTACCCAATAAAGAAGAAAGGAAACTTACCCCACCATTATCCACAACTGTTTTCTTTGCAGAATCATGTGTGGCGACAACTTGCCTCAGCTCCTTGAGGGATTGAACCCTAGCTTGACCCTTAACTTTCTTCAAATTCTCCAAAATCTCCAAAACTCTACCTTGCACATCCTCTGACCTCTTCTTCATGGCCATATACTTCTGAGAAAACCAACTGTAACTCAGCTGGTATAAGGTCGTGTTTGGGGTCACAGAATCATCCCAAAGCTCCTGCATTGTAGTGGGGCAAGTAAAATGCCCCAAAGAGAACCATTTGAGAATATTGGACCTCTCATAAGTCTGCCCTGTGCAAAGGGTCACAGGATCTTGCATTGGTTCTAATGAAATGGGACAAATAAACACAGATGGAACTTCAATTGAATCCAGCTCTTCAATCATCTTACCAAGATCCAATTTCTCCCCGGCGGCGCCCCCGCCGCAGATAACCGCACCTCCACCACCCAAGATCCCATCTTTCACAGCCGTTTCAAGATCCAGCACCTGTCCACCACCACCGCCCATTTCAAATATTCGGCTAGGAGGCTGATTCATCCGCATTTTCACACACCTTATGTTAAATTAAAACCCAAAAAATATAGAGACCCTTTTAAGCAAGAATTAATTAGTGTTCTTCACGACATATCACATCTAAAGCACAGGACTAAGAAGCGTGTGGCGGAAAAAAGAGAGAAAAAGATGGAAGGAAGAGTTTGACACTCTATTTCTATCTCTGTGAACAAAAATAATCAAAGGGGACATCTTTTCTTCATAGCTTTCTTCTTTTGGGGGCTTTATCTGATCTCTTTTTCTCTGGTCAAAAGAACCAAATGTTCATTTTTACCAAAATCATCATCATCATTATGATAAAATACATATGATGAATTTGCAATCCACTTCCCTAGTACCAAAGCTTACACTTAGAAAGAGTGAAATGATTCAAACCCAGATAAGAAAAATTAAAAAAAGTTAGAGACAACAAAGTAATAATAACAATCAATCCCACCCCAAGAGATCAACAGTACTGACCCACTAAAATGTGTAGTGTGTAACACACAAAAATTCAAAGGATTGTAAATTAAGAAGTTGAAAGAATGAATGGGAAGAACTAAGAAGACTCCTCTTACCAAGTTTAGAGAGAGGAGAGAGAAAACGGTGGCTGTGAGAAAGAGAGAGGAAAGAGAAAATGGTCTGTTGTAAAAAATTTATTTAGTAATGAAAACTGAAAAGGTGCCTTGAAATCCACGGATAATCAAATTCGGATCTAGTCAGAGCATTTTCAAAAGCAGTAAAAAAAATTAAAATTAAAATTTATTGACTTACGTAATAATTTAAAAAAATTATTTATTATTTTTATATTTTATGTTTCTTCAGTCTTTTTAATAAGTTATATATATTAAACCCATCAAGCGTAATAAATAATTTTAATTTTTAATTATAGATTTGAACAGTGAGAAGGAGATAGCAGATTTGATGACTAAAATTGAAGAGATTATTGGAGAAATTTTTTTTGATGGGAGTAACGTACTCTTTGAGTATTTCAAAATGGTTGAAGAGATTATTAGAGATGCTTTTATTATGAAGTTAATTTTATTGGTCAATTGATCAATATAAATATAAAGATCATTTCCTGACCTATATATATATATTGATATTATATTAATCAATTAATCAAAATTAATTTTAAATTCACAAAGACCCAACGTCGGGAGTTGGTCAGATTGGTCAAACAGAAATATGCGGACATATTCTGTGGACGTATTGGATTATACGGCACCGTTTTCCTTTTACGAACTAAGTTCAATGTGATTTGACTTATCTACCCTTGAATGATTCTATTTCTCTTCATCGTAAAAGTAAAACTGTGCTTTCTTTTCTTTTATCTTTTTAAATTTTATTTTAGAAACCATAATATTACAATTTAATTTTATAGGTACATTTCAATTCCAAAAATATTTGATATATGCATATTTTAAATTTAATAGTTGTGTAATACTACATTCATTGTAAAATTAGAGATTTAATTTAATTTTAGAGGTCAAACGATCATCATATTAAATTTTAAAATTGTTATGAGTCAAAAAAAATTAAAATAAATTAATTAATTTTGTTTTTAATACTTTTTTGTTATATACTATACAATTATAATAATTATATCAACTAAAATTAAATAAATTCACATTAATTTAAAATTTTATATGTCAATGTTTGATCTTAAAAATTAAATTATACTTTTAATTTTAAAACATAATATTATAATATTATACAAATATAATATGATATTACATAATACAAACTTTCAATTTATATCAAACTGTACAATTATTAAGTTGGAGGTGCATAACGCCAAAAAATGTTACGCCAAATTAAAAATAAAAATTAAATAATATGTCTTCAATCTTTTCTTCATAATCTGTTGTCAACATGAATCAAACTCTCGAATCGCGACTTCTATATTAACATAAATGAGTCATACCAATAAATTAAGTAATTATTTCTAAATTAAATATTATCGAAATGTGCATTAAAACTTAATACTGTAAAATAAGCAAACAATTCAAACTCGATTCATACTCACTCGACTAACAGATAGATTCGAGCTCGACTCGAAAAATAAATGATTCAAATATGAACAGATTTTAAAATTCGATAAATTACTCAAATATCCTCAAATTATAATTTTCTATTGATACTCTGATCATATTAGTTCAAAAAATTTAAACGATTTGAACTTGATTCAAGATTGTGCTCGACTCAATATACTCGATAAATTTTATAAATAAAATCTTAACAACTCAATACCCGATTTGATTCAGTTCATTTATACCGTTATTAAAACTAGACTATAACAATTTAATGCACATTTGGAATCGGATATATAAAAAATTGGGCAGCACAAAGTTTTCCCATTCGGATCGGTAGCCACAACTTCACGCAAGATTCTATACATAATAGACGACACAAAATAATTGTACAAGTCAGATTATTATTTAACATTCAATGAAATTATTACTTTTTAAAAAATTGAAATGTTATTCATGTTATGGCAAAAAAAAAAAAGAAAAAAAAGACGAGGATAGTGCATATAATTGCGTAAATTATCATATTAAAACAATTTATTATAAAAAAATGTTTGGGAATTTTAAAATAAATAGAATAAAATATAAAATATATTTATTTATACATTTATAACATTTGTAAATTTCATAAGAAAAGGTAAAAAAATAAATAAAAATAGTCGAACAATTTGGCGTTTTCTTGTTAAATGTTTTTTCTTTCACCTCACCAACAACACAAAACAAAACTTATAAATTTTTTCCCCTTAAATCATAATTCTTTCCAAAACTCACAGACACTTAATATTACGTTTGGATTCCAAGAATAAAGGTTAGAATATATTAACATATTTTTATGAAATAATTTTTTTTTTGTTCTATTAAAATAAAATAAATCATTCCAATTCTTATCAAATTTATGAATTTTATTCTTATTCATTCCAACTAAAATAAAATGAACAATTTTATTTATTTTTGAACAACTAAAATAAAATATAATAATGTATGTTCACGATACAATCTATACTCCTCCGTTTTTTAATATAAGTCGTTTTTAAGAGTATTTTTTTGTTTTTAATATAAGTCGTTTGAGAATTTCAAGTAAATATTAATTGCTTAATTTCTAATATTATCCTAAATATTAAATATAATTTTAGTTCTCTCATTTATTTTTTTGTCTAATAAATAATATTTTTTTTTAATATAAAAATAATATGTATAATTAATACTATATTTAAAACGATATATATTAAATTACGGATGAAATAAACACTGCTATAGTAGCCAATCTAAAAATTGAATGGAGTAATTTGAATTATAAGTGGGTCGACTCAACATTACTAGGCTTCATCAATGTCGCATTACTGTTTTTTTCTGTCATCATCATCAATTTACAACTACATTCAATTTGGATTAATTACATATATTAGTACACTTTATTATTTTAAAATATATTAACCTTTTAAAAAATAATTATAAAATAAAATACTCATAAAATAATTACAAAAATATTACACTTTTTTAATTTTATTTATAATATTATTATAATTATGAGTCCTTAATTAAAGGGATTAATAATATTAATGGGGGGTATGTTTTTTAAAATGCGTGATGATATGGCGTAGTCTTATGCATGTAGGGAGGACTCTTACGTTTTAAGTATACTACCCCTTCTGCTTTGAAACCTCTCTTTCTCTCTCCTTGGTGTTTGACATTCTCCATTGATCGTTATCGAAGTTAGCAATTTCGTTCTCGTCACCATCATTTCTTCTTATTTTCGTGATTACACAGTGTTCATTGAAACCTCTTATCTCTTTCATTCGTGTTTCAGTATTCTCCATTGTTTGTTATCGAAGTTCATAGCCATTTCGTTTTAGATTACGTGTTCGTCACCATCATCGTTGTTATCTATTTTTCGTGATTACCACGGTGTTCGAGTTGGTTTATTATTCTTCGGTATCGATTCTGGTTGTGTATATTTTCAGGTCAGTTATTTTGAAATAATTTAACGTATTATATATATTAATGTAGTTTATCGATTGAATGTAGTATTGATTGTTGTGTGGGTTTGTGTTATTTTTTTATGTTTTGTATAGAATGGTTGATCTGAAAGAAGAAGGATGGGAAGAGGAAGAGAATATCGGGCGTGAGTGCATCGAGGGCGTGAAGAAGTTTCTTTGTGGATAGGAAGGGAAGGAAAAGGATGTATGTGGAAATCGAGTAAGAATGAAAATAAATTTGGTGATCTGCGATGATATCAAGCATTCTCGAAGTGCGATTAGATTACGAGCTTGGCGTTCACGTAGTTAAGGCGAAAGGTCAGTGCTTATCGAATATAATTCAACACGAGAGAAATTTAAAAGGTGTGTTATTTTTAATTTTCTTATGGTTACCATTATATAATTATTTGGTTAGTTATTAGTATGTATTTGAGTCTTTGTAAACTTTTAATGATTTGGTTACTTATTAGTATGTATTTAGTTCTTGTGATATTATATTCTTGTGTTACTTTTATGGGTTGGTTACTTATTAGTATGGTTCTTTGTGTTTTTTATTAGTATGTATTTAGTTCTTGTAAAATAATAATTATTTGGTTACTTATTTTTATGTATTTAGTTCTTGTAAACTTTTAATGTTTTGGTTACTTATTAGTATGTTTGTAGTTCTTTGTGATTTTATAGTTTAGTTCTTTTATATATGATTTTAGATTCTTGTCGTATTACAGTTTAGTTACTATTTTGTATTTTTTATGCTTAATATGTTTTTTGCCTAGTATCGTGTTTTAATAAATTGAGTTTAGTGTATAGGTTGTTTATGTATTGGTTACCATTAAAAGATGGTTTGGGTACCATCATAGAATTATTTGGTTACTTGTTAGTATGTATTTAGTTCTTTGGATTTAGTGTATAACACTATTTTTTGTATAAATTTTGTTATATTGGTTACTAATAATTTATTCGATTACGGTTTTGTGTATTTCTGAGTTATGGGATCTTTCTTATGAGGAATCTGACGAGAAAATTCTTTGGAAAAGTAATATATTGGTGTGACATGGAAGTCCCCATAATTATTGCGAGAAATTGAATGAAAGTCAATTTGGAGAAGTTTAGGCGACATGTTTTGGAAATTTTTTGGAGTTTGGTGAGCATCGAATGTATTCACAGATTATTCACCATACTCTTGTAAGGGAGGTTCACCAAAGGGATGATGGTGAGATGTGGTTTTTGTTGGGGAGAAAAGGGTTAGGTTTGAAATTTTGCTTTGAGTTTTTGTCGATTTACGGGTTGAGATGGCAAAGCAATGATGATGATATAAGTGCGTATAAAGGTATCAAAATCGATTATTGAAAAATATTTTGGGGCGAGAAGTTGTTACTTTCGTAGTAGTATAGGTAGGATATTAGGAAGGTAGTTTTGATAGCGATGATGAAGGCTATTAGGATGTCATTGATTTTTTTTGGTGTTTAATTTTATTCTTTCAATGAGTTTTGAAAATTTTGTTGATGGGGCGATGGTCGATTTTTATGTTATGGTGATGTTAGCGGTTTTCCTTGGGGAAAGTTGCATTTGAAATAACAAAGTACTCTTTGTCAAATGCTTTGAAGGCGTATAAAGAAAGGAAGGAGTGGTGGTTCAACATATAATTTTCTCAAAGACCATTATATTAAATTGTATAAGTTGAATGGTCTTCCGTATGTATTTCAAGTATTTATGTTTGAAACCATTTCAACTTTCAAAGCTTGCGGTATATGTCTGATGACGAGCATCTCATCGGATGTCCGTTTATGTAGATGGAAGGAGCTAGTGAAGCCCCCTTGAATGATGAGTTGAATGATACGGTATTTTGTTACGGGCGGTATGTACGTTGTCTACTACTAAGAATGCGATTGGTTACCTTTAGTTAATTATTTGGTTCTTGATTATTTTGTGAAGTTTACTATTAACATAGTAGTTAGTTACCTTTATATACTAATTTAATTCTTGATTATATATTATGTGTATGTTAACAATAAAAATGTTGTTGGTTCTTAGAATATACAAAGTTTGGTTACCTTTATACATTTAGTTGATTCTTGATTTATATATATTTGGTTACCGGTATATATGTTTTTGTTTCTTGATTATGTTTTATGATTCTTTATTTTATCTTTTTGTTATTGTAATTGTATAATGTTTTTGAGGATGTTATCTTTGAAGTGTACTTATTTGTTTTTAATTTGAGGGTAAAAGTTTGATTCCACGGTGAGGAGAATGACGACTTGATTTGGCGGGTTTCACCTTTTCAATGGGAAGGATCTTGACAAAAAAAAAAAGGTGAAGGATGACAACATTGGATTTGATATATCGGACATTAAAGATCTGATTGATATGCGATTCTGGTAGTTGGAGAAAAAAGTTTACGAAATTAAGAAAGGCGTTGTAAAATTGCGGGGTGATATTAAGGATGAGATCTGATTTTACACGTTCGGATATCTGAGACTTTAGGTTAATTATTAGAGATGAGTTCTGCGGGTTCAAAGATGGTGGGGTTAAAGAAGTTGATAGTGATTACGATGATGATTACGATTACGATTACGATGAGGGTGGTGATCTTGATGATGATGATGATGATGATGATCCCGATGAAGGTGATGATGTTGTTGATCGACATCTTTGGTGAGGTTAGTGATGATGGTTTGAAAGGTGATGAGGTTGGTGATGATGGTTTGAAGATGATGAGAAGAAGGATGAATTTGTAAATGAAAATTTGGAAATGAAGGTGATGATGTTATGCTTGAAGGCCGTCGTGTTGTTGAGGATGTTAAGGATGTTATGGTTGAAAAGCCGATGTTATTGAGGATGTTGTTGAGGAGGTTGTTGAGGATGTTATGGTTGAAGCCCGTCGTTTTGTTGAAGATGTTGTTGAGGATGTTGGTGATGTGTGATTTTGTTAAGAAGAAGGATGGTAATGAATACGAGTATGGTAATGAAGTTGAACTTGATGGTATGGTTGAAGAACATCATGAAATAATAAGTAATGTTGTTCGAGAAATTGTCGAGGTTAGACTTTTTTGTTTGTTTTGTTTTGTGTTAGATGTCTTTTTTTTCATTTTTTAAAGATCGATTGATTGTTTTGTATTTTGAGCAATTTATTAAGAATGATGTTGACATACCCGACTTTTGACATTTTAAGCGATGTACGGGGAAAGAAATTGTTGTTTATGTTCTTCTTTGAGGTTAGTGTTATTCTGACATACTGACTTTTTTTTTTTACATGCTTTAGGTTTTAGTTCTTTGTTTTACCATTACATGCTTTAAGGTTTTGGTTATTGTTTCAATTTTACTCGATTATCGACTCGTAAATATATAGTAACCATTATAATGTTTCATAGTAACAAAACGACATTAGTTAGTAACAAGTATAATGTTTCATAGTAACTTGATAATGCATTAGGCGATAACTAATATAGCATTAGGCGGTATAATGTTACCAATACATAATTAGTTAGTAACAAGTATAATGTTTCATAGTAACCATTCTGACATTAGGCGATAACAATCTGACATCAGATTTTTATGTGAAAATATAATTGTTTTCGTTACATTTTCATCATTTGTAAAGGGAAAAAGTTTGAGGCGGAAAGCAAATCTGTATTGGATGAGATGGTTACGACTACCCGGGATATAGTCGATGTGATGAATTGGAGAAAAGCGTCGATAAGTCGATGGCGGCGGACACATGCGTGAACATTTAAAAAGTGTTGTTCTACGGTCTCCATATCTGAGAACATTTGGATCGGTGGGTTATCGTCTAATGCATCGGGTCTGCTAGTCGAAAGAGTTCTTTGTTATTTCTGCATTTCCCAAGGTTTGCATGGATATCTTAGTCAAATTTGAAGAGGCATTGTTTGAGCGAGTGGTTTAAAATAGGACTTAACAACGGAAAAGGTTTGTTTTTTTCATTAACAATGTTATAGTTTTTTATGAAACAAATAAATTTGCTTTTGGGTAGTGTGTATATTAACATGGTGATTGTTAATGTCAGCGTGTATACTAATATGTTTTTATATTGAAGGACGGACAAATTTCACAGGAAGAATGACATTATCGAAACTAACTTTTGTATTTGGAATTACATCGATTTCATCTAAAATGTGGTTTTATAAATTAAAGACTCACAGGCGATGGTTTGAGCGATGATGTGAGTTCTTTTTTTTTAAATTATGTTTCTATATTTATGGTTACATTATTTATTTGTTTAAGTAAATAGCTTTAACGGTGTTGATTCTTTGTATTATATATATACATTTTATTCTTGTCGTATATTTGTTTTATTACTATTATATTCTTGTTTTTTTCTTCTATCATACAACTATTTGTTTTTATTATATAATTGTTTGTTCTTATCATAAATGTTTTATATATATGTTGGTTACCATCATATAAAATGATATGTTAATATTTAAGCATGTTTTGGTTCTTTATGATATAAGTGGTTGATTCTTGTCATATATATGTTTTGTTATTATTATATTCTTTGTTTGGTTACTAGTATATCTGACTATTTGTTTACTATTATATAATTATCAGTTCTTATGATATATTTTTTATATATGTTTTGGTTGCTTGACATATAAATTGATATATTCTTATATAAACATGTTTTGGTTCTTTATTATGATATAAGTGGTTGAGTTCTTTGTATATAAACTTTTTTTTTATTATTATCGTATACACATTTTGTTCTTATCATATTCTTGTTTTGTTAATATCGTACAACTTTTTGGTTCTTATTATATAATTTTTTTAGTTCTTATCATATATATTTATATATATGTTTTTGTTACCATCATATAAAGCCCGATATGTTGATATATAAACATGTTTTAGTTACTATGATATAAGTGGTTGATTCTTGTTATATATATTTTTATTTTTATTCTTGTCATATATTTTTATTACTTATTATATTCTTTGTTTGGTTACTATGTTACTATTTGTTTGGTTACTATTATATAATTGTTTAGTTCTTATCATGTATGTTCTATATATGTTTTTGTTACCATCATATAAATGATATGTTGATATATAAACATGTTTTTAGTTCTTATGATAAAAGTTGTTGAGTTCTTATCATATAATTGTTTTATTCTTGTCATATATATTTGTTTTGTTACTATCATATTCTTTGTTTGGTTACTATATTACAATTTGTTTGATTCTTATTATATAATTGTTTGTTCTTATCGTATATATATATATATATATATATATATATGTGTTAGTTAGCATCATACATATTTTATATTTTTTTAAAATTATGTTTTTATAGTTATGGTTACATTATTTAGATGTTTAAGTAACTAGCGTTAACGAGTGTTGGTTACATTGATTACATAATGTTATTTTCAACTTTATTATTAATATATTTTTTTGTTTGACATATCGATGTTGCATTATATTACTTAGTAAATTGGCGGACATTACGATCTTGTGCATATAAAGGCAGCGACTACGGATTGTTGGTTCCATGCCAAGATGACCTCTCTTTTTGAAGAGTATACAAATAAAAATCGAGATAAGAGTGTGTTATGCAGGGAGGGTGATGTTCTTTGAGTACATTCATGAATTTGTTTATGGATGTAAACACACCATGGAAAAATGTTGACTATGTTTTGTTCCCCATACATAAATCATCACAGGACCATTGGTTTTGTTAACGTTTGATGTGCATCGTGAGCGTCTAGCATTTATAATTCTCTGTGACCCGAAAGAAAATCCATGCAAACAAAAATCATGGATGTTTGTGAACCTTATATATTTATTCTTTCCACTTTATTGCATGAATTGGATTTTTGGAGGATAGGAGTGACATTGACTTTAGCAATGACAAGTATCATGATAAGGAGGAAGATGACATAATTGAGTTAGAATTTGCGAGTCGGTTCTGAACAAGTGGATGGGTAAGGGTTACATTGTTTTCAATTTTGAATTATTATATTTAATTATTTTGATTCTTTTGTCGTATAATTGTTTTGGTTACTATGTTGTAAATGTTTTAGTTCTTGTATAAAGTGATATATGTTATATATAGGTTGATTCTAGTATTGATTTTGGTTATCTTTTGTGCATTTTATACGGTGATTGCGGGTTGTTCACAATTTGTTTTTCTTAGAGCGTGTCATTCATCGGAAGATTGATGAAATTCTATTCCATTCCCATTCATGATATCGGAAGAAGTTATGCACAAACCTATATATGCATGGAAGGAACAAACAATTGGAGGATATGAGGGTGAGCAGAGAATTTCGGGAAGATTTGTTTCAGATTTTGATTAATTCGAGATATTGTTGTGTTGTCGATTATGAATTGTGTTACTGTATTTTATTTTTTAATATATACTGACAATTTTGTATGGTTCATTAAGGATGATTCTTGAATCTTATATAGATGGGATTTCATATGTTATTATAATATCAGTTTTGGAATTAATTTTGTGTGTTGTTGGTATTTGATTCGTTTTTAGGTTTGTGTTTGCTACATTATATTGAAATATACGGTTGGTAACCAATATATATAAAAGGGTAACCACTAATGTTTTGATAGTATGCAGAGATATCTGATATTGTTTGGGACATATAAGCATTGTTAAATGTATCGGGACATATAATTATTGTTAAATGTATAGGTGAGAGTATACATTAGTTAACAAAAAATTTGTTTTGGTGATTGATTTATCTAAATATTTGGTTTTATTTGTTATATTTTGTTTATTGTTATAACAAATAAGTAACCAAATAGTTTACTCTTATAGTCACCATATTATGTTTATACAAGTAAACAAATTGTAATAAAATTTGATAAAATCATTATATATCGATTAACATAAATATATGTTAACAATATTTATTTTAGTTTGTATCAAAAGCAGTTATAAATTTGTATCACGAATGTTATGAATTGTTAAATGTATGTTTTTTTTTAGTGTATCATCATGTGGAAACACATTAATTTTAATTAAGAATTCCATTTTTATATATGATGGTCATTTGTATAACTATCATATTAAATTAAATATATTTTGAGATGTTAGGTTGGTATCCAAATTGTTATATAAGAGTAACCATTTGACTTTATGTTAGTAACCAAATAATTTACAATTTATATTTGGAATAATTGTGTCAAAGTAAAGCAGTGTACTTTTGTGGGTTCCCAATTGTATTGGCAACTCATAATGAATTGAGAAATCAAATGCTTTAATCGATAAAATGTTGGTTATTATACAAAATCAAAAATGTTACCATCTATGTGGTTTATGGTTAATGATAGTAAACAATATATATATACATATATCTACACTCTTAATGTAAATGCATTATATCGAGGTTTTTTGGTCTTAAAAGCGGTGGATTATTGCGAGTTTTCTGTTGTGTCTTTCTCTTGCTTTTCTTTGCATTTGTTTTGAATTTTGATTTGGATCAGTGTTTGTACCTCCCTACTTTTGGTCTTCAATTTGGTCTTCTTGTGTTTCGGTGGTTTCTGACCATATTTCTTACTTCTTACGGTACATCCAGTTTTTCTTTGTCATCTAATGGCATGATTGAAATTTGAATATGTATCGACCAAAGTTGTTTTATAGTATTTTTTGAGCAAAAATCATATGACTCAAATTTCGCTTACTTTCATGTGAATGACATCACGGACATGGCATCTCATAGTATTTGAAATTTTCCACGTGTGCGTGTTCTTTTGGTCGATGTCCACAATATATTGTTTGGCGACATCGTAAGCGAGTAAAAATCACTAAGTTTGATGTCTCGACCTACATCACAAATTAAGCATTGTTAGAATAAAGTACTGTTGGAATCATTTTCATTATACGAAAAAGAATACATATTAAATTAAACAACTCGATGTTATAATTACAAAACAAGTAACTAAGCATTAACTTGACTTAGCAAAGTAACATTATAATTATCTGAGTAACCAAATAAGCATCGGTTAGTAACCGATATAATGATCTTATCGATAACCAACTCAAGTGATAACATTTTAATTATTAAGAGTAACCAAACAAGTATCACTTAGTAACTTGATATAATGATACATAGTAACCAATTTCGGCGATGAGTCGGTAACCATTGTAATGATATGCATTAAGCAATTAAGTATTAATTGACAACCGATATAATATTTCATAGTAACGAGTTACCATTAGCGATTACACAAGTTATTATTAGTTAGTAAATATTATAGTGTAGCACGATAACCAAATCGACATTAGGCGATAAACAATTGACATTAATTAGTAATATTATGCATTAAGAAAGCGGTATTAATAAGTAACCGATACAATGATACCGATAACCAACTCGAAGTGTCGAGTAACCATTATAATGTTTTGCGATAAGCAATTAGGTATTGGTTAGTAACCAATATAATATTACATAGTAACAAGTTATCATTAATCGGTAAACAAGTCAATTATTAGTTAGTAAACATTATAGTTTAACGAGTAACTAAGTCGGCATTAGTCGAGTAAACAATTGACATTAATTAGTAATATTATGCATTAATCAAGAAAGCATTAGTCGATAACAAATCTGATATAAAAATTAATGCAATAAATTATAATTTGTATTTGTTACCTTAAGTTTCCTTGATTTAATGATATTAGATTGCAATCTTTCTTCATTTGTTGTGGAAAGTGTTGTGAATGTTGATAGAATTTGCTTGTTTGTTTGTGAAATACCATCTTTGAACCAGACAACGTAGGCATTCAATCATTGATGCAATTGGAAGATCCCTAATCATATTAATTGCGTTGTTAATAGATTCGGCGGTGTTTGAAGTCATTGTTGAGTGTCTGCTTACAGTCCATGGAGCTGGTGCACTTTTCAACTTGACCTCTTCCTCCAAATATGTCCTTATTCGAGGATCAATGGCATCAAGTTGAGCCGTGTGTTTGTTGAATTATTCGATGTTGTATGCTCTACTATATGCCCCGTTATAAGCTTGTTTAAGTTCTTCTCTCTCTTTTTGAATCTATTTTTTATATTTTTCGATTATATGGTATATATGGGAAGCATCATGACATCTGGAAACACATAATTCGATCCTTGTATTATTGCTTCATGTTTATACGAAACAATGCATTGGCCTTCCCTTACTCCACAAGCGGTTCTTAAATTCATGAAAAACCATCTCCAAGATAATTCGTTTTCATTTGTCGACCCACTGCAAAAGCAATCGGAACAATGTTTGGTTTTGCATCTTGTGTGCTTCTTATCGATAGTGTCCCTCAAGTAAGTTGATTGTATGAATGTGCCATCGATTACAATAATTGGAAAGCAATGATGCCATGCTTGAATGGATGCTCGATGGCAAAGAATAAATATTTGAAACGAGCATTTGTTTCCAACTCGAGAAGTTGTGATGGAACTGTTATGAAACATCAACATTATCAATAGAATTATAAGTAGTATAATGCTACAAAGTAACCAAGACAGACATTAGGCGATAACAAATTATTGTAAATACGATAACGAAAACGACATTGGACAATATAATTTTATCGATAAACAAGAAAGAGAGTGAAGCGATAACAATGTATTTAATGTCGGGTATCAAGTCGACATTAATCGACAACCAATTATCAAACATTAGGCGATAACCAAAAGCGAGTAAGGAATATATTGTTATATGATAACCAATCGATAACAATATATTGTTTACACAATCGATAACGATATCACATTACACGATAACTAATCTGACATTAGTCGATAACGATAAAACATTAGAGCGGTATAATGTTACAAAGTAACCAAGATAGCATTAAGGCGATAACCAACATATTTGCTTACGATAACAATCTGACATTAGATAGTATAATGTTTTTGATAACCAAAATGACATTATCGATGTGACATATTTCTATCTGATTACCAAGATATCATTATCGATAACCAACGATTTACGTGACGATAACAAGATAGCATTAGAGCGGTAACCAACATATTGTCTTACGATAACGAAAACTGACATTAGATAGTATAATGTTTTTGATAACAAAAACTGACATTATCGATAAACAACATATTCTTTATCTGATAACGAAGATATCATTAAGCGATAACAAAACGAGTTGCATTCTGATAACAATGATATATTTCTTGAGTAAACATTAATATAAAAAATCGGTAGAACTCATTTAAAATTATAAATATGAGGTAGGTAACCAATGCACATTATAGCAACCAAATCGGTTGAATTGAGTAATCAACTAATCATGAAAAATAATAATGTGTTTTAAATTGTTACTGAATTTGTTTTCTGCGACATGTGTAACCATGATGGGATCGATGAGTAGTCGTGTGGATTTCCTCTTACCTTTTCTAACGCTTTCTCCTTCCGATCTCCATGCTTTTTGGTAAGAGATAGACACATTATATTACATCATCATGTCCTCGACAATATCGGTTGGTGTGTATATTTTCTTCAAATTTGTTAATTTATGCATTATGCATTATTTGACCAACTCACTATTTGCTTATACGTGGTCTCCCGGCCAATCGTTGATTGAACACGTGTGAATGTCATTGAATTCCCTCACCTTGAGCAATTTGGTTTTTGAATACTTGATGCTCTCATCTTCCATTTGCAATTTTCATCATCTCGCTTTTTTTACAAAGTCTACATGACACATTCGTTGAACTTTGTGTTGTCATTTTCTTGATTGAATGATTGAATGCGACCTCATTGATTGTGATAGGATTTTTTGTCTTTGTAGGTTTGATGTAATTTTACTTCACGTTCATTCGGATCTGTTATTACATCATCATATCGTTCTTACATGTATGATTTGTCATGTTTATGCATCTAGTTGTTGTTCTATAAATTTTCATTGCAAGGTGATCGGCATATTGCGTTCCAATTTGGCAATCTTTGTGTTCTTTAGTGGAACTAATCTTTGAATTCCCTTGTGTTGATCGATTGGCGTTACATCGTGAACAATGATTTCTTTATATTTCTTCAAGTTATGCAAGATTGTGTTGTTGTCGGCTTCTTTTTCAATATCTATAATCGGTGGGAATTTTCTTTGTTCATGAGATTTTTCTCGACTTGATAAAGAATCTCAAAGGTTTCATCGATATCTACGGATCGGTGGAATGGTTGATTCTAATGTGAAATTTGATGATCGGTGGAATGTTGATTTAATGTGAAATTTGATCGAAATGTTGTTTTGTTTGTGTCTATACATGTCTGATGCATATTATGTTTTGCATTTCTACGATCGAACAAGTTGATGGAACTAGTATGCGGTAACTTCAAAGTTGGTGTATTAGTTAATATCGGTCCATATCTAGTTGAAATAAAGCACAACAGGAATCATCTCCATTGTCTAAAAACAGAATAAGTCTTATAAAGTAACCAAATCAATGTTAACCAGTAACCAAATTATATAATGTTAGTAACCAGAGAATGAAACACATTAGTACATTCATTTTACAATGAAACAATCGGTTTAATGTTATTTGTTTAGCAATTAAATTATGATAGTTGTATAAAGGTAACCAATGTAGCCAATTAGTTTCCATCATAATAAAACAAACCAATATAAATTAATCAAATATTGCACAGTAATCATAACAACATTATACAGTAACAAAATCCAATGTAGACAATAACCAACACATGTTTAGTTAGTAACCATAAGATAAAAACATCATCCATTTAATTGTTATAGTGAAAAACAACCAGTATAGAGGGTTTGTGGGCAGTTAAAAAATAATTGTTGTAACCAATGTAGTTAACAAGTAAACATTAATATAACTAATGTAGTTAACAAGTAACCATTAATATAAAAATATAAGTATAAGTATAATTAGATTAATGCAGTAACCAGTTCAGCATTAATGAGTATCCATTATATTTTTACATAGTATCCAAATCAGTATTATTGATAACCAAAATAATGTTAAGCGATACTTGACTCGGCATTAGTCGGTAAACATATACATATAATTGTTCATACATAGGTAACTATATACATTTAATTGTTCATTAACCATATATAACCATAGAAATTTGTAGTAACCATAGGTAAATATATACATATAATTTTTATCTTGATACACCTCAATATTGAGGCGATAACCAATACAATGTAGTCGATGAGTAACCTCAAATATATAATAATATAAATTTGTAATCTTTCACGATGTCAATTAAAACCTTATCGAAAGTATCCGTTATAGTTTTATATAGTAACCAAATCGAAATTAGTTAGTAACCAATATATCAAAGTCGACATTAGTCGATAACTAATTCATCATTTTTCATTAACCAATTCGGTATTATTCGATAATATTATCGATAACCATTATAATTTTAAGCAACAGACGGATCAATGATATCATTAACCCTGATAAAGTTACCCGATAATCAAATCATCATGAATCGATAACAATATATTGTTACATAGTAACTAGGAAGCATTAGGCGATAACTAGCTTATCATTAGATATTATAATGTTACAAAGTAACCAAAACATCATTAGATAGTAACCAACATAGCTTAAATACGATAACGAAGACAACATTAGACAATATAATGTTACAAAGTAACCAAGAAACTGACATTAAGCGATAACTTGACATATTGTAAATACGATAACCAAGATATCGTTAGACAATAACCAAGACAACCTTTGAACAATATAATAATATACGAAGAACCAAAACAACAATAGAGCGATAACAGCGGTTGCATAAGGCGGTAACAATGTTTATGATGAGTAACCATTAATATAAAAATTGATGAGAACTCGTTTGAAAATTATAAATTAATCAAATAAGCAGTTAGTGAGCAGGTTTATATTTATTTAGTAACCATAATCTAAAACATATGAATGAATCAACCAAAATATTTATAGGAATTTGTTGTAACCATTTTAATTGTGAAAAACTTAATAAAGGTAACCAATACATATACGAATACCGTAGTAACCATAGGTAACTATATGCATACGAACTTTAAACTCACATACCTCATGTGACGCCCCCAAAATAGGTATACATCACCCATTCTGAGTTGTCAATACATGGTACAGAAACAACTACAACTTTATTATTACAACAAAGAAACTTTCTGAGCATGAACTTTCTAGACATTGCCAATAATGTTATCTAATAATATTATTTAGATAATATGAATTATTGCTTCGATAATGAAAAATACCGTGTGTAATGATAATTATTGAAACAACAAACAATATAAAATATCAACGCAAAGAATTATTAAATCAATAAAATAAAATCTTGAGCAAGTAATTATCGTAACCATTGTTGAGTAAGTGCGTTTTACGTAAGAATCAATAATTAGTGCAATACCGTGTCTTCTTCGTGTTTTAACCATCGAGTATTTTAACAATATTAATCAGAATAACTACGCCGTTATTTTTAAACAACTTATATTTGTCATTTTCTTCATCCAATCGCTTTCAGTTATGGGGCTACACATGGTCGCTACTCGTCGCATTTAATATCCCAACAAGCATTGAATATTCCACGACCAAACGAATATTCCCAAACAACAATGAATATTTTATAACCACTTGCTTATTTTGAAATATTTGCGTATTTTACCCATAACTATCCACATTAATCAAATCAACCCTTACTATTTCAAAAAATAATAGAGAAAATTAAATTTCATTAATAATAAGTTGGGGTCTTACAACCTCCTCCTTATGAAATTTCGTCCTCGAAATTGACGTCGACGCACTGTGTGTTTGAAAAGGTGAGGATACCTCGGTTTCATCCGTTTCCAATTCCCGGTCATTTCCTCTATAGCATGATTCTCCACAAAACTTTAACTTGTGGTATGACCTTTCTTGGCGTAGGACATGCCGTTAGGGTTTGTAATATTCAAGAACGCTTGATCAAATTGCAAAAATTAAGCGAGCGAGATAAATCAGAGTTTAAAAATTTTACAAATCATATACCCGGATCACCCTTTATGCACAATTATTAATTAAACGAAAAAATTGAAGAACAAGAATCATACCCTTGAAGATCCGAGCTTCCTCAGGTACAAGTTCACCTCCAATTCTTTTCGCGTTCAACTTGAATCCACCGGGTTTGGTTCCTTCCTTTGATCAACGTTAGCCACCCAAGTGTTTGGCCTCTAGAGGTGATCCACCAAGGAAGAAGAAGGATTCAAGAAGATGGGTGGTTGGCTAAACCCTAGTTTTTCTATCTCTATAGAAAAAGAAGCGTTTCTCCAACCATTGGAATTATATCGTATATTAGATATCTGATATAAGACTCCTCTTATAAAGATATCAAGTAACCCTATTAAAATAAGGTATTATTTAATTAAACCCTTTTAATTAAAGGGGCTCCCTAATCTTATTAGGGATAATTAATTAAACTCCTTTAACTAATTTTCTTCCTAATCCAATTAGGAATAATGAGAGTACTTATATTAAATTAATTCCTAAACTCTTTTAGAAATTAAAATAATAATAATAATTGTAATAATATTAATAAGACTCCTCTTATTAATTTATATTTAATATTTCTAAAATATTAAATAATAAATATTAAGCTATTTAATTTATTCTATCACCATAGATTAAATTAAATATACATAACATATATTATTACGACAATGCCATTAACTTCTTAAATAATTATTCTTCCTTTTATGGTGTGACCTTTAGGTTCTCCATATTAAATGGATTCTGAATAAATCAATTAGAACAATTCTAATCTTATTTAAATAAATAAATTAAAAAATTAATTAATTTAAATAAATAATATTTATTCTACAATAGGGATAAGCCTCCCTAGCGATCAACGACTTTCCGGATAATATAGATTTCAACATTAATCATAAAAGAACCTTTGAGTAAATAGTTACCGTACAATTCAATCCTTCCACCATACAATGTCCCAATTAAATATAAGACATGGAATTCTTTGTCAAGTCTTATTTTATTTAATTATATGTATTTCGACTCTTAAATGCACAACTCAAATAATACAAATTAGAAACTCCTTTCTAATTTCATTACGCCTCGCCAAGGACTCTTGGGTTGTCATTTATCGAATCACATAGGACATTCTCTTCTTTTAATAGAAGTGGTAGATTCTTTATTGATCATACATTATCTCTATGTACAACTTATTATACCAAAGCATACCCTTTGATATACCCTAAGGGTCTTAAGGAATAAGTCAAAGTATAACTCATCATACACAAGATCTTATGATGATCTCAAGTCCAAGGATCACTTGTCTACTATCACTACTGAGAATTCTTATTGACAAGCAAGTAAAACTCCATTAGGTATTCCTTAGCGAGCCAGCCGCGTCAAAGTGAACTTAGTCTCCACACAAATGATCATGAGATCAATCATCCTCATCCAATGAGCAAGCAACGTATGTACCAATCTATCCGAATTCACTAATCCCCAATTTAGTAATCTAATGATTGGGAACTATTTTAGTTTTAAGCTTTCTAAGAATTTAGATCTCATTAGAATGATCATCATCATTATTCTAAAAGCATTGCTTAAAACTATGGGTTTATCACATATTATAAAACAACATCATGTAGATAATTAAAAGCCTTTAATAAATTAATACTTTTTATTAATAAATGAATAAGATTGTTACAAAGTATATGCTTTATCATCAAACATGATTGGCTTTGTGTGCATACTACTTTCAATCTCCCACTTGCACTAAAGCCAATCGTCATGGTATCTCATACTCTTCTTCTCTAAGTGGCGATTATTCAACATTGGATAAGCTTTAATTAATGGATATGTAATGTTGTTCATGAGAGTCCACTATCTCTATAGTGATTTCCCATCTTTCAATGATTCTAATAATCAAATGAAAGTGCCACAACACATGTTTAGATCCAAGATAAGACTTAGGAACTATTCCTAGTTACGTAATGAACTTTTAATCCAAACAATCAACTTGCGACTTCATTTATAGCTATATACTTTGTCTTTATCACTAAACCAAAGAACTCTTTCTTTGTTTGGAACCTTTCAATTCACGCACTTTAATTCAAGATAACGCTTTACCTTAAAGTGGATTTTCTCGTCATCTTGGTCCGTCTTCGAAAAACTTGAGTCTGTTAAGCCCTCTAGTTTTAATTTAGACCCACCATGAATATGATCACATCCTTAGTCTTGGGTTAAGCACTTTAAGATGTTTTCAGCGACTCATAGTGAACTTCTCCATAATATGACCGATCAACATCGGGTCTCGTACATTTCATTGCATACATGATTGTTACTCATGCGACCTCTCTTTTCGTGAGTGCTGTGGGGACTATTAAGAGAGATACACTCCATAGCTCATCGACATGAGACATCTCTTGGAGTTTGCCATGCTAAGCGACTTTAGCATCAAATGAATATCGTTCCTTGGGTTAAGTCGAGCATCCTCTTAAATCTATCTATATAGATTTTTATCCCCAATTAAGATACTCTTCCAAATCATTCATGGAGGAATGTTTAGACAACTTTATCTTTCTTGATTGTAGCATTGGTATGTAATTCCTCATCCAAGTAGTATATCAACATATAATACTAAAAATTTCACGACGCTCCCATTTGACCCTTTTGTACACACTAGAAGTCTTACCTCATCGAATGTAACTCTGGATCATCATCTTCTATGATGTGTACCTCATCATCATCATCCATGATGAATCCATACCTCCTAGGTATCTTTGGTACTATTTCGATTCTGATTCGGTTGTGGTACAATAGGTCTATCTACGAGTTCCTCTTATTTGACTTATAGTGTTTTGTGGTTCTTGAACTCTTCAAGATCTATTATCCTCCCACTAGCCCCTTTTAATGATAAACACATTTATCTTAGAAGGCGTGTGTTCGTAACAAACACCTTTTGCTAAGTAGAATTATAGAACATATACCCTAAACTTACTTTAGGATGTCCCACAAATCATGTACTGTCAAATTTTGTCCGAAGCTTATCTTTCGAAACCTTTTCACATAAGTTGGACAACCCCTTATCTTAACATACTTAAGATTAGGAATCCTCCGCATCCATAACTTTTATAGAGTCTTGAAATTTGGATTTAGAGGTTACCTTTTCGTAGTATGTAGCCATTTCTAGGACATGATCCTAGAAGGATACTGGAATGTCGGTAAAATAATTATGGACCGTACCATGTCCAACAAGGTACGATTTTTCCTTTCAGATACATCAATCAATTATTACGTATCAGGAGGCGTCCATTATGAGAAAACCATTTGAGATGATCTAGAAACTTATTGCTCAAGTATTCCTTCCTTGATCCGATCAAAGAATCCTAATACTTTGCCAATTTGTTTCACTTTTGAATTCTTTGAACCTTTCAAATAATTCACACTTGTATTTCAGCAAATACACACAGTCAACTCTTTGAATGATCATCTCCTTTTCTTATACTAGTTTGTTCAATTTGCATAATATATTTTTCACGTAAGTCAGTATACAAAATCCATTAAGTAATATTCCGATTCTATACAAAAAATTATTATTATAAATAGAACAACAATTGTTCTTAATTATAATACCAAAAATTTTATTGTCCAACAACAAAATAGAAATAATATTTCTAAAAGAACTGAAATACAATAACAACTTATTGACTTAATAGATTTTCCCATAGGCATTGCTAAACTATAAGTTTCTATGGCTAATGTAGCAACATTTGCTTCATTTTCCACATAGGATTACTTATCTTTGTTTAGCTTTCTACTTCGCTTGGTCCCTTCATAAATCTATATTTATGATAACCAAAGTCGGTATCAATACCCAAGTAGAACCTTGACTTAAAAGAAAATTTATTTTAAATCATGAACAAATTTGTATTTTGTAACAGAAACTTCACTAAGCTTCTTTGGTTAGCCTCTGCAAGATGTTTCTTTTGAGTTTCTTTCAAAGTGTCGGGCTTATTGCGATTGGAAGAAAACTCCTTTGCTATCCGTGTCGGTTTTGTTCTTATTATCCTTTGTTTATGCCTTTCTATTTACCTTCTTTGAATCGTTCTTCTTTTCAAAAAGATCCTTTGGCCCTACCAAGAAGACTTGATCTTTCTTGGTTGGAAAGTGACTCTCAACATTTTCAATATGTTAAGCAAATCGCCGAGGTGATATCTAGCTTGTTCATATGAAAAATTCACAACAATTGTGAAAGGAGTCTAGAGGAGTGAGTGCAAGATCAAATCTTGGCTCAACTCTCCATCCATGACAAAACCCGGTTTGTCTAATTGATCAATCAAATTGATTATGTTAAGAACTTTTGTGTATCATTTATAGTGACATTGGTCATTCTAGATCGGAAGAGCTCTTAGATATCTCGATATCTATCGGTCCTACTTTCCTCACCATCAACTACTTGATGTGCGAGGAGTATAGTAGAAGTATCCATAGTTTCAGTCGATTTGAAGCTTGTTACTCGTGGATACGAGCATGATGCATTGAGTTAATGTGCATCATCTTGCCACTTTCTAAAAGTAGCAATCTCTTCCTCGAGGCATTATCTCGCAACCATTGCGAGGATATGCATATTAAGGATATAAGATAGCTTTTTAGCCATGAGAACTATTCTCAAATTCCTTAACCAATCCGTTTAATTGACTGGTTAATTTAGCATCTAATATGCTTCGCATGATGATAGTAATTTTAGACATTGTAAAATTATGTAAATGAATTTGTAATTAACAACATTTTTAAGATACATTCTTTTATTAATTACCAAAATAATTTAGGTCTTGTTTTAAATTGGTATCTCCACTATTTTCTTCAAACTATATTACCCTCACTTATATAGTTTAAGCAAAATCTAATTAAAGATTTGCTAGTGAGAATAAGGATCCCATTTCAAATGTATATAGCCTTGTGGTGACACAACAAACTATATATAAATAAATAGGTAGACAACTTTTGTCAATTACATCAACTATACAACTCCTTTTCTTTTGCCTCTTAGATTATTTTGATCAGTGGTGGCACATCCGAATCAAAATTATCCAAGTTAAGTCCGACCTAGCACTCCATATATTCAAAAAAAAAAATATCATCCTTGTGGTGACACAACAAAATAATATTGTTCAATTTTCTTTATAAGCATCAAATATGATAAATTAACATCTTAAATACTTAATACTTGCCTTGTGGTGACACAACAAACTCATATTAAATATTTAATACTCTATTAATTTTATCATCTTTAGAAGGCTTACGTTCGATATTCCAAATATCTTTGAGCGCTTAGGACTTAATATAAAAAATTGAGGGGTTTGTTATTAATTTGTCTCATCTTGCTTTAGCGCATGCACATATATATATAAAATACGCGTTATATTAATGAACATGCAAGCATGTTTGCATAATATATAATATATATAGTATAAGCATGCATATAGAATACTATATTCTACCCGAATTGATTATGGACTTTTATTCTAGTTTGGTTCACTAGAGCCACCAAGTGAACCAAAAGGTCAAGCTCCCCAAGGGATGCAAGAAATAATATTTAAATATAACTATTACATTTAAACTTAGGGCTCCATTACAAAGCGGTCTTCAAGCGCTCCTTGCCCTTGATCTCCAATTTTTCAAAATTAATTCTAACTATTCCTATTACAAAATTATTTAAAATAAATAGAAACCTTGATGTCGTGATCGAGGGAAATACATAGGAGGAGATAAAATTTACATTAAGAAAAATTAGAGAAGGCGAGGAAGTCTGTGAGACCCATTTAATAAAACCCATACATTCACGCATCCAACTAAAATAAAATTCAATCACATTTGGTCGATAGTCCATAATCAATCCCATTTATTATCATACACATCACCATACGCATCGATAAATAACATTCATCTTATGAATAATAAACATTCAATATATATATTGATATCATTTAATGGGCAAATTTAGTTAGTATAAAATCTAATTTTGAATCAAAATAAACTCCTTTATTTTAATCCAAATTTAAATCAAAATAAAACTATTTTATTTTAATTTATCTAATTTTGAATAAAATAAACTATTTTATTTTAATCAAAATCTTTAATCAAAATAAACTCCTTTATTTTAATTAATTATGGAATCCAATTCCATATAAAAAAAAATTATTAAAGGAAACACGGATTATCTTTCCTATTCACAAATAAACTCCTTTATTTTGAATAATATGAAATCTTATTTCATATCTAAATAAACTCCTTTATTTAAGGAAAGATGATTCTTTTCCTATTCACAAATAAACCTTTTATTTTTTTGAATAATATAAAATCTAATTTCATATCAAAATAAACTCCTTTATTTAAGGAAAAATAGAATCCAATTTCAACTCTAATTAGTTATCTTGAAATCCAATTCCAACTCTAATTAGTTAGCATGAAATTCTAATTTTAAAATTAAAATAAAACTTTTTATTTTAAGATTAAAATAAACCTTTTATTTTAAAATTAAAATAAATTTTATTTTAATTATAAAATAATAAAAATTCACCTTGAATCACGTGATATCATATATCATTAATTGTCTTTGCGAGGAATCAAGTTAATTATATATAACATACCTTTATGGTGATTAAGATCTAGCCATTCTAGTTAGAATCCAGGAGCAAAAGTTATTATTTATTAACGGAAGCCTGGAATATCCCTTCAATATTACATGCACGATCAACAGCACCTCGGTAATAGGCATTCCCAAAGACTAATTATTTTTTTTACCGAAAAGTCTTTAGCAATTTGACTAATCAAATCAACATTCACGTAAAAAATTCAGTTCGCGATAAATAAAAGCTTTCGGAAATCTGCAGCTCGTGTTCGTGATGACTTTTGTTTTTTTTTTTTGAATAAATTTTATACAATAAAACTATGCCCAATTAAATTGTTCTAAACACATATCAATATACATATCAAATTAAAACAATTAATAATTCGCATAAAAGTTTGGCTCGATACCCTTTGTTAGGTTTGTAATATTCAAGAACGCAATCAAATTGCAAAAATTAAGCGGAGCGAGATAAATCGAGTTTAAAAATTTTACAAACCATATACCCGGATCACCCTTTATGCACAATTATTAATTAAGCGAAAAATTGAAGAACAAGAATCATACCCTTGAAGATCCGAGCTTCCTCAGTGCAAGAGTCACCTCAATTCTTTTCGCGTTCAACTTGAATCCACCGGGTTTGGTTCCTTCCTTTGATCAACGTTAGCCACCCAAGTGTTTGGCCTCAGAGGTGATCCACGAGGAAGAAGAAGGATTCAAGAAGATGGGTGGTTGGCTAAACCCTAGTTTTTCTATCTCATAGAAAAAGAACGTACTCTCCAACCATTGGAATTATATCGTATATTAGATATCCGATATAAGACTCCTCTTATAAAGATATCAAGTAACCTATTAAAATAAGGTATTATTTAATTAAACCCCTTTAATTAAAAGGGCTCCCTAATCTTATTAGGGATAATTAATTAAACTCCTTTAACTAATTTTTCTTCCTAATCCAATTAGGAATAAATGAGAAATACTTATATTAAATTAATTCCTAAACTCTTTTAGAAATTAAAATAATAATAATAATTGTAATAATATTAATAAGACTCCTCTTATTAATTTATATTTAATATTTCTAAAATATTAAATAATAAATATTAAGCTATTTAATTTATTCTATCACCATAGATTAAATTAAATATACATAACATATATTATTACGACTATGCCATTAACTTCTTAAATAATTATTCTTCCTTTTATGGTGTGACCCTTTAGGTTCTCCATATTAAACAGGTTGTGAATAAATCAATTAGAACAATTCTAATCTTATTTAAATAAATAAATTAAATAATTAATTTATTTAAATAAATAATATTTATTCTACAATAGGGATAAGCCTCCCTAGCGATCAGCGACTTTCCGGATAATATAGATTTCAACATTAATCATAAAAGAACCTTTGAGTAAATAGTTACCGTACAATTCAATCCTTCCACCATCTGATGTCCCAATTAAATATAAGGCATGGAATTACAATCAAGTCTTATTTTATTTAATTATATATTTCGACTCTTAAATGCCTGACTCAAATAATGCAAATTAGAAACTCCTTTCTAATTTCATTACTGCGCCGCCAAGGACTACCGGGTTGTCATTTATCGAATCACATAAGACATTTTCTTCTTCTTTTAATAGAAGTGGTAGATTTTTATTGATCATACATTATCTCCATGTACAACTTATTATACCCAAGCATACCCTTTGATATACCCTAAGGGTCTTAAGGAATAAGTCAAAAGTATAACTCATCATACACAAGATAGAGGATACCTATTCTTGATGGTGACATGGTTCAATTCCAGATAGTCAATACAAAGTCGCATACTCTTGCTTTCTTCTTCACGAATAAAGCAGGAGCACCCCGAGGAGATGTACTTAGGGGCGAATGAAGCCGATGTCCAACAACTCCTGTAGTTGGACCTTTAACTCCTCGAAGTTCAATAGGAGCCATTCGATATGGGGTTTTAGAAATGGGCTTTGTACCAGTTCAAGATCAATAAAGAATTCAACTTCACGTTACGGGGTGTAGCCAGGGAAGTTCTTGAAATCGTCAGAAAGTCAATAACAATGGGAATATTATTCAAATTGGCGTATCTTTATTCAAATCCATAACATGGGCTAAGAAAGCTTGACATCCGTTTTTCAATAAGCGAATAGCTTTATGATTAGATATAGCGGTGATTGATTTTAATGGTTTAGTTGCTTGAATTAAATGCATAACAAGGTTGGTTAGGAATATGAAAACTAACAACCTTACGAAAACAATCAATTTTGGCATGATGAGTAGTTAATCAATCAATCCCTAAAATCACATCAAAAGCAAGTATCTTTAAAGAGATAAGGTCAGCGGGTAAGGTGATGGTGCCAACTTGAATCATACAAGATTTATAAGCAGTGGATGTGATGAAAGTTTCTCCTAACGGAGTTTCCACGAGATAGGTCAAAGTCTAATTTCTCCTGAGTCAAGTTTAAAGCGTTGAGCACAAGGGGAGATATAAATGAATGGGTAGCACCGGTATCAAGTAAGGTATAAACTTCGCAAGAATTTATAAATAGCTTACCCATGATCACCTCATTTGGGTTCTCGCATTTTGACCCGATCCACAACAAACGCTCTTCCGAGGAACCGTTGACTTTGATTTTTACGGGACAATCTTTTGAGTCACCGTCCCCCATTGAACTAGGTTCCATTCTTCGCATACAATCTGAGAGATATGTCCTTCCTTTCCACAATTATAGCATACCTTGAACTGTTGTGGGTAGTTTGGTGATATGTCCCTCTTTCCGCATTTATAAGATATATGGTGGTGGTCGTTCTCCTCCCTTAGAACCGATTCTTTTAATCGCTTCTTTGTCGTCTTCACATGGTCGGATTGTTAAATCTCCTCTTTTAAAATCTCCTCCCGACTCACTTCTTCTATTTTCATGGCTATGATTACCACCGAGTGGTTACCATTTTTTCCGTCTTTTTCTTTCTCCGTTGGTTATCGTTGTTTTGTTGGTGTTATCTACGGTATGATCTGGTTGTGGTCCCTCGGTTGGCCGTACTCGTTATCTCGCTCTAATAATTGAGCCCATTTACAACATATCGGAATAGAGAGAAAATTTATGAGAAATGAGATACTTGACGTATCTTAGGGTTTCAAACCTCTAAGAAACATCCGCATCATCGTTCCTCATTCTCCACCAAATGAGGTGCAAACACGGATAACTCTACAAACTTTGCCTCGTCTTTGGGACACCGTCGCCATGTTGTTTTGTTCTAATCGATGAACTCCACTTCCTTCATACGAGCGAACACTTTCGAGGAAAGTATTTGTCATTAAATAGTTTCTGAAACGTCTCCCAAGACATGCTAAGTCTTATTTGGATGTATACGCTTCACGGACTCCCACCGGTGATCGCCTTCGCCACGGAACATAAAGGTGGCGAATGGAACCTTCTATTCCTCCGTGCATCCCAAGACATCGAATATCTTGATAATTTGCTTGACCCCGTGTTTCGCGCGTGATCGGATCGACTTTCCCTTAAATTACGGTGGTCCCAACTCTTTGAAGTGCTTGGGTTGTGACAAACCCGTGAATTGCTATCATTTCCTCCTGTATTTTGAACACGAGTCTCCTCGTGCGATTTTACATAGCTAACGCAAAAACTTCTAAACATCCCCTCGTTCATCATCTACTCGGTGGTGATGTTCACGGGAGGAACATCACCGACTGTTGCACGTTCTCCTCGTTGGTGAGTACATGCATCTCCACGGTCTCATTTCAATTGTTAATATTCTCGATCGACATTCTCAAATCATCTATAAAATAAGGGTTAATTAAGGAAATCAATATATCACATAATATCCCTATATCTTGACCAACTAACAAATAAGCTTAGGTAGGAGACACTAGCGAAGGATTTACTCGTTTCTCCCCTCCTAGTTTCTATTCCCCGATCTCCGCCAGAGATCATATCCCTAAGCTCGATACCAACTATGGCGCCCCCAAAATAGGTATACATCACCCATTCGAAGGTTGTCAATACATGGTGCGAAACAACTACAACTTTATTATTACAACAATAAAGCGTGAGTTTGAATACAAATATTATCTTCAGACAATATCTATACTCAAATAAATCCTCATCACATTTATTGATACATTATTTTACAAAATGGTGAGGACTACTAAACAACTCTCTCTAGAACCTTCATTCCATACCCCAGACTTCGCACTTTCGCTTATATTCTCGCCTCCACGAGAAGAAAAATGGAACAAAAAGGAAAAGGGTGA